>JAPVLO010000047.1:10428505-11652207 GCA_027257055.1 Cephalopachus bancanus
AGCACATGGACAAACCAAAAATAAGCTGAGTGAAAAAATTCAGAAACAAAAAGCACATATTGTATTATTTCACTTACATGAGATATCCAAAATTGGTAAACCCATACCAACAGACATGAATTGACAGTTGTCAGGGACTGAGGTCAGAAAGACTTGGGAGAAATTGCTTAAGAAGTATAGGGTTTGAGTTGGATTGATAGACATGATCTATAACAACACAGTGGTAGTAATTGCGCAACACTACGAACGTACTGAATGCCATGAAATTGTTCACATTTAAAATGATTATTTTATGTGAGGTGAATCTTCTCTTAGTAAACTTATTAAAAAGCAATAGGTATTAACTTCATCTTGCATTGTCTAATTAAAATTTCTAAATAATAGTAATGAATGTCTAAGAACTTGATGCAAAGAGTCCTTGGCAAATCCGAATACCTTTAATTTTCTGATGATTACAGGAGAGAGAAGACATGCTCTTTTTACTGAAATCAAACATGTACTCAGAAAAGTACCAGACGGCACAGTGTCGCAACTCTTCTCAAACTGAGCATATTTTCAAACTAACAGTGAGATCAAGAAACAGAAAATTGCAGTATATTACAGCTCTTTGTGACCCCTTCATAGCAAGTATCACACCAAGCCCTTATGCTTGATCACTCTATTTACTTCTAACTATATATATTGGGTTTACCTAAATCTCATTATAAAAGTAAAGTCATAGAGTATGTACTCTTTTATGTTGAGCTTTAAAAATGTGTAATTTGTGAAATTTATATTGTTTTGCTGCATGCAAATATAACTCATTATTATTACCATGAAATATTTCACTCTGTGACTCTACCACAATCCATTTTATTTATTCTATTGTTGATCCTCACTTGAATAGCTTCTAGTTAGAATTAGGACTAAGGTTAGAATTAGGGCTAAAGTTATAGCTGGAAATTTTGCTTTTAAGTTGGAGTTTCACTCTGTCGCCCAGTGGCATGCTCATGGCCACTGCACCTCAACCTGCTGGACTCAGGTGATCCTTCTGCCTCAGCCTCCCAAGTACCTGGAACTACAAGTGTGCACCACCATGCCCGGCTAATTATTTTATTTATTGTAGAGGTGAGGTCTTGCCAAGTTGCCCAGGCTGATCTCAAAACCCTGAACCTCTCGCCTCTGCCTCCCAAAGTGCTGGTATTACAGGCATGAGCTACCATGCCCGGCTATAGTTAGAAGTTTTATAGTTTAAGTTTCACAGTTAGGTCTATGACACAAATTATATAAATTTTTAATATAGTGTGAGACATAGAGAACAGTTATTTTTATTTTTGCATGGATATGGAATTTTTCCAGCAGCATTTATCAAAGCATTATACTATATCCTTTGAATTTCTTTGCAACTATAAAATAAGTTGTCTATAAATCTGTGGCTTTATTTTTCACCACATTTATCTATTTATATATCTTGATGCCAATACCTCATTGTTTTGATGACAATACCACCATTACTATTAATAAGGCATCATTGTAATTAGGCAGCATTAGCCCAAATTCATTATTTTTACCCAGGGCATAGTGCAGTGGCACAATCATAACTCACTGCAGCCTCGACCTTCTGGACTCAGGCAATCCTTCCGCTTCAGCCTCCCCAGTAGCTATGACTACAGACACGTGCCACCAAGCCTGGCTAATTTATTCTTTATTTTTTATTTTTGTAGAGACAAAAATCTCACTATGTTGGCCAGGCTGATCTCGAACACCTGGGCTCAAGCAATTCTCCCACCTTGGCCCCCAAAATGCTGAAATTTCAGGTGTGAACCACTATGTCTGGCACTGCCAGACTCTCTATTTTTGCACTCTCTATTTTTAAATCAGCTTATCAATGTCTATGAAAATCCTGCTACATTAAATAGATTTGAAGAGCATTGACAGCAATATTGAGCATTCAACACATGGACACAATGCATCTGTCCATTGATAGAGGTCTTCTTTAGTTTCTCTCAGCAATATCTCTATGGGTCATGTGTATTGTCCAAGTGTATCGCTAAGTATTTTATATATTTTATCCTTTTGAAAATGATATCTAAAAATTTTGATGGGTTTTGCTATTATACAAAAATAAAATCGGTACTTGTATTTTGATCTTGTATTCTTCAACCTTGGTCATCGAAATCATAACTTGTTGTGTTTTTTTTTGTAGTTTCCACTGGATTTTCTGCATAAAGGATCATGTTGTCTGTGAATACAAACAGTCATATTTCTTTTCTAATTTGAATATTTGGATGCCTCTTATTGTTTTTTTATTTTGTTATTGTGCTATAACACTACTTAAAATCTCCAATAGAATATTGAATAGAAATGAGATCAAGCCTGGTGTGGTGGCTCATACCTGTTATCCCAGAACTTTGGGAGGTAGAGGCGAGAGGATTGCCTGAGCCCAGGGTTTGAGATCAGCTTGGGCAACTTGGTGAGACCTCATCTCTACAATAAATCAAAAAATTAGCTGGACATGGTGGTGCGTGCTTGTAGTTCCAGCTACTTGGAAAGCTGAGGCAGAAGGATCACCTGAGCCCAGCAGGCTGAGGCTGTGGTGGCCATGAGTTTGCCACTGCACTTCAGCCTGGACAATAGTGGGACTCCAACTCAAAATAAAAAAAGATGTCAGGCCAGGCGTGGTAGCTCACTTCAGGAGGCTGAGGTAAGAGGATTGTCTGAGCCCATGGGTTTGAGACCAGCCTGGGCAACTTGGCGAGTCCTCATCTCTACAATAAATCAACAAAAAAAATTAGCCAGGCATGATGACGCATGCCTGTAGTTCCAGCTACCTGGAAGGCTGAGGTGGAAGGATCACCTGAGCCCAGCAGTCTGAGGCTGCAGTGGTCATGAGCGTGCCACTGCACTCCAGCCTGGGCAACAGAGTGAGACTCTGACTCAAAAAAAAAAAGAGAGAGATCAGACACCTTCGCCTTTTTCTTGATTTTAGAAGGAAAAAATATGCATTTTTAAACTAATAAGTATGGTGTTAAATATTCTGCATCATGGTGAGAAAGTTCTCTTAAGTTTATAGTTAGCTGAGAGATTTTTTTTTTAATTGTTGTTGTTTGCTATTGGTGGTGGTGGTGATGTCTCACTTTGATACCCACACCAGAGTGCAGTAGCACAATCACAGCTCACTGCAGCCTCCACTTCCTGGGCTCAGACAATCCTACCAAAATGCTAGAATTACAGGTGTGAGCCACTGTACCAGGCTTGAGAGCTTTTTTTGAATTAGTATTAGATGTTATGTTTTCTCCTGTGTCTATAGAGATAATAATATGCTTGTTTGTTTATTTGTTCATTTAGGTTGTTAATGCAATTAACTAAATTGATCGAATTTTATATAGTAAGCAAATTTGCATTCTTGGGATATTACTCACTGAGTTACAATATATTGTCTGATTAAAATATCAGCATTAACCTTGAATGTCAATTACCTAAATTGCCCCCTTAAAAGACACAGAATAGCAAGATGGATAAAAAATAAACAAGACCTATCATCTTGCTGCCTTCAAAAGACCCATCTTATATCTAACGGCACACACAAGTTCAAGATAAAGGGATGGAGAAAGAGTTACCATTCAAATGAAAACAAAAAAGAGCAGGGGTTGCTATTCTCATATCAGATAAAACAGATTTTAAACCAAGGACAGTATAACAGAAAAAAAAAGGCACTGCAAAATGATAAAGGAATCAATCCAACAAGAAGATTTAACTATGATAAAATGTAACCACCCAATATTGAAGCGCACAGATTTATAAAACAATTACAACTATATCTAAGAGAAGACTTAGTATAATATATACAGATGGACTTCAACATCCCACTGACAGCATTAGGTAGATCTTCAAGGCAAAAAACCAACAAACAAATTCTGGACTTAAATTTCATAATTGGCCAATTGAACCTATTAGACATCCACAGAATATTTCACCCAACAACCACAGAATATACATTCTTTCCAATTGCACATAGAACATATTCTAAGATTGATCACATGCTTGCTCATAAAGTAAATATCAATAAATTTCAAAAAATCAAAATCATACCAAGCATCTTCTCAGACCACAGTAGAATAAAAATAGAAGTCAATAGCAAGAAGAACTCTCAAAACCACACAAATACATGTAAACTAAAAAATTTGCTTCCGTCTGACTTTTGGGTCGACAACAAAATCACACAACAAAATCAAAATGGAAATAAAAAAAATTGAAACAAATAAAAACAGGGAAAAAACATAACAAAACCTCTGGGATGCCACTAAAACAGTGTTAAGAGGAAAGTTTATGGCATTAAACTCCCATATCAAGATGTTAGAAAGATATCAAACAGCTTAATGTTGCACATTAAGAAACTAGAAAAACAAGAACAAAATTAACCAAAATTCAGCAGTAGAAAATAAAATAACCAAAATTAGGGGAGAACTAAATGAAATGAAAACAAGCAAACAAACAAAAAACTATAGGAAAGAACAAAAAATTGTTAGCTCTGTGAAAGACTAAACAAGATCAATAGACTGCTAGCCAGATTAATAAAGAAAAAAAAAGAGAAAATTCAAACAAGTACAATCAGAAATGACAAGGGATTTTTATTCAAACTGATTCCACAGAAATGCAAAAGATTCTTAGAGATTATTAAGAACATCTCTATGCACACAAGCTAGAAAATCTAGAGGACATGAATAAATTTCTGGAAACACACAGCCTCCCAAGATTGAAACAGGAAGAAATCAAAACACTGAATGGACCACAAAATCTAATCAGTAATAAAAATCCTCCCAACCAAAAGAAAGAAAGAAAAAGGCCCTAATCAAATGAATTCATGGCCAATTTATTTCAGATGTGTAAAGAAGAGACCTTGCCAATTGAACTGAAATGACTCCAAAAAATTGTGGAGGTGGGGTTCCTCCCTAACTCATTCCACAAAACTTATATCCTGATACCAGAATCCTGAGAAGACACCACTACCACAACAAAAACTATAGGCCAATAACCCTGATAAAATTAGATGCAAGTATCTTCAACAAAATGCTAGCAAACGGCATCAAGTAGCACATCAAAGAGATTATCCACCATGATCAAGTGGGTTTTATTACAGGTATGCAGCAGTGGTTCAACCTATGCAAATTGATAAAAGTTATCCACGACATGAACAGAATATTTTTTAAAACTGTGATCATCTCAATCGATGCAAAAAAAGCATTTGATAAAATCCAACACCCTTTCATGATTAAAAACCCTCAACCAACTAGGCTTCAAAGGAACATACCTCAAAATAATAACAGTCATCGATGACAAAATCCACAGTGAGTATCATATTTAGATAATAATTGGAAGCATCTGCCTGAAGAACTGTGGCAAGATAAAGATGTACAGTCTCGCCACTCCTAATTAACATAGTACTAAAAGTCCTAGCCAGCACTATCAAGAGAAAGAACTAAGAGACCTTCAAACAGAAAAAAAAGAGGGAGTCAAACAATCTCTCTTTGCAGATGATATGATTCTAAATATAGAATGATATGATTCTAGATATAGAATGATATGATTCTATATCTAGAAAACCCTAAAGATTCCACCACAAGAATCTTAAACTGATAAGTGACTTCAGTCAAGTTTCCAGATACAAAATCAATGTTGAAAAAAATCAGTAGTAGTTGTATAAATCGGCTCGACAATGTTCAAGCTAAGAATCAAATCAAGAATGCAATACCATTTACAATAGACACACACACACACACACACACACACACACACACACACACACACACACACATACACACACACACAAAACCTAGCACTACATCTAACCAAGGAGGTTAAAAATCTTTACAAGAAGCATAAAACATTGTCAAAAGAAATCAAAGATGGCAAAAACAAATGGTACAACATTCCATGCACCTGCATTGAAAAAATCAGTATCATTGTCTTTACTACATAAAGCAATCTACAAATTTAAAATACTTCTTATGAAATTACCAGCATCATTTTTTTAAGAACTAGAAAAACCAATTCAAAAATGTATTTGAAAACAAAAAAGAACCCAAATATCCAGAGCAATTTCTAAGCAAAAAATATAAAACCAGAGGTATCACATCATCTGACTTCAAACTTGACCACTAGGCTACAAAAAATAATACAGCATGGTACTGGTACAAAAATAGAAATATAAACCAATGCCACAGAGCAGAGAACCCAGGAATAAAGTCACCTTGCTACAACTGATCATCAACAAAAATAACACTGGAGATAGGACACGTTATTCAATAAATGGTGCTGGAAAAACTGGCTAACCATATGCACTGGAATGAAGATGGGCTTCTACCTCTCATCTTATACAAAAATTAATACACGATGGACCAAATAGCTCAGTGTAAGACCTCAAACTATGACAATCTAGAAGAAACCCTAGAAAACATTCTTCGAGACATTTATGATTAACGGATTATTTACATGGCTAGAGTTAAATCTAGTATTTATAAAAAATGTTCTCTTTGTCCCATGGCTTTTGTTTCTGCTTCCTTTTTTTTTTTTCCTGCATCTGCTTCTTTTGCTTTGATTACTTTTTGTTATTTCATTTTGTTTTCTTTGTTGGCTTCTTAGTACAACTTTTTAACATTAGTGGTCTTTCAAGAATTTGTAGATTATATCTTTAGCCTAACAGCCTACCTTCAAGGGATATTTTACCACTTCATCTAGAGTATAATATACCCTTAGAATATGCCATTTTCTCTGCCACTGACTTTCATTTATTTGACTCTTACATAGCGTATAAACCCCATGCAATATTGCTATTATTTTTTAAATGGTCAATTATCTTTGATGGAAATATAATAAGAGATACCAGTCCATTTATGCATATAATTATAATTTCCAGTTCTCTTATTCTTGTGTGTAAATCCATATTTCCATGCGATATAATTTTTCTTCTGTCTGAAGACTTTAGCATTTCATGGAGTGCAGGTCTGCTGGTGATAAAGTTTTTCAGTGTTTGTATATCTCAATGTTTTTATTTTGTGATTATCTTTAAAATGCATTTCCTGGGTAAAAACAAATGCTAGTTTGACGTCATAGACTACATGTTTGTGTTCCTGCACATTCATATGTTGAAACCCTAACTCCCAATGAGATGATATTAGGAAGTAGGGGCAATTAGGTAATTATGTAATTAAATTTTGATGAGATCGTGTGGGTGGAACCCCCACAATGAGATCAGTTTCTTTGAAAGCAAAGAGAGCGCGCTCTCTCTCTCTCTCTCTCTCTCTATCTCTTTCTCTTTTTCTCTGCTGTGTCTGTGTGTGTGTGTGTGTGTGTGTGTGTGTGTGTGAATGTACCAAGGAAAGTCATGTGAAGACACAACCACAAAAGGACTCTCACTAGAACCCAACCATGCCAACACCCTCTAGAACTATGAGACATGTTTCTGTTTTTAAGCCACTCTCTATAGTATTCTGTTTTAGCAGCTGGAACTAAGACAGCTGATTTATTTTTTCCTCATTAGTACTTTAAATATAGCATCTCATTGTTTTACTGCCTGCATTGTTTTCAACAAGAAATCTGCTTTCATTCTTATTTTTGTTCCTCTATATATAATGAGAATTTTTCTTTCTGCTTAAAAATTTTTCCCTTTACTATGGGCTCTGATAAATTTTATTTTGTCATTTCTTTGTATAATTTTATTTATGTCTTGAGGTTATAGGGTTTATTAGATCCCTGGGTTTATAATTTTCATCCCTACTTTTGGAAGTAGGGTTATTATTTCTTCATATTTTTTGATCCACTCTCTCTTCCTTTTGGGGGACTCTAATTACACAAATAAGAGGCCACTTGAAGATTTTGCACAGTTCACTGATGCCCTGTGAATTTTAAGTCATTTTATTCTATGTATATTTCTTAACTTGTTTCCACTTCCATGTCCTCGTGTACACAGATGTCCTATTCTGCAATGTCTATCTGTTGTTTATCCATTCAAGTATTATTTTCATTTTGGACTTTATGGTTTTCATTTTTACAAATCAGATGTGAGTCTCTTTTATATCTTCTTTGTCTCTACTAACCATTTGAAGGGTATGAAATACAATATAACAGTTTTAATGTGTTAATCTACTAATTCTAATGTCTGAATCTATTCTCAGTTAGTTTGAATTGATTGCTTATTCCATTTAGGAGGATAGATTGTATGGTTGTTGAAAGATACCTATAGAAACCTAAAAAAAAACTTAGCTTATTCTTTAGTCTTTTTGCCTCAGTGTACCCATTAGCTAGCATTCAGACATTCTACTATAGGACAACCAGCAGCCTATCCCATTCCCCTAGGCAAAACCAGGACAGCCTAACCATTCATGGTTTAACATAATAATCTCCAGTAAAATTTGAGGTTCCTTATCAAGACTGAAGATCAAAGATCACCCTTTGTCTGACCAAAGTCATAAAAGTAATAATAAGACCACCCCACCTTTGGTCAAGGAGTTTGTGCATTGCAAATGTCTGAGTTTGTGAATTGCAAATGTCTAACAAGTCTCTTGCAGGAAGCTCCCCCCTAGGGTTAACCTAATCAGCCCTCTGTCAACTACATGACACAGATAAGGCCCACCATGGCAGCAATCATGTGACTAACCCACCCATCTGCCTGCTGTCCATCACCTGACATCATCAGTACCTGCACCTGTCTGCCCCTTTGTGATGACGTGGAAGCAGACCACCACCCAAATGATCCTCCCCATCTAGGAAAATGGTTAAAAGGACTCAACCACAAGCAGCCAGAGGCCATTGCCTTGCTAGAGTCTGGTGTGGCCATGTGCTCTTTGAGCCATGGCTGTCGCCAGGCTTCCTGGCTTTGTTCCCCCTCCCCCACCTTGGGGAGGTGAATCTTCTCTCTTCTCTCTCTTTCTCTCTCTAATTTACTTTTTTTTTTTTTGAGACGGAGTCTCACTCTGTCACCCAGACTGGAGTGCAGTGGCCGCTCCCGGCCACCGCAGCCTCGACCTGCTGGGCTCCAGCGATCCTTCCATCTCAGCCTTCCGAGTAGCCGGAATTACAGGCATGCACTGCCACCCATGCCCGGCTGATTTTTTTTTTTTTTTTTTTTGGTTTATTGTAGAGATGAGGTCTCGCTGCCCAGGCAGGTCTCGAACCCACGGGATCAGGCAATCCACTCACCTAAAATAAACTTTTCTTTCTTAATCTTTTTGTGTGTCACAATTCTTTGCAATTTACTCAGATCTCTGGGTTGCCAGCACGCACCCCCGGCTTGCCAGCCCCGGCAGTGCCGCATTCCTCTCTGAGCCTCTCCACCCTCACTCTGTCTGTCCAGAACCCTAACAGTTGTGTTTCTTTGCATACCTGATTCTGGTTGGATGTCAGATATATTAATTGTACTTTGTAGTGTGTTCAATGTCTTTGAATTCCCATAAATATTCTTGAGCTTTGTTCTGCAATATAGTTATTTAGAAACAGTTTGATCTCCTCAAATCTTGTTTTTAAAAGTAGTAACATGTTTTAGCTAGGGATAATTATTCATTCAAACTGGGACAGTATTGTTACACTACCAGTGGCTTATGAGTTACGAGTTTTCCCAGACTGACTGGTAAGGATAAACACTGCTCCCAGACCTGTTGTGAATTCCAGGGACTCTTCCCACTAATATTTTTGGTTGGTTCTTTCCCTGGTCTTGGTTCACACATAAAAGTGCTAATCAGCATTCTACTGAATATTCAATGAACTTCCTCTGTAGATCTCTGGAGTTTTCCTGTGCAGCTATCTGCCTGTAATCTGTCCTAAGAACTCTAGCCACCGTGGTCTTTCTTGTTTCTTAGCAAAGTCTTTGTACGCAGGGAGTCTGCTAAGCACAGTGTGGATTATCTTTCCCTACTGGGAAAAACAATAGGGTTCACATCATTTATTTCATATCTTCCAGAGAGTATTGCTGTTTGTTGTCTAATATTTTATGCATTCAGAACCATTGGTTCATATGTTTTGTTTCTTTTGGTGTTTCAGTCAGATGCATAATGATATGTTTTAATCACAGCAGTTCTTTATTTTATCATAATCCAATTTATTAGCATTTTTTCTTTATAATTTTTACTTTTTATGTCCTGTTTAAGAAAAATCTTTTGTTACTTCACAAAAAGTATCTTATCTTTGATCTTTAAATGTGTATTGCTTTATTACCCTCATTTGGGTTGGCTATTGATCTAGAATTGAATATTTTCTGTAGCTCGAGATAAGGGTCAAAAAAACTTTAGTCACATTGTCTTTGTTTGTGCTGCTATAACAAAATACTATAAACCAGTGACTTATAAACAACAGAAAGTTATTGCTCACAGTTTTAGAGGCTATGAAGTCCAAGATCAAGGTATCAACAGATTCAGTATCTGCTGAGGACTATCTTCCTGATTCGTAAACTGTTGCCTTTTAACTGTGCCCTCACATGGTGGAATGGGCATAGGGACTCTTTGGGCACTCTTTTACAAAGGCACTAATCCCGCTCACGAGGGTTCTGTCTTCTGGCCTAATCAACTTCCAAAGTTAGAATTTCAACATATGAATTTGGGGGGACACAAACATTCTCTCTGTAGAGAAAATGTAGATATGCAATTGACCCAATACCATTAAAAAGATAACTTATTTTTCTACTATACTTCAATATTGTCTTTATTATAAATGAGGTGACTATATATGTGTGGGTTGTTTCTGGACTTTCTGTCCTTTCTCATCAGTTTGTCTATAATTATACTAATGGCAATTGGCTACAATGACAATAGTTTTATAATTATTTATCTCAATACCGTAAGTACTCCAGCTTGATTCTTCTTCTTCAAGAATGCCTGAGCAAAATTTTGCCATTTGCATGTTTGTTTTTACAATTTTGGTAAAGATGGTCTCCATAATAATATCATATGCCCATAGAAAATAGGAAAATATGGAAAAGTAAAAAATTGAAAATCAATACCCAAAACACACCACCCAGAATTACCAACTTCTACAGTTTAGAAATATTCCTTCAACTCTCTTGTTTCTGTTTTGTTTTAGAATTGAGATCTGATGATATATGTAAAATTATGTTGCCTGATTTTTCAAACATCAATTTTGTGATGGCATAATAATTTCATTATAAAAATTGAGAAAGTAAAATACAGTGTAAATATTTTAAAATATTTATTTCTTATTACTATTAAAATTTTGTGACATAGATTGACAGATTTCAAATGCACCTCTATAGTCCTGTGAGATTTTGAAATCATGATTTTAAGTATTCTCAATCAAAAACTTCCATAGAGTTATCTAAGCTGTGGAACCAAGTGTAGAATTTATAGACACATTATCTCAGAACTCAAAAAATAATTAAGAAAAAATTTATGAGGAAAGGACCATGATTTACTCACAAATGATTGTCAGGGCATGGACTGGGTGAGAGAGGAGCGCAGCACCACCGGAACTGGCATGCCAGAGGTGCATGCTGACAACCCAGAGATACGAGTAATGCAAAGAATTGCAACACACAAAGAGGTGAGAGAAGAAAAGATTTATTCAAGATAAGTTCACTCCCCACAGACAGGGAGTGGGCCAACGCTCTAGGTGAGTGGGGCACCAGCAGGCCCACACTCTAATTGAGTGTGGCACTGTAACCCCCTGAGACTTGGCTTAAATCCTTTCCCCTGGAGATGTTGCGATCAGGTAGACATGACTGCCATGACTTCCTAATGGACCACCTGCAGATGTTTTGGAGCTCCTGTGACACAGAGACCCACTAATATCTGCCCACATTATCATAGCCCCTAGAGAAGGGCATAACAAGAATTCTAATGCTCCTGTACCTTCCTGAATGACATTCCTTAGAGCTAGTGGAGGGTGCACCTCACCCAATCTCCCAGGCATTCCCAGTGGGTAGTTTTGGGGGATCCTTGGCTTCCCTGTAGATAATGCCCAATTTACTGGAAGATTGAATCCCCACCTGCTCTCCCTCTGAACGGTCATAACTTTTGTAATTACAAGTTTCATGACTTCTGCAATCCTTGCCCAAGGCATGATATCTTAGGGTTTGTAAATTGCCCTTTACTCTAGGCAAGCTTGATTGTCACTATGAGATACTTCTGGCATTAGGAAGTCCACATTTCTGAAAAGACAAACTCGGCAAGGTTAATTTTACCTAATTAATTTTAAAATAAAATTAATTTTACGTAAAGGATGCATTTCTCCAAAACATAGCTTCTACTTTCTCATCATTGTATTAAGGTTTAGGAACAAGATTAAAAATGGCTTTTGGCTCTTGGTCTGTCCTTTCAATTATTACATCTAGCTAACAAATACTAAATTCTTCAATTTGAGGTCCAAATAATGCAAGGAATAACTAGTCCTAATTTTCCATGGATTTTTTTGTTATTTAACATCTGTTAAATAAAAAAATCTGTGTGTGGGGGAATATATGTATATATGCATCTAGTTGTCATCTCTTGGTCAGCTAGAGTAGTTCTTAAGTATAATTTATACAATTTGCAATGTGAAGTTTATTTTCTAATTTTTTTTAAATTGAGATTTCTTTCTTTATTCTCCTGTACTCAGCTACATATACAATATTTGGCCCATAATATAAAATATAATGCTAATATTTTAGAGAAATTTTAGAAAAGTATTTCATGAATTGCACATTGAGCTATTAAAATTGAAATACTCCTAAATTATTCTCAAGAGATTTTTATTTTAATGAGTATCTATTGGCTGGGAAAATTTCTAAATATACTAAAGTACAGATTTAAACTGCTCTCATAGTTGTTTTATGCCACTTATTTAATATCCTTTTAATTTCCTTGGGATCTGTAGTAATGTACCCTCTTTCATTTCTTAAATTATTAATCTGTAACTTCTGTCTTTTTTCTTAGTTAGCTTTGCTAAAGACTTACCAATGGTATTGATTTTTTTTCAACAAACCAACTTTTGGTTTTATTGATTTTTCTCTACTGATTTCTTATTTTCAATTATATTGATTTTGCACTTTAATTTTTTGTTTCTTTTTTCTGCTTCCTTTAGACTTAATTTGCTCTTCTTTTTCTTTCTTTTTCTTTTTTTTTTTTTTTTTTTTGAGTTGGAGTCTCACTCTGTTGCCCAGACTGGAGTGCAGTGACCACTCCCGGCCACCGCAGCTTTGACCAGTTGGGCTCCGGCAATCCTTCCACCTCAGCCTTCCAAGTAGCTGGAACTACAGGTGCTTGCTACCACACCCAGCTAATTTTTTGATTTATTGTAGAGATGAGGTCTCGTCAAGTTGCCCAGGTGGGTCTTGAACCCTCAGGCTCAGGCAATCCACTCACCTCAGCCTCCCAAAGCGCGGGATTACAGGCTGAGCCACTGAGCCTGGCTTTCTTTTTCTATATATACAAGACTTTAAAAATATTACTAGACATATTGATCCTACTCTGTGTTTTAGAAGATAAATGCAATTGCAAATTGTGCTGTAAGTTTAAGAAAACCATATGCCTTTCACTGCACTGAAGCTTGGTTTATATTTTATTGACTCCTCACAATAATTCTTTAAGGTAAGACATTATTACTCCTATTTTAATAATGGAAACACTGAGGCTCAGAGAATTTGTCTAACAACTGGGGCAAAAGAAGTATGAAATTAACTTGCCTTTGTCTGTATCAATGACCATTTTTAGCAAAGTTATCTATGTAGACTTTTCTGTATAAGCCATAAGATGAGACTTATAATCTCTTAAATAAGTATTGTATTAGCATATTAGATCATGACCCTTATCTTTATTGTTGACATTTATTGCAAACCTATCTTAAGAAAGATAAATACACATTTACATCATACCCACAACAGCCCTATGAGTTATCCAAGTTTTAAACCAATGAGTGGGAAGACCAAAGAAAGACTAAATAATTTTCTTAATTTCTGCAACATTTAAATAGTAGAATTTATAATCAAACAGTTGGGATAGAGATCCCCTGCCTTCAGTCACTAAGCTATCTAATTACTTTAACAACAGTTTATTCTTAATACATGCAAGAAAACAAGAAGTATTTGCATTATGTAAAAATGTGTATGCAAACTGAATAATTTAAATTAAAAAGTCCACTAAATTATTCTAAAGTCACACACAAGTCTTTAAATAGGTCTCACACAATGTATCAATCTAATAACAATTTTAATAACCAGAATATTTTCTAGGGTGGAACCATCAAATAAAGACAGATGAAGAGGAGTCATTTTTTTTCATGATTCTTGCCCTTAGTATATTTGGATTATATTTATGCAGAGAAAATAAAAGCAAATATTTTGAGGAAAAAGAAGATAATCTAATTACTCCATAACTAGTAGGAAAATTAAATTTAGAAGATGTTAAACATTACGTAAATCCATGCTCTAATTTCTAATAAATATCTATAATCTTCACATCTAATATATCAGGAAAACGGTATTAAATGTGACTCAAGAAATTTCTCACAATATCACTCAAAATTTTCCCATAAACCAGGGAGTGCTCTACAAAGTGATTAAAAATGAATACTTTTGGATTTTACTAGCAAATAGTTATTTGTAAATTTGTAAGATCAAAACCACCCTGGTCTCTCACAAATCTGGTATTTATTGTCTTCTCAGCCTTTCTCTTCTTCCTTACACCCCACCCAATCCCACCCAACTCAGCATACCTATGGCATTTGTTGACACAGCAGAGAAAGCTTTCATTTATTTCATTTTATTTTTTCTCTACCTGTATATTGGGAACTCACATGTTCTTATTCATCCTTTGCTTCCAAAAAGGAGGGCCCTTTCGTGGCATTTTGCAGATGATATAGCAATTTGTGAGATGGTACTCTGCCTCCTTTTTCCATTCTGGAGATTATTTTTTCTGGTTTTACGTTAATCACCATGAAGCATGTGGAGAGGATGATCATTTGGACTCACATCCAAGTTATTTTTGGAAGCGCATTGACAAATTTTTAAGTAGACATTGTATTTTACAAAGAATGCTGTTCTGAGATCACTCTGGCTTGAACAATAAGAAAATTCAAGACTATAGGAGGCAAGCACAACAGGATATCCATAAGTAACAACGCCTACTTATCAACTAGGGGGAGCTTAACAGACTTGTTCCTGACTGTGACAAACAGTGAGCTGAATTTTTAGAGAGGCTGTAAGCAGAGAATGCACACAAAAGGTAACTCTGGAAGAGGCTTGGTGTATTGCAGGAGGACTGCTTCCTGGTGCAAATCAAGAGCCATTTAGAACAATAGTGACAGATCATTTTCAGCAGCTGCCTGGACTTGTATTCAATCGCCTGGTAGAGTTCACTCACCTTTGTTTTCTCACTTTGATTTCAGAGTTCATTTTTCATGATGTTCATTTTCTATGATGAGAGAGAACCCATCTTGAAGGAATAGATGAATAGTTTCTCGTGGGTTCAAAGACATCTTCCACGGCTTGGAACAAAAGGAAATTATTATACAGATCAAGATACTACATGAAAATGTTTTTACAGATTTTAAATAAAATATAAACAGCTGTTGAGAGAAGCATGGCACAGTGACGGCTGTTACCAATCCATTAATAATCTGAACACAAATTCGATCCTGTTCATTACGTGCAACCCACATTCCTCTATGGGGAAAACAGTCAGACTCAAATGTGTAAAAAATGGATTCAACAGCAAGTCAGAACAAATACAGAGAAAGGAAATGGTGAATCAAGTCTGAATTCATTATGTAATTTTCTTGAAAACCAAGTAATCAATATTTTCTAGCTATATAATGAGTGGAGCTAATAGTGATAGCCTGCTTTTATTGCCTACCATTCAAAGGACTGTCTGTGAAATGATGAAACACTCCAAGGAAGTCTTTCTCCTGTCTTTTTATATTTCTCTTGCTGGTAAAATACAGCCTTACCTTCTAATTAGGGGCATGCAGTCTTTCTAGATAACTTGCTTATTAAAATAGAAAAGTTTCTCATATCTTCCTATATTTCCCTCTTCTTAACTTGCTATGTGACTCAAATTCTCCTTGTGATATATCTTTCCAAAGATACTTTAAGGTACCTTTCAGCGTATGTATGTAAAATCCATAAGGGGGAGATAAATGAGAAATTGTAAACTCTTTCTAAACTCTTATTCAGTGTGAGACTGAGAGCCACTTTACATCAGAAAACTTAGAGTGGCCAAAAGATTTCACCAAAGCAACTCTGTTCCTATCATTCATATTTGCATTGGAGTCACATGAAAGAAGAGAATAGTGACCATAGAACTCTGACCCACAAAGTAATTTTTTAGAAAATTTTTAGTAAATTTTTAGAAAACTGGTGTACATAAGCCAACAGCATCTGGTTAAAGAATAAAATAAACTATGAGTAAGCAAGAAAAGAAGAAGCAACAAGACTGTCCACCTTTGCAACAACTAAGCTGTCTTTTGGGCGTTCTCATGTATTTGCTAAAAGTATCTTTCCTCCTTCAGTGTCCTGGAATGCAGTTATTCTGTTACCACAAAAACATCTGCTGTAGCGATGCTATTTTGATGGGTTTGCTGACGAAGTTGTTCTCAAATTATACTTGCTTGGAACACAGTTTGATTGGGTTCGAATCTATTTAACAAAGCCAGTGCATTGCAGATTATAAGAACGTTACCTGGAGCAAGGCTCGGTGGCTCAACCTGTAATCCCAGGGTTTTGGGAGGCTGAGGAGAGTGGATTACCTGAGCCTGCGGGTTCGAGACCTACCTGGGCAACTTGGCGAGACCTCTCTACAATAAATCAAAAATTAGCCAGGCGTGGTAGCACGCACCTGTAGTTCCAGCTACTTGCAAGGCGGAGGCAGAAGGATCTCTGGAGCCCAGCAGGTCAAGGCTGCGGTGGCCGGGAGCGGCCACTGCACTCCAGTCTGGGTGACAGAGCGAGACTCTAACTCAAAAAAAAAAAGAATGTTACCTGGATGCAGTATTTTTCAAAATATATAAATAAATAAAAACTCTCTTCTTGTCAAATGGAAAAAAAAAATCTTAGTTACCTTACCAAAATATGTAAATCTTCTTTTACACTATTTCTTTTCATCTTTCCCTCTTGTATTTGATGATACCGATTGACATCTCCTCAATGTTTTTAATCATTCCATATGGGGGGAAAGCAATCAAGCAGTTTTTAAACAGAAAATATCTAAAGTGGAAAAGTACTCCAAAGAGTAAGTAAATGGTTCCATTTTTGTAAGTAGAATATCTGTGATATGTTTAGGGGTGACCTAGCACATAATGGAGGAAGAAACGTATTTGATATGCTCATTAGTGGTATTTATTAGCACATTTATGCAAAGAAGGAATGATCATTCAGGAACAACATTTTCATCAGGCGAAGTACCCCCTGGAGAACCTTATTTTCCCCAGGAAGTCCAAACATGAACCGTGTTCACATTCGAACAATGGTATTTCTAAATAAAGTAATTAACAGGCATATGTGTCCTCACAACTCAGACATCAAAGGACAAAAATTTCACATCAAAATCAGACAATAAAAACATCAAATAGGAAAGGGCAGCTATTGTTGTCCTAGCAAATCCGGCTGATGCATTTTTAAAATGTAGTTATAAACCTTTAGACGGAGAGTCAATATTTGTTTTATCTCAGTGATTTCCATTTCAAATCCGAGATGATTTTTCTCAATTTTTATGTCACAGGATCACACAGGGATTTGAAACTCAGACTGCATGCCTACTGCCACTTCTCCTGACCATTGATAAAGATCTATAATTACAATGAGGTCAATGATTGTCTTGATGATGTCAAGAGGCATAACACAATATCCCCTGACCTTTCCTTAAAACATGCTCTGCTATGCCAGCAGTCAGGCTTTTTCGTGTCAATAAAGGCCAGGCTGGAAGGAATAGAAATGACAAGATTGCTTGTTGCTCTCCTGCACAGCACAGGCGAGCTGCCCAACCTTCATTGTGTCCTAGAAGAGAAAAAAAAAAAAGATCCTTTACTTGGTAGCTTTGCTCTGTGTCCCAGAGTTGAATTCCAGCTTGGGGCCAAATTTCAGTTCAGAATCTACCCCTTCGACCAAAGCAAGTAAAGTTGGGCTAACTGATTTTGACTTTTGGTGAGCTTCTGACACTCCTCTCCCCACCTGGTTGTCAGAGTCCTCTCTTTCTATGCCTAGGAGGTAGCCGGAGCTAGTACTACAGGTCATGGCCTCTGGAGGCAGACTGCCAAGGCCATTGCCTGGCTCTGCCATTAGTAGCTGTGTGATCTGGGGCAACTAACTAAAACCGCCTGTACCTTATTTTCTTTAAAAAAAAAAAATGCAGTTGAGTACTGTACTTACAACACAGATAAATTTTTTTTTTTTTTGAGTTGGATTCTCACTCTGTCACCCAGACTGGAATGCAGTGGCCGCTCCCGGTCACCGCAGTCTCGACCTGCTGAGCTCCGGCGATCCTTCCGCCTCAGCCTTCCAAGTAGCCGGAATTACAGGCATGCGCCACCACGCCCGGCTGATTTTTTGATTTATTGTAGAGATGAGGCCTCGCTGCCCAGGCAGGTCTCGAACCCGCGGGCTCAGGCAAACCACTCACCTCAGCCTCCCAAAGGCACGGGCAGATAATTTTTAATGGGATTGAACGCATTAGAACAATGGAGGGCTGAGAGCCTGTCCTTGCTCACATGAGTGCCTTGGAAAAGACATATTGTTATCATTGTTGTTTGATGTTACCTAATGCGGATCTTGATGTTTGGCTCACTTAGCCTGTGTTTCAACTTCCTTCTAGTTTCCTTTCTTTTGCAGTATAGGCTGGAAAGCTAAAAACAACATTCCATAAACTACCTTCCAGCTAGGCTGCAGGCCTATGATCAGTTACTTCCAATCAGATGCACCTGCGTTAGGTGGCAGCCGGTCAAAGGAAGATCAGATCTCTGGACAGCATGGTGGGATCTTGGCATGCAGGCTTGTCCCAGGTTCCTAAGTGTGGCTATCAACATCACGGCTGCTTCCACTAGAGAAGTCCCATGGTGCAGCTGGGCATTTTTACCTGTTTGTGAAACCCAAATCTGGTACTCTGGTCTTCCCTGATGTTCCATACACTATGCCTTCCTCAATCCATTTCTGCTGAAACTTGTTGGAATGTACGTTGTCATCTGCAGTTAAGAACTTCCAGTTGTCACACAATATCACTTAAGGTTTCATGGAGCAGCCTGGCCCTATCTTGTGTGTGTGACTACAGTGTGGCAAGGTTATATGTCTCAAATAGAGGAGATAGGACCACTCTCACGCAAGTGACAAATTCTGCTACATGCAGCTGTCAAACGGATGGACTCCTGGATGTCTTCTGCAATCCTTCAATTCTTCTGCAGTTCAAGCTTCACTTGTCCAGAGAACCAGGGACTTCTGTTCCAGCAACTGCAACATTTCCACAGCTTTCTCCCTGCCCTGGGCGATCTTCCTACTGTCTTCCTTTCACCTTAGAACATATTAACATGTTCATAAACAAATGCAAAGTACTCTTTTGTGTCATTATGAGCAAAGGAATTTCAGTGCAAAACAATGCAGACATTGGCAAATGGGTACATTCCCGGCTTATAGATGGTCTCAAACTTTCCAGAAATTTCTGACTGCATTCCCAAATACACCCTCCTTTAAACAAAACCTCAAGGCTTGTATTAAGTATTCATTTACTGAATCACTGAATATTCAAAATTGTCCTCAAGAAATTATGAATCAAAGCTTGCCAGTTGGATATGGGCACAGAGAACAAAACAGAACTGTTTTGTTTCTTGTCCAGAATTCTTTTTACCACTCCTCACTGGCTATCATAACCTGACAGGGGGTTATCCTCAGTTCAGGTATGATCTGAGTGCCCTATACTTAGGGACTTTTGGTGTTACCAAGAGACTCAATTTTCATGGAAAGCTTTCTAACACACTTGTCATGGTCATTGACTAACTGAAAGTGCCATAACTCTTGTCATATAACATGATAGTAACATAGTAATGGATAGTAACATAGGTGTCAGTAGCACTCTGATTAGTCTAATCTAATTAAAACAGTAATATATTTTTTTGAGACAGTCTCACTCGATCTCCCAGGCTGCAGTGCAGTGGCATGCTCATGGCCCCCGCAGCCTCGACCTGCTGGGTTCAGACAATCCTTTGGACTCAGCCTTCCAAGTAGTTGGAACTACAGGCGCACCACCAAGTCCAGCTAATCTTTTTGGTTTATTGTAGAGACGAGATCTCGCCAACTTGCTCAGGCTGGACTTGAATTCCTGAGCTCAGGCAATCCTTTCGCCTCGGCCTCTCAAAGTGCTGGGATGACAGGTGTGAGTCACTGCACCCAGCTAAAACAGAAATTTTTAAGGTCTATTTAATCATACTAGCAGAGATACTATCAGGATGCAATATTTTAGTGTGTACTGTATTCATTCAAAGCTATTACATTTACTATCAATTGACTCCTGAGGGTGCTTTATTTGTAATTTGCAGTACAAAATTGGAAAGGTTGTCTGAGGGCACCACACGTGCATCCAGACATGTAAAAAAAATAATAAATTTGTTCCTAAGTGTCTTCTAAAGTCTTTAGGCAGTGCCCTTCCTTGTTCCAGCCTTTTCTTCTCCACCCTCTGAAATTTCTCCTACTCTTCAAGTGGAAGGTATTTTCTGCTCTACCTAATTATGCCACCTCAGCTGGATAAGATTTCTCCCACAGCCATTACCCTCTTTTTTTTTTGAGTTGGAGTCTCACTCGGTCACCCAGACTGGAGTGCAGTAGCCGCTCCCGGCCACCTCAGCCTCGACCTGTTGGGCTCTGGCGATCCTTCCGCCTCAGCCTTCTGAGTAGCCGGAATTCCAGGCATGTGCTACCACACCCAACTGATTTTTTGATTTATTGTAGAGATGAGGTCTCGCTGCCCAGGCGGGTCTCGAACACGCAGGCTCAGGCAATCCACTCACCTCAGCCTCCCAAAGGCGCGGGATTACAGGCTGAGCCACCGAGCCCGGCAGCCCTTACTCTCTTAATAACACCTAGGAAAAGTATCAGAAGTTGCCATATATGACAATCTGTTGTCTACTTGACTTACTCCCATCGGAACATTAGTCAAATCTGAGGGGAGATATATGAAACCTTATGCTTCTGTTCTTGAGTATCTCAGAGTGTCTGGGGCTTTTCACAGAGACAATAATTGAAATATTTGAAAAATAAAGAGGGTTGGAATCTCAACTGCCTACAGGGTTGTGCAGTCAGCATGACACAGTGTCACTGAGTCTGATCTAAAGATATAGGTGGAAGCCACTTGTGCTGAGAGCAAGGAGAGGCTGCCCACTTCCATCGCAGCTGATGTGCTGTGTGGGCGTAATGTAGACACTTCCAGTGGTCATGCTAAGCCCAACACCAGCCAGGTGTTGTCCCTTGAATAAGACACTAGTCTGCCTACTTTTCTACAGGAAACACCAGCCCAGAAAACTAAACCGTTTTTTCCTGGGGATCTAGTTAATTTTGTTTCCCTCCCTGACATCATTCGTGGAGTGGGTGTGTCAAGATGGTGGGGAGTCAAGCTCATGAATCATTAATCAATGATGTGGCTTTATCAAAAATAAGAGAAATGTTACATTCTATAGACTTATATCTTACAAAATGATTTCACCTATATGGTCGATTTTAAACTTCATAACAAATTAGGAAGATGGCTGAGCATGTGATGCAGACACATTTCTTGCAGATGAGAAAAATCAAGGCTTGAGAGAGTCAAATGTCTTGCCCGGGTTATTGCAGAATCATGTCAGGGCAGAAATGTCACTAATCCCAGAACAGTTGACGTCACCCTAGACCTCTTTATATAACGATTCTGCTCAGGGTCAAAATTCTGTATTATTTCTGCACACAGACGCACAAACCATAAATAAGAGGCAGTTCTTACTGAGAGAGAAGTGAGTTCTCTAGGATTTGGGGTTTTCTTTGCCTTGTGTATATTCTTTCTTTGGGTTGACATATAAAATTCTGCATAATATCACATGCTTATGTTCTATGTAATTATCTGTTATTTCCCATTCACTAGTTATATGTGCACGTTTGCAAATGATGGCAATTAGCATACTTGAGACTATCCACTTTGCAGCGCTTATCCTAAAGTTAAAGACAGAAACACACACAAACACACAGCACAATTTACCTTTTCGAGGAATGTCTATATGGAATAAGCATGCAGCCAAACTGAAAAGTCATAACTATAGCAGTATCTAATAAAAAATAATCTGTTCAAATGCCAGAGATGATAAATAGAATTTGCGACACTTAAGGCATGAGAAGCAGGGAGTTTTCATTGGCTTGGTGGACTTTGGAAATTGGTCTTTCAATCCTTCTCTCCTCTTTTAATGGACTCATGTCAACTTTGCAACGTATGAAAGCAGTGTTTTGCTCCCACGCTCACTCTGTCAGGTAAGAGGTTGCGTGAGTGAACCTTCCAAAAAGTCTCACTTGAAGAGGAACTGAAGAAGAGCACAGGCCATGACTTGGGATGACCGGAAGTGTGGGTAGTCTGCTCTGAGTTCCAATCTTGATGAGAGAGAAAAAGAAAGGACCTGGGGTTGAGAGGGGTGGCAGGGTCGGGCGGTTTTAGTTTTCTCACGGTTCTGCTGTAGTGAATCAGTAACACTGGAAACTGGTAACAGGTAATAAAAAAAGATGAGGAGTGGCAGGAAGGCTGCAAGGGAAGAGTGAACTACTGTTCCTCACAGATTTCCACCAGAGTTCATAATAGTTTCATCACTCAAAATGGAAATCATTTTATTATGCTGGTTTGCTTGCTCTTGACAATTATATACCTATCAGTCCTCAAACTAAGGACAATTGCTCTGTCACTGCTTGTTGAAGTGACCTTGACAATGTAGTTAAACCTTTCATAAACTAGCTACAAAATAATATGCAAATATTTCAGTTCTGGGTGTCTTACCTGTATTATTTTGTTTATGTTCTTCTATTGAAATACATTGAAAAAATGCCAAGGAGAGTTTTCAATTAATATCTGTGGATATTATGATATCTGATGTAATTTTGAGGGTTAGAGACCACAGCTACTTAGGGATTTCTATTTATAATTATAACTGAATTTTTATGTGGAAAGAAAAGGTATTTTATATTAACATATTTTTTTGTAATGAATTACCCTAAATGTCATGTTCATGGAATCTGTTGCAATTGCCGGGACCCAGAGAAGAGAAAAGGAGAATTATTCATGTTTAATTCTGACAATTACAGATTTTTCTTCCATAAATGTTCACTGTATAATAAGACACTCTCCAAAAAATACTCTCAAGATTGCCTCTCTATATGTAAATATAGTCCAATTGGTAGGAAAATCATTCTGATAATTCTCAGAAAAATATCACAACTAGGAAAAATATCTCAACTACTTACAGAAAAGAGATTTTTTAAATGTTTGTAAGAAAAAGATCAAGATTATTCAGGTATCAGTCTTATTTACTGGCTAATTCTTAAAATCTGTTTTTCACTTCTGTAAAAATCAGGTATTGAGGTGATTGGTAGCATCTTATGGTGGTACTTTAAAAGGATAAACAAACACTCTATAAATAATTCATTACAACTCAGATGCTTAAAGCTTGGTTTAGAAAATGAAATGCAACTTAGAAAAGGATAAAAGTTAAAGAATAAAATTGGTTATGCAGATATATATTACTGATCCCTTCATCATTAATAAATCCCATGACAGTATTTTGAGGCTGAGGGTAGCAAAATTTGATCTCAAATGATAATGGATCCTGGAATTCTTTCCTCTAGGAAATGTTCCTTTCAGCAAAGAAGTAAAGAAGAGTATGACATTCGAGTGTAGTCGGAAAAGAAGGGAAGAAAGAGAATTTCTCTGGAGTCTACAAGAAAGAAAGGAGAAAAAAGGTGTTCTAATATAGGGCTGCACTGAAAGAAGGAAAGAGAAAATTCATAGAAGGACAGAAGCCTAGGAGTTAAAAGAACAAAATAGACAGTGAGAGCAAACAGGAAAAAAAAGAAAAGAAAGAAAAGACAGAAAAGAAGAAAAAATTGCGTGTCTAGTAGGAAGAAAATTGGAAGCTATTTTTGCTATTTATAATTTGTAATAAAAATCTTCAGGAATTCAAGAAATGTTCTTCCAGAAAGGTTACCCTCAGCTGTCTCCTACACATGACTCCACGGTTAAAATGTTGATTTTTTTTTTTTTGTCACATCATATGCCGGAGAATATAAATAGCAAGCAACTAAAAAGTGTGTGATATGTAGTGAAAGGGAAGAATCGATTTTAAAGTATGTTCAAAGAACACATGCATGTTTGTGTTCACTTTGGGGTCAGAAAGAGAGAATGATGGGCTGCATCTTTGGAATACTCTTTTCCAATGAAGTAAAATGCAAACTCTTGGAAGTAGCATCCTGTGAAATAACTGCTTTATTACATCAAAGCTGAATTAAGGTCCCTTATTGATCTTTGAGTCCACCCTTGAGAGGGAATGTGGTTGGAAAATAATATTTTACTCAACTAAGCAGCTAACCACCTAATATTTTCTTTTTCAAAACAGAGGCTCTTTTCACCACAATCCTGTTCACTTGCGCATCATACAGCAATCACATCGTGTGAAAGGAAGCCCTGATACACAGACCATCAACTCACAGTCTTCCTTACGGAAGCTTTTCTAGACCACGGCTTGACACAAATTGCATTTGGTACCAAAAGTCCTAAGTAACTGTTGTGTATCTACTTTGAATCTTACCTTTATTGTTCAGCTTGGTGCTTGGCCACATTTTCATGTCAATCTGGTCACTGTGGAAATAAAGACGTGTTCTGTTCTTAATATATCTTTGGATTTGTTTAGCTTAATATAACACAGATATTCACACTTTGAGGACAAGCTACTTATAATTCATGATCTTTGAACTGCTCTTGCAGTGACCTCAAATTAAATGTCTGCAGAAAAGCAATGAGTTGGGTGTCTGGGCCTAATAACTGATTAAAATCTCTAATGCTTTGGGCTTAGAGTTTAATGTATGTACATTCCCTTGCAAAACTCACCAATTCCATAGGATTTCTATCCCCATGATTATGATAAAAAGAAGCTGAATTTATCAAGAGCACTGATGATTTATATATTTTCAAAGTCAATTAATATTTCTTCAACCTCATTTTTTTCTGAATGCTCAAAAATATTTGATATACACACTTTCCAGCCTTGAAACCGTCAGTCCTTCCTATGTCTAATGTGCACTCTCTAACGTGGAAAGTGTAAAGCTAAAAATTATGTTTCCAGACTTCCTAGAACATGGGATTTAAGCTTGACCCATCAACATCTTCTCAAGTGTTTGGAAGGCAAAAGTGAGATGAGGGCAGAATTCCAACTACTATTGCTGCTTTTGCCAGGCAGGCGTGATCTTCAGGGAATTTGGTTTTTTTCTGGAAAGCCTTTGACAGAATTCTCAATGGCCAGTCGTTAGATTTATGAGTTTCAAAAGTAGAGTATCCATTTCATTTGTGTAGATTTATAGATTTCGTTTTTTTCCATGACTAGAAAAATAACCTGTCATCCTATGTACTTTCATACTGCATATAGAAAATCTAAAGCAGTATTTACTGGCTAATTGTGTCTTTTTCCTCACCATAATGTAAGTTCCACAAGAGTAGAGATCTTGTTTGTCATCTTGCCTACAGACATCAGAATAATGCAAAGCATATAGTTTGCAATGAGTAAATGTTTGTTGAGTGACCAAAATGAATGCTTGAATAAATTGCGGTTGTGTTAGAGAATTAAAGACTAGCACTATCTAGACATTATGTATTGCATTATTATTTTCTATATTTTATGTTTATTGTGTTTGTACTAAGAATTATCCTGGCTCGGACGGGCTCAGTGGTTCAGCTGTAATCCCAGTACTTTGGGAGGCCGAGACGAGTGGATTGCCTGAGCCCACGAGTTCAAGACCTGCCTGGGCAACTTGGCGAGACCTCATCTCTACAATAAATCAAAAATTAGCCAGACGTGGTGGCAAGTGCCTGTAGTTCCAGCTACTCAGAAGGCTGAGGCGGAAGGATCGCCGGAGCCCAGCAGGTCGAGGCTGCGGTGGCCTGGAGCGTGCCACCGCACTCCAGTCTGGACGACAGAGTGAGACTTCAACTCAAAAAAAAAGAATTATCCTGGCTCCTTTCAGAGTTCTCTCCCAAGATACATCTCAAAAAAGAGGGAAAACTTTTCTTTACTTCTCAATCTCCGTAGCTTTCATCTAAGTCCAAATTTGCTTATTCTTTTTAAAATTTCAGATTTATTTTAATAAATTTTGACAAAATTTGCTTATTATATTTCAAATGAACTTTATCTTAAATAAATTTTAGACTTACAGAAAAATTGCAAAACAATTGCAGGGAGTTCTCATATACCCCACACTCAGTGTTTCCTACTATTAACATCTTACATTAGAAAGGTACATTCATTATGATTAATGAGCTGATATTGAATTATTTGTACCATTCTTTTCCCATTCTTCAGATGTCTCCAGTTTTTACCCAAAATCCTTTTTCTGTTTCAGGATCTCATCCCAGCTACCACATGACATTTGGTTGTCATGAGTCCTTGGGCTGCTCTTACCTGTAAGTTTTTCGGGCTTTCCTTAATTGTGACAACCTTGAGAATTTTAAGGAGTACTGTTCAGGTGTTTCAGTCAATCTTTTATTCATATAATTAGGGAAGAGTAGATATTTATTTTATACTTTGAGTGGTAATCCACTGCTACTTTTTGCTCAAATTGTTTCAGCTTTGACTATGGAGAATTCCTTAATAGCCTACTTTGTTCTCTCAATATAGTCTCATAATTAAGGGTTTTGTTTTATTATTTTCTTTCTGACACTTCAAGATACTTCAGTGCCATCTTGTATATTCCTCCCCTATTCCTGGAATCAGCCATTTTTTCCCAAGGATGCCTAGTTTATTTGACTAAAGAGTGCTACATATTAGGAGCTAACATTCAGACACATGGTTACGTGGTATTGTTTCTAAGCCCTCTCTGCTGACAGAGCAAGGAAGCACACACACACACACACACACACACACACACACACACACACACACACTGACCATGCACATGCATGTGTCTATGATACTTCTTGAGGTGACTATCTGTATCTTCATTGACTGTAAGTTCATATGATGTGTCCAATTCTAGTCTATGGCCATGTGAACCTCTCTTGCCTACGCCCCTTTCTAATACATAATATCCCAATATCTGCTGTCAATTTAATGAATGGTTCAGTTCCAGTATGCATGTATAATGGCATCAGCATTCTTATATTGTAACCCTGTGAGAAATAATTTCATTAACTGGAGCATAGTGCTCACGTACAGTTGTGTTTATTTGTGTGTTTGCCTTGAGTCTCATAGATATCGCGCATTTCTAGAGTTATTCATCTTATTATATTTTTCTTCCACCTTTTTCAGTGAGGCTGTATCATACATACATAATGTAGCTAGATTGCTTTGTTATATTCTGAATTCCATCCACAGATAGCAAGCCCTCCGTAATTATTTTTTCTAGTTGGCATGCATTAAAGTTCGCTCTTTGTTCTATGTCTAAAGTACTATGGGTTTTAACAAATGTACAGTGTCATATGTCCGTGATTACATGTACACTGTATTTGTGAATTAGTGAATCATTTCACTAAGCCAAAATAGCTTCTGTGTGCCCTTTATCTATTCAAACTTCTCATTGTCAAACTGCTGAAAACCACTCACCTACATCCTGTCTCCATTGCTTTGCTTTTCCAAAATGTCACACAAGGGTAATCATACAGTAGGCAGCCTTTACAAGCTAGCTTTTTTTCACTTAGCCATATACATGTATTGCCTTGACAGATCATTTCTTTATTATCATCAAATAATATTCCATCATATGGTCAAGCCCCACTTTGTGATGACAAACGTTCAGTCATTGAAGGACATCTCAGTGGTTGCGTTTAGTTTTTAGCAGTTCCAAGAAAGCTATTATTCATGTGCAAGTTTCTGTGGACATAAAGCCTCTCCCATGTAGTCAGCAGAGATGAAGGAGAACCTTCCTAAGCTTAAAAATCTAAGTTTTCGGGTAATAGAAATTGCTTGATATATTTTTCCTCTTTTGATTTTGTGTCTGAGGGGGCTCCCCACAAAAAACAGAATTATTTTTTGGATGATGAGTCCCTTGTTGTGCAAGCTTCCCATGTTAAGTAAGTGTTCTAGGAACCAAACAGTATCAGTGTACCAGCTAGTATTGTTGTGTTGTTGTGAGAGGCGGCATTCTTCATCCGTGAATTTTTTTTGGAGATTCTTTCAATGTGTTTGCCTGTTTCATTATAGGTGATTTACATGAACAACATGCCCACACCCTGCTGAGTTCTGACCAATGAAACAGCATGACATCCATGCTCCACCCTCCCTATTCACCCAGTCTCTCCCCAAGTGGCTTTTTCTTGTTTGCTTGTTTCCCCTGATGAAAAAAATCCTCAAGGGGAAACGTTTTGCCAATGTGGAAGAGGCAAAACAAAAAATGGTGGAAGCACTAAAAGGAACCAAAAGAATTGGCACGTTCAAAAACTGTTTGGAGCAGTGGAAAAAGCATCTCACTAGGAGTAGTGAGTCAGATGGGGAGTACTTTGAAGGTGACTGAAATTTAAACATGCAAGGAAAAAATACACAATTTTCATAAATAAATTCCAGGTTTTTTGAGTCCCTCCTCGTATATATTAATCGATACAACATACGGAGCAAAATAACTTTTGCACGAAAACAATCTTGATTTTTCCACACTGTTTTCTGTCTTGTCTTTACTATAACTCAAATTATTCTAATCTTCACATATGCCCAGATATTTCTTGAAGAGATAAGAAGAAAAATACTACTCTCTAAAGCAGAGGACTTGGGAAGATTTCTCTTGGAAATGTGACTGTCACATATTGGTCTTGAACTGAAGATAACTTGTTATAAACAACTCCTCAAGGAGCTTGGCTAATTGCTAGCAACTTGTAGAAATTATGAAGGGCAATACCATTGTCTTGATAGTTTTTGATGAATTTTTCTCTTCATATAGCTTAAGAAAATACCTTTATCAAGCCAGTTTTATAAAACCATTCATTGGAACACATATGGTTCCCTTGTTAAGGCACTGTTCACCCACATGAACATTCATTGATTTATTCCCTGCCAAAAGTCTGTGGGTGTTTTAACTGTTGTGTACCTGGCAATGTACCACAATACTTCACTTTAAAAACTGAAAGTCATTTAACATTCATGGAGATTAAAAGCTAGCTGAAGATAGCAAAACAAGGCCAGAAATGTAGTTAGGGGCTTAGTGGAATGTGTGTTCCTCGTTTATTACGTGATCTTCAAAATAAGTATGTGGGTGGAGGAGACGTAGATGTCCCGTTAATGGCATTCACATACACCAAATAAGAAAACTGAAACCGCACAGCAAATGTATATACTTCAGGGATATAATAAAGACAAAAGAGTCAGAAATCTCGTTACACAGAAAAGTGAAATAAAAAATAAAAGTCAGTACCTTTAGGAATGAAGACAGAAAAAGTCACATGCATTATACAAAGCGAGAAAACTATGAGAGTTATTGATCAAAATGTCACAGAGCGCACATGTAGATGATTCCACAACAGAGCTGGATAGAATTTGTTGGTTAATTATATCATTATAAAATCCATTCTCATTTAGTTCTCTGCCTTTTGCTATGATCATTCATCTTGTAACACCTCCATTTCTGGAGTCACGCTTGCATGAGTGAGCCATGAAGTGGAGAGTTAGGTGATGGGAACAATTAAAACAATTACCTAAACAACTGGAACTGAAGATACTCACTTTCCCTTATTTTGAAGATACAGTGAAAAGATGTTGAGACTTCTGTATTCTTCAGGTCTCATATGTGAAGATAATTCCTCCAGAATGGTGTGTCTGATAGCCTCATGATGGCTTTTGATGCTACTTCTCCAGATGTTTTCTTGGAATCTGGAAATGTCTTAAATGTCTTTCGCTAAATATAATAGTCTCCTTAGAGTTCCATATTCCATACTGCATAGTAAGTTCTCATAGTAAGCACTTCATCATTATTTGCTGATTCAGTGAGTTTGTGGCTTACAGGCGGCGTGACAAAGAGTTATGATGACTAGTTCTCTGCCATTTCTGTGAAACCTTAGAAAACTTATGGAAGTTCAATCAGTCTTGGATTCTTCATCTGTAAAATAAAATGATAGCAGTTACTTCTTTCAAAATTGTTGTGAAGAATTAAATGAAATCATGCTCATAGTCTAAAAAGGACAGTGTCCAGCACACAGCAGGTACTCAAAACATGCTAGTTTCTACTGACTTCATTTAATTTGATAGCTGCGTAATAAACTAATTAAAAGTTAAAGAAGTAAGCAGTCTCCATTGACAACAAGACCAAGAAAGGTAAAAGAAGTTCAAGAACTTGCCATTGCTCATGTTATGGTCTATTTTTTTTTTTTTTTTTTTTTGGCAGTCCTTTCATTATTCTCCTACCTACTGAAATGTTTCTTTCAGGGATGCGCTGGTTGCTCGCGCTCCTCTTTTAAATACGTCAGTTGACTTTGTCGTTCCTTGTGTTCTAGCAAGGGACTTGAAGTGAAGAGACGTGGAGGATACCATTTACACACTGTGAAGTCTTACACAAACCACTTGTTTGAGTTTCAACGCTCTCATCTACCAAATAAATAAAGTACCTCCTACTTTGATGGTATTTACTTGGCTCCTCTCAGGGCTCAAGACAGAAGATGCAGCAGAAAAAGGCAGCCAAGGTATCGTGGAGCTTAGACATTAAATAAATATCTGCGCCAGCTATTATTTAATAAGTACACAAGCACACGTGCCAATTGATCAGGAATAGACACATACTCACACCTACATAGATATGCATACATATAACCTGTGTGCTACAGATAGTCTCATTTCAGAAGCGGGGGGCAACAAATGTGAAAGTGCTTTATAAATTGTCAAACCTGTATAAAGGCAATATATGAGTATTATTATTCTCAGTAGACTCCTTTGTTTCTGTTTTTATAACGTTCATAAAAATTCCTTAGTCCTGTATCCCAGTCTCCAGCTTTCTGCAAATATCTGTTAATATTCCTTGAGGAATAAGGTCCCTTTAACATGAGATGAAGAGGCCATGCCATTCAAGGGTAGCACTTCTTGGACATAGACCCTCTCTCCAAGGAAATTCCTACTGGGTAAACTCTTACTGGTTCCACTTACTTATCCTCAGTCCTTGTTTGTTCTGGATAGTGAGTTCGCATCCAGAGATTGCCTGCTCCTTTGTAGCCTTGACTACCAGCTTCTCCTTTTCTATCCACCAACAGATGTGCACGCTGTCAAAAGGAGCTCACTCTCATTTCTTAACTCTGCATCTGGCTCTTAGTCCAGTTCCAGTCAAGTGTCCTTCAACTGTGACTCAATCCAATTTCTCAGTTCCTTACGTGTCAGTTACTCCTTCTGTCTTGTGTCCCCCTAAAACAGAGAAATATGGCAGTTTCAGCAATAGTTACAGCTTATCCCTAGGCTGCTGCCAGTCTTTGCACTGTTCTTACTGGATAAATTAGTTTAGAGTTTAAAATTTAATTTGCAGTCACACAATCTGCCATTCTAGGAAATATATATTTGAAGAGTGAGACTTTTCTTCTATCCTTAAATGGGTGCCTAAGAAGTGTTGTCCCCTGGCACCCTTCAGTTCCAACCCTGATGCCTCCTCTTTATGTAAAGAAGAGAGAACATGTCACCAAAGAGACTGCCTTGGAGACATTCTGGAAACCAATGATCTACAGAACATGCAGAATTAAAAAGACACTTAAAAATCTGGAAGAGCAGAGAAATAACATTTTTGAATTGCCTTGACTACATACGTCTTTGAACTTCCTCATTTGTATTTTATAACAAAAGATGAAAGCTAATAAAGTTAAAATACACATTGTCATGGTTAAACATTAGATGTAACAATAAAAGTACATATTTTTATAAATATAAAAATATATTCATTCTTTTGTCTGAGTTATAAAGTGATTTGATATATTTGTCTCACTGGACCTACACAGACTCTCTCTCTTACTCACTTATTAGCCATTTCGAGATTTTAGCACACTGTGCACTCTGCCCATAATGCTGCGCAAACATCCATAATTTATCGATTGTTCTGCCCCAGCTTCCTTAATGCCTGAAACAAAGTAGCTGCTCCATGAATACAGGTTAAATGAAAAAAATGTCTATTGAGGAAACAGGTTTTTCTGGAGATTTCAGAGCAGGTCAATGGCAGCACTCAAACCCAGCTCTTTTCACGTGAGAGTATGTCTTCCTTTGCAGTACCAAGGTATCTGGTTACCATAGTTTCTAATACTGAATAGGGTCTTGCAAGTGACCTCCTAGGGTTTCTAGAATTTCAGGCTTTTACAACTGGGTTTTGAAGAGTTTCAAATGAAATAGTCTGATGAACTATGCTGGTAGTGAAACTTAATCATAGGTCTATTATGAAATAAGGCTTTCATCTCTCTCTTTTTTTTTTCAATATTCAACACTGGTGGCTAAAATATTCTCTAACTTACATATGAAAACATCACTGAGAAAAGAATCAATATTCATCAGTTAGTTCCCCTGAATATTACATGGGATAAAGAGGTGTTCATGGATATACCCAATGTCTATAGGAAAAGGAAAGGCATAAATACTTATAATAAGCTGTTATTTCCTCCTGACTGAAATATGCCTCAAACTTATCAGGATGGTTTTATAACCACCTTTTTAAAATACACACACTTTTGTTTTAACTCAGAAATAGTTGCATGTACTATAAAAGGTTTTCAAGAACAACAAAAAATGATTCATACTAGATATGTGAATATATATATATATACGTATATATTAGTGGTTGGATATTTCGATTGCCTACACATGCATATGAAGGGAGACCCCCAAAAACCCAGAATTTATGGACAAAAGCACTATATATTTATTCTTACATGTTTAAACGTTGGTCACCTTCAAAACACACTCTATTTGATCCAATACACCTATCAAGACACTTTTTCCACCGGCCAAAGCAGTTTCTGAACTTGTCAATTTGGATGTCTTTTAACACTTCTGTTGTTTCTACCTTTTCCATATCAGCAAACTGTTTCCCTTTGAGGACATTTTTCATCTGGGGAAACAAGCAAATAACATCGCTGGGGGTGAGATTGGATGAATAGGGAGGTTGGGGAACAGGGGTCATGCCATTTTTGGGTCCCAAACTGCTAAACACTAAGTGCAGTATAAGCAGGTGTGTTGTCATGGTGGAAGAACCAGCCATCTGTTGGTCACAATTCGGGTCGTCACAATGCTAGCTGGTACACTGATGCCAATGGGTCCCTAGAACACTTACTTAGCAGAGGAAGCCTGTACTACAAGGGGCCTGCCTTCGGAAAGATAATCCCGGGTTTTTGAGGGGTTTTTGGTCCCCCTCTTACATGGTTACTGTAGGAAACTCAGAGGACAAAGAATGGTACAAAAAGCAACCACCAAAATATTATCCCCAAAGTATTCTGAAGCATGTATTTTAAGACTTGGCATTACATATATTAATATTTATATTTTACTTTCTTTTGCAATATGAAAACCACGTGTATGTACTTTTCGGACTAAATGATACAAAAGAAACATCTCCCATATGGGTAAATAGTCTTCTATGATATACTATTAATAAATGAAAGGTAATATATGAATTTATGATAATTTGTCAAAATATTTATCATTGGTTGTTAAGATGCTTCTGATGTTTTTGCTAATACAAAAAGCATTGAAAAACATTCTTGAACATGGAGAATTTCTTACTTAGCTTAGATATTTTAAAAATACATTCCCAGAAGGTAAATTGTATCAAAATATTTACATTTTAAAATGTTTGTGACATATTACTAAATTGCCTAAAGTGGGTTCTATCATTTTTCTTCTGATACATTCCAAATTTCTTCCCATTTGAAAATTTAAAAGGTCAAAATGGCCCGATCTCAGTCACTCTTGATCACTCACATATCTCCAACATTGTGGATGAAGACAGTAATGCATAAATTTCCCAATAGGTATTTGATAAATTATTGAGAAATGAATGATGAATTAAGTAGAGTGGGAAAACATTTCTTTTTAAAAGAGAACACTATTTTTTACACAGAATATTCTGTACAGTACTCAGTTATTTTGTCCATAAAAGGAGAAATATTTATGATAATCATCTTAGTCACTGCCCATGTTTATCAAAACATGAGTATTTCACTACATTGACTTTGTTAGAATGGAATGTGTTAGCCGGGTTCAGTGGCTCAGGCCGGGAGCGGCCACTGCACTCCAGTCTGGGTGATGGGGTGAGACTCCAACTCAAAAAAAAAAAAAAAAAAAAAGAATGGAACTTGTTTATAGGTCAACTTATTCAAGTTCAGCAAAGATTGTCAGGGAATGGCTCCTTCTCCAGTGTTTCTTTCTTTTCGTCCATAAATAGCATCCACTGTGCCTAAATATATAAACCCCAAATACAGGAGTCTTAAAACCATCCCTTTCCATTCCCACTTTTAATTAATCATTAAATCTTATCTACTTTACTCTTTTTTTCTTTTCTTTTCTTTTCTTTCTTTCTTTTTTTTTTCCGAGTTGGAGTCTCACTCTGTCACCCAGACTGGAGTGCAGTGTCTGCTCCCGGCCACCGCAGCCTCGACCTGCTGGGCTCCGGCGATCCTTCCGCCCCAGCCTTCCAAGTAGCCGGAATTACAGGCATGCGCTACCACGCCCGGCTGATTTTATGATTTATTGTAGAGATGAGGTCTCGCCTGCCCAGGTGGGTCTTGAACCTGCGGGCTCAGGCAATCCACACACCTCAGCCTCCCAAAGGCGCGGGATTACAGGCTGAGCCACGGAGCCTGGCTTACTTTACTCTTAAATATCTCTCATCTCTATTGATTTTCTGGATGTGTAATGCCACCACTTTGGCCTAAGCTTCTACTGATGCTTCTCAGAATTCCAGAAATAGTTTCATAGTCAGTCTTTGTTATTTACTCTTTTTATTCTTTAATCCAGAATAATCTTCACATAACATTCAAACAGTCTAATGAAAATGTGGATATGCCAGTCTTTGTTACCTCACAATATCATAATAAAATAAATAAATATAAATTTGTATACTGTTTCGCTGTTCTTAAAATAAGAGCCAAAACTTTCACATACTAATGAAAAACACAGCACAGACTGGTTCTTCATGACAACGCACCTGCCCACACTGTGCTGTGTGTTCAGCAGTTTTTGACCCAAAAAAGGCATGGTCCCCATGCCCCATCCTTCCTGTTCACTGGATCTTTTTTTTCTTTCTCCAGGTGAAAAAATTCTTCAAAGGGAAGTGTTTTGCTGATGTGGAAGAGATGAAAGCAGCAGCAGCACTAAAAAATCATCAAGATGTACATCTCACTAGCCTGCCATGTTCAACCATCTCTGTTAATTCCACCATCTGAGACTCTGGCCTTCTTCAAGACATTTTCTTCAAGGGTGTTTGCACATCCTACTTTCTATACCCACAACACTGTTTTCATGCATTTCTACTTCCTTTTCTATTCTTGCCTATTAATTCTTTAGGACTCAGTTGAATTCTGTCGTAAGGAAAACTTTCCTAATCCCAATTCTATCAGGTCCCCCGGTTACTCTCCCAGTATGTTTTACTCTCCTTGGTCCTATCAAAATCGCAATTTAGAAACTATTTATATAATTAATTGTTTTGTCTGTGTACTCTCATTGAACATGAGCTTCAAAAGATCTGTCACTGAGTCTATCTCATTTATGTCTATTATCTTCTGCTCTGGTACATCGTTGAAACTCAATAAACATATTTTCAATGAAAGCATGAATAAATAAGTGATAAACACATGAGAAAAATTGGCAGTGAAGTCTGTAAGAATAATTGGGCTTAATTTAAAATAAAACTTTAATAGTAATTAGCCTTGGTAAGAAAAAGGAAGATGTCAACTTTGGTTTCACAGTTATGATAGTCTGTCAGTCTCCAGTGCATATATCTTACTAGCAGGCCTCTTACCAAAGAAGCAATTTTTTCCAAGCTGGATTTTGAGCACAGGCACAAATTTGCTGTTGATACTTGAAATTATTCCACTCTAACCCTAAACTTTTGGATTATAAATGATATCCGCCTCAGACACCTTGAAATCCTACTGCAACATCGCTTGCATGTCACCTTATGACCTTTGCTCAACCAGCAAATTGAGGTTTTAGGTCCCCAGAGTTAAGTTGGAATAAACTGGAAAATAGAGTTTTCTTCGCTATTAGTTCTAACCTATCTAATCTATTTTGCTCAAGGGATTCACCTCAGTTCAATTATTACATCCAGGAGAAGATGTAAGTCTTGCCTATTTGTTCATCATCTAACAATTTCTAATTGGGTCATCGATATCTGCCAGCCAGAGCCAGTGACCACCCAACCTGACCAGAACCCAGAGGACTATAAAATAAGATAAGTGATAAATTGGGCCTTTTTATGTTCATCATTGCACTTTCCTAGCCCTCTCAAGTGATAGTTACCATGGCAGTTGGCTGAAAATGTAGTACTTTTCTAAGTAACAATTATTTAATGTCTCAAATCATATTCTTATTACATTTTAGTATGTCTATATCTAACTAGAAGCAGATGTGAGGAAGATATACCCACCAGCTAGTGAATAGACTGAGGATTTATTTAGATGTGATGTATTTTTAGTATAAAGAAAAATTGTTTTTATTGTTAGTTCCTAATAATGAACTCAGACAACTGGCTTAAACTAAAGCTGAATTTAACAGTAACTGGATTGCAAAATCGGTTCCAAACTACACAGCAGAACTGTTGCAGGTACGAAAATCATGTGTGTGGCTTAAGCTTTACTTTCTAACAGTGATTCACATATAAACACCATGAACCATCACAGGCTCCAAATCTCTACCTCAAGAGTCATAATATGAACAAAACTATTAGATAAAAGAATTGTGAAGAATTCAGCAGCAGGTAAAGAAGTAAAGAGCCAAGGGACCACGTGAGACAGAAAAACACTCTCTCCCAGCCCTGGACTACAAGTTGCTTTCTAAACACAGAGCATGTTTCTCATATTCTAAATCAACAGGGTATATAACAAAACATCGAACCTGGGAAACAAAAAACACATCTTCTACTCATTAAAGCATAAAGAGAAACATCTTCCTGTAATGCAGTAAATCTTCCCTACAATACGATACAAAGCTTTAATTGCTTTGATTCAATAGTACATTGATTTTCTTATTCTAATATTTTTCCTGGAAGTGATCAATTCTTTCCATAACTTTCTTGATAACAGACGCAGGAGTTTACAGACTATCACCTCCGTACCTAGCATAGCGCTGTTGTATCCTAGATGCTCAGTAAATATTCAAATAGCTCGTGTATCCTACCCAAGTTTTAAACAGATGATTGTACGATAACATAACATGGCAGAAGATAAACTTTCTACTATGTCTAGATTTACTACTATTCTTTTCCTTAGAAATCTCATCTGCCCCCTTTTTCATTTGTTCAACTCCCTAGCCATCTCAATATCATTTCCTCCACAGAAAATCTTCCTTGATGTCCACAAGTAAAAGGTAATATGCCAAACTCTGTGACCCATAACTCCCTAATCATCAATCTTTTATTATTTACCAACAAAATAAAAATTATTTGTCAGGACTCTTCTTTCATCTTCTTGAACATCTGCTGGGTTCATTCAGAGCTGTGTTTCTTTTAAATCATGGAATTGGATTTTAAAAATTTTAATGTTCAAAGTAGATTTTTAATATAAAGTAAATCAAGAAAAGGTAATGATGTGTATTAATTGTAATTTGCATTATGTTATACACATTCTTTTGCCTCTTCCTTTATTTTCATTTCAAAACTGCAAAAATTATATCTTTACTCCAAATAGAAAGTATCTCGTGAAAATGTCAATATTCACATAAAGTTGATTAATTAGCAAAAAGGCATTCAAAGGAAAACATCTTATTCAATATGGGACTTTAGTTAAAAATTAGAAGAATAAACGCTTGCATGCGTACCATGTCAATCAGTGACAAGCTTGTTAAAACATACTTCTAAAGAGAATCTTAAAGAGAGGAGTTTTCCAATAGTGTTTTAATCCAACTTTTGATTCATTATTTCAAATTTGACTTTCTTAAAAAAAAAAATTGGTAACTAAATTTCTAATGCTATTTCTCCATAAACATGAAAACAATTTTAGATTCTAAATGTAAATTAGATTTTACCTTCTCATACACTTTTTCAGAACAATAGAGTTTTTGTATGTTCTCTCTCTGATTGTGTGTGTGTGTGTGTGGTGTGTGTGTAATGTAGTGATTACTAGTCCTTTTAGAGTTTTCAAAAAAAATTGAATGTCTTATTACTTTAAATACATAATTCTCTTAATTTCATGATTTTGTAAAATATCCAAAGGTTATATGATTTTAGATTTTTTTTTTCACTTTGGGCTTTGATGATGTATTTTCAGGACTTTTAATGTTTATGAGCTTCACATCCACGGTGAAGTTTACTCAAACCCTCTTCAATGCCTGGGGATTCCTGGCAGCTTATATTTGTATGTATAAAAGATAGGCCAAATCTCCATGGGAGAATATTCAAAATAGGAACAAATGTACCCCTGCTTGCTCCATGAATTAAACATTTTTCTCCAAATATTTCAGGAATGATGGTTTTTTTAAATTAATATCTTGAGTATTCTAAAATAATGTTCTTAAGTTACTATTAATTTTTCATATTATGGCAATTTAACTTTCTTGGAGACCTGGGTCCTTTATAAATTCTCTTATATCCTAATCCTATGAAACCCTATGAAATATTTTTTCCAAATGCATGTTAATTTACACACCATGATTTTAGCTTAAACTAAAAGCCAGAAGTTTTAAGTTAATAAAAAAACTCAACAAATCATGTCTCACTTTATGAAATTTAAATTCACACAGATATAAGTAATATTTTTCAGAACAACACCATTGTTTTTCAGAACAAACAAGAAAATGTAAGTTGCTTTAAAATAGTCAGACCCATGTGAGGATTGGGACTCTTAAGAACTGAAAAAGTTACATTAATTATAAGCGACCTTCAATACAAACATCTGGAGTTACTTGATAGATTTGTTAAGGAATGTTGATTTTGCACCTGGGCATGAGTGTTTTCACTTCTGTGAATCATTATGGTTAATGTTGGCTCTAGATCCTTTGCTCATAGATTACTGCACATTAAGGGCACCATTCAAACGCCATCCCCAGTTGGAACGGTGCACCTCTATGACCCATTGTTCACGGTTTTCTAGGCGTTTCTCCATCAATCTCCAAACCTGTTCAGATACTATTGAATCCACTCTCCTTATGACAGGTTTCTCACTTTAGGACTCAAGAACATAACGGCCAGAATTTCTCCCTTGCCATCTTTAAAATCAATAACCTTAAAACAATCTTAGTGCTCCCTTCTGAACTTAGGGCAAAATCTATATCCCAGCTGGAGTCAGGCAGTCACGTAGGACAGGCACACACATGCAAGCACACACTTACACACACACACAAAGAAAATCTCTAACCATAGATTCTCCTTGTGTGGGAACATGCGATTTCAATCATGTAACTCATAGATGGGAATACCTGAAGCCCTGGTTGCTTACTTTTTATGAGCATTGAACAGTCATTAAAGGTGTGTTTTTTTGGGGACAGCTCTAAGACACTGCAGGTTGGTTGGTTTGTTTGTTTTACTTCCCTATATGTAGTTCTATTTTAAATCATATCATGCACAGCATTTCAAAGTCAGTTTTAGGGGTTACAAAGAAAGAAATACCTACATGAGAAGCCCCTGGAGAATCACCGATGAGACAGTAAATATTTACTCAGATTCCATATAAGCAAGATTCTATATGAGTAAATTAGAAAGAATCTACCTAGGTATTTATCAGTGAATGAATTAAGAAAATTAGGTACATATACAAAATGAAATATTATTTGGCCATTAGAAAGAGTGATTTTTTTTTCATTTATAACAACATGAATAAAACTGGTGGTCATAAAAAAAAAATTAGAAAACTGGAGCAATATGGCCAAAATTCCACATCATCACAGCTTCATTTTCTACTTTATCCCCTTTTTCTGTTGCTTCACAGTCCTTGCTGCCACCTGAAATATTATTTATTTCTTTGTTTATTTGTTTGTTCTCTCTCTTGACTCACCAAAATGTAAAACTTGCAACAGTAAGGATTTTGCCCTGTTTATTCACTGCTCCATTTGGTTCTAGAATCAGACCTGGTCCATGACATATGCTTGGGGAATATTAGTATAATGAAGGAAAAACATAAAAGAGAAAAGATTTATATTCAAAAGAAGATGACTGATTTCCTTTTATAGTGTTGAAGGCAAGGCATCGTGAGCATAATCTTTCCTTGTAAAATGTAATTGGTGAGTAAAGACTAAATCTCCCAAGAAACATGGTTCTGTGTTCCCTAAAAGCACGTCTATACTTGCTGTCTGGGAAGCAAAATAAAGTAGGGCCAGAAGGACTTAGCTATTAAGCCAGTGGTATTTGTACTGTGCTAAAAAATGCAATGGTCACTGATATTCCTGAAGGCAACTTTGAAAATAAGATGCGTGAGTTCAGAGTTCACGGGCAGCATAGAGTGCATTATAGTAGAAAAAGCGTCAGACCCTACTACATAAGGGTTCAATGAATGTTGATAATTAGTATTAATAGTATTACAATTTTATTATGAGTTATGCTATGAATGCATGCATATATGTACTGTGTATCATTGCTAAGAAGATAAATCCTGCCAACGTCCTGACTGCTGACCATAATCAAGATTCTTTTTCTCTCTGAGGCCATTGTTGTCACCTATTTCCTTGGATTGCAATAAGAACTAAGAGACACAATGTATGAAGGCACTTTATGCATATCTGGCATGATAAATAGTGATGATGGTGGTAGTGATTATAATTGCAATGTTGATTTACTCAAATTAAAGTCATATAAATGGAACAAGCTAGGGTGTCATCATACTAGGGAAAATTACCTGTTCTGGTAGAAATACAATTTGTAAGGAAGACCTTAAGATGATCTATATTTCTTTCTAACCCTCTGATGCTATAATTCTGTAAAAGTGAATAATGTAACCCTAGATGTCACTCAGAATTATTGCAACTGAAAGACAGAACAAAAAATGAAAATAAGAATATAGATGCACTGTTTTATGTACGAAACACATAAATGTCTAAAAGGTTCTTAAAGATAAAAAATATTCTAACAATAACTAAAAGACAGTATTTTCAAAAAGATCTCAACATAAAGTTGCTTTGCCTCTAGGTCTCAAAAAAGATATTTGAATTTTCCTCCATTGGGAGCTTGTTTTAAGGCTCAAATAAGACTGATTCATTTACTAGTGGGTCTTGTTTTCTCTTTGTTCTCTGAGCGTTGATTTTCCCCCCAGTTGGTGAAATTCTGTTGTGTATTTTTAAACCACATAAACACACCTATACACGTACACTGATTATATGTTCAGTCAGGGAGTATATTATTTTAAATAGCCACTGATATATATCACAGTTCATCAGAGACCCTTTCTAGTAATAATAATAAAATGCATCTCCCGAGGCATATGCTAGTAGCCTTGAGTATGAAGCAACCTAACTTAAGGAAGATGTATACAGCTATCACAACTTAAAATATAAAGAACAAAACAGAATCTCAGCCCCCTCCCAATGGTATAAACATCAGTTACATATATACGTATTCCCGAGTTTCAAGCCAAAGTTCTCAATGACTGTCTTGATTAATGATTATAAGTTTTGAACTAAGTTCATTCTTTCTTTGCTCTTTTCTTGCATTCTGTATTCTTTTTTATTCCTTGTTTCTCAAGGTCTGTACCAGACCTCCTATTTACTAATGACCACTCCCAATATAGGTCTTCAGCTGCTCTGTCTTCTCCAAAGAGGCCTGTATACACCACATGCGTGCTCCGCATCTTGTGTTCTTACACAATGGTTTCTATCCAACTAGCGATTACCTGAACCCAGCACTGTCATTCCTATCAAAAGTTGGTGATTTATAGCTTATGGGCCAAATTCAGACCTCATCTGTTTAAGCAAGCAAAGTGTCATAGGAACACAGCCACGCCCATTCATTTATCCTTCTGTGGCTTCTTTCATGCTATGATGGCAGAGTTGAATAGATGCTGCAAAGATCATACTGTCCTCACAGCGGAAAATGTTTACTATTTGACTTTTTACCAGAAAAAGTTTGCTGACCCCACATCCTCGCTACCCCTGGGTCACTCAGACTACTTTCCCTACTTATAGTTTCAATTTCTACACCCTAGACTGCCTCATGATTTGGTTCTGATGATCTCAGCTTTGGAACTCTTACCCCAACTTCTTTTCTGACTTTGCTTGCCTCTTGGATGTATCCTTTGAGATGGCTCCTTTTTTTAGTGCAATTCACACCCCTTACACTACAAATGCTTCCAACCACTTGAATGTCAGTCAAGTCTGACCTAATCTGGCTTCTACTTCTTAACTGACTTAACATATAAAAGTGCACAGGTTCATTCCCTGCCTGATCTCTTCTCTCTCTGTCTGTCTCTCTCTCTCCCCACCTCTCTCTTCTCTCTCTCTCTCTCTCTCTCTCTCTCTCTCTCTCTCTCTCTCTCTCTCTCTTATATATATATATATATATATATATATATATATATATATATATACTTTTTCTGGTAAAAAGTCAAATAGTAAACATTTTCCGCTGTGCGGACAGTATGATATTTGTGGCATGTATGTATTCTGTTCTGAAACAGTAGCCAGTTTTCAAACAGCTGAGTTACATTTTCAAAGAAGAAGATATGGCATATTAAATTTCTTTAGTCCAATTCCTCCTAAAAGAGTAAATTTAAATGTTTTCAGGGAATTTGGGCTATAAGGGAGCTACATTCTTTCAAGTTCACCAGCGGTTCCCTCATTCATCATGGTGTTCAAGCAACTGCCATATTTCCACAAATCATCATATATTTATATTACAGCTAAAGAGGAACAAGCTAAGGCCGGTAAGCTAGAAACCGCTATTCATAGAGTCACTCATTTGAGTTAGGTTCAGGTTTTGCTTTCAGATTTAAACCATATTTGTTGGGGGAAAAATCTTCACCCTATCTTACTATTATATACATTACTGCCTGCAGTAAAAGACAAGATGCTTGAATTTTACAAGTCTCTGTAAGTTATAATCTGTGTTACGTTCTTGCATTGCTTGGTTGGGGCTTCAACCTCAGCCAGAATTTCTTATAAGAGGACAAGATGTGGAAGGAAAAAAGCTCAGGAGCTTTACTTAGGCTAATAAATGATTATCATGATCTACAAATACAACCCTGATTAATGACTTTTCTAATTGCCATTCCCTGATCCCTCTCTTTCGACATGACATTTACACCCAGATAATAACTTGCTTAAAAGTTTCACCAAAACTTAGAGGAACAAAAGCAGGTCATGAAAGGACTTTCATTTCAGTATTTATCTTTTTTTGAGCATTATCGCCAGTTTGTGCAATGGCTACTCTGTTTGCCTACAAAGTGTGCACTCTACAGTATCTCATTCATTATTTATAACACACATTAGGATACTTTAAGTATGGAAGATGCTGCAGAAAACCAATTCTCCTCTTCTTATTGTGTTAATCCTGGATTAAAATTAATGAATTTTATAGCAGAAAGAAAATGAAATAATGCATATAGCTAATATGGCAAATACAATGGAATACAAAAAAATTAATTTTTAATACATTTCACTTTGTAACTTCTTGGTTGGTATGATGTGATGTCTGCTTTTATTCTGTTATTTCTATAAGCCTTGTGATAAAAATCATTACAGTCTATGGTCTGTCTTCACACACCCAGAAGTAGTGAAGCTGTCCAGAAATGAAATATGAATTTAACCACAACAATGAATCAAACTGCCTCAAGTTATCGTGTATACCCTTTATTCCTGTAACATCTGTGTTTTGCACGTTCCCATATGACAACTTTATGTTCAGGTTATTAGGATTGGAGATTATATTACAGCATTAGACCCATATCATAAGAAGCAAATGATAAGTCTACAAAGCTTTGCTTCAATAGGCATTTAGAGCAAATATTATTAAATATAAATAGTAAGCAAACATATACAAAAACTCAAATGAGAGATTTCATCCAGAGTGTGTATTTTCATAGTGCATTTTGTGCAAAACATTTGCTATTTGTGTGGCTTGGGGCAAAGTGGCTTCATCACTTTAGGCATCATGTTTTTCAAAATCTGTAATGTGAGGGGTAGATGAGACAAGGCTTCCCCTAGCATATAGAACACTGTAATGATAATTAGACAGAAAAAAGCATTCTTTATTCTGGTCAGGGCAGAAGGCTTGGCGAACAGAGTGAATATTGGACATTACCCTCCACTTTACCCTTTATTTAGACATCCGTGTGCAGTGAACAACCTCCAGAAATGAGTATGTTAGTCCTGGATAAGAGCTAGAGAAGTAGACAGCCTTTAATTTCTTCCATCTCTCTCACCATTGGCTCTTTCGATAAGTATAATATGAAAGTATAATGTTCAGAGCTAGAGAACTTCTGATGAGTTTAGATGTGAAAAGCTGCTTACATTTCTGTGTACTGAATAACATAAATTGACACATGGTCTAAAATAAGCACTTAGTAAGTGGTATTAAACTATACCAAATAAGTGGAATGAATTTATAAGACCTATAAATTCTTAGCATGACAAAGGAGTGGTTAAAAAGTGAGAAATAAGCCGGGCTTGGTGGCTCAGCCTGTAATCCCATGCCTTTGGGAGGCTGAGGTGAGTGAATTGCCTGAGCCCGCGGGTTCAAGACCAACATGGACAACTTGGCAAGACCTCATCTCTACAATAAATCAAAAATCAGCCGGGCATGGTAGCGCATGCCTGTAATTCCGGCTACTCAGAAGGCTGAGGTGGAAGGATCACTGGAGCCCAGCAGGCTGAGACTGCGGTGGCCAAGAGCAGCCACTGCACTTCAGTCTGGGCGACGGAGTGAGACTCCAACTCAAAAAAAATTAAAAATTAAAAAATAAAAAGTGAGAAATAAGATATGAAACGATGATTTTTCTTCTAGATACAAACCACAACAAGGCATACTTTAATGTAACACAAGAAAAATGTTTTACTAGAACCATTCAAACACAAACTGAGTTAATTCTAGAAAGAGTAAGCTGTAAATGATTAGAGGTGTTCAAAGTAATGTGGGTGCTCACTGGTTTGGAATAATTGAGAAGGAATTTATTCATTCAAAAGGAAGCCAATTTGTGTACAAGTGCTATTGAGTATTATGATAAACACAAGGGCTCTAAAAGATTATAATTCTGCTCTAAAACATTTTTTTGAGCACCTGCTATATTCCAAGTTTTCTGTTAGCTTCTAGAAATATATTTATAAAAGTTAGTAGTTATTCTGAAAATACATCAGGACAAAACATGCAAATAAATATATACACATTACGCTATCAATATAAATGGTAGTATTGATTATAAGAAATTAGAAAAGCCATCTTGAAATAGTTAACATTTGGTTGAATAATGAAGAAAGACTAGATCTGAAGTTTCTAAAGTTTTCAACCATAAGAAAGAAGAGATTGACTAGATGAAACTGGGTGGCTTCCTAGATAGTAACCTAGAGCTTAACACTCTACTTGACAAGTTCATTATTGCTCAGTGACTAGTGAACAAAATTATCCACTATCTTACCCAATTGATATTTATAGAACACCCCACTAAGCAATAGTATACTTTTTTCTGGCACTCATAAAATATTTACCAAGATCAATCACAGCCTGAAGTATAAAATAATTCTTAGTACACTTTAAATCATCCAAGTCACTCAAAGAATGATGTGTGAATACAGAGGGATAATTTAGAAATCAAAAATGAAAAGATCTCTGATAAACCCCCAAACATTTGCAAATTCATTAACTTCTAAATAACTTTAGGTCAAAGAAGTCAACAAGAAATTAATAATCATTTTTGTCTGAATGAAAATGAAAAATCAAAACAATATAGTGACACTTGTGGAATGCCATTAAAGTAGTGTTTAGGGAAATTTTATATCCCTAAATTCTCATAATAAAAATAAACAGCATCAAATCAATGACTACAGCTTTTACCTTAATGGACTAGAGACAGAAGAGCAAAATAATTTCAGGTGAGTAGAGAAAAGGGAATAAAGATTAGTAAGGAAATAAATAACCTGGAAAAAAATAGAGAAAATTAATGAAGCCAAAAGTAGTTTTTTAAAAGACCAATAACACAAATAAATTATAGTCAGAGTGATCAAGAAAAAAAAAAATAAAAAATAAATAAATTATGGCAAATGTGAGATATAAGATAACTACATAATCCATAGATATTAGCAGGATAATTTTTTAAATTTTGAACAAATCTATATCAATAAATGTACACCTTCTATGAAATAGCCTAATTCTACAAAAGATACAAACTCCATAAGCTTACACATGAAAAAATACATAATCTGAATAGCCCTATATCTCTTTAAAAAATAGGATTAGTAAATGAACAACTTCTCATGTTGCCTACAATTCAGCATTTACCTTGGTAACTGGACTGTTGCTTTTCAGGTCTGTAAGTTAAGAAAACTGATATCATCACAGTTTGAACATTGACAATGTCAGTCTACATTAAGCAATCTCATTTGCCAGGTGGAACAAAATCTCGGATCACCATTTTCAGCATAAACTTTAAAATAAGCCAAACTGGTACATTTTTTGCCTAGTATGAAATCATAAAAGTCATTTTAGCATTCAAATGATGTCTTCTCCACAAGAGAATGGTTGCACCGAGTTGCAAACGTCATGTTGGTCTGGCAGGCTAACTTTTTTCCCAGGAAGATAATTGGCCAGACACTGAAAACATTCACCTTTGTGATTTTTTTTTATGCTTTCAAAGTCTATGACTATCTCTTCTAGTAATCACGTTTTATCTTTAGATTAGTTATATTCTATCAGGTTAGGGCAAAGTTTATCAGTCTTGGCACTATGGACAGTTTGGGTGGGATTTCATTTGCTGTGGGTGCTGCCTGTGAATCCTAGGGTGTTTACAGCATGTCTGACCTCTATTGGATGCCAGCAACTTGACTTCATATTATGAGAACCACAAATGTCTCCAGATATTGCCAAATGTTTGCCCAGGGGCAAAATTGTTTCCTTTCAGAACTACAGAATTAGGCGCAACTATTGCTGGCCTAGAAACCCTCAAGATAACTTTCTCTATTTCCATATATTGCATTGACTTTGGAGTTCAAACCTCTGAGAATGTGACTTTTCTTATAATCTCATCCTTGTCCTCCAAGTCTCAGTGAGTAAGAAGATTTCTGTGTTGAGAGTGTGGTACATTGTTTATAAGGACATTTAAAACAGGGAGGTCAAGGTGAGAGAAGAATATAGAAACAATGTATAATTGGAGAAAAACGAAGCCAAGAAAGATTAGAGAGTGTATCTGATAGTCTCAATTTCACCTAAATTTAAATATTACCCTCATGTATCTTTTACTGATACATGACAACTAATATTGAACATTTAGACTATTTTAAGAAAAATGCCAAGAGTTACATTTTAATACAGAGGATGCCAAAAGATTTATTCCCATTTTAAGGAAAAATCTGTATTCAAATTGTAATTCTCAATATCTGCCAATAACAAAAGACGAATACAAGTCATGCTTAACTTCTGTGATTACGACGGGTGCTCAAAGTGGTTACTGTCAGTGTCCAGACATTTCTGATGATAGCAAACGACTGCAGGACTTGTTGCTGTGTGAACCCTCCTGAATCTTCCCTTGTGCACATCACATGCAGTACCATGGGTTTCAAACTCATCACAAATGCATGCGTTTGTTAAGCATGTTGGGGGTTCTTTTGATACTGATGCCTCCACTGTCATTCTACTTCCACAACGTCCTCTGATTTTAAATATCACTTCAAAATGGTCTTGCGCTCCTTGAATAGCAATCACACTTCTGTCGTCTTCATTGACTGTCCTATCTGTCACATGGTGATGCTCGCATTCATTTGATTAGCGCCACCTTTTGAGCAAATGTCATACTACACATTGCTACTGTAATTCAAGTCAACTTCAAAAAGTAATACATAGATAACATCCCTTAAAATGTATACACACTTTTGGCACCCCCAGTATTTGTGTCAAGCAATACTTAAGAGAACTCAGTCTGAAGGCCTTGGTTTAGGAAACATCACTTGTGGCTAACGTGAGACCTAGCCTCTCTCCTGCAGTAGGATTCAAGACAAATTTGGCCACCAGATGGGGGACTCTACCAACGGATCAAAAACAAGTGTCCATCATGAAACCACAAAACATTCGGTAGTAATTTTTTGCCTTTTCTACATTACACAGTAAGAGTAGTCAAGTCAGTCAGAACTCAACTTTAACTTTTACCTCCCCATCTGAAATTCTTTCTTCCCCCACATCCTTTCAATAACAACAAAGACCTCAGAAATTATTTGAATGAAGATTATATAGGACAAATGTTCTTCCCCTTCTCGTTTCAAGGCATATCACTTTTGAGTCAATCAACTTATCTCCTGTCTTTTTGGTCTTGATGCTTGTCTGAAATGATCTGGAAAAAAAAGTCACATTGCACTGTTTGTGTATGTGAGGTCGGTACGTGTATTTCCTAATGGAAGGCATTTGTGATAAAAGCATCCCTTTAGCACTTGATCCTCTGCAGACATTTCCTTAACTGTGTGAGAAGCAGCTCCAGTGCAATCAGCCATTTAAGAGAACACAAGAGGATTGTATACTTCTGTAACCAGTCTTGTACAAAATACAAAATCTCCCAGGATGATTTTTCACAGCCCCAAATAAATTATCCCTGAAAGAAATGATGAGGCAGAGAGGTAGCCCAGCACAGTGGTGAACGGTACAGATTCTACGGTCGAGCTGGTTGAATTGAAGTCTTGCCACCCACCCACTAGCTAGTAACCTTGGTCAAGGCACTCAACTTCCATGTGGAACATAATAGTTGTACCTATCTATTAGATTGCTAGGACTATTCCATGATTCTACAAGTCGAAGGGCTTAAAACAATGGCTGTCACATGATGAGCGGTATTTTATTCATTGAACCACATTGACCTTGTGCTGTATGGATGAGGAAAAATATGAAGGGGTAGCAGAGGGAAATATGATGACCACTTACATATAACTAAACGTCTTAAACATTTTGACCCACCAAGCAATGATTATGTCATAGCAAATTTTGAGAAATGTTTCAGTACCCAGAGTGTCTAGTTCCAAAAATTAAACCAGTATTTTGGCTGAGACAAAAAAACTGCATGAATAAATTTCAGGATAAATACAAAATTTAAATCTTTAATCAGACATTTTAGAAATGGAAAGAAACCGAGCGGGGTTTAATTAAAGACAAAAGGAGTAATTTTAAGTGCCCTGCTAACAGCAGAGCAACTGTCGCTGTCACACATTTTGAGCTCTCCTGCTGTTCTCTGGAAGACCTGCCAGTTGAAATTGACGGAGGCTCAGATCCTATTCAGTGGCATATAACAGGCCCAATGTCAAGTACTACACGGCACCTTTTCCCGAGGCAACGCACTGACAAGCTCCATGTCAGTGTTACACAGTTCATGGCAGTCCTGAGAAAGAGAGTACTTATCAAGGAGGACTCAGACTCTATGAGGTCAAGAAGCAAGCAAGATGGACCAAACAGGAGGTCAATGATACTTCCCACCTTCCGCAGAATGCATTTAAAGAGCTTTACTTGCAGATATTGCTAACTAGAGGGATCTGAGACAGGATGAACAAGCCATGATTCTCTCCCCGTGCTTGATACAGTAGCACAGATGGCTCATTTGTAGAGATGGGGGGGGAAACCCCAAAACCCAAAGCACACAATTTTATCAAGTGCGGTTGACTTCACTCCTGAATCTGCAAGATTTGGTTTGAAACCTTGTGAGACTCGAGTTCCTTGTGAGGTTTCTGGGCTTCCATATCCCATTCAAGTGGAAAATGAACAGGCTCTCTCTCAGCAGCATGCCACTTCTGCTCTGGGTGAATCAGGACCATCTGGGGCTGAGAGCCCACGAGCCGCCAATCCCAACATCATGTTTCTGCTCCACACACCACCCTCCTTCAGACACAACTATCACTTTCTCCAGTTTTATACACTGTCGATTCCAAGGAAAACCTGCATCCCCCAAAGTGAAGCTCTTGCCATCTTTATGTTGCTAGAAACGCCTTCATATCCCTTGTTCGATATTAAAGCATATCATGAATCCCTCACATTCTTAAGGAGTCTGCCATGGAGGGATGGGTAAGGAGGACAGTCCACATGAGCGACAGAAAGCACACAGGTGTCACAATGAGCAAGACTTCTGGGCTAAAGGGTTTAGAATACATGATATTAGGTGTGATAAATGAACCACTATCTTGAATCTATATTCATTGAATCTATATTCATTGTGAGGTACATAAAAGAAATACTTCTGGCTGAGCGTGGTGGCTCATGCCTATAATCCCAGCGCTCTGGGAGGCTGAAGGGGGAGGATTGCTTGAACCTGGGAGTTCGAGACCAGCCTAGGCAACACAGCAAAACCTCATATCTCCAAAAATTCAAAAAACTAGCTGGACATAGTGGTGCACACCTGTAGTCCCGGCTACTCGAGAGGCTGAGGCAGAAGGATCACCTGAGCCTAGGATGTCAGATTTTAGTGAACTGTGATGGTTCCACTGCCCTCCAGTCTGGGCAACAGAGTGAGACTCTGACTCAGAAAAAAATAAAATAAAATAAAAGACATACTTGTCTTTAGGCAGTGCTTGTAATATACATCTTCTTTCTTTTCCTTTTGTATTCTGTTGTGCACACGAAAAGCCCACCACGGTGCAGGGACACAGACAGGAGCAGAGGGGTGAGTAGGCTGAAGGGAAGGAAACAGGTATGTGAAGGAATGTGGGGGAATGGCGCCTGCTGGGTAAATGAGCATTCCACGTCCAGACCGTGAAGACCCTCACCTTTCCACGTCCAGTGATTTCCGCCTGAATCCCTCTTTTGGTTCCATTTGTAGTCAGGAAATAGTAAAGAAAAAAGAAAAAAAAAGAGGGCGTTGAATAAAATCCCACTATCATCTTTTACTAGGAAACCTACTTCGGAGTCATAAGCTGCATCTGATTATTCATATTGTTTTAATAACTGGACATACTAGCTATGCTTTAGCGGTTTAATGAAGCAGGTTTAACTAGATAGTTGTGTGGTACCCCCATGACCAGGGATCAGGTTATATAAATGAAGAAAACAACTTTTTTTAGTATATTTGATGTGGCTTTTCACAGACAACGTAAGACTCTTTAGAGTTACTTGAAACCCTCAAAAAACAAATTTTTTATTTACAAAGTTGTGTATTTATTCTTACATCTTTAAATTTCAGTCACCTTTCAAGTATTATGCATCGGTTGCAATACACGTATCCAGATGCTTTTTCCACTGCTCAAAACAGTTTTTGAACTCCTCAATGTTGACGCCTTTTAGTGCTTTTGTCGTTTTTTTGTTTCACCTCTTCCACATCAGCAAAATGTTTTCCTTTGAGGACTTTCTTCATCTGGGGAAACAAACTAAAAAAAAGTTGCTCGGGGTGAGATAGGGTGAATAAGAAGGGTGGGGCACAGGGGTCATGCTATTTTGGGGTCAAAAACTGCTGAACACTCAGTGCAGCCTGGGCTAGTACACTCGTAAATCACCCATCATGAAATGGTCATACTCATCTAAAGAATCTCCACCCACAAAAAATTCACTGAGGTCAAACGCAGTCTCTCACAACAATGCTAACTTGTTCACTGATGCTGATGGGTTCCCAGAACACTTACCTAGTGGGGGAAGCTTGTACTACAAGGGACGTGCCCTCTGAAAAATAATTCCAGGGTTTTTTTTTTTTTTTTTTTGGGTCCTCCTTCATACATTTCAACCACTTCCACAGATGCAAAATATAAAAATAAAAAATTAATGTGCATTTGCTGACCCTGCGTCTTCTAATACATTGATCTAAAACAATAAAATATCATTTATGTAGTTTTCATTAATGAGGTTATGAGAGGAGGCCAGGACGTTAAGGGGTCAAGGAAGTCACTAATTGTAGGTATAAAGATGGTGGGGGCAGTAGTTAAGAATCTGTGAATAGCCGGGCTTAGTGGCTCAGCCTGTAATCCCGCACCTTGGGAGGCTGAGGTGAGTGAATTGCCTGAGCCCGCGGGTTCGAGACCTGCCTGGGCAACTTGGTGAGACCTCGTCTCCACAATAAATCAAAAATCAGCTGGGCGTGGTGGCACGCGCCTGTAGTTCCAGCTACTTGGAAGGCTGAGGCGGAAGGATCGCCGGAGCCCAGCAGGTCGAGGCTGCAGTAGCAGGGAGCAGCCACTGTACTCCAGTCTGGGCGACAGAGTGAGACTCCAACTCAAAAAAAAAAAAAAAAAGAAAAGGAATCTGTGAATAGTTTTATTTTGTCTCTTTGTTTTTAGGATATTTAAAATTATTTTTTAAGCATTGCATTGTAAAGCTGTGGCACAGAAGGCTGTCTAAGGAATCAAACTATATACTGAATCATTGAAATATTTTTCTTATTAGACAAATAGTATGCAATCGATTTTCTGAAGAAAACAACTTTTTTCAGTATATTTGATGTGGCTTTTCATAGACAATGTAAGACTCTTTAGAGTTACTTGACACATTTTGTATTGAAAATGGTTGTTATAAAAATTATACTCAGGTATTTTTTATGGAGATAGGCTGGAAAAAAGTTATTTTGGACCAGAGTCAACACACAGTACATTGGAGAGGTGGTACTTTGTTGAAAAGAGGCAAGGATCACATATTACAAAGGTCAAAATATTTTTTTTCTTCTTTCCAAAGGCCAGATGGTGTTATGTGTATACGGTTCCTTTAAAACTGCGATTAAACATTTTTATTTGTAGGGTCTCTAGCTGTTAATCAAGATCTGGGTGAAATGTCAGAATCACTTTTCATCTTCCTTAAGTGCTCTTGTCCCCACTCAGCAGCTGGGGTAAGCGTCACACTAAGGAAACAAGGTGGGCTCCTATGGTCCCATGTGGAAAGCAACAGGGCAGGGGAACCAGGGGTGCTGGGGTCAGAGGGTCTTTTTTCTGAAGCCCTCACTGGTGTGGTTTGACCTCACCAAGTCCAATCTCACAGCACGTTCTGAACACTGGTTGAAAGCAGTCTCTCTAGAGAATTAAGGAAAAGCCAGCATACATTTATACTTTTAAAAAGAATCATGGCTCCGACTTCTCCGACTTTAAGACTCGATAGTGTGCTTGTAGATGCTTTTTTTCAAAGTCAGGAAGCAAGACCAAGATATGAGTGAGCAATTTAGATACTTCAATCAACAGACACAGAGCAAAGCTACAGTTCAGCGTCCTGCTCATATGCTCTCACGCTGACTCCACCGAGGATGACCAGCAGACAACCCCCTGCGTTCTTGTTGCCTGGTGTTTCTTATGTGAAAATAACAACCCTGGTATTAAAAACGGTGTCTCTCGAGCGAGTCGTGAATGTTCTTTAATTAATGCTCAAAGAGTAGTTGAATATATTTAAAAGCGAGTTTTTGTAAAGGTACAAAACTTGCAAGGTAATATGATAAGGGGGTTTAATTGGTCAGGCTGAGTTACAAAAATTCTCATTTAACTGCAGCAGTTTTCCTTGGTGCTCTTTGCTAGTACTAATTGATAAATCTGTAAGATATCCTCTTATACTCAGGCTGGTTCTTGAGGGGTTGGGAATGAGCAAATTACTCCCTCAGCATACAGTGTTCAACCATGTAAGGCAGTTTTCTAATTCCAGGCCTCTCGAGTACCCTTCACAGTACCAAAAGAAATAATTCCTCTAAATTGTTCCTCGGTGGCCTAGAACAGTGAAATCTTCATACAGACAGACCAGAGCTTCTATGAACTCACAATCACTTGTGGCAGATCTCAGTTTTCAAAGTTAAAATGTGATGTTGAAGGTGTTGTGAAATCAGAAGAGTCATTCAAGAAACGTACATTTCCAAGAAGCTGTTAATGTTCTGTCATTGCTTTCCATCTGGAACAGGACTTGGTAATAGTCATTTGAACAAAAAGAGGGATTACCTACCATTCAGCCACCGAGTCTCAGAGGAATGCTTATGTAGAGTCACTTTCTCAACCCTCCTTGAGAGGAACCAGGAAATGAAGTTTAAAATGATAAACAGCCCCTGTAAACACAACCAAGTGACTTAACCTATGGTGGTTCTTAGAATCTAAGGAAATCTCTTTTTGTTTTTAATTGAAAATAACAAGTGAGGACCTTTTTCTGTCATTTGCCTTTTCTGCCTGAAGAGTGATATACTTTCTCCCACAGAAATTTCATTTTAGTCAAAATAAGATAAATTACTTTTCTCAAGCCGGTCTCCAAACACCCACTTTTTTCTCTATTATTGAATGTAAGAAATATTAAAGATTTCAAAAATTATATTAACCACATAAACACATTAATTTCATCTAGATCTCAACTCATTCCTCTTGGTTGAGATCACAGGTTGAGGGTTGACCTGTGCTAGTATAAATAACAATTGTAACTGAAATTCCACTTGTAGTAGTGCTGTACTTAAAAATCTACCAATATCCCAGGAACTAAGTCATTAATAGGCTCTGTCAGTTACCTAGCGCCAATAAATTCATGTCAACTTATTTATACAACAGTCTGCTGAGTCAACATAACCAGAACATCCTACAATTAGAAACACAAAATTACCATATCTGTCTTGTCATAACCCAGGAGATTTTACACTATTTTTAATGGACACATATTGTTCTGTTTTCTTTCTACATCATGGCAGGCTTGCCAGGAACTGACATTGGATCTTTGGGATGGAAAGAGTGGAAGAGATTGAGTTGCAGAAACTGTGATGTGAGTGGCAAGAATACAACAAGAAGTCAAAACATCTAGAAGTGTATAATCCAAACTGAACAGGAACATTTTCTTTAAAGCCATAACAAATTGATATATATGATGCTAGGGAGAGAACTTTGGTGAAGAATCAGCACATCAATGACTGCCTTTTTACAGACAGATTTAGGACTACTTGCCACCATCATTGAAAGACAGGTTAACTTTCACTTGTTTAAGAGAATTAAATATAGACAAGGGACTTCCATTCAGTTCACCCTACTCCAGTGGCACTGACTGGATTCTTTTTCCTTCACTCAGTTGAACATTATATATGAAATGTTCCTGCTATTTGACCTCAGCCATTCTTTGTTTTAATCTTTTTTATCCAGTCCAACATACTTTGGAACAGAAAGAAATTATTTCCAACATATTAGAAAAGGTTTTTTATTTCCATATGCATTTTATATTTGTATTTCCATTGTCTAAAGGAAGAGAATCATAAATGCAACATTAGTAATCAAAATATAAACCTCAATGAAAGTCTAGTCAAGACTAAAATCTGCTATTTATGATCGTTATTCTTGAAACCAAAAAGAAAACTCAGGAAGGATGAAGCCACTACAAATAGAGAAAGGTCTTTGCTTTGTTTGTTTGATTGGCTGTTATTTGATATTGTCACATATTGAGATCTGTCAGATATGCAGTTATAGAGTTACTTCTTCCTGCAAGATAATAGGTTTACTCACCAGCCCTACCCCCAGCCATCCAGTTACTCTTCATTTAGGACTGCTGTCTTTGCCTTCCTAATTTCTATTCAAAGATTCTTTTCACCCTCCCAGTTCATGATATCTAGAAGGGATAATGGTCAACTCCCTGCTCCAGGGATAGAAAATTGATTCAGGCCCAAGCCAACAAGGGTATTGCATTCCCCTAGTCATGGCAAACCATTCTAAGGGCAGCATATCATCTAAGACAGTTTAATCAATGTGAATTTTATGACGTGTTGGTGCATATATCTAAAACCAAGGTCTGTCTTTTTATGGAACTTCCTACAGGATGAATGGGAAAGGAAGTGGAAACTGATTGAAAAGCAGTCACCGGAGAGAAAAGGGAGATCAACTTTCTTTTGACAAGACAAATAGGGGAAAAGGCTGTGAGTACAACTGACATGAGGGAAATGTGCTAGCTTACGTAGTGTATAATCAGTGCCTCCTAACATAACTTGAAACCTGGACCGGAAGTGGAACTATTGCTATACTTGAGAGTTATGAAACAAGCAGATACATTTTCTTTTCATAAGCTAAACTGAATTCGTGCCACTTTAAAAAATATCTTTGTAATTGATATTTAATTTCATTTATCGTTACAGCAATAATAGGTATTATCATTTGAATTTACAGAAGCAAGGAAACAATCTTAGTTAAGCAAGTTGCCCAAGGTCACCCATTGATAAATAGCAGAGTTGAGGTTTTAAACTATGTCTTCTAACTATAAATCATAACCTCTCAAACATTCCAAAATAAAGCCTCCCCACCCCCAAAAGAGAGGAAAACATGTGGTTTCAAAATCAGGACTTTATACAGCTAGACTATCACTTGTTTTTACTGGCTTCACATACATAGACAAATCATCTTGCAAGAATGCAATAAATATGATGAAATAATAAAGTCTTGAAATTTAGGAACAGTTAGTTCTTTTATAAGGATATATCATAGGATTCACTTATGTTTTATGCAATTTATTTGTGTTATAGTTGCATAACCTTCCTCCCAGTGGTAGAATGAATTCTAAATTGACACATTCCCCTCCCCCTAGCTCATTCTGGACTGGATATGACTCATTTTGTTGATCTTAGCTTCACCATAAGTCTTCCTAAGGAAAACTTGTTTTGATTAATATTTAAAGTACCATGGGGATTGTTTCCTGTTTTTCTTAAGCTGTCTACCCCCTTGCCATTATCTCACACATGATTTGTTAGGCATGTGGGGGGGTGCATTGTTTCTAATACTACAAGAAAAACAAAGCAGAATTTTTCAAACTGCTTTACCAGGAAGTTGGCAGAGGAGTGGTTACATATTAAGTTCCTGAGTACAATTTTATTTTTTTAAAATTATGTTTCGTTAAAATCTTTGAAATTCCTAACTCAAAATGTTTTTTAGAATGACTTTACCATCATGTATGCTATGATGTGAATTCTCTCTGTCCCTCAAATAACAGTAAAGTTAGAAGACCAGAAAACCAAGCAATACAATTGAATCTACAACGTGCTATATAACCTTGAGTAACCAGTTTAACTTCAATTGGGGATAGTAACAGAATGTGGTAGGATAAATTGTACAATATGGGTTTGATGTTGAAGCTAAGGGAAGAATATTTCACCTTCATTCCAGAAGAAGGAAAAGAAGGATTTCTGAATTGACATGATAACTCATATGAGTTTTACAACTCAAATATAAATTTATCAGAAAAGAGAGGTAGGGCAAAAGAGCAAAACCGCTCCATGTTTAGAGAATACAAGGCAGGAACTAATGTACTTTACAATCTTGTGCAAGACACCAGTGGGGAAAATGCATACCTAAGCCCATTGTGCATTTGCACATTCAGTGCAGAAAAAGATAGGGAGAGGATAATAAACCAGGATCGGCCAGACCAAAGATTCTTTTATGACAGATTAAAGATCTCTATCCTCAAAGGAAGGAGGAGGTATTGCAATATTATACACAGGAGAGAAGAATGATCAAATCTGCATTTCTAAAGTATCACTTAGGAGGCATTATGAAAAACGGGTTGGATGGACCTAGATTCTTCACTGTTGGTTGACTTGATAAGATGAGAAAAGATCATTTATAAACAGAATGGAGGCTCCTAGATTGCCCCTCAGGATAAATTATGACATTATTTATTGAGAAAGTGGCATGCAGGAAAAGCAGCAGTATTTGGTTGGAAAAGAGACCCTTTAAAGCTTTCTTTCACTTCTTTGGTAGTTCATCGTCTCGTACTAAGTAATTCTTTATACTGAAGTTTCTCTATCAAGTAACAGCTGGATTCTTTCTGACTGAACCTTTACTTTCTGATTGAACCTTTACGTATTATTTGTGATATTATAGTCTACATAGAAAAATATACAAACAAGTTTTATAGAAATTACAAGAAAAGCTACAAATGACTTATTATATTTAATGAGAGGATTTAGCAACTAGATACAAATTAATGCCCATATGTATTAATAGAGAATATTGTTTTTCAAAACCTACAGATTGCTGTAGCAAAAAATGAGATACCTAGATATATAAATATTTATAAAACTCAGAAAATAATGAGACATTATTCAAAGTCATTAAAGAGTGTTTACACAAATGGGAGGTATTAAAAGTTTCACCATCCACATGATGTTAATTCTCCCAAAATAATCTATACATTTAATGCAACTCAAAATAGAATACCAACACGTTTATAAAGTGGCTGACTGTCTAACTCTAGACTTTGGATGGAAATACAAAATGTCATGAATAGCTAAGGCATTCTTAAGGAAAACAAACAAGGTAGAATTGGTATGTCCAAACGACGGTCAAGACTTATTAAAAATCTATATTAAGATGGTAGTTTTAGTATGAAGATAGAAACATTAACAAACAGAAAAAATAGTCATACGAAAATTTAGTTTATGATAAAGCTAATATTGCACGGGGAAAAATCACTATTAAATAAATTGCACTTGGACAATTGATAATTACTGCTGAAAAAAATGGCATTCAGCCCCCAACCCATGTAATAATAAGTAATAATTTTACTCAGATTAAATAACTAAATATAAAAGATGAAAGTATACAACTTTTAATAGAAATATAAAATAATAATTTGTATCAGGGCTTATTAAGTATGCTTTAAAAATAACTCACTGATTTTGATTTTGTTATTCTTTTTTTTTTTTTTTTTTGAGTTGGAGTCTCACTCAGTCACCCAGACTGGAGTGCAGGTGCAGTGGCTGCTCCCGGCCACCGCAGCCTCGACCTGCTGGACTCAGGCAGTTCTTCCACCTCAGCCTTCCAAGGAGCTGGAACGACAGGCATGCACTACCATGCCCAGCTCATTTTGATTTATTGTAGAGATGAGGTCTCGCCAAGTTGCCCAGGTGAGTCTCGAACCCGCAGGCTCAGGCAATTCACTCACCTCGACACGGGATTACAGGCTGAGCCACCAAGCCCGGCGATTTTGTTATTCTTTATGGCCGCATAACATTCCTTCGTGTATAGGTACCACAGAACTTCACAGCAACCAGGATGGACTTAGAGTCTATAATACTGAGTGATCTTTCACAGAAGCAAGAATTGAGTATCACGTGTTCTCACTCATAAGTGGACCTTAAATAATTACCATAACACTATAAGAAAATGATTGGCAGTAGTGGAAAACTGTCAGGGGCGGGGGGTGGGATTGGCAGTTGGAGGAAACTGCTAGAGGAGGGAGGGGCACACCTCATCGACAAGGGTACCTGCACAATGAACATTTGTATACCTAACCCTGAATTGTACCCCACATCTTTAAAATAAAATAATAAAAATAACTCACTGAGAAAAAGATGGTAATTTAATCCTTATTAATATTTAAATACCTGCTTATCAGAAGATAAAACAGGACACAAAATATGGAAGGTATTTATGACACATAAAATTAATATCGTTTATAATATTTGTCTGTACATACCTTAGACTTTAATGTTGGCTTTTTCATGCTTACTGAAAGTCAAGGTTTTAGGTTTTATGTGACTTTAATTTTTTTTTTTAAATGGAGCCAGAACTTAAAATGCTAAGATGCGTCTGAACAAGCTGGTTATGAAAAAGTCATTGGGAAATATTAGATGCCAATGCAAAAGCCAAAACAAGGAGATCTTGAGAATTTCTACAGTCAGAGCTGTTCACAAACAAAGTTAACAGACAGGGTCACGGCAAAACGTCAGCTGGCATGGTGTAAATCTGAGAGGGCTTGCACGTGATGTTCTTTGCCTGTTCCAAAGAAGTCACCGGAGATCCAGCACGGAAAGACATTGGCTTATCAGAATTTTCAGGATGTACTGATGGTGGCCAGTAAGTGAACAAAGAATCTGCACCTCTGAACAGTACAGTACAGCAAGCAGTTTTATAATCAAGTTAATTATTCAAATGGCAATACGGTGTTTACAATTACACTGACCTAACCCTACATTGTTCTTAGCTCCGCTCAATCATCTGCACCCACTGACTCCTTACTGGGAATAGGCATATCCTGCAGGGACCAGCCCTGCTGAAGGCGGCTTCCTGAGCAAGGGGCAGGAGGAAGCCAGGTACGAGGGAAAAGAGTCAACCTCCGGACAGATACCTCACACGCGATCAGAAAAGCTGATTGAAGGGTGTTTAATGATAGGAAACTGATAAGTAGAAAGCCATTAGCATCCCTAGTTTTAGAGGGAAGAGAGAATGGAGTGATGATGTGGACCTGAGACACAGCCTGACAGGATCTATGATTTTTGAAGAACACCAGAACTATTCCAAAAGTGACTTGACAGGTTGAGAGCCAGGGGAAAACATCTTTTCCCTCTAACTTATACTCTCCTACTATGGCTCCTGTTGACTGCACCCAACTAAAAGAAGGCAGAGTAATCTGGTGGATTCCTTACATAAATGTCAGCCTTTGTTCCCTTTTCTTCAACAGGGGAAACAAGGAAAATCCAATAAATAAGATAAAATTGAGGAATGACTTGTATACCCCAGCACCCGATAATAGCAGTGATGATCACAGCAAAAATCCTCATAATAATACCTTACTGAATATAATATATACCCTAGAAAAAACATAGCTTGTCTCTCAAAAATCCATTAAAAGAATTATGGCCTTCATTTTATAAAATGAAAGCTAATACTCAGAAATGGTGGAATTGGCTATAGCCACATAATCAAAAAATAAAGAGTTTTTAATTTAAAAGACCATGCAGGCTTCCTGAAATGTAGCCAGGTATGTATGTATAATAGGTTGGCAATTTCATTTAATGAATTCCTTTATTTACTTCTCCTTTTCTATAACCCAAAACAAACATGGTGTTGGGTAACTTTAAAGAGATTGGTGTCTGTTGATTTTGCAGTGCTCTATGAGAGGAAGTTTTTGAATCAGGGAGATTTGCGTGTGACTACTCGAATGTTTTGGGTTTCAGTCATAACTTTGTCATTTACTACGTGTAAAACTTTGGAGAGTAGTTCATCTTAATGTTTCCATTTCCTATTCTGTAAAACAGAATTCATTATAGTGCCTTCTTTGAAGGTATGCTGTGAGGATACATTTAAAGAATTCAAGTAAAGCTTTTAGAAAAATACTGTCAAATTATTAGTCATCCTTTTTAAAACCATTATCTGTATCATTCAAGATTATCATTATACTCAAATTTACAATATTAAAAGTTACTTCTTGGGCAATAAGTTCCATTTACTACCTATCCTAATTTTGTTTTACAACAAACCTAATTGAAAGAGTATTCTATAAACTGTCTCTACTTCTGTATCTTTATTCTCAGCAATTTAAATATGCAATTGAATACAGAAGAGTATTATAGAATCCTCTTCTCAAAGACCGCCATGATGAGACTGCCACCTCTGAGGCTGCCAAACAGAGATTGCCATCTCTGATTTACTAAAACTTTTTCTGCCGTCGTTGTGGAAACGCTCAGCATATCAGGTGCATTTTTTCTCTTCCTTTCCTTCTTTCCTTCTTCTTTCTTTTTTGAAAATATTATTCTATTTTCATTCTTCAGCTCTGTATCAAATGCAACTCTCCTCCCCTAACCCCAAATACCCCAGTCATTCTATAACATTACAGTTTTATTTATTTTATTGAATTCTTTAAATGTATCCTCACAGCATACCTTCAAAGAAGGCACTATAAGGAATTCTGTTTTACAGAATAGGAAATGGAAACATTAAGATGAACTACTCTCCAAAGTTTATGACACTTATGACAACAAAAATTATGTTTAAGAAACTTCAGCTCAACTGGATTATAAATCCCATCAGAATAAAATCTCATCTATTTCAGTCACTGCTGTATCTCTAGTGCCATGAACACTAGTCCCAAGAATATCATTAGCACATATTTGTTGGATAAATAGATACATTAAACAGTATAACATATAAACAGGTGTCTGATTCAAAGTAGATGCTTAATAAATGACAGTTTTTGTATCCTAGCTTATGTACCTTCGAGGGAAAGTTAGTGATGGTTTGTTTAGTTCAATTATTCTCTGAGTGGTACGACTAGTTTCTCAAAGATAGCTCTCAAAATACCATAGACCACCATTCTCCATCCTATGCACTATTTTTTGTTTCCTCTTTTTTTTTTTTCTAATAAGAAAATGCTGTCTTGTTTGGGTCACCAGCTTTTTCACAACTACTTTAAACTATTCTGTAGTACAGACCGAGAGATATTTCACAGAAACAAACAACTGAGTATCACATCTTCTCACTCATAAGCAGACCTTGAACAACTATCGTAATACTATAAGAAAAGGATTGGCAGTAGCAGGGAAACTCCTGGGAAGGGGATGGGGAAGCGGGATGGCAGTAGTGGGTCTGCCTGGGGCGGGGGGCACACCTCATCAACAAGGGTACCTGCATAATGAACATTTGTATACCTAACCCTGAATTCTACCCCCTATCTTTAAAACAAAAGAATTAAAGGTTTAAAAAATAATAATAAAATAAAAGTAAAAGAAGATTTGACTGACTATTTTCCAATAAATGATTAGTTTATCAGGATGTAACCCCATCATAAGTCTGGTAAGGTTTGTCAAACCTGGCAACACCAGGAGGTGATGCTACTTAGTTCCTTCCTACTCCGGTCCAAAAGACTCTCAGCTCTAACCCCCACCCCAAGAATGCTATAGCGGTAAGCTATTAATATCTTAAAACTTTGCCAGTATAGTAACACAATCAATCACTTTTTATGAAAAAGAAGTAAAGCTGTTTTAAGAGTTTGAATTAAAAAATAAAATAGTTTAATTTTTTTTTAAAGAGTTGGCTACTAGAAAGTTTAAAATGACGTGTGTTGCTAACTATATTTCTGTTGGACAGAACTGCTCTAAATACCCACATGGCTCATGCCATTGTTTCTCTCAGGTACATACTCAAATAGTACTTTGTTACAGGTCTTCTTTGTGTCCTGCATAAAATCAAGAGTGTGACCCCCCCCACAGACACACACACAAAGAGTTTGAATTGACCATTCGTTTGAATTAACTGATCAACTAAGAAAGAACTGGCCACCAGATGGCCTAAAACATACTTTTGTACAGAACACTATAATTTTCAAATCGTTTTTGCATACATTATTTCAATTAATTTACAGTGTTATGATAAAGTCATAACTACCAAAGGCTATTATCACTAGAAATGACCTAACTTGTCATCTACTTCAATTTCTTTATGTCTATAATAAAGACAGTGATAATGGCGACACATTATTGATTTGAATTATCTCATTCCTTTGTAAGAAAATTAATATATTTTAAAAATTAACTTTGAAATTGACTTTGTCTAGCCAGTGTTCTTCTGTCTCAGTAATATTGTAATCCATGTCAATCATTCTGAATACATGATATTCTATACTATTTGGGAGTGGATTTTAGGCTTACGCCTGTAATCCCAGCACTTTGGGAGGAGGAAGAGAGAGGATTGCTTGAGTCCATGGGTTTGAGACCAGCCTGGCCAACTTGGAGAGATCTCATCTCTACCATAAATCAAAAAATTAGGCAGGTGTGCCAGTGCGTGTCTGGTGTTGCAACTACTTGGAAGGCTGAGGCAGAAGGATCACCAGAGCCCAGCAGATTAAAGCTGAGGTAGCCGTGAGTCTGCCACTGCACTCCAAACTGGGTGACAGAGTGAGACTCCTACTCAAACACATATATATATATACATGTTATATATATGTATATATATATATTGCTTAAATTAAATGTAAATAGGAAATACAAAATACGAAGATGCAGTAACATATTGGCTGCTGCCATCCTTGTATGAACTTCTGCGTGAATTTGAATTTGTAGCATCTGCACAGATCTAGTATCATGTTCTGTAAACTCTGATGCAAAGTTACAAATATTCTAAAATGCAAAATCTACCAATGTCCGTTACTAGCACCTTCTTTGGAAGTGTATTCAGTTCCTTTTTTAATATCTTTTTTTTTAGATACTATTGTGAAAGCTTCATAAGGTACTCATGGCCTATGAAAATATATACATTATTTTCCCCCAGTAATTTTTTACAGAGTTTTATGGACTCTGTTCCAAAGAATACAAATAGTTCAATACTTACAGGAAATTATGTCATTATTTAAAATATCCACTACTTAACCACCAAAGGGGAAACTTTGTCTCCAACTGGTGACTGGAACCGGATAACCTGGGAGTCATCTAGTAATACTAAAACGCTTTGGAAAATTAGCATTAACAAGCTGCCACATTCTTACTGTGAATCTCTTTATGCCAAACAGACCTTTCCCAGGAAAATGTTAAGGGGAAAACAAGGGTCAGAATCTGTGTGCTTATATTTTTCTATGATTTGGGCTGGCGGCTGGGGTACATTTTATATTTTGAGCAATTTTCAGGTAATTATTATTTTATTGAATCATAGATGTAGGAGCGGCAAGAGGCCCCCAAAAGTATCTGTTCCTCTTGATTTTTTTTCACCCAAGTCATAAACTTTAATCCTCACTTTATGGATGAAGTAGTTGAGCTTAAGTACTTTGAAAACTAATCACATGTTTTGATTCAACTAGAATCAGGTGCCTCTCCTACAATAGCACTTAACGCATTGTCATCACTGCCTGTTTGGTTCTTGTTTGTTGGTCCCTTTCAAACCATCCTAAGCACCAGAAAAGCACATAAGGCGGGCTCAGTGGCTCAGCCTGTCATCCCGCGCTTGGGAGACTGAGGTGAGTGGATTGCCTGAGCCCAAGGGTTCGAGACCCCCTGGGCAACTTGGCGAGACCTCATCTCCACAATAAATCAAAAATTAGCCGGGCGTGGTAGCACGCGCCCGTAGTTCCAGCTACTTGGAAGGCTGAGATGGAAGGCTCGCCGGAGCCCAGCAGGTCAACACTGGTGTGGTGGAGTGGCCATGAGCATGCCACTGCCCTCCAGCCTGGGCGATGGAGTGAGACTCCAACTCAAAAAAAAAAAAAAAAAAAAAAGCCCATAAACAGACCAAATGAGTGTTTACCACTCTTTAATCACGGGTTTCTAGCACACTGCTCAGCACACAAGTTCAATCAATATCGCTAAAAAAAGGGAATTAGCAGTGAATGATCATTCCAGAATTTACCATTAAATGTTATTGATGTATGGACATGAAAATGTATTTATTTTAGTTAGAAATTGTGAATGAGGCATTTAGTAGAGTCCCCAAATCAGATCACTTTTAGTACAAGAGGGAGCCATGCTGTGGATCCCAAAAAAGAAGGAAAAAACCCCCGAAATGTATGTTTTTAATTTTTAAAATTATCATATCAAGTATGAAAATAGAAATAAAAATAGATATCAAGACATATATTATATTGTTCAACGGGGCTCAAATGAAATAAAACATTTTATAACCTCCTCAGGAAGTGTTATACTTTTTTTTTTCCATCAGAGAAGTTACAGTCTGAGGCTGAGTACTCAATATAATTCACATTGAAAATTAACTCCGCCGGGCTTGGTGGCTCAGCCTGTAATTCGAGCGCTTTGGGAGGTCGAGGTGAGTGGATTGCCTGAGCCCGCGGGTTCGAGACCCACCTGGGCAACTTTGCGAGACCTCATCGCTACAATAAATCAAAAATTAGGCGGGTGTGGTAGCACACACCTGTGGTTCCACCTCCTTGGAAGACTGCGGCGGAAGGATCGCTGGAGCTCAGCAGGTCAAGGCTGCGGTGGCCGGGAGCAGCCACTGCACTCCAGTCTGGGTGACAGAGTGAGACTCCAACTCAAAAAAAAAAAAAAGAAAAGAAAAGAAAATTAACTCCATAGCTTTCCTACCTTCATCATGATTAAAGGCCTCCAGGTGTCCAATCCTCAACCTCTTTCAGGTAGGAAATTGTTCAGGTTCTTTTGACAAGTTTAGAAATAGAGAACCAATAAATCTATCTATAACCTCAAAGACATATCTGCCAGTTGCAGATTTTGATGGGATTTTGTTTTGTTTTGTTTTATTCTGAGGGCACTAGTAGGTGTAATAATGGGGATATAAAGATCATCAAAAAGAGACACAAGCAACTTTATCGATGAGAGGATGCCATCAGATTTCGCAAAGCATAATTTTTCTCATTTCCTACTAACATGCATTGGTCTACATAATGTGTGTCTTTCAAACACACCTGTTGGAAAATATCGACCAAATTGATATTATTTAGTATTTGGATGGTCACTTATTCTGCCAGAGAGGAAGAAATGTCTCAGCAATTTAACTTTCTTCTTGGATATATTTAAAAATAATAATAAAGCCTTGATATTTGACTTTCTATTGGTTGGCAGTTTTTTCCCCCTTTTAATTTAAATCAATGTGCAAACGTGATGGGTCATCTATATCTGTATTTCTACTCGCCTATTACAGATTTTAACATATTACCTGATGAGGATGCAATCCCATGATAAAAGGCAAAACAATGCCTTATCTAAGCAGATGTTTCTTTTTCATTAAAGGTCATTGTGATAGCCTCAATGATGTTAAGACCATATTTTCTTGGTTTTACTTTGAGATTTCTTATTTGAGACCAACCTAAAGCCAACTAACTGAATGAGCAAGTTCATCTTTGAATCTCTTTCTTGTAGAAAGGATAATTTTCTTATGGAAAATACCTGCTCTTTTAGTATACATTTATTTACCAAAGCTGTGTTATTATGAGAACTATCTCTTGGGTTTTGAATAATCATTTATCAGATCAACTTTGTGATGATTTTATTTTTTGGCAAGTTGGAAATTATTTTGCATTCAAAAATTCAGTGTTTTATCAGGTATATCATGTTTTTAAAAAGGAGAAGTAGAAGAAAGAGAGAGAGAGAGAGAGACAGGTCACTTTCTGGAATATTTCATTTAGATACCCAGATTGCCAGTTTATTCTGTGGTCTCCTTCTCTGTGGTATAATACAGAAAATGAGCTTCCTATTTCATGTTATTGTTTAATTTAAGAATTTCTGGTTTCGATTGCAGCTGATCCCCTAAAATTTCTAGAAAAAAAAAACTTGAACTGTTTTCAGTGAGAAGACAACATATAAAATTTGTATGTCTTTGAAGAGCTTATAAAAATTACTTAAAAATTTAGGTTTCTTCTTGAAAAAGCCGAATAAATATATTTAAGTTAATAATATAGGCTTGACATTATATTGGTTGGCAGTTTTTCTCCTTTTTATTTATTTATTTATTTATTTATTTATTTATTTATTTATTTTGAGTTGGAGTCTCACTCTGTCGCCCAGACTGGAGTAATGCAGTGACCGCTCCCGGCCACCGCGGCCTCGACTTGCTGGGCTCCAGCGATCCTTCTGCCTCAGCCTTCCAAGTAGGTGGAACTACAGGCACGCGCTAACACGACAGGCTACATTTTGATTATTGTAGAGATGAGGTCTCGCCAAGTTGCCCAGGCGGGTCTTGAACCCGTGGGAGCGGCCACTGCACTCCAGTCTGGGCAACAGAGTAAGACTCCAACTCAAAAAAAAAAAAAGCCATTTTAATACCCTTGATGATATTAAGGCCATATTTTCTTTGTTTTACTTTGAGATTTCTCATTTGAAGATCAACCTAAAGTAAACTCACTGAATGAACAAGTTCATCTTGGATCTCTTGGGTTCTTTTATGAAGCATCTTTCCTAAACTGATCAAGATATGTCAAACAGACTGTTAGCCCCAGTGCCCAACTCTGTACAAAACAGCTGTTTGTATGTCCTTATGGAAATTACCATGATTTTGTAATGAGAACCTGTATCTCTGGCCACCTCTGACTATTCCAGTGATCAAATTCTGATGTAAAAGTTTATATGAAGGAGGCAGTGAGCTATGATGTACCCTACCTAGTACAAAAGTGATGCCTATAAAAAGGTGCTTTATACCACATAGTGACTAGTACATACATTATATCTTCTTTCTTGGGGCATTTGATTATGATACAAACAAACAGACAAAGATAGTAAAACGGCTTAGAGGGCAAAAGACATTTGGAGTGAGTGAGGATGCTTTTTGACTGCAGTGAATTGACTACTCTGTCCCAAAGTGGAATTGAAGAACAAGGAAATTAAATTTTCTTACACAAGAAACTCAGAAGCAGGTGAGTCTAGGAGCATCATTGTAAAGCTTCAGCACTCACCAGTGAATCATGTTCTATCTACAATTCTGTCTTCAAGCAAGAAGCAAAATGACTGCAACAGTTTAACAAATCCAGTGCCAACAATATCTTTTATAAGAAGATAGAACATTTCTTTTCTCTCTCTTTTCTCTCTCTCTCTCTCTCTCTCTCTCTCTCTCTCTCTCTCTCTCTCTCTCTGTGTGTGTGTGTGTGTGTGTGTGTGTGTGTAAAACTTTCCAGAATCCTTCCAGAAGACTTGCCCCTCCTGACTCATTAATTAGTGTCTGGTAATCTAATCACCAAGTGAGTGGAATTATGATTTATCCAGTTTAGAAAAACTATTTGAGGAAGGTAGCAGTCTGAAGAATTAACCCCAATGAGTAAGTAAACACTAAAAACAGAGGTTAAAAAAATAGAAATAGAAGAGAAGAACTAAACTGAGTCAGAATAATATCAGTGTTGTTTATCTTGAATATCTGTTAGGTCTCTCCGAAGCCTTGATGAAGAGATATTAATTTTTCTATCTTCTGAGCTTACTTCCCTTCAAAGGTTCTTACTCTGTACCTTTGCAACAAAACTTAATAAGCTGAATTAGATTTCGCATATTTCTACCAGTTTCTAAAGACTGCAGCACAGCATCATAGTGGTTAGGCAGTAGCCTGAACTCCAGACCTTTTCTGACTTCTTACCCAATGTCACAAAAGACCTTTTCATGTCTTATTCCCTTGAAGCTTTATTCTTTAATATTTACAGTAAAACCATCTGTAATGAATATAGCTGCTTTCTGGGGTCATATCACCCTCAATTTAATCAGACCATAAATAAAAGAAGTAAAGGTATTTGCTTTAGGTCTCTCTAGTGGGATCCCTCCTTACCGAGACACCACATTTCCAAATTATTCTCTTTCCTATTTTCTTACTCCTTAGCAACTGTCTTAGTTTGCTATTTCTTTCCTCAATGTAGTCATTGGTGCAAGTGGAAATCAGTCATTATTCCACTTATGATACAAATGCTGTTGGTCACTCACCAATAGTTTTACTGAAATCACCACCATCACATGACCACCACAAGAGATCTCACAAGTTGAGAACCTTCTCTTTCATGTGACTACAATTCTACAATTTTTTAAGCTAATTCAGTACACATAGCTCTCTTTGGTTTCCTGTGTATGTATAACAAGTTATCACAAACAACCAAAAAAACACAAATTCACTAAGAGTTCCTATGGATCAAAGTAAAGGCATCGTTGGCTAGGTCTGCTCAAAATCTCACAATTAAGCAATAATTAAAGTATGATTAAGCTGTTCTCTAGGACTGAGTTCTCATCTGAGGCTCAGTGTACTCTTTCAAACTCACAGAATTGTTAGTATAATTAATTTTCTTGCAGCTCATAAAAACTCCTTCTTCAACTGCGGCAGAAAAATTCCTCTGACTTCAAGAAGGTTCGGTTCCTTTTAAAGGTTCATAGGATTCAGTACATTCCATTCAAAATTAAATCTCCCATTTTGATTAATTCAAAGACAACTGATGTGGAGCCCAACTGTGAGAGTAATAATTTATTATATCCATGGGCTTGCCCACACTCAACAGAAGAGGATTATAAAAGGTCTACACCAGAGGGTGGGAATCTTGGAAGCCATCTTAAAATTCGACCTACCACAAAAGACATCCTTCATTTTTACATTACGTTCACAGTCTTTATGTTTGGCAGTTGGGATAAAAAGGTAAATGGGGTTTTATCCCTACTCATAGAGAGTTTATTCTAATGAGAAAAATACTTATATAAAGAGATAAATAAAGATAATGGAATAAGCATTACAATAAAAACAATCATGTTACGCCAGGAAGAGAAAGAAATAAGTGTCATGTTTAAAGAGATGACAATGTCTTTAAAATTTGAAACTTTCAAAGATGAATACAAGTTGACCCAGTTAAAAGATAGGGAGGTGAAAATACATGCAGAAGTAAGAAAGGAAAAAAATCAAGAAGAAGAATGGTCAAAAGTCTAGAAATCTGTATCAATATGTAATATCTTGTGAAATACTTCTTGAGTTTAAGAAGGAGGCAGGGAATGGAAACAGAATATACAGAGGCATTGTATTGAGAATATTGAATACCTATCTATCAATATGAAAAATTATTCTATTGGGAATGGGAAGCTATTTGAGAGATATGGAAAGGAATGATTATTATATTAGTGTATCATATCATCTTGATGGTCATGTGAAAGAGGACTTAAAGAAAGTAAAGAGGAAGACATGTCAATAGGTTATTACAGTTATTCAGGTCAAAGATGATGGGGAAAGGAGATGGCAAAACTGTATTAGGAAGAGAAAAAGGAGGAAGAATTATAACAATTAGAAGGGGTAAAGTTGGGCAACCCTTGGCAATTGATTAGATATTAGTGCTACCACTGAAGAAAGTGTCCAGGCAAATTCTTAGTTTTTCACCTGGATTCTTAATGGTGAAATAAAAGTAGTGGAAAGTATAGAATAAGAGTTATGGGCGGGGTTTGGTGGCTTAGCCTGTAATCTCAGCTCTTTAGGAGGCTGAGGCAAGAGGATTGCCTGAGCCCAACTGTTCGAGACCAGCCTGGGCAACTCAACTTGGTGAGACATCGTCTCTATGATAAATCACAAAAACTAGCCAGGTGCATCTGTAGTTCCAGCAACTTGGAAGGGTTGAGGCAGAAGGATCACCTGAGCCCAGCAGTTTGACTCTGGGGTGGCAGTGAGTATACCACTGCATTCCAGCCTGGGCGACAGAGTGAGACTCCGACTCAAAAAAAGAGTTATGGTCCTAGGATTGGAGAATAAACGATCGGTGCAGCTTGGCAAAGCTGATTTTGAGGTTTTTGAATGATACTGAATGTAGACTCCGACAGACAATTTTATCTACAAACTAAGGTGTAGATGTGAGTTTGAAGCATAGGAGAGAATTCAAAGATTTCGCCTTTAGAATCAGAAACACATAAATATCAAGTAACTCACTTTAAAAAGCCCAAGAAAGAATATGTGGAGTAAATGATGAGGCAATAATTGAATCATGATCAAAGGGAGGAAAAAAGAAAGATCTTCAAAGCTGTTCAGAAAAACAATAGTCTAATAACTACAGGAAACAAGACAGAGCAGGGTCATAAGAGTTCAAGAGGAAACATCAAAGGCCATATAAGACTGGTGTAGAGTAAGATAAAGATGAGAAGTTTTTTGCTATGAGGTACGACAATTAAAAGGTCATTGAGTAACTTTACAAAAAAAGTAATAGGCCAGGAACAGGGGATTATGCCTGTAATCCTTGCATTTTGAGAAACTGAAGCGGGAGAATCCCTTGAGGGGTTCTAGCCAAAGTTCAAGGCTAGACTGGGCAGCACAGGGAGACCCCTGTCTCTACAAAAAATAAATAAAAATAGAATGATGAGGAGAGAAAACCACTTGAAATTGTTTGAGGGATAACCGAAGTTCCTAAAGTGGTAGACACAGATGGAGACCATTCTTCAAAATTCCACCTAAGAAGAAAATAAATTTGTGGGAAAATCTGGATGAAGCACACATTTTAGGAAATACAAAGCTTGAAATACTTAGTGGTTGTATGTAGTGAATCAACAGAAAGAGACATAAATGCAATGAATGGAGAAAAAAATCATGAATGGAAAAAATCATGAAAGTATGGGAATAAAAAATATTGAAAAGAGAGTTGATGGTGAGAAGTAGAAATGGGGTCTCGTATTTAGAGTCAGGAGGAGAGCAAGTGGAGATATCCTTGCGTTAAAGAATAAAGTTTTGTTGATGGAGTCCAAGTCACATTACTGCAACCTGATTGTATGTTTTACTAAAATAAAAGTAAGGGTGAAGTGTTTGTTTGGAAGACTTGATTTAGATAATCTTCTAAGAGGAAGAGGAGAAGGGCTATTTTAAAAAGAGTGAGAGTGAGAAGGAAAAAAATGGGAAAGCACCTCCAGTACCCAAGTGTGGATCATATTTAGCATTTCAAAGTTCTGATCAGAACAAACAAACATGGAGCGTCATTAGACCAAAAGACAGAAAGAGCAGCATCGAGGACCCACTTGAGGTTGTGAATTGAAAGTTACTCCTGTCAGCGTAATTGTGAGTTTCTTTCCAGTCATATTCAGTTGTGTTGCTACAGAAATGAACTAGGCAGAGAGCTGGAACTAACCTGGGCATTATGTTCAATTGTCTCATTGCCATTTGTGCCTTCAGCTCTTCAATGATTCAAGTTACAAACCAACAGAGCTGCTAGTATTCACAAGAATCTGTTTTCAATGACTGGACATAACAACATCAAATTGATTACTCCCTCCTTTCCACAGTCTGTGTCATTCATTCTTTCTTCTAAGTGTATTAAGAGTTCATCTATATCTCTCCAATTCCAGAGCTGCCATACTAATTCAAGGAAGCACTCTCTCTCCTGCAGTCTAATGTGGTAGTCTCTTAATAGCACTCTTTATATTCAGGTTTTTTTCTTTTGCTTTTCTTCTTCTTCTCCTTCTTTTCTTTTCTTTTTTTTTTTTTTTTTTTTTGATTAGGAATCTTACTCTGCTGCCTAGGTTGGAGTGCAGTGGCATGCTCATCTCAGCCTCGACTTGCCGGGCTCAGGCGAGCCTTCTGCCTCAGCCTTCCAAGAAGCTGGAAGTACAGGTATGCGCTACCACACCCAGCTAATTTTTTGATTTATTGTAGAGATGAGGTCTCCCCATGTTGCCCAGGTTGATGTCAAACCTGTGGGCTCAGGCAATCCTCTCACCTCCGCCTCCCAAGGTGCTGGGATTGCAGATGTGAGCCACTGCATCTGACTCTCTCTTGCTTTAATTATAAAATATTTTAACATTCAAAAAACCATTGAGAGTAATAGCATTCACTTTGTCATATATAAATATGTAGAGAGAAAGAGATATTTTAAGAAATCAGATTAATATATAACTAAAATCTTTTCTACTTCTCCTTTTTATCTCATTCCTACCCACCTCTTCCAAGAGATAAACACTTCCAAATTTGGTGTGTATCATTTCCATGCATGTTTTTAAAAGTAATTTTATAATCTATTTATTATAACTTAAACTATTAAAAATAGGATTAATTTACAATAAAATGTAAATGCACAAATTACTCTGGCATTAATTTAACCAAATATGTAAAATATAGGCAAAATATTGGGGAAAAAAATGAAGTTATTCCATATTCATGCATTGAAATCTCAATATCATTAAATGTCTAATCTCTCCAACTTGAGAGACAGATTCAACATAATTTCTTTGAAAATTACAGTATGTTATGGGGGGGATGGGACTAACAGTAGCTAATATCTATCTGGGACTGGGAAAACACCTCTTATCAATAGGGTGCCTGAATGAAACGTAATTGTACACCTAACCCTTAACTGTACCCTACAAAACGATAATAAAAAATACTGATTATATAAAAAAAAAGAAAAGAAAATTACAGCATGATGCTTTTAATACAAATTGGCAAACTAAATCTAAAATGTATATCAAAATGAAAATTTTCTAGAATGGCCAAAAGCAATTTTTAAAAGGAATAAAAATAGTAGAGACTTACATAATCAGGTTTTAATATTTACTAGTATTTACTATCCAAATAGATCCGTTAGTAATAACTCTAGTATTGCTAAAATGTTAGATAAAAGAACTAATTTAACAAGAAAGAGTTCAGCAATAAATCTATACCTATGTGGTCAATTAAGTCAAGATAGCATATAGATTTAAAAGTAAAAATGAAAACTGTAAGACTTCTAAAAGAAAATATTTGCAATCTTGTGATAGGTCAGCATTTCTTAGGACACAAACACAAATAATAAAAGAAAAATTATAAAATTGAGTTTATCAAAATTAAAAGTAATTTGTTTTATTAGCTGTTTTTTTTTCTTTTTTACTTTATTTTATTATAAAGATGTGGAGTACAAGTCAGAATTAGGTACATAAGTAGTTTATGTGCAGGTGGCATTTGGGCCTCCAATTTGTCCTCACTTTCCCTGGTTTTGGACCAGCTACCCTTAGTGATGCCACATGCCCTCCCCCATTCCTGGATCCCAGGCAGTGTCCCAAGACTGCTGATCCCACCCTTGTGGCATTGTGATAAATTTTCAGGATCCACTGATGTGTGAGAATGTGTGGTATTCAGTTCTTCATTTCTGTGATAGATCACTGAGTATGATGGACTCGAAGTCCATCCAATTTGCTGCGAAGTCCATAATTTTGACTTTCTTTAGGGCTGTGTAGTACTCTATCATGTATATGTGTCACATTTTCTTTATCCAGTCGACTTTCGATAAGCAGCAGTGTTGGTTCCATGTTTTTGCGACTCCGAATAGTTCTGCAATAAACATGCGTACACAGGTATCTTTTTTGAAGGATGATTTGAGTTCCTCCGGGTATATTCCCCGAAAGAGAATTCCTGGGTCGTATGGAAGGTCAATTTCTAGTTCTTTTAAAAATTGCCACACTGTTTTTCATGGAGGTTGAACTAGTTTGCACTCCCACCAACCGTGTAGAAACATTCTCTTTTGTCCACAGTCTCACAAGCATCTGTTGTTTTTTGATATATTAATGATGGTCATCCTTACCGGAGTTAGGTGGTATCTCAGTGTGGTTTTGGTTAGCATTTTTCTGATGATTAGTGAGGCTGAGCACTTTGTCATGTATCTGTTGGCTGTTCGTATGTCTTCTTTTGAGAAGTGTCTATTCCTATCTTTTGCCCACTTTTTTTTTTTTTGAGTTGGAGTCTCACCTTGTCGCCCAGACTGGAGTGCAGTGGCCGCTCCCGACCACCGCAGCCTCGACCTGCTGGGCTCCGGCGATCCTTCCGCCTCAGCCTTCCGAGTAGCCGGAATTACAGGCGTGCGCTACCACGCCCGGCTGACTTTTTGATTTATTGTAGAGATGAGGTCTCACTGACCAGGCGGGTCTCGAACCCGCGGGCTCAGACAATCCACTTACCTCAGTCTCTCAAAGGCATGGGATTACAGGCGGAGCCGCCGAGCCCGGCTTTTTTCCGCTTTTTAATAGAGCTGTTTATTTTTTTTTTTTCCTTTTGGCTCATTTGAGTTCCTTGCAGTTTCTGGAGGTTAGGCCTTTGCTAAATATACAATTAGCAAATATTTTCTCCCATTCTATGGGTTGTCCCCCTCCTCTCTGATGGTTTCTTTTACTTTACAAAATCTTTTCAGTTTGATGAGGTCCCACTTGTCTATCTTATTTTTTTTTTTTAATGCCTTGTGCTTTTGAAGTTTTGGTCAAGAATTGGTTACCTATTCTAATGTGCATAAGGATGTTTCCGTGTTTTCTTCTAAGATCTCGTTAAAAGATATTTTTAAGGAAATGAAAGGCAAACTACATGTTGAGAAATATATTTTTCATACTTATATTAAAAAGACATGTTGAGAATATATACATAGCTTGTAATTTAATAACTGGAAAACAAATAACCCAATAAAAATGGGCATATGCTGTATTAATGGGTCTAAAGAAAGTTTAGAAAACAAAATATACAAAATGGTCCATAGGAACATGAAAAGATGTCCAACATCATAGTTATTAGGAAAATGAAATGAAAATTATAAACTACAAAGCTGTTAGAATAGCTAAAATTAAATGACTGACAGTAGCACAAATCAGCAACAAAGTAGAGGCACTAGAATTCTTATATCTTTTTCTTGAAAGAAAAAATAGCATAACCATGGTAAGAAAACTATTTGGGATTTTCTAAATCCAATACAGGCCTACCATATAACTCAAAAATTTCATTTCACTCTTTAGCATTGAGAGCAACTTTTTAATAGTAGCCAAACACTGAAGCACCCAAACGTTTGGGAATAGATAAACAAAATATGATTTATCCATACCAAGTACTATTCAACAACAAAAAGGAAATAACTATCAAATACTCAAAAGCAGGTGTAGAATTTAAAAACTATTTTGCTGAATCAAAACAGCCAGATACATACTATATTTTTTAAAAAATAAAAAAATACATACTATATTTTTCAAGTAATGTAAGTCCCCAAAAATTAAAACTAAGGTCTAGTAATAGTAAGTAGATTAGGGTTTGTCTGAAAAGAGGTTGTAGGGAATTACAGTCTACAACGGCACACAAAAATCTTTCGGGAAAGATACAAATGCTCTATCTCTTAGTTTTATACTTTAAATGAGCTCAGTTTACTGCAATTAAGCAAAATAATATTATAACAAAAGACTAAAGGAAAAACAGAGACGTACTAGCATTCTCTATTAGCCAATAAAATAACTTTATAACAGTAATAAAGCCGGGCTCGGTGGCTCAGCCTGCAATCCCTTTGGGAGGCCGAGGTGAGTGGATTGCCTGAGCCCACGGGTTCGAGACCTGCCTGGGCAACTTGGCGAGACCTCATCTCTACAATAAATCAAAAAATCAGCCGCGCGTGGTAGCGCGCGCCTGTAGTTCCAGCTACTTGGAAAGCTGAGGCGGAAGAATTGCCAGAGCCCAGCGGCCACTGCACTCCAGTCTGGGCGACCAAGTGAGACTCCAACTCAAAAAACAAAAACAAAAAACAGTAATAAAACTTTCAAAACTGTGTTCAGAAAAGAGGAAATAGGGACTGATCTGAAAGAATAAATCTTGATCTTGTATTGCACATATGAAAATTATCAGAAAATAAATAAATAGATAATGTGTATTTTTTAAAGTCATGAAAGGAACAACCCAGGGATTTAAAGACAGAAATGGCTACAAAAATATTTCTGAAGATCATTACTGAAGTGTTTAACAGAGCAATACATCACACATTATTACTTGTTAGTTTTTAATGGACTCTTCATTGCCATTTAACTTTTTTCTCCCGGCAAATCTATTATTATATGATTTTTAAAAGAAGCTTTCCCAAGGAATGATTAGTGCTTCCAGACCTAGTGCATTCCTTTTCATGTTATTTCCTCAAAGTAAGCTCTGGGGATTCACCTGCACACCTTGTGTCTTGTTTGTGTTAAGGAGTGTTAATCCTGGCTGTGCAGAGAATGAAACAACCCCCCAATAACCTTCATCATTTTTCCCAAGAGGGTTTGTAGGGTATTTTTATGTAAATAGGAATCCATGTAGCATTCTCTCAGTAACCTTGTGTTGACTAATAAGAGCTGTATCCCTTTCCTCTCCTAAGTTATAAAATTAGAGCCCCATTCAATATAGATAAGCCATGGAAAGTCCCAGGTGCCAAAGGCACAAAAGCAGGGGAGTTGCTGCAAGTCTGCGGCAAAAGCAATGGTTTAATCGACAGGAATTTGATTTTACCGATTGATTACAAAATATTAAAATAGGAAAGAAATCTGTTGGCTCCAATCTGATGAAACTGTGTCTCCATGGTCCTAAGCATAGTTTGCTTTTCAGTTGTCAAACATCAGTAAGAGGAATTTTTTTTAGGTCCCAATGCATATCCTTGTTTGCATTTCACAACAAGACCCAAGTTTCAAATGCTCACAAATGAAAATCTTTAATTCCTTTATTGAGCTTCATAAATAATAATTTTTCTTTCCAATTTTTCACATTTAGGAACCCCTGAGAGTCTTCCAGAATTCCTAATAATATTGTCAAGCATACCAAAATGCTAATAGTCATTCTGTCAGAAAATACAAGTAGCAAAAAAAAAAAAGAAAAGAAATCTAAAGATGTTAAGATATAATCAATTTTTAAAAACTCAAAAAAAAAAACCATTGACTTTAGCACAAAAATTTTAAATAATTTACTTATTGAAAGTAATTTCTGGGCTCTTGTCTGTACTCTGCTGAAACAAAATAGATGCACAAAATAGATAAGTCTACGTTAGAAAGAATAACTCCCATGTATAGTTGTTAATAAACATGCATACATTGTAACTGAATGATCAATTGTGTCTAAAAATGAACAGATAAAGGCACATTTAATTTTCAAGTCTGATTATTGATATATTTTAAAATGATATTACTTAAGACCTCAAAAGAAGATTTCTGTCTTTGTTCTGGGTCCATGGTGGTGCCTAAGAAAAGTATCACCAGCTAAGCTAGTATTTGGATTTTCAGCAGAGAAAGATAAGAGGTTTTGGAAATATAAATCTCTCTTTAATTAAAAATTACATTTATTTTATTTTTCGATTTTTTAATTTTTTTTTTTTTTTAGTTGGAGTCTCACTCTGTCGCCCAGACTGGAGTGCAGTGGCCACTCGGCCACCGCAGCCTCGACCTGCTGGGCTCCGGCGATTCTTCCGCCTCAACCTTCCGAGTAGCCAGAATTACAGGCACGCGCTACCATGCCCGGCTGATTTTTTGATTTATTGTGGAGATGAGGTCTCGCCAAGTTGCCCAGGTGTGTCTCAAACCCGCGGGCTCAGGCAATCCTCTCACCTCGTCCTCCCAAAAGTGCGGGATTACAGGCTGAGCCACCGAGCCCGGCTGATTTTTTAAATTTTTTATTTTAAAGATGTGGGGTACAATTCAAGGTTAGGGATATAAATGTTCATTATGCAGATATCCTTGTTGATGCGGTGTGGTCCCACCCCTGGCAGTTTCCCACTACTGCCAATCCCACCACCCCCCACCCCCTGCAGGTTCCCACTACTGCCAATGCCTTTCTTATTATGTTGTGATCATTGTTTATGTCGTAGATCACTCAGCATTGTAGACTCTAAGTCCATCTAAGTTGCTGCGAAGTTCATAATTTTGTCCTTCTTTATGACTGCATAATATTCCATGGTGGATAAAAATTACATTTCAATAGTCTTTTAAAAAATCTTTGGTTTTCAAGACCTAGACAAGTGCCTGGCACAAAGGTCTAAAGGCAGAAGAAATGCCTAATGAATTACTAAATGAGTGAATAAAATCAGTCACCTTTACTTTTTAAATTGGGAATCCTTTATGCCTAAAAGATTCTTTAAAATAATTTAAATACTGTCAGTAGGCATTTTTGCTTTTATCAAACCTAGAACAATATGAAATGAAAACAACTTAAAAATGTTCTTACTTGCCTCAAAAAAGTCAGTGGAGCAAGAGATTCCAACTTCAAAATCCAAGAATACTGAATCACACTATTAATCAATAAAAATTACCTTTTAATCCTTCCTGTGGAATCAGGTAATAATGTTGAAATAATATTAAACAAGCCATATTTTGTCTACATTTATAAATATCCAGGTAATGTGAATGCAAGTAGATCTCTAATCTACTTATATTTGCAATAATCTTCTTTTATAAATAGGCACTGAAAGAGATTTCATATAGTGGGAGTTGGAAAATGGGAAATTGATAAATTTTTAGTTTATGAATTGCTAATCCCTTCCATAGAAGAATCAGCACAATTTTTAGCAAAAGTTTTAAAAGAATTAAATCAAAAGGGGCAAAGCTTTCGCTATCTACTTTTCAATATTCAAAATAAGGAAATGATTTATAAATCTTGTGATAGAAACTTTAACCATATTAAAAAATTTTCAGAAAGGTGAATCAGTTGACTGATAAAAACTTCAGCTTTTCCATATGAAATATATTTTAAATTAGGGCTTAGTTTTATCTATTATGTGATTTTTATATATAAATGCAAATTTATAGATTACGTACATCTTTTTGAATTAATATATCTGTGGGAATATTTTTCTCTCTGAGTGTATTTGAATATGTCAATTTCATGTAAAAGTACATCTTGTTTTAAATTTAACAGTAGAATGAAAAAACATAGTGTTAATGAATCAAGAAATATCCAAAATAAACACTATTGGGAAAAAATCTGACATAATATTGATAAAGCAAAATGTCTACAAATTAGGTAAAATGACATTGCCTGTGATAAAGTGACACCTTTATTTTTTTAAGCAAAGAGTCTAAAAGTGGAAGCAGAGATGGTCATAAATTCACTAACTAAATATATAAGCATATTGAGAAAAACATGTTCAGGTACATTTCATGAGAGCCTTTTGAGCTTTACCATGCATAGATAAGGCAAATCTTGTCACAGAGTTCTTGAAGTGAGATTGTGATTTACTTTGAAAGCATGTAATAAGAGGCTGTATAAAAGAGTCATTGACTCAGAGTCTGAAGATTAGTAACCAAAGGTACTCTTCTACAAGTGTACCCAGTGGTATTTGTAGGTGTATGCCGTATGTTAAACACATTCTCTTCCTAAGTGTCTTGTCTCTCTTCCTAAGTGTCTTGACTAAAGACATATCTGGTTTTTTAGTACTTCCTTCAATTCTGTGAACTATGCAATTTTTTTTCAGATGAATTTCTTTTTTGCTCAAGTTATCTTCACTTTTGTTCAGGTGAATCAGAGTCTGCTTCTGCTTGTTACAAAACACCTACAATTGGTATCTAAATCAGTAGCAACAGTAGATTTGGGGCAATATAACATTGGAAATGTGGGTATTTGGGATTGGTTATTGGGTTGAGATAAACCCCCAAACTGAAATATTGACTTGTATTTATTGCTTCCTTTACTGACCTAAAACCATATACCTACTAAATGTTAAGCTTTCAGTACAACTTTGTATCAGAGTCCTTCATATTCTAAGTTGGAATGAATTGGAAGGATACTGTGTAGTTGACAGAATTAAAGGTGAGGAAGCTGACTAATAGGAAGAGAAAGGACAGTCTTTAGCAGGTAATCATTTCTTGACTTCTTATTTACAATTTTTGGAGACTGAATATTTGATAAGAGGACACCAGAAAATGGTCATAATCAACAAGATACTTTTAAGTGAACGTAGCAGTGCCCCATCCATGAATCACCCAGTCATAGCAGTATTTTCTCTTCATCAGGCATTTCCTTCATACTGAAAGAAACTCAGAAATGGTTTGGCTCTGAGAGGACTTTTTGTCGTAGCTGAGTTATCTCTTACAGGTGAAGGATTGGATGCATTTTCAGTGTGATAAATTAAACAAGGGTACATTGGGGCATATTTTCTTTAGTGAAGATGATAGAAATAAGCATAAAATGAAGGACCTTCAATGTTTATTATGTCATGCTTTATATAAAATGAGAAGAAAGTTAGTTTGTATTTGCTGTCCAGAGTTGATTTAACAAGTGAGGATTAAATATTACAGTCTACTCTGACAAAGGTTAGATGCCCACATTCTCCACTGTCTTCCATTGGATCTGCAAAGTTTTGACATAGAATGGGGACCAAGCAGAACAAGTAAAGGATAAAACAGATGGCGAACATATAAAACTACGAGAAAATATGTTTCAGAATAATGAAAACCAACCTCGAGAAAATTTCTGGAGCGAATAGTGTTCAAAGCAAACTAGAGGTTGTATTTTAACAGCACCATATGGGCATTTAAAACCTGTGACTTTTTTCGTTATTACTTTTCTGTTACTATCATTAATGTTATTAATTTAGAAATCACAGCAAATTTAGAAAATAGATGGTCATTGTAATGCCTAATTAAGCTAGGAGAAGTACTGCTAGAGTAAATGAATAAGTAAAACATCTGAGGGCATTTTTATGAAAACCTCAGCAGTTTTATGTTATTAAAATCCATAGTTGTAGGTTCTTTTTTCATAGACAATTTTTCAGATGTTTTCATATACCACATATGATACCGGTTTCATAAGTCATGTAACGTGTATTCCAAGTAATGGAACATATTTATTTTGGCACACTTTTATGCATTTGTGCTAAGTTCTACAGAAATTGAGCACACCAAAGATGATTTTATTAAAATATTTTAGAAGAAAAAAAGATTAAGATTTAAACAGTATTCAAAATTTTCTATTTTTTTAAAATTAAACTCTAGTTTTTAGGAGACATATTTCAAGGGAAACTAGATTACAGACTTATAATTCAAGATCCCATCCTCTTAAAGATACAATTATAGTGTAGCAAGTTATTTATTTTGGAGTTCATCTTAGCAACTGAAATCACTTCAAATTTATTTATTACAAAAGCATTCTATATCTAATGAGTATTTCCTATGTTTAGCGCACTATGCTAAGCTCTATTCATATATGTGTGAGACTCACTAACGTCCCCAGCTCAATGAAAGAATTACTGATATTATCCTCACTTCACCAGAGGAAGCTGTGGCATGTGGAAGTTAGAATAACTTCTTCAATGTCAAGGAAATTGAAATAACATTCTCTAATATTAGCTGATTAAAACTATATAGAAAATAAAATTTCCCACAAGTCATAATCTAACATGGTATTTCTCCACATATTTTCTACTTTCATCTTTGAAGACAATAGGTAATATAAGAGAAAGAATTCCATAACATAGAATATCAAGAGATGCTGGTTTAAATAGTTATGTGTGTACATGTTTGTAGTGTTTGTATGTGTGTTTACATATGTATGTGTGTGTGTATAGATATATATACATACATGTGTGTATGTATATGAGTCACTGCAAATTTAGAAAATATTTAATTGCAATGCTTAATCAAGCTAGGCATTCATTTAATATAATTAAACAAATTATACCTATTCCTATACATATATACACATCGATATTGATATGGCCATGTAGACTCGGCATGTGCATACATATGAGAACACTTTCATATTTGATAACCTAAAGTATATTGTGATTCATCAAGAGGGCATATAGATAGGCATTTCAACAAAATATTTATTGAATTCCCACTACATTCTAGATATTGGTCTAGGGACTAAGAATGCAGATATTACATAGACATGCATAGTAACGACTGCTAGAGAAGTCATGTTTGAGGGCCATTCAAGATACCAAGTGTCATTTGAACATATGAAAAGCAATTTCAGAGAAATTCTGAAAGAAGTGACATTGAAGGTAATGAGAAATAAATGAGTAAAAAACAAGTGACTTGATGAAGAGAAAGGATGAGAATCCAGCAAAAGTACTTCATGTCCTAGGATGCTGAGGCAACAGAGAGAATGGCATATTTAGGTTAACTGTGAAAAGTCCAATACAGCTAGATTAAGAGTGAAAAGATACTGTCAAAAGGTAAGTCCAAAGAATATGACATGGTCAGAGACCTGGCGACATCTGATAAAGGTCTTGGGTTTTATCCTAAGTGCCATTGATCAATAAAGGGATTCTAGTAAATATATACTCATGTCAATTGTTCCTTAGATGAAGATAAAGACAAGTGTCCACTTGTCTCATGGTCTGCTTTAATGATCAATCACATTTACTGTGCCTTCAGAACAGAATCTCGAATCTCTTTGCCTCTCTCCATGTGTATTACTACTACCCTAGTCTAAATCACCATTCATCTTTGACTTTGATGTTACAATTACCTGCTAATTGCTCTGCTTCCAAGTCGGGGGAAGACCTCCAACTTCTAGTCTTAACAACGGACCCAAAAATCATTGCAACAGGGAGGTCACAGCCCACCCTTCCCCTGTTTGAATACCCCCACCAGTGACTGCCCAGGGCTAAAAAAGCACCAGTCATTCCCCGCCCATGGCCTTCAAGATCCTTCCGGTTTTTGTGCCTTCCTCTCACTCTCACCTCTTCTCACTCTTGAGTCTTTGTACATGCTTATCCTTGTCACAGTACAGACTTTAAAAGAATATCAAAACAAAGAGAGAAGCAGATAATCCTACACTTTGCATCAAACAATATAAGAATTTGTAAAACCGTTGCTTTGTCTAGTTACATCATCTCTTAGATATCCAGAATTTTGCCAATATGTATCAAAATTCCAAATATTTTAGACAATTTGAATAAAAAACATCAAGACAGACATCTGATTTACCTCAGAGGGGGAAAAAAACAAAAGTTTGGAATTAGAGTAGTTTATAATTATCTCTAATTGTTTTTCCTTCTGTTATATAGATATATGTATGTGAAGAAATATGGCTTTTTTAAAAGTGAGAATTAAAAGACTTAATTCCCTAGTGAATGAGATATTAATACTAAGGCATACTTTCCACTGCCCTTGTTAATTACAATACTTTACTGTTAGGACTTTTAAAAATGATTTGTCAAACAATGGATGGACCGCTAATGTCCTTGGGTGCCTCTCTTTACGGTGGATTCTGTGACCTGGGTGCGGTTCCTGAGTTAATTACTGAGTCTAAGTAGCATGTTCCGTAAATAGCAAGCAAGCACTGTCTGCACAGGCTATGTTTTTTGACTGTTCATTGGCTGCAGGAAATCAACTTTGCTCTAATTTCCTACATGAGTCAATAGGGTGGAAGCCAAGGGAACACAGGCTAATGTGCCCTTAAATACATTCCTATAATATAAAGCTGCAGAAGAAAAAAATTTGGAAGAGGTACATTGACCTTTAGAATTAACAATGCGTATGTTTGCTGGTGTTTGTAAACAAAGTTTAGCAATTCTGGAGTTAGTCTTAGCAACAAGGATTACCTCAAATTTACAGAATATATTTATGGAAATCCTGAAAGCTTAGAACTGGAAAATCCATTCAGGTAATTACAACCAAGACAGCTAGATTGGCATGAAATTCGTATGTAATATGTGTATAGTATGATTCTTTACAACATTATTTTTAACTCTCCTAATCTTTGCTTGGTTGCCAGGTTCTTGACTTCTCAACAGATTTCTTAGATGATCTCATATTATTAGAGTTACCATTACACTCTCCATCTGCAAATTTGATTATATATACACATTAGTTACAAAGACTGCTTGATAGATACCTAAAAGTTTTTAAATCAGGAGGTGAGTTTTCTAAGGAAATGTTAATAATTTGGATTGATCAATGTCACTAGCAACAAGGTTGCTCGTTATGGAAAGACAAACAGACAAACCAAAAAAAGTTCAGACCACTCAAATGGCAGCCAAAGACCTCCCAGGCACAGGTGAAACTTCAAGGCAGGAAACACATTTTTCTGTTTACATTTTCAGCTAAACACATATGAGTATCAGAATGTGACAAGGCTACCTGACTCAGAGAAAAAATTCCCTCCAGCTAGGTAGAAAGAGATGATAACACATTTATCCCAATTCTAAAATGAATACGTGGCAACAACCACATATTTTCTATTGAAAATTATTGCTTTTAATGTGACTGTAGCAAATTAATTAATGCAGAAAAAAATTGAAAACAACTGGCAAGGTGATTGCCCTTTCTGGGGATGGCAAAAAGAATAAAAGCCTGAGGAACTCAAATTCAGGAATATAAACGTTAGTGAAAGGAATGAAGAGTTAGTTTTTCTGACCCTCTACATTCATTGATTCAAAAATATTTGAAAGACGTATGTCAAGATTGTGCCAATTGGTGGTTTGTAAGTAAAAGATGGTTCACAGGCACTAATAAAAAGATTCTGCTCAACTTTCACTCATAAAGGTGGTCACTCGGCAGTGATGTTTATATTTTGACTCCGCTCTGTGACTTTGGCTGAATGGAGCATAGGTGCGCTCAGTCCAAGCTGGAAAATCAAATTCTTTCCCTAGTGCATTTGGAAAAGGAGTTCAGTGAGGAGTTCTATACACAGCTGGAAATGTAATGTGTAGACTCTTGCACTCCAGAGCATTCAGACTGTAGTTATCCACGTGGACAGAATCAGACAACTGTCTACAAAATGGGAGAAGGCTCAAGCGACCATGATGAAAAACAGACAACGAAGTGAGAAACTTCCCCTGGCCTTTGATTTTCACAACTTTTTCCCTATTTTTCCTGATGTCTTCCTGTCTTCCAGCCCCTGGGTTTATCAGAGGACTTTCCACTAACACAAGGAATCTTAATTTAGTATAAAGCCAGAAAACTAGATTCATAATTGCAATACAGGTGCCAAGTGTTAAAGAAAGCATATAGAGTGGACTATACCCTAAATTAGGTTATGATAAAGAGTGTTAGGGGCAAGACAGAAGGTGGAATTAAAGACGAAAAATTATTTCTGGAGCAAAGGACGTCAAGGATTTGATATTTGGCTCACATGCTAAGATATACAGAATAAAAGAATTCAGGCATGAGAAAATATATGCGGGGCCTCAGGTGTGTACAGCTAATATATACCAAATTTGGGGCTCTCTCTGTGTCTTTATAAGGTATATTTTGAGGAAGACTACCAGCTAGCAATTATCTTGCATCACAGAGGCCGGTTTTATCTAGGGTAAAACAAGGGGAGCATAGCAAAAATCTCTCTCTCTCTCTCTCTCTCTCACACACACACACACACACACACACACACACTCCAGCTTGCCAAGGCATCAAATCAATTACCAGAAGGGGGGCTGTTAATTCAGTTATCTCTATTTCTTTGAGATTCTGCAGATATACAAAATGATTAGGTCAGCAAAGGTGCTATCAGTGAAAAGTAAAATGCCTACCAACTTCATTAAGATAAACTTTGTCACTGATGCCAAAAAAGTTAAATCTCTTGTTTTAAATACTCTTTGCCAACCTCTGCAAATAATGTGATTTCTGCAACACTTCTGTCCTTAGAAAACCACCTGTTTCATTAAGCTGTGGATTTCCTGTGTCTTTGGGTTTTCTAACTAGCTGGTTCTTATGATCATACGTTTTACTGCAATTTTCCCCTAGAACTTACAGAAACATTTGAGTTAGGGTCTATCAGGCCTGTTATTAGTCAAAGGTATATACTACTATCTTCTCATTGTAATTCATATAAACGCCATAGGTATATTAAAAACAAAGTAAGTTGGCTTTCATAATTTTGTCAAATTTCGCCATGTTTTTGTCTGCTCTGATATGAAAATGTGAAAGTCAGATGTTTCATTCTCAAAAGAAATATAGATAGAAAAACAAACAATGAAAACAAACACCAAATAAAAGAGGCAAAAACAAGGAGAAAATAATCTACTGAAATTAATTGAGGAGTCCACATCTTTCCTTGGTCATTGAAACTATCAAATTCTTTGACACTAGTGGTGCCAAAATATCGAAACCATTCCCCACATGCCCATGCAGTCTCATCTTTCATGTAAGAAGCCTCACGTGGAGAAACATATGCAGATCTCTGATTTGCACTATTACTAGCTCATAGATCATAAAACTATAAATCTAAAAAATTCATAGGAATTATTTTTTAGTCTTCCAATTTTACAAAAAAATGTAATGGAGGCCTAGAGAGGCTAAGAGATTCTTACAATAATCTATGTTTAGCTGGACTTGGTGGCTCAGCCTGTAATCCCGCGCCTTTGGAAGGCTGAGGTGAGTGAATTGCCTGATCCCGCGGGTTCAAGACCGCCTGGGCAACTTGGCAAGACCTCATCTCTACACTAAATCAAAAAATCAGGCGAGCGTGGTAGCGCATGCCTGTAATTCTGGCTACTTGGAAGGCTAAGGTGAGAGGATCGCCGGAGCCCAGCAGGTCGAGGCTGCAGTGGCCGGGAGCGGCCACTGCACTCCAGTCTGGGCGACAGAATGAGACTCCTACTCAAAAAAAAAAAAAAAAAAAAAAAATCTATGTTTTTTGGCTTGCCACAAGTCACACTTATGCTCCAACTACATTATCTCTGGACTTCTAAGATAACCTTCCTAAAGTTTGCATTCTTCAAGAATCTCTCATTCCACAAATAAGAGGAACTCTGGAGTATTTAGCATAAATTAAAATTAATGTTATACTACTTTTGAAAACATACCTACCTTATGATATGCTGAATAGTGGTACAATTAACCTATCTTAATTTTCTTTGTTATTACCTCTTCAGAAGTCTCTCATAGCCCCAAGCACCTCCAAAATCAAGCTGAACCACTTGTTAAGGCTGAAATTCGACAGCCCTCTAATTAGTAACTCATTTTCACCCATCTTCAATGGTACCTGGAATTGTATTGACTACCTCTCCACAACTTGTTACATTTCCCAACAAAATAGTATTCTTTTGGACCCAAATACTATCTATTTACTTTACATCGCTTCATCTAAAGCCTTGTTAAAAATCTGCCTATTCTGTTCTTCCCAACTTATTTTTGATTTATTTATTCTGTGAAGACAACCCCCACAAATCCTTTCTGGGCACTCTTTTGTTCCACTAGCCCCTTTTTCTGTTCACCAGGTTACATTTGTTAAAGTTGATGTTCATAAACATTGAGTTCCAGACGATTCTTGACAGTCTATTTTTTCCTCAGCGATAGTGGCGGATTGCACTACTCTGACCATATTTGATTGAAACTAATGGTAAGATTGCCTAGCTTGCTAAACAAAGTTTTTCTACTGTATGGATCCATTGTGGCTGGCTTTTGTTTATGTTTGTTGTTTGGTTATGTTTGTTTGTTCAGATAGGGTACGTGTGCGTGTGTTTGGGTATGGCTGGCTTTTGTTTATGTTTGGTGTTTTGGTTATTGTTTGGTTGTGTCTGTTCACTTAGGGTGTGTGTGTGTGTGTGTGTGTGTGTGTGTGTGTGTGTGTGTGTTTGTGTGTATGTGTGTGTATCAGCTGTAAATATATGACACACCACTTTAACAAGAAATGGTTGTACATGTTTATATCATTAAATTCTACATTTTCAGGCATCACTTTCTTAATGGCCTCCAGATCCTTTGGGAATTTTAGAAATGGCAATTGTTCTGTCCATAAAACAGGTTAAAGAGCAATGAAGAACACCAGTCCCGTTGCCATCCTCGCCATGACACACAAATGTGTGCTTGTATATGCATGTGTGTGAATGTTTGGACCCTTCTCATCAGTTTCCTACTAGAGCTAAATGCCTTACCTATAGAGTGAAAAGATCCAGGTAGCAGACTGCAGAGTCTTGCCTTGAAATATAACTTCCATCAGGAGATAAATCTTTTGAGGGATTCATAGTTCTGCAAGTCCACTTTGGTATTTTTTTTTATATCTCCTTTTCTTAATATCTCAGTGTTTTTGCAAAGCTATTTTCTTCTGTTACAAAAAGAACTATAATTGCAAAATGTCCTTTTCCCTCTCCCTGCATGGATCATCTTTAAACTTTTGTATCAATAAATCATCTCTTTCTACACTTTTATCTTTGAAAAAAATTGAGATTTGATATATTTCAGTCTCGCTGAATTATAAACAGTTCCATTTTCCTTCAGCATTTAGATTTTATTCGTTTTTCAAAAAATATTAAATTAACATGATGAATAATAAAAGTCAATAAGATGTGTTTTACAAGCTTTGCATATAAATTTAAGGAAAAGATTGTTGAAGGACTGACAGATTGAAGGCAGTAATAGTTAATGGACATACAGTGCAGGATAAATTGTATTCTTTATGGAAATTTGTAACAAATAATCTCTGAAGGCAACTTCCTTTCATCAGGGCAAACCATGAGAAAAGATTTTACAAACAAAAGAATCTTCTATGTTACTCTTAAATGAAGGGCCCAAACAGGATTTTTAAAAGTAAATCTATAGTCAAAGTGAAATGCACAAAGCTATACTTTTTAATCTATGGTTTAAAAGTACCAATATACTTCCCTTGCCCTTGAATTCTAGCACCTCATTTTAACTGTACTTAGTTTACATTTTACTTTCAGAGATTAATCTTTTCTTTTGCTAAGTGCATTGGAAATCATGGGCACTAACTATGTAAATGATGCTAGGAAATGTATCCCCCAAGTATGAAATAAAGCTCTAACTAGATAATGCTAATAAATATTAATATATGGAGATAGCAAAGGAATATTAAATGATGAAGCTGCCCAAAATAAGAATAATAACATACCTAAAGTCCTCCAGGCCGTCATTCAGTATTTTAGGGCTCTACAAATATTAACAAAAGCAGAGGCTGCTGAGAATTGTTATGTCCTAAAGCTTTACAACCTGAATCACCACATGAAGAGGAATGGGTGGTGGCTACCACAAAACAGGTGGGAGATTGACTCCGTTTGTTAGAGCTGGTAATTTTTTCGGATAGATATAACCTACTTTTTCATCTTTCAATTATCAGGTTTTCTTCCATATAAATGACTACTCACCAGTCTTAAAAAAAAAAATATATATATATATATAGAGAGAGAGAGAGAGAGAGAGAGAGAGAGATTTTAGGAATCTCTGGAGAATTTGCTTTTGCCCTATCAACATTATCCATTTTTTTCTCTCAGATAATTAGATTATAAATACTGAAATAAAAGGAATGGGCTGATATTAAGCAGAATGCAGGAACCTCTGTCCTCCCAAGCAGAGGTAGAGTGTTCCAAGAAACAATCCATAGTTGTATTATGTCTTTGTGGATTTACAGAGCAAAGGATAAAATGAGTGGCATATGACCCAGCAATTCCCCTTCCAGAAATATACTGGGAGGAATTCAAGTCATTCTACAAAAGAAGGTAGCCGCACATGCATGTTTATGGCAGCACTATTCACAATAGCAAAAATATGAACCCAATTGAGCTACCCATTGAAAATGGACTGGATTTTTTAAAATGCGGTACATGTACACGACAAAATATTATGTAGTCATAAAGAAGGACAAAATTATGGACAATATTTGCAGAAACTTGGATGGGTTTAGAGTCTATCATATTTAGTGATCTATTACAGAAACAAAAAACCGCTACCTCATGCTCTCACTCATAAGCAGACCCTGAGCATTTACTATAAAAAAGGGATTGTCAGTAGCGGGACACATTGCCAGGGGAAGGCGGGGGCACATAACATCAGTAAGGGTACCTGATCTCAAACCAGGAGAAGTGGGGACCAAAGGGAGGCCCACACTTTACCTGTATAATGACCACCTGTGTGATGACCCTGAATTGTACCCCACATCTTTTTTTTTTAAAGCAAGTATACTAACTCCTGAGCACAAGTTAGTCTCACAGAACTAGCCTTGTATTTATTTTTTATGGGTTCCAGTATTTGAAGAATAACACGCCCACTCCGTACAAAAACAACATCAATTCAAGACGGCATTCTCTCCATTTCCCCGCATTGCTAACAAATGAGGTGATTGATGACTGGGTCAGTGGGGCTTCTTAGAAAGAATTAGTACCAGGCCATAAATATTGTTTCCATATTAAAACAGGTGACCAGTGTAGATGATGGTGACCTTGCTTGGATGTTATCTCTGTGCTCAGATTCCTCACAAGACCCCTCTTTCTCACCCCCACCTCAGTCCCATCAAGGAAACACACAAACGTATACTTTTTTGAATAGTAGTAGTATAATAAAAGCTCTGAGTGTTATCAAAGATGATTTTTCATCCTTGAAAAATTTGAGAGGTATTCCTATCCACCAGTCCCATGAACAGTCATCCTATAGTCTGTTCTGGAAACAAGAAAGCAAAGTTGGAGATACTAAACGTCAGTATTTTTAAATCACAAAACTACTGTTGTAGTTGAAGTTGCACTTCTTGCTTATGGGGATTATGTAAAACCAATAATACGAAAATGACCTGAAAACAATTGAGTAGCCATAGCACGATTGTTGCCTTGAGAAAATCACACACACACACACACACACACACACACAACACACGAAAAAGAAAGATAGAAAGGGAAAAGGGGATTATTAGAAGAAGCAGTACAAAGCAAACAGCACAAAGTAAAGAGACTATAGATGTGATTTCAAGTTAATACAGTTTCCATACATTGCATAGCTTTCAGCCTCAATAAAAAGCCAATTATTAATCCTGCAATTACCCAGCCTTATCACTCCTGCACACACATGCTGACTATGGCTAGAGTTCTGGATGATATTCTTTCCATTAGTGTGCCCAAAGGGAAATTTAATTAGAGATACATCTCTTGAATGGACAGGGGAAAATATACGGATTAACAAATTAATCCTAACACTTAATTACATTAAAATGTTTACTATTCTGTATAGAAAATACTGACGCTCTCGCCGACTCCCTTTTTATCTGGTCTCTCTTATATAATAGCGAGACACTGTTTCTAAAGGGGAAAAAAGGTGGGATTTCCTTCCTGCTAGCTGTGTACTGTCTGAACAGGAAGAAATAGTCAACCTAGTTTATTCTGGATCCTATCAGTTCCTGACCACATTCCGTAAACGCAGGCATTTGGAAGAAAACAAACTGATCTACAGGTAACAGAAACCAAAACACGCAATGATGGAGAGATAGGAAACTGTGACTAAATGAATACAGGTAAGTCTAAAATAGTAGTGATGGAAAGAAACCCCGGTGGATATTTAAAGAGACAGTCATGCTTGCATCACAAACCTCCACTGGGCAAGTCAACAACTAAATTTCTGAGCCATAAATAGGATCATTTCTGCCCGTCCCACACTTCCTTGGTGTCTTTTTTCCTTCCTTCTCCCTGAACGGCCCGTTTGCACAGGTAAGATAATGTGTGTGCTTTTGTGGTGGGTTTCTCAGCTGTCTGCAAATAAAGTCCGGCTACATGGCTTTAGGACATCCACTCAAGCCTGCACTTGTGCATACTATAACTTTACTGTTACTGTTTTGACATTTAAGAAACAGACGCATGTTTTTCATTTGGGAAGGCAGACATCTGTCCCTCAGAATGCTCTCCAGACGCTGGAGCTCTCTAACGGGAGCATATTACAGTTAAAGAAGCTTTTACCACCTTACCCCTGCTCGTGTCTCTCAACACAAAACATTCGAAGCCATGGAAAAGAGAAGCTTATGAATAAGCTTACAAGCATGAAGACTCTGCTGACATTGATTAAATAAGTCCATACTTATTGCACACTGCAAAGTAATCTATGCTAATGCAATTTACTAGGAGGGAGGAAGAAGGAAGTTGAGCTCTGAGCTGTGCTATATGGAGACTTGCCTGAGGAAGTGTGTACCCCAGCACTTTAGAAAAATTGCAGCATTCTCATGAAAAATAAATTCTGTCTGTTTTTATTAGAAAAAAGTCTAAACTAAAACGCATATAATCATTTGTGTCTGGTTCTGGTGTGTGGAATGCTAGGGTTAGAGGGGAAAATTTTTCACAAAATGTGCATGGAAGGAGTTCTCTTTTTTGGGTTGTTTTGTTTGGGCTTTATGTGGAGAGGTTGTTTTGTTTGGGCTTTATGTGGAGAGGGGTTTCTGTTTTGATTTTACTCTGAAAAGTAGAGATTGCCAAGCTCCACCAAAGAGTAGTTTGCAAAATACAAAATTGCAAAGCCTTCAGGACATATCTAGCTCATCTGGGATTTGTAAATATATTAGCCCACTGTTCTCCAGGGGAAAAATGGCATGTTTTAGATGAATTTTGGATGTAAATCCTAAACAGGTGGACAGAGTAGCAGGAGAGTGATAGCAGGCTTCCCGCAGGGGGCCCACACCATACAGTTGTAGGAAATGAATGACAGAGATTGGTGGTAAAGGAAATCAGATTTGCCAAGCCCAGTATTTATATATAAAAGGAGCATGAACGCTCAGTAAATTATAGATCGGGGGATTCAAAGTCATGCACCTACAATTCACAATCATGCCGACTTATTGCAGGCCATTGACTGTTCCTTTCATGGAACAATGTATGTATTTTAAAGGTAATCTTTAAAATCTTATGCTATCATTTAAGTGTTAGCATAGTGAAGAAGTTTCTTTCTCTGTACACACAATGTTGTCTTTAATCATACACAACATTTGTGAACTTCCTGCTTAAGACACCATTTGTGACATTGGCAGGAATAGAGTTCAAATGGAGAGGTGATGAACTGGATATCCCTCCTAGTTAAATAACACAGAAGAGACCAGGGGAGTCCCTGTGTCATTTTTGAGCATGGTACAAATTGTCCTGAGAATAAGTAACGGATGTTGCTTTTGGTGGCATACTCCCAGTGGGGACACAGATATTTTTGTGGAATTTCTATTTATTACCGACATTCCAAGAAATACAGGGCAGTTTTGTTATTGTTTTTTTCCTAGTTGACAACCTGAGAATATTAATTTTAAAATACACGTTAAGATGTTCAAAGACATTGGAAGTTCATCTTTTAAACGGCTTTGGCTTACAAGGCCACTTTAAGCATGATGAGTTCATCCGTATATCCCAGATGTAAATGAGGAAAAAAATCCTCAGAAACATTTGCCCAGGCTTCTCACGGCCACAGTGATTGTCCCGAGTGTTCTGCTCTGCATGACAAGGAATATAATGATAATAATGTAATTAAAATTTACTGAGCATTTACTACCTTACAAGACACTGGATTAAATGTTTTACATTCATTATCTCACTTAATCCTCACTCTAACTCTGGGAGTTAGATGCCATTATTATCCCCTTTGCAAAACGGATAATGAAACTGTAGCTTGAAGAGGTTAATTAATTTGTCTGCAATGACTCATTCTAGCTGTTGGTAGAGTCAGACTCCAATTTAGGCCTCTCTGACAGCAAAGCTATAGAAGACCTCTTGATGCAAAGTTTACTGACTGTTCTCCAAACGGGTCATTTTAATTTTTGTAATTGCAGTTGCAGAACATCAGCCTGCAAAAACTAACTCAAAAAAGAAAAAACAAAAGTGGTCAGCCTGCATTGTCTGACTTCACATGAACTTGCTTTCATGGATTCTGGGAAACTTTCCCTCAGCGGCTTCCCTGACCCCAGTAGGTGACCAGGGAGGTCACTGGCACTCATTCTTCAGCCTTAGGCATTTAACACTCAGTTTCTTCTCCCTGGGACCTCTCCTCTGGGCAGTCCAATGGGACAAAACCTGAGGCGGCCAGGCACACATTCTAGTGTGGGTGGACCTCAATTTGCAGACAGTGATTCACTCATTCATCCTTGCCTCAACAAAATGTAGGCTTGCAAGTCATTCCCAAAAGCATAGCACTTGATCAGATCAGCAGCCGGTGCGACCAGTCAGTCCACCTTTATTATAGATGTTTGTAGGTGGCAGTTAGAACAAGAGTTTGAGGGTCACGTTTAAGATCTCTTTGGAACTCTATGGAAGAGCTCCACAAACAGGGCAAGAAATTTGATGAAATATGGCAAGAAATTCTCTCACCACTGGGATGCAAGAGAGGATGAGACCCAAAGGCAGCCTTTGCAAACATTGTGTCCAAATAAGAATTCTTCCTCATCCACTATCTTGAAGTCTCAAGGGGGTTGAGGAAACTCACAACTCAGACTAGATTCTAAATAATGCATATTGTAAACAAGCATGTGATGACACGGCAAACACTTTAGCATGGTTAATATCAGTGACTGGTAGAGAGTTCCATTTTTATATACTGTTATGTCTACATCTATGTTGTTATCTGTGTTTATATATGTGTTTTACTTAACTTTGTATCAACTTCTTCGTTTATTAGTTATCCTTGAAAAATTGTTCTTTAAGTTTACCCAATATTTCATTTGTTTATGCTCCATAATTGATGTTTCTTCTATCATTCATAAAAGCTGTTTTTTTGTTTTGTTTTCTTTTGTTTTTGTTTTTGTTTTGAGTTGGAGTCTCACTCTGTCGCCCAGACTGGAGTGCAGTGGCCGCTCCCGGCCACTGCAGCCTCGACCTGTTGGGCTGTGGCGATCCTTCCGCCTTAGCCTTCCAAGTAGCTGGAACTACAGGCACGCACTACCACGCCCGGCTAATTTTTGATTTATTGTAGAGAAGCTGTTTACGATTTTAAATAATATTCAAGCAATCTCAATTTATAAACATTTAGCCGATTCACAAATTAAAAACTTAGGATAGTCCTTAGAGGTATAATGATTGAGTCTATGTGCATGTATTCTAGGGTTTATATATTATCAAATTTGTCTTCTAATTGTACAACCATACTTTTTTTTATACAGGTAGGAACACTAGGAACTATCATTTTTAAATATATTTGATATTTTATTAGATTAAAAACTAAGATCATTTCATATATTTTTAATAAGTTTTCACTTTCTACTATGTAAGATTTGTAAGATTCAAACTTAACAGATAACTTTGAAGGAAGAAAACATGTAAAATGACATCAAAAAGATGACTTATTTGTTTGAATATCATTGTGGCATTATAGCAATACTGAATAAGTGAGGAAAAGTAATTTAACTAATTATTCAACTAATTGAATTCAGTAAATTTAATGAATATTGAATAAGTAAGGAAAAATTAAATGACAATAAATACTCCTTGTTAAGATAATCTATAGTTACTTCTTGCTGAAACTATTAGGTCTGTGAGAATTGTTAGGTCAGTGGGTTGGTGTGCTGAGCCGATGCTGTAAGATGCAAAGAATTGCACAGAAATTAGATGGGAAAATATTGTTTATTTAGAAAGAAGACGAAAGAGAAAATTCTCTTCCCCAAGGTTAGGAAGGTGGGACCAAAGCTTAGGGAAAAGCAAGGTTCGGCCAGACTGCACAAAATGTATGGCTGGGCCAGAGCTTCACAAAAGCATGACAATGCTGCTTGAGGTTGAATGCCTTTTAAAGCATTTCTTTGATGGGGGCGGGTTGTTGAGGTGCGTGGGTGATGGTCTGTTTTATGTCACGACAAAGAGGCAGGCAAGCACAATTCCGAGGACACAGTGATGGATGGCAGGCTGATGGGTGGGTTAGTCACATAACTGTTGTTATAATGAGATCTGCTTGTGTCATATAGGTCATGGAGGGTTGATCACAATAGATTAAGTTAACTTGATTTTTTAAGGCTGGAAGACAAATACTTGGAATAGAAATGCTGATTAATGCTAGACAAGCTGAGGAGGGGTTTGTAAAACAATAATCAACAGCTACCTCTGGGACGCTGGTTCTGCTGTTGGCTAATGATTAGAGGACAAGCAGGTAGTTTGCTCAGAAAGCATAACAGAGCTAAGCACTGTTAAAATGGCTGCACTGTAGCTAAGATTATTTCATTTAATTATTCCATTTTGGCATTTCAGAACCAAATATAGAAAGTAAGTTTTGGATTTAAAACATAAAGTAGCTCCTATTTATTTTATTAAGCAACTTCCTTTTGTTTAGATTGTCATTGTCCATTTCACTTTTTTTCTGTATTTTTTCCTGAAGTATGCAGACAGGTTTATAAATCAGTCATAAAATATATGATGCTGGTGGTGAAAACTGGGCATATATCCTTAACTCAGAAGCATTACTCTTTTTGCATTTTTTTTGTGTGTCAGAATCTCACTCTGTCATCCAGGCTGGAGTGCAGTGGCACACTCACAACCACTGCATCCTTGACCTGCTGTGCTTAGGCCATCCTTCTGCCTCAGTCTTCCAAGTAGCTAGAATTACAGATGTGCGCCACCACACCCAGCTAATTTTTGTGATTTATTGTACAGACAAGGTCTCACTAAGTTGCCCAGGCTGCTCTCAACCCCCCATGGTCAGGCAATCCTCTCTCCTTGGCCTCCCAAAGTGCTGAGATTACAGTCTGAGCCACAGCGCCCAGCCTTTCGCATTTTTAAAATGAAATCATTTGGTTGCTCTGAACCCACAAAAGGGGCAGAATCTAAATGTTTTCTGACTCCGAGTCATAGCCGTTTCCTAAAAAAAAAATCTATTCAACAGAAAGGAAAGAGAACAATTCAGAGAGTTCAAGACCAGAGCTTCAGGGAAGTCATCCCAAGCTTACTCTGTCAAAGATTCCCATGCTTGTGGCTTTATGTGTACACCAATGCTTATTACATAATCATAACATTAGAACTCATTCGACTCCCACTTAGCCAGCTGTCCAAAGAAAGTACAGAAAACATATTTGACAGAGGACCGGCAGCAGGCCAACTGCGGTATTTATTTAACTATTGTAATTCTTCTTCTTTATCGCCTATGCTTTTGTCACTAAAGCTCACTGAATGTTGCTAATAAGCAAAAGCATCCCATAGCAGAAGTGACAACGTGTTACTGAAAAGGTACGGAATATATTGATTATTCTCAGGTGTGCTCTGTACCCACAGCAAAGTCTCCACCTGATGCCTAGGTTCCTGGGGTGAAGCCAAAGGGAAAAGGGATTTTATTATTGTCGTCGTTTTATACATTTTCTTTCTTTTTTTTCTACTTAAACTGATTTTTTTTTTGAGTTGAAGTCTCACTCTATCACCCAGACTGGAATGCAGTGGCACGCTCCCAGCCACCGCAGCCTCGACCTGTAGGGCTCCAGCCATCCTTCCGCTTCAACCTTCCAAGTTGCCGGAACTACAGGCAAGCACTACCACACCTGGCTAATTTTTAATTAATTGTAGAGAAAAGGACTCGCCAAGTTGCCTGGGTGGGTATCGAACCCATGGGCTCAGGCAATCCTCTAGCCTCGGACTCCCAAAGTGCTGAGATTAAAACTGATTTCTTTTCAAAAATTTTTTAAATTGTTATTTTACATTTTAAACATGTGGGGTACAATTCAGAATTAGGTATACAAGTGGTCATTGTACATATGTTTGGGCCTCCCTTTGGTCCCCACTTTGCCTGGTTTGAATTCAAGTATGAATGCAATGGATAGACCTCACTCTGGGACAAACACCTTTGTGATCATGGGATCTACCCTGCCAGGTAAGTATGTTTTACACATTTTAAACCTAAGAAAAGATTTGAGGCTTGTATCATTTTATTCTCCGAAAATACAAAGACATGCAAATAAATAAATGCTAAGACTTTCTTATATTCAACTTTCCCATAATTTTCTTATTTAAAAAGCTTTTACTGACGAATTATTCATGTAAGAGTAGAAAGAAATTAGGGCAAATTAAAACACATATTTTTCATTCCCTTTTCTTTTTTTTTTTTTTACTTGTAAAATAAAAAGTGTCCAAATTGTAATAAAAAGAGAAATTTTATAATTTTCCACATAGGAGGTAATAAAATATTAGCAATGATAGAGTAAATCTGCAGTACTTGAGGAATTCAAGTTTGTAGCCTCTATACCTTACATTTCCAAGGGGCAAAGGGGTGAAGGTAATTAGTAATCATTCTCTAAGGGAACTCACTATGGCCATGAAATATTTGCCAACTCCAAGAAAATCACCAAAGGGCTGACAAGAAAACCACCAAAGGGCTCCTTGAAACAGTTCACTGACTTTACAGAGATTGTATTTCACTTCCAAGGAATGCCAATTTCGTTTACCAAGATTGTGCTCCAAAAAAAGATCTGATTTGACATTTCTACTCTAGAAAATGTCCTCTCGATTAAAAGTATAGGAAACAAAAGGAAATCCTTGATGAAGGGTAATATTATCTAAGGACAGTGGGGAAGAACTTTCCTAGTGTAATAAAATATTGCCCAGTTAGTTGTATCTCAGAGGACAGCTAAGATGTTTCACATCCTTTTTCAGGAGATTTTTGGCTTGTTCTCTCATTTCTCAGTGAATCAACCATTTCAGAATCACAGGAGTCTATTCCCAGACCAAAAATCATTCATCCCCAAAATTCCATAGTTACTTCTACAATATATCAGGTACTGCACATAAATAATTTTCAAGGGTCATATGAAAATTATTCTGATTTCAGATTTAATTCATTTTACATTTCTGTCAACAAAAAACTTGAATAGCATGTTCATCTTATCAAACTTGTTTTCTTCTCTCTCATTTTCTTCACAATACAAACACTTCAGGTTTACAGAGCAAAAAATATTCAAGATTCTTTTCTGTCTACAAAGACAAGTTCCCCCTCCTGTGCCTCAAATGAGAAAATTGCACCAAGTGGCTCCCAAAGTGAGTTTCATCTACTATGCTTGCTTTCTTTCATTGGAATCTCTATCTCTTCTAAGCTTGTAAAAGACAAGAGAGCAAGCACTTGTACCTATAATATACAAAGTCTTGTACATGTAATATCTAATTTAAAAGATAAAGAAGGCAAGGTACCAGGAGGAGGAGTCATGAGCATCTGGACCACTTCACCTAATTTACTTGTTACTTCAGGGCCCACTCAAGTTCAACCATGTGTGTACCCCTTCCATCTGATGATATGGAGGTCTGCTGTACACACTCAACTTTATAGCTCGATGGGTCAGATAACACCCAGGTCATGACAGACAGCTCAGGTCCCATGGTAATTTTGTGGGCCGTGGTTAAGTGTTCATTCTCTAATAAGACCCAGCAACAAGCCAAAACCTGTTTTTCAAAAGGAGAGTAGTTATCTACAGAGGAGAGCGGTGCCTTGTTCCAATCCCAACCAGCTAACCCATGAGGAACTGCCAAAGGCTTGGAACGGCCTGCCATCTGCCACTGACATTGGATCCACTGGATCCCATGACCCGAGTGGCAGAGCAGCATGTTTAGCAGGCTGGACTTTCCTGTTGTCCTGAGTTTCACTCAGAACTGGAAGCTTTTGGGGACATTTAGTGAATGGGCCAGAGTTACACATCCAAATAAGGAATCTGTTGTTCTCAAATCCAAAAGGTCCAATAAGCATTTTTTTTTGTACCTACAATCATACCTCTAGAAAGTAAGTTTAGTTCTTTCTTTAAGAAGAAAACAGATTGCACTTTAGAGGGTTTAAATGCCAGGGTCACATAGCTAGGAAAGAACAGAACTAAATTTTGAGCACGAGATACATTTTGTTCTTTTGAAAGCTTGTGTCCTTTCAACCACGTCACACTCTTTTCCCTTGTGCCTATTCCCCTCTTTAAGAAAAAAAATACCAAGTTACTATAACACTTTAGGAAATAATTAAACATTAATTTGACACATCATATATATGATTTATTTGCATATATATTTATAAATCTCTCTGCTAGGCACTGCACTGTGGTTGCAGTAAATAAAACTATGATGCGCGCATGCATTTAGTCATTTCACTTATTTTATTGATAACTTACCATGTGTTGAGTCTACACTTGGTATTGGGAATATTGACATTAAAAGACACTATGGTTTCTATCCTCAGGAAGCTAAATCTAATGCGCAGGGGAAAATATTCAAACTAGAATTACATCTTGGTTGTTACTGAGTTGGCATTAAAAAATGTTGACCTCATCTTCAGTGGTAGGAGAAGAAAGAGGGAAGGGAAGTGGTAGTGGTGGAGCGTGTGTGTATGTGTGTGCTGTGTGTGTGTGTGTGTGTGTGTGTGTGTGTGTGTGTGTGTATTAGGGCACAGTGGTTTAAAAGACAAAGAAAAGTAAGTAAAAGTTGATGGTATTATGTGAATTATAAGTGGCTCAGTGTTATTGGAATATAGGTACAGGGAAGAAAAAAAACCAGAACTAAACAGATAGCCAGAGGTCAGATCACAAAGGGTCAGTGAATATCCAATACTCATTAAACACCTTAAAATATTTTGAGGATGGAGTGGAGAGAGAAAATGATAAACTTTGAATACCAAAAATTATATTCTTCTGGCAACAACGGAGGTTAGCTTTGAAGGCATGTGATCCACTATAGGTAAACTGTGCAGTAAAAAGACACCACCGGAAACTTCTTTCACATTCTTTTAATGGTGAGGTGAGGTCTGTGTATTCTATCAATCCAAGAAGTAAAGAGGAGATAAAAGTTGGCAGGCACATGTAATTATCCTGGCAAGATTACTGTGTGAGCCTGATTTAAGAAAGTTGTCTTAGGGAAAGAAGGAGTTAGCTATGAGAGATATCTGAGCTATGAAACTTTAGACCCCCAAGAAGCATACAGTTGGGTGGTGATAGACCTGTAGATGAGAATTTATATTGAAAAGCAGACTGTCGTAGAGTCACAATGCAGTCACAAACACCGCTCCTTGGAGCCAAGAGCAGACACTGTTGGTGCCCCATCCATATTTTTTCTGTGCTTCCCTTTCCAGTGATACAAGTGGTGTCCACTGCCAATGCCCTGCCAGAGGACTTTCTCAAATCTCTTCAGCAGAGCAGGCTGGAAGAACCCCAAAATTAATGCCACTAAGGGCATCCCTTGGCCAATAACACAAAAGAGTTTCAGGATAAAAAGTGAATGCTCAGAAATTTTATGTTCTGTCTTCCCCAATTTTCCAGAGAAACTGAGTCCTAATTGCCCACAGCGATTAACATACTTTTTCCTCCCTTCCTTGGCCCCTGCAAGGGATTTCTAGAATCACCTCTAATAAACCAGTTTATCTCTAGTCCTAGCCTCACCATGGTCTTCTAAAAATTTGAATAAGCTTATAACAGGCCAAGCAATTGAATTAGTAATTTTTAAATTCCCCACAAATAAAAGTCCAAACATAGATGACTTCATTGGCAAATTCTACCAAACATTTAAAGAAGACACCAATATTAATTTTTATAAACTCTTCCAAAAAATAAAATAGAAGGGAACCCTTCTCAACTCATTCTATGAGTAGTACCATGATATCAAAATCAAAGGCATCCCATGGGAAAAAATGCTATGTCTTTGATGAGTATGAATATTTTATAAAGATATAGGAATATATCACCTCATGAAAAACACATAATTCCTCAACAAAATATGCAAACTAAATCCAGCAACATATATAAAGAAATATAGACCACGAACAAGTGGGCTTTATACCAGGAGTGCAAGTTGACTTAACATCTGAAAATGAGTCAGTGTAATGTGCCATGTTAAAAGAATACCGCATAATCATTTAGGCAGATGTAGATGCATTTAAAAAAATCCAACAGCTCTCAAAATAAACACCCTAAGCAAACTTGCAGTTGATAGAAATTGTCTCATTTTTTTAAATGACATCTACAAATCATCCCACACTAACATGACACACATTGGTCTTCCACCATGACACATAATAGTGGAAGACTGCATGATTTCCCAGTGACTTCAGAACAGGGTAACAGTATCTAGTACCTTCTTTTTACATTGTACTGGAGGTCCTAGCCAGGGAAGTGACTTCACCTGGGCACAGAATTTCTACCCAGGATGAAAAAAATTCTAAAATTAGAAAGTGATGGTTACATGATGCCATGAATACTAAAGATCACAGAATCAGATATTTTAAAAAGGTAAATTGTATTTTAGGTGGATTATATTTCTTTCTTTCTTTTTTTTTTTTTTTGAGTTAGAGTCTCACTCTGTCGCCCAGACTGGAGTGCAGTGGCCGCTCCCAGCCACCACAGCCTTGACCTACTGGGCTCCGGCGATCCTTCCGCCTCAGCCTTCCGAGTAGCCGGAATTACAGGCATGCGCTACCACCCCGGCTGATTTTTTGATTTATTGTAGAGATGAGGTCTCGCCAAGTCGCCCAGGAGGGTCTCGAACCCGTGGGCTCAGGCAATCCACTCACCTCAGCCTCCCAAGGGCGCAGGATTACAGGCTGAGCCACTGAGCCCGGCTTGGTGGATTATATTTCAACACAGTTGTTATTAAAAGGGAATACATTCAGCAAAATTTAGCCTTTCTTTTTTATTTTAAAAAGGTCTCAGCAAATTCTAAGCTACTTTCTCTAAAACAGCATTCTTTAAAAAAAATTATTAGCTAACACCATAATTGAAATATTAAAAGTTTATTTGTTAATATTAGGGAACACACATAATTACTACTACCACATTATTATTCAACAATGTACTAGAAGTAGACTCACTTTATTCATATTATAATATGTACAATTTTACACTTAAAATTATAAGAAATCTGCAATAAAACTTCCAGAGATAAAGAGTAAATTTAGCAAGTCAATATTCCAATAACTGTATTTTCGTATATTTGCAGCATAAATTTAGAAAATGAAGTTTAAGAAATACCATTTTTAATAGCACTGAAATCATAAAATGCATAGGATTAAATTTAACAAAATTTAAAGATTTCTGAGCTCAAAATAACAAAATGCCATCTTAAAAAATTAAAAATCTAAATAAATGAAGGGAGATGGCATACTCACCAGTTGGAGGAAGCAATGGGAGAAAGATTTTAATTCTTCCCAATGTCATCCATATATCTAATGCAATTCCAATCAAAATCCAGTTGTTGTAGAAATTGACAAACACATTTAAAAGTTGATACAAAAATGCAAATGACAGAGAGCAGCCAAAATACTTTTGAAAGAAAAACAAAGTTGGAGGACTAACACTGACTGTTTCCAAGACTTGCCACAAATTTACAATAATAAGCCAGTGTGGTGTGGTTTTAGAATAGGCAAACAGGTCAAAGGAACATGCACAGCTTAGAAATAGAAAAATGCAATTGATTTTTGGCAAAGGTGCCCAAACAAGCCATCAAAGAAAGACTATCTTTTCAACATATGTACCTGGAGCAATTAAATAAATGTGTAGAAAACAAAAACAAAAATAAATTTGAGAAAGTCATAAACTTAAAAATAAAAGCTAAAACGATAAAGCTTATCCTAGAGGAAAATATTGGAAAATATCTTTGCAACTGGTGGTCAGCAACATTTCTTAAACACGACAACAACAGCAATGAAAAGAATGATAAAAATAGTTTCACTATTTTAAAAATTTTCAACAAAACAAGTCATTGAAAAATGAGTAAGGAAGTTACTGAGAGACAATATTTAAAATATGCTTGCAAAGGACTTACATCCAGAATATTAGAAGAGTTCTTATAAATCCATAACAAATATAAATCAATGCTAAAGAAAAACAAACCTATAGAAAATACTGACAAAAGATTTGAGAAGATATTTCACAAAAGGATACAAATAAGTGATTAATAACCATATAAAAAATTATCAACTTTGGGAAAAAGACAAATAAAATCATGCAATTTCACTTTATATATCCTAGACTAGCTAAAATTTAGACTCTCAACAACCAATTTGATGAAAATATAGTTCATCTTCACCATTTCCATATTGCTGATAGAAATGTAAAATATGGGGTATTGGCAATTCCTTACGAAGTTAACTTTTCTGTCACCCTTTGGCCCAGCAACTCTACTTCTAAAAGTAATGAAAATATAAGTCTATTAAAAAGACATTCACCCATGCCTTTGGGAGGCTGAGGTGAGTGGATTGCCTGAGCCCGCGGGTTCGAGACCCGCCTGGGCAGCGAGACCTCATCTCTACAATAAATCAAAAAAAAAAAAAAAAAATCAGCCGGGCATGGTAGCGCATGCCTGTAATTCCGGCTACTCGGAAGGCTGAGGCGGAAGGATCGCCGGAGTCCAGCAGGTCGAGGCTGCGGTGACCGGGAGTGGCCACTGCACTCCAGTCTGGGTGACAGAGTGAGACTCCAACTCAAAAAAAAAAAAAAAAGACTTTCAGTGGAATCAGTAGTGTGAAATAAAAAACATAAAATAGAATGTTTAGAATAACTGGCCCAAACTTCAAATAATTCTAAGTTCCAAGATACTAATTTTCAAAAAGGTCCATGAGTCCTTGCAATCATAATCACTAGTCTGGATAAAACAGATGAACTATCAATAATACCTCTTATATCACCAGGTTAAGTTTACTGGGCAACAAATTCTAAAGAAGTAAGACTGAAGGAATGTATTGCTATGGTCTGACTCTATTCCCTAATATTTGTCTGTTGAAATCTCAATCCCCAATGCCACAGTGTGGAAAAGTGGGGCCCACTGGGGACCTTAGACCATAAGGCATCCACTTGAATGAATGAATTAGTGCCACTATAAAAGGAGCTTGCTACAGTGGATTCACTCTTTCTTACCCTTGCACCTACCACCCAGAAGAATGAGTGAGGAGATCCACATCTGATGCCACTGTCTTGATCGTGAACTTCTCGACTTCCAGAACTGTGAGAAACACATTTCTCTTTTGTATTAAACTACCTGTCTGTGGTACTAAGACAGAGAGTAACACCTGAAAAAACGAGAAGAGGAAAAACACTGTGATTGGTCAAGACGCCTCATGCTCTCATGTCCTGAAGGTCTCTGCCAGTCCAGCAGAGGAGATTCAAAGCAAAGAATGCCGGTAAGAGCGGCCCTAACTACCCTGGGCATAGCGTTGAGGGTCTTATACTAAGACTTTGCTCCTTCACTGGCTAAAGGTATCCTTGAGAACAGTGTGACCTCCCTAACCTCTGCCCTGACTTACCATTGGTTGAGGACTACTCACAAAGTGTCACTTAGACTAAAAGTTGGCGCAGATCCCAAAGGAGCTAACAGCTCAGGACTAATAGCTAACTATAATTCTTGCAACTGGACAGTGAGTTCTTTCTTGAGGGGTAATCAGAGCAGAACAATTCTGTGTCTGCTACAACCAACAGCATGGATAAATCTGAAGCTTGTTATTTGAGTAAAAGAAATGTGATGCAAAACAGGTTATACTGGATGATTCCTTTCATATGACATGCAAAATCAGGCATAACTATATATATTGGAATCAGAATAGTGCCTCCCTTGGGGAGGGTGAGAATAATCTGGAATAGGGCATGAGAGGACTTTCTGGAGTGATGAAAATTTTCCATATGATTGGAATGTTGAATACATCAGTATGCTCATCAAAAGTTATCCAATTGTACACTTAAGAGCTACAAACGCATTTTAATTTTTAAAATCACTGTATTTAACCACCTTCTTACTATAAATAAAAAATATATAAGCGCCTGAAACCTAAAATAGCCATAAAAATTACCTGTAATTCTCTACTCATTTACATTTGCCAACTGATGATTAACCTTTACGGTAACTGGGTTTGAGCACAGGCAATTGAACCTTGTCTGGTATTTAACTGAGTATGATGTGTGTGTGTGTGTGTGTGTGTGTGTGTGTGTGTGTGTGTGTGTGTGTGTGTTTTCTAGGTGTGTATTCTTGTACAATTTTATGTATATGGACACACCTAGGTCTGCATCACTCATGAATTACACATTTTGAAAGTTTGTGGTCAGGAAAATGCAGAAAACTTATTTTAAAGTCTTCATGAACATAGAGAAAGGTAGTGTGCATGCACTCAAATTAATAACTTTCCCTTCAAGTTATTTTTATTGAAATAACACATACTTAGGGTTCAAGGAATGGAGAAACTCTGGCCCGATTCCTCCCCTTTCCCAGTCTGCTCCCCAAAGGAAAGTTCCCCAATATGGTGAGGTGATGGTAGATTCAGATTTCATTCTCTTAAACCAGTACTCATATCCTGAAATTTGTTCCACCTAGATCCTAATGTAATCTTTAGATTAGATAGTTGTTTAGTGTCCATACTGTTATAAATATATAAAAATAATACAATGTTAAGTCAAGTGACACGATTATTTTTTTCAACCGTATAGTAGTCTTTCCTATTGTTAAAAATTGCCTTTTTGTTTGTTTGCATTCTTAAATTCTCTAGCAATCAGTTGACCCTTTAACTTTTAGCAGACAATAAAGACAATGTGCTATATATACAGATGTCTTGTATAACTTATGACTTCAATTTGTCTGCAGAACACTTATTCCTAAAACTTCATATTTTCCCGCTGCAATGATTTGTTTATTCTTCTGGTCTACCACGTAACTCTTGTCCTGGAATTTTTCTTCCCAGTCATCTTTGCCTATCTTTTTGCATTGGATTCCCAGTTTCTTTGATCTCATACCTTATTCTTTCTTGCTTAACTTTCTCCATTTGGTGGATTCCTGAAAAGAATGTGCAAGTATGGTAATTTTTTTTTACAATTACATATCTGATAAAGTCTTTATCACAGCTTCATACTGGAGTCATATATTTTCTCAATATAGAATTATACAATGAAACTGTTTCCCTCAGAATTTTGAAATCGTTACACTTTTTGTGTTTTAGCTGCCTATATTTATGTTGAGAGTTTCTTGAATTTGCATGAAAACTCTTCATGAGAGCCATCTTATTTTTCTTCTCTCTGCAATCTTTGGGCTTTCCCCTTAATTCCTTTAATTATAAAAATCTAATGATTATGACTCACTTTGATCGTCATCATTTTAGCTCATTTGCTGAAATATTCATTTGAAAACTTTCTCCCATCTCTTATCTCTATTTTTTCCTGGAATTCACTATTCAAATCTTGACCTTCAAAATCAAGTCTCTAATCATTTAAAAAATATCGGGTTTTTTTTCCTATTGTCCATCTCTTGGTCTTTTTATGTAACTTGCTGCAAAATATTCCTAACTTTTGTATTTTACTTTTTCCCTTGTAGTTATTTTTGTATATTTGTCTTCACTGATTCAATAGAAATCATCTGATAGGAATAGCCATGTGTTTGAATTGGCAACTCTACTAACTTATATCCATCTGTTCCTATGTGCCTTTCTTCTTTCTCTTACACTGAAAGAATTGTCTGTGCTCCCACCTGAGGCAAACGTATGCTCTTCCTTTATATATTCATGCTTCCACTCATCTATTTGCTCATTTACTAAATATGTATTATGTATCTATTATGTCCCTATCACCTAGCTCTATTCTGGGTGAGACAACAATACAGAAAAAAATTTTTTTTGCCCTAATGGAGCTTTATTTGAACGACTGAGGAGACAATAAACACAAAAGTGTTGTATTACACAGTAAATTAAAACATCATGACTACAGCCCTCTTCACCTTTTGAAGAAGTTTGCTTCTACACCCTATCCTTTTCTATTTCATCATCAGACTCAGTATCTACTAAATAATTTCCATGAGCAAATAAGCACTCTAAATTCCAACTTAAAAATGCAGACTGAATTAAGCACGCAGTACTTCAATTTCATTATTTGTAAGAAGAGTTCTTGGGAAATGGCATGTATTAATTCAAGTTATTATACATCTGCTTTCCCTTCTGTCTATTTTGTCATATTTGTCTGCTTCCTTTTAGAGCAAAACTCTAGAATCTGTCTCTATTCACTGTCTTCACTTCTTTGCACTCCCATCACTCTATAAAATGGCTATGATCAAGGCTACCCTGTTGTCAAAACCAATGGACAATTCATAATCCTATTGTCATTCCAACTTAGTATTGGAAATAGCTGATTACTCCTACCTTTTGGAAATACTTTCTTCACTAAACTGTTGGAATATCATTCTTGTTTCCTCCAATCACATCAGTAGCTCCTTCTTAGTACTTCCTAACTACTTGCAAGTACTTGTAGGGCCAACGGTTGAGTCCTCAGCCCACTTCTCTTCCCTAGGTGAACTCATCCAGTTCTATGCTTAAATGCTATCAGCGTGATAATTAACTCCAGCCCCATGTAACCAGCTGCCTATTTGTGACACCATCACCAGGATGACTAATAATAATAGCTAATAAACATGGAATATTTTTGTGAGTCAGTAATGTTCTAGGAACACTTAACATGAATTGATACATTCAATTTCCCAAGAACTCTTCTTACAAATAATGAAATTGTAGTACTGTGTGCTTAATTCAGTCCTTAATATTATACAGCGAATAGGTCATTTAACCACATTTAAACCTGAGCCGTCTGACTTTACCTGCCTGTGTTCTTACTCCTTACACTATGTTCCTTTTGGCTGACTAGCAGCTGGCATTTTGGACTACATACAGGGAGACATTTACTTTAAATCAGATTTGTTTTTAGTAGGGTTCAATGCAATATGTATGTATTTTTATATGCAAATATGCATCCCGTATTTGAAGATTATACAGCTATATGCCCAGAACAAAATGATTAGCAGTGATTTCTCAGACAATTAACAAATGTAGAGTCTTCTAAAAATAATAATACTGTGCCTGTTTTTCTTGTTTTCATTCACCTGAAAAGCTGATCACAATGAGTATTAACGTATGGAGTTGAGAGGGAAAAAAGAAAAACTTAAAGCCAGTGGTACAGGTGGAAGATGTATTATAGATAAGACGGTAAAAACCTGTTATATAGGTAAATTAAATGACTATCAAGCATAGGTGAGCTTTTTCCACCAGCTTGTTGATGAGTGTAATAGAAGACCACAGTAGAAGGATAAAAGCATTTCTACAGGGTAAATGAGCATATTTCTTGCTTCACCTGACATTTGCTGTTGAGTTCCTATAACATGAGATGATATCAAAACTGAAATAGTAATAAATTGTATCAATAACTGCAAGAAGCACAAATTGAGGACAAACATCATGAAAAGGGAGTCACCAGTTCACCTAGTCAATAAAGATCACAGCTTTCCACATCATGCCTGAATTGCAGTTATTAATCACACTACCCACTTACAGCAGACAATATTGTGCAGCTAATGATTGATAACCATTCAGGCATAATGTCAGGTCTTCTGTGAACTAAGGAAGACTTGCCACATATTTGAGGTCTCATGGAGTGTTGGAATCCACAATTCAATCTTGCTCAAATCATTTACTTTTTTATTATTATTGAATATGTTGGGAGAAAACAACTGAAGAACAATTTTTCAGATTTCTTAGGTCATTTTTGAAATTCAGGTGCATTTATGACACATTGATCATGAACATAAAAGTTATTAGAAGCAATTGTTCTATAATAAAAATTGAGTGCACATAATGTGTTTATAGCACAAACATCTGCCATTCATGCAGACATCATTCTGTAAAACCATCTAACTAACTCTATTTTCCTTTCTGATTGTATCAGGGTGGCTTGCAGCATGACAGTGATTTGAGTGACAGGCATCCAACCTGGCACAGAGCGATGCATACTTAAGTTTTGTTTATGGGAATCATCCCTCCTTGAAAAATGTAAATTTTTAAATTGGTTTTTATTGAAAAGAGGTGTGTGAGAAAGCAGAGTTGTTGCCTTTACTCTTTAAAAAGTCAACGTTATTATAGTCTCCAGCTTTCATAAAAATTTTACTAACTTTTTAAATTGACTTTTTGGTTTTGTAATGAAAAAAACATGAATTATTTAAAAGCTTAAGACAGTTTTTACTTTTTTAAAAAAATATTAAAACTATACACTACAATGGAAAACACATGGTTTAAGAAAAAGTGTAGCGCTCATTGCATTTACAGAGGTTAACATTCTCACATCTACCTCCACAGAAGCAGCTGAAGTCATTATTAAATTTTAAAGCTATATTGGCAGCAGGCTTATATATGTCAGATAGATCCACAGTAAAATCTCTGTTATGGAATCCTTAGGACTGAGGATGTCAGCGTGTTTGATTTGGAAGGGACTTTTGAGGACATCTCGTTGGATCCTGAAAGCAACATGGAAATTCCCTCGACAATATTTCTGTCAGAAGGTTCTCTAGTATTTGCTCAACCACTTGATAGGAAATTTAAAGCTTAATAATGCAATATTGGGCATTAGAACATCTCCTGTTGCAGAAAGAGGTTCTCATATTATGCCAATATCTATCACGTCTTCACTTTCACGGCGGACACTCTCCAAAGCTACACAGCACAATAAACTACCTTACACCCCGACCCTTAAAATTGCCATAATTATATGAAATTTCGGTGTTGCTGTGTAGCCTGTTATTTCAATTGTTCATAAGAATAAAACAACGAAGTATGCTAAAAAATATGACTGTCACTAGAATTTTTTTGGTAAAGTAATTGCAATGTCTTTCTACACTGAAATTACTTGAATCAGAACAAATCAATTCCCAATTTGGTCCAGACAGGGTAAGAGAAACCAAATGACCCCAAGTGGGGAAAAGATGCATAGGATATGGATTCCTGCACTTTCTTTTTTGGTCTCACGAGCTGTCTCTTCATTCCCTTACAGTGCAGCAGATGTAAGGGGTCTTATATAAAATTACTGTAAACAACTTTCCACCAACAGAGCTGCTGTGTAGGCAAAATATACTCCCTTGCCAATAAACTCATGCTTTCTCTTCAGTTATACCAATCTGTAAGTTGACTTCATACATTATGTGTTTATTTGTCAAATAGTAAATTGATTTGTGAGGAAGAAAGAGAATTTTTCAAAACGAGTAAACAACACGTACCGATTCCAGTAGGCCGCTGTGCTGGGCTAAAGAGAAAACAAAGATCTGCTTTTCATTTTTTCAAATGCATTAGCCTCTAAGACAATTTGGACCTCCTGATAGTATTTTTGTTTTTGAATATCTAGCATTCTCTGAATCAATTTATTTGTCAAGAAATTTTTCTGATGGGTCACTTAAAATTTTAGCTCAGAGAGAATAGGAATCAAGAATTGTGTCTATGTCATGTTAATGGTTATTAAACTCAGAGAGAATAGGCAAATCTCAGTTTTTGTGACTCATAATTCTGTTTTTTGAGTGATAAAGACAAAATAATCGGGTGGCTCTTAATTCCAAGATATATAGGCTATTAAGACCTATAACTCCAAGAACGTAAGCTAAATAATATTTAGCTTTGTTCCACTCTGTTTTGTTATACCTTCCACATACTATAAAATATTTAGATAAATCACATATTCTGGGCCAAAAACAGAAATACATCATATCTGTCTTAATACATCAAATGAAAATGTGAGGAAAAGATACTATTAATTTTATTGCCGGTGAAAGTAGTATGTTTACTAAGAACCACATTCTCACATTTCCAGTTACCTGGAAGCAGATTCCATTTATCAGCAATAGATCTAAGTAAATGGAATGACTTCAAAGTAACAGTTAGCTTATCTGTCTTCCATTTATGAGGATGTGGTTCTTGATAAATAAACTACTTTCATGGCATGACCCCTGTGCCCCACCCTTCCTATTCACCTGATATTGCCCCAAGATACATTTTCTATTTTCCCAGATGAAAAAAAGTCCTCAAAGGGAACCATTTTGCTGATATGTAAGAGGTGAAACAAAAAACAGCAGAAGTACTGAAAGGCATCAAAATTGATGAGTTCAAAAACTGTTTTAAGAAGTGAAAAACTGTCTCAATAAGTGTATTACGTCAAACAGAGTAATTTGAAAGTAACAGAAGTTTAAACATGGAAGGATAAATGCACAATGTTTTATAAATAAATTCTGGGGTTTTTTTGTGCCCCCATAGCTTTCATCTATAAGATAGAAAATAATCAGTATCTGGGTTTTCAGGTAATAAAATGGTATCTTTAAATTCTTTTCGGCCATTGACACATAGGGATGGTATTTGGGATTCCATGGTAATTGTGGATCCATTAAAGTTATAAATTATCTTTCCAATTGTAATACTACAACTTCTGTATCCCATGACACCCCTTAGTTTCTAAAAAATCAAAATACTTTATCATCCTACTGTTTGTCGGACTTTTTTGAATCACTTGAAAGTACTCAGAATAGTCTGATGAACTGTAGGGTGATGAAGTATTTAGCAGAAAAGAATTAAAGATACCATTTCATCTGGGGAAACAAACAAAAAAACACCAAAAACAGGTTGCTTGGGACAAGAGGAGCTAAATAGGAAGGATGAGGCATGGGGTTCATACTGGTTTTGGTCAAAAATTGCTGAATGCTCAACGTGGTATGGGCAGGTGCACTCATAAATCACCCCTCATGAACTAGGCAAATGTGTAAAAGAATCTCCCCCCTAAAAATGACTGAAGCCAAATGCAACGTCTCAAAACAATGCTCGCTCCTACACGGAAACTGATGGATTCCTAGAACACTTACCTAGTGGGGGAATATTGCACTACAAGGGCAAGGGGCCCTCACTCCAAAATTAATTCTTGGCTTTTGGGGGGGTCCCCCTCACAGTTTAGAGAAAAGATATAGTTAGATATTGTATTTATATAAATATGAGCTAACTGAATCACATATTCTGGGCCAGAATACATACATTACATATATTACAGAATTACATACGTATTTTTAGTCAATAATGTTCCTGGTAGTATTTTGTTTAAAAAAATTATCCCTCCATACTGATGGGGTTTTTTTAAATTAAAAAAAAAAATACTGCATCCCTCCATGCAGATAATTAATTGAGAGAATTCTACAGCCAAGGGACTCATTATGATGCAGTTGGTTAGTTCAGAAACAAAAGCTTCTTGGGATAAAGCATACAGATAGCGGGGGAAGAGGATGTGAAGGTTGAATTCAGTAATAGATGTCAGCTCCAGAAACATTGTGTATTGGACAGAGTACTAAAAGAATATTTGCAGACTGGGAACGGAAATTTCAACAGTAACAGAGAGGGAGAGAAGGTGAAGAATATTCAAGGAAGAGGATGAAGGAATAGAGCAGCTCTCAAACAGTTTGAGAGCTCAGGTAAGCAAGAGTGCAGGAAGAAAGGTGTTGATAATAACTCCAGAGGAGGTAGCAAAGAATTAATACAAATTAGAAACAATTTAGTGCTTAGTCACTGTAAGCAGAGATCTGCAATTCTGATATCCCTGAATATATATGAAACAGAGTATAGAAAAAATAAAAAGTAAAATGTCAGCAGACCAAGCAAACAGATATGTTTGTTAGGGAAATGTGTTTTAGGGAGTAGACACAGCAGACACACGCTCTCATCATGCATAAGTGATCTTATCCAGGCCTATAGGGCTTTGGATATCAGTTATATGTTGATAATGCCCAAATTTATTTCTATAGCACAGACGTCTCCCCTGAGTGCCATACTAGGCTCAAAACTGAGTATTGAACTTAATAACAATGCTCAGCCTCTCTCTTGCGAGCCTGGCCTCCTCTCATCATTTCCATCTTCTTCACCTACTGAGGACAAAGGAAGAAAGCCAAAGAATCCCAAATGTGGCATGCTCAAAATAAAGTTTGACTTCCGTCTTTCTCTTCACAAACTCTCTCCCTGCTTTTTCTCCACTGTTTCCCATCTCTTTTGATAATACCATCAAGGTACAGAGTTGAAATCAACAAGCCGAGGGGGCTCTTCCTTTCTCCATTTCCCCCTCAGATTCATTACTGAATTTCGCATCAAGTCTCTTTGGTTATGTGTACAAGCTATCCAGGATATAATGTCTTTCCGCCATCTCCATTTCTATCCCCCTCTCTCCTGCTTTACTCACACGGTCTACTTCAATGGCCTGCGGATCAATCAGGACCCGAGAAGGAAAGAGATGGCATCCACACGCTGGGTGATTGAAGAGACTGTTTGCAAAGGTGCAGAAAGAGCTTAGGAAATGGCACGTACCCCACAGCTAGTACCACTGGGAAAAAGATGAGAGAAAGCTGCAAGGTGAGGACCAGCTGATAAAAGTTTGAACCTCTTATAGTAGGACAATACCAGCCCATGGAGACCCCTCAGGGAAAAATGTATGCCCTTCCTCACTCTCATTTTGCTCTAATTTCTTGCCAGTATCCCCATTAACCAGACGCAACGGGAAGTCAGAGAGCTTCTCCTGATACAGTATGTGCCAGTGAGTCTTCCAGAACCCACATGAGGTGGACATTGGAGGAAGGGGGGCAAGCCTTCCGACTGGTTTCCTCATTCCACCTCGCCTCGTTGCAATCAATTCATCATCCCTCGGTCACTGCCACAGAGAACTCTTCCTTAAGTGTTCTTTTACAGCAGTCAATTTTGTTTCCACTATGGTTACTCTTTGTCATATTATCCTATGTCATTTTCTTCCATCATGGTCACATATAGCTATCCAAAATTATTGTATCAATGGAAGGATGGACGGATGGATGGATAGATGGAGGAACCAATAATGAAAATTTTAATGTTCTGTCTCTCTCCACAAAATCATGACTCTCAACTCTGTAAGACAGACATCTAGCATGGTTTGTTCACTGCTGTATCCCCAGTAAATGAAAACAAAGGTTCACTCAGTAAATACTTGCTGAATGAATTAATAAAGACATATTTGGATTGTTGTATATAATTAGATGTATAATAAAGAGACTTGAGATATTTGTGGAAGTATGTCAAAAAATAATGCTTATGATTGGTCTTAGAGGAAATCAACTTGGACTCCCGGAGAGCTCCGTCTCAGTCATCACGAGGTGGGCCTGATAAACAAGGGTCTTTAAAAGTAGAATAGGGAGGTTGAAGAGCTCGTTGAAACCGTTCAATGTGAGATGGATTTGACCTCATTGTGCTGGTTTTGAAGAAGGTAGAAGGAGCCATGAACCAAGGAGTTCAGGCAGCTTCGAGAATCTGAAAAAGGCAAGGAAATAGATTATTCCCTCTACCTCTAGCATGGAAAGCAGCCCTGCCATCACGTGGATGTCAGGCCAGCGAGACCAGTGTTGGACCTCCAACCCGCAGAACTGTTAAGAAATAAATTTGTGTCATCTTAGGTTTGTGATAATTTGTTACAGCATCGATAGAAAATCAATACAATGAGAAAGCATTTCTGTTGTATTATATCCTTACCAACACTGGAATTTTTCACTCTTGGCCAGTTTGCTGGGTGGGAAATGATGTCTCATTGTGATATTATTCTGCATATATATATATATATGTGCATATATTTATTCATGCATACGTGTATATTTATTTGTATACATTCTCCTTATCACTACTCTCTAGTTTTATATTTCAATTATTTTTTATTTATGTTCTTCCCTTCCCCACTAGAATGTAAGCTCCTTTAGAGTTAGTATCTTCAATTATCCTGCTTACTGCTGAATGCCTGATACATACTGGATCCTCAAAACTATTTACTGAATACATTAATGAATAAATTGGACCTGGTTCCCATGTATGCTTCTTGAGTTTTGACTACAAGTTGCACATTTTCCATGAGATGTGGGATAGATGTATGTTCTCTTAGAGAGCATTTACATTTTCTCCTGCCAGGTGACTGGAAGCACTACCAGTTTGAGATCACTTTAGCATAATTGCTCAGTCTCTTCAGATGCATCCTTGGTATTTCAGATACTCTAAATTTAGACTACAAATCTATGAGATCTCGCTTTTTGTTGTAACTTTTCAGGCACTTCTGCACAAAGTCAAGAATCAAGTAGTTCATCATTTGGGTGAGATGATGGGGAGAGGGTAGGAATTTCTTGTTCACCAAAATCCTGTGGATAACAGTACAGCCTTTAGGGATGATACATTCAATAGTGAGATTTTCCTAGCAGTCACGCTACTGTGATGAGCCCCAGAGCTTTGCAGTCTGTTCCTTGTGGCCCTCAAACTCATGAGAAACAAAACTTGAGTTCATTGAGTTTAGCAAATGCCTTCAAGGCCAAAGCCAACTTCAGTGCTCAACGTATGATGCTGGGTTCAATCCTTCCCTTATTCCTAAATCTAGGTATTTCTCACTTTCTTGTCAGTTCATCAGATACTTTTAAGGAAATGTTTTCCCCATTTTGGGGGGCTATGCACTGACCGACACGAAGTCTCCTGTCTCCAGTCAATGGCCTAAGAAACTCTGTCCACAAGAGAGGTAGGGCAACAGGAAATGACTAGACCATGAATGAGGGTGATTTCACAGTTACTAATTGATTGATTGAAAATTGATTGAAAATGCTTAAGATTGGCTAATCTTATTAAATTTTCCAGTAAGATACAATTCCACTCTATTCCTATAGACTCTACTAGATCTATACTAGCACTGTTCTCTTATTTTCTTGCTTTTCCAGGTCACTGTAATGTGAATTCGTTAAGAACAGATAATTTTTCATGTTCCACTCTTTAGTATATTTCCAGTACCTAGAACAGAGACTAGTACGTAGGTAACCTAATAGTATTTGAACTCATTGTGTGAATGAGTAAATGAATACATAATTTACTTTGTTGTCTGATTAAAAGTTGTTTTTTTCCCCCACAAATGTTGCTGCAGTATAACCCAGGTTCTAAGATATTGTGCTGCATGTTGCTATTGACCTCAGAGAAGCCTATTTTGTTAATAAGTATGATGCAACCACAGACCCAGTTTGCTTCCAAGCACAGAAAGCATGCTATATGATATTTTGCCAGTAGAAATGTTTGAAATTCATCATTTAAACGTTTTTTCAATAATAATACTTTGGTCATAAAAAGGTTACCATGATTTTCATCAATAGTATCACCCTGTATACCCTCTACATCTTTGTGAATTATGAAAGAGAAGAAAGTTTTGGTCGGAATTTTAGGCAAAAAATCTAATGCACTTTTGCTGATTAGTAGCTTTGCCAGGACCACAAATTAATTTGCCTCTGTTCTATCTCAGGTCAGGTCTCTCTTATTTCAATATTGCTTCACTACAAATACTAAACTCAGTGACCTAGATCCCTGGCAAAACACAGATAATCATAAGTGAGCTGTTAGTTGTGAAGGGTATAGCTTAGAATTAATTAGCAATTAATTATCAGTTGACAATACTAATGTATTCTATTAGAAAAATATTGCATATATCTCTGCTCCTTTTCTAAAAATAATATGCTTTTCTCTGAAACCTAAGATTTTTTTTTACAAACAATGACAATGTAAATGTTGAAAGGAATTCTAATGTGTGTTATTGTATACAAAAGACCTTGAGAGAAATAAATAAGGCTGTAAAACAAAGATAATTAGCTATTTGCCAACATTTCTGATTACTGGTATATGGACTCACATAATATGTTAAATATCAAATACTTCAATCTAAGTTCTTAAGATTGACACTATTATTGAAGAGAGCTTATTCAAAATTCTTTTTATAGCAAAAGTAGCATGGCCACATACAAAATCCTTTTTATAGCAAAAGTAGATTGACCACATACCTGTTTATGTCCAAAAATATATGTTCTAAAGAAAATAAAAGTGAGTAAAAAGAATTTGAAGGTCCTCTACTTCCCTACTTTAAAACAATACACAGTTAAACGTTAGGTACCATTTTAAAGTGACTTTTAATTAAATGTCAATCATACCTTATTTTGGCACATTTACTAAAAAGCAAGTACATTTAAATATTCTTAAGGGTAATATAATTTAGGAAATTAACTTTGAAGCCCAATTTGGTGACATTTATATAGGATTAGGACTAGGGTTAAGGTTAAGGTCAGGGTTAGGGTTAATGTTATAAACATTTTAGTTTTACAAAGAGTTCACAGGCTTTAGATTCATGTATGTTATTTCTGGGAATTTATTCCAAAGGGGTAAAAGAAAACTTATATAAATGCTCAACCTCACTAATCATCAAAGAAATGCAAATCAAAAGCACACTGAGTTATCACCTGACTCCAGCCAGGATGGCCATCATCAGTAACAAAAAACAACAGATGCTGGCAAGGATGTGGAAAAAAAGGAAAGCCTCTACACTGTGGGTGGGAGTTTAAACTATAACAACCTTTGTGGAAAATAGTGTGGCAATTCCTAAAAGATCTAAATACCAAACTTCCATACAACCCAGCAATCCCCCTTTTGGGAATATACCCAGAGGAACTCAAATCATTCTACAAGAAAGATACCTGCAAACACATTTGGAAGGATTTAGGGTTTGTAATACTCAGTGATCTGTCACCAAAACAAAAAACCGAGTACCGCATTTTCTCACTCATAAGTGGACCCTGAACACTAATCATAATACTATAAAAAATGTATATTGGAAGTATGACACTGCTGGGGGAGCACATAACATCAATAAGAGTACCTGATCTTCAGACCAGGCTAAGTGGGGACCAAAGGAAAGCCCAAATTACCTGTACAATGATCACTTATCTACCCAATCCAGAATTGTACCTCACATCTTTAAAATAGAATAAAATGAAACTGGTTTACCCAGTAACAGTAAAATATTTTCAAAAATTCACTTATTGGAATATTTTATAACAAATATAAATTATAGTGCACTATGTGGCCGTATGAAAAATGGCTCAACAAAAAACACTGAGAAATACAAACACTGTGGGAGCCAATATAAGTATCTAAATATACTCATAGGGTTTTAATCTTCAGTGATTTATATGGAGATTATTAGAAGATGTAACATCTAATACTTCTTTCAAATTTATCAAACTCTGAAAGAAGAATGAATGATATTTGAGGCTTGAGTGAGTTCTACATAAGAGGGTAACAGAGAAGAGTAAACGTGGATTCTTGGTCATTCATTCATGTATTCAAATATATATATATATAGAGAGAGAGACATATATATATTGTATATAGAAACATACACATATATATTATACAGAAGGTGTCAAAAATGTATACACATTTTAAGAAAGGAAAAAACTGTATTAAAATTGCAATACTCAAAATATACCAATAACAAAAAATGAATACAAGTCACGTTTGACTTCTGCAAATACAAAAGATGCTCTAAGTCATTACCATCGATGTCCAGACACTTCTGATGACAGTGAACTAAAAGTAATGCATAGATAGCATCTTTTAAATGTATATACCATTTTTATGGCACCTGGTATATGATTCTTTCTCTAAGCCAAGTTCTGCACTAACACTAAATTAAGCATGTTATAAGTCCTCAATGAGCTAAAAATTTTAGTGAGGAAGAAAGAATTACTTTGGTAATGATATAAAAACAACACAACCTATAGTAAATGTGATCTTAGAGGCACTTTTGCAAATTCATTCGTTTATTTAGTAATTTATTCTTTGTCATGATATGATGGTAACAAGCCTAGCTTTGGAGTCCTAAATCTTTGTAATGCTGGGCAAATTAATGAAGTGTACTAAACTTTGGACTCTCCATCTGGTAAATGGGTTCAGTAATAGCATCATCAGATTTGATGTGAGACTTAAATGAGAAAACACGCATAAAGCACTTGGCACCAAGGTGTTTATAGCTGCCCCCAAACTGTTCATTTTCCTCCACCATTCCCCTCTTGGTTCCAGTCCATCTTGAAAAGAAATTTAAATTTCTGGAATAAAACGCACATCTTTATTTCGGTTTTTTTCCTTTAAACAAACACGCAAATGTTAAGGGTTCTAACAAATATTTTCCTCACATAAATGCAATATCCTTTTTTACTCGTGAAGGCTTTAAGAGGTTTCTTCAGATTGCTTGAATATTGAAAGTTAACAGTTTTAGGTATTCAGAGTAAATGAATTAGGAGTGAGCTTATTAAATTTTCTTTGAAACACACCAAACTTTTACAGCTAACATTAAATATTAAAGACAAAGAAGATTTCCAACATATATGCTAAAGCTCCAACCTGATACCAAAAAAAAAAAAAAAAAAAAAGAGGGACATTAGCGAAAAGCTACCCTTTTGAACATTATGCCAATGAAATCAATGTATTTATCATGCAAAGGCAAGGCTAATCTAAGACTTTTACTGAATTTTAGGCCTTTATATTGTTAAGGAGCATTGCATTAACTTCAGATTCTAATAACAGATATTTAGTTGTCTTTTTCTTGCATAAAAGGCAAAACCTGATACTTTTCCCATTGAATGGCTTCCAAGAGGAAGAGAGAAAAGGGGAAGAAGGGGAAAAAGGAGGGAGAGTAAGAAGAAGGGAGGCAGAGAGGAAGATAACATTAGCCTTATTATACACACTAGGGGATTTCAATAATACTATTACATTTCTCCTGAATGAAAGCATCCAAAAAGCATGACAAGCTATTTCTTCAAAGAAGCTTTCCCTTTTGCCTTCAACTGACAAGGAGGAGAAATTACTCTTTTAATTTTGGATAAGTGCTTATGTATTCTGATCTGAACATACATATAAAGTTATATTTTCCCCAAATGTAGACTATCCATTACTTGGAGTGTTATGTCTTTCATTGCAAGGATTTTTGATGAGCATGAATCAGTTGCCAGATTAAATGTACAAGTAATCAATAATACATTTCTAAGCTTTCCAATCTGTATTAAATTTTTAAAACTAAAGAGAAAAATACTAGTAGGAGAAAAGGGTTCTTTTTGGTTCTCAGAGAAGTTATGTGTCATTGGCCCTTGTATACTTACAGAGTCTCAATTATTCCTGTAAAAAGAAGAGGTAAATTTATGCATAATTCAAAAGCATGAATAAAAGCAGATTCTTTTATATTTGGCCTTGCTCTACGTAGTTTAGAGAAAAGACACTTTAATTTCTTGACATGCAAGCTTCAACTTGAATGGTGAATAGGACTTCGATAGATTAAAGTGGTGGTACATGGCTAGAAATGAACTGATTCAATAAATGTTTAGTTACATACAACGGAAAAGCTTTCTGTTTTTTTAATAGCTAAATAAAACACATTTTACTTCTGCTTCCATGAAACTTTAATATTCCAAACTGATGTTTTTTAGTGAGATATAGATAACCCTGAATTATAATTTGGAAAATTTCAATTTTGGTCCTGGCTATCTCATTAACTCATAAGCTTTATGTTTTTATGCAACAAGTATTACCTTTCTGGATCTCAAATATATCACGTGTAAAATGATAGAATTGCATTAAGTTATTCCTAGGGTACTTTCTAGATTTTAAACTTAGTAGATCTGTAATTCTAATACTGAAGTTGATTGTCTTGGGGGGTAAGAGTGCACCAGAGCACTAGTTCTTAAACTTGTTTCCATCTAGATACACATTAATTGATGAGATATCTCTGTCTCCTCCTTGCCATTCCATCTTGGACCATTCTACCCCTTCACTAAAACTGTCTATTCAAGGACATGGATGACTTCCATGTTGATAACCCAATTGTCAGTTCTTTTTTCCCATCTTATGAGAACTTTTGGCAGCATTTGACACATGCTTTTTTTTTTCAGACGCTTTCTTCATCTGGTTCAGTCTCTCTCTTATCTCTTTTTATCTCCATATATTCCTCCTCCAACACATTTGCTTAATCTGTTTTTTCTTGATCTTTAATGGTTGATGCATCTTAAGCATCAGTTCTCAGGTATCATCACTTTTTCGTCTACGCTTACTGCCTAGGGCATCTTATCATGTTCTGTAGCTTTTAATACATAGTAGCAACTGTGTATCTCTAGTCAAGAATTATCCCCTTAATTTGAAGCTTAAAAAAGTCAGCTGCCCACTTGATATCTTTATTTGAGTACCAAATAGGCACTTCAGACTTAACCTGTCCAAAACCAATATTTTGATTCCCACTTCCAAATCTTTTTTCCTTCTCATCTTCCCCATCCTAGTGAAGGGCAATCGTATTCTACCAGTACTTTAAGTCAAAAATTTTAATATCATTCCTTGAACAGAAACTCTACCCCATAAATTAAAAATCTTATTTTAATTATATTATAGATATACAATTTAGAAAATTCTACTTATTGATTCATTAAACACTCATGTGTCCACACAGAAACTTCTTTTTATTTAATCACTTAATTTATTTGGGCTTTTTAAAAGGTAGTGTCACAAGCACTCATAAACCTAAAAACCTATAATTCAATATAAAAGCTGATACTCCATTGCTGTGTGAAACTAAACAACAGAATAGCATGATCTATACAGCAGTGCCTGACTTTTTGTCCAGCACAATGCAATGAGAATAAAATGTGAAATAAATGAATCACCATGACCTCAAAAAATAACTTGTACTCAATGGATAATATATATGTGCATCTCCTACCCCTTACACTTCCACCCTGCTCTGCTAACCCAAGGAATAGCCATCAAGACACTTCATTGCTATAGTTTTTGTATTTTAACTCATTGATAGCTATTCCTATATATTTTATTTATTAACTTCTTAAATGAGCTTTCATGGTACATTTTCCAAGGTTTTACTTGCTATTATATTGCTGAAATTCATCCAGATTGTTACACATGGCTAAGGTTAATTCATTGCGATTGCTTTATTAATATTACTGATTAATATTATCAACATTAACTCTATTGTGTGAATATCCCACAGACGATATAACCACTCTGGGTCAATGAACTAAAAAGATTGCCTGCAGGTTTTGGACACTGTCTGTCAACAGTCTTGTACACGTAAAACATTTCTCCCTGATGGTGGCAGATACTTTCAGTGCCTCAGTCAGATTTCAAGGATTCCTTTCACTGGCTGAAGTTGATGCTGTTGCTACAAGCTTATACCCGCAGCCTTCCCAGCAGGATTGCTCTTGGGAAATTGGTCCAGCCTCATCCTGAGCTGTGCTCCCTTCCTAATTCCTCTCACCTGGGAACACAATGTAAGGCAGCAGCTGGGAGTCAACGAATGTATGCAAAAGCCTTACTGCCTCACCTCAAAGCAAGGAGGATTGCAGAGGGGCTCGCCTGAAATCACATCTTTGCTTAGCTTTACTGCTTTCTCTATCTTGCTTTCTAACTAACTCCATTATAAGTATCTCCTGAGTTACTGCCTTAACAAATCATTGCTCAAGAATGCCTGTCAGCTTCATAAAATAATGTGGGGAGAGTTCTGTCTTTCTCAATTGCCTGGAATACTTTCAGTACGATTGGTATCAGCTCCTCCCTGTGTTTTATAAAATGCCGCTGGAAATTCATCTCGTCCAGGGCTTTCTTTTGTAGGTAGTTTTCTTATGACAGGATCAATGTGGGTTGCTATTGGTCTATTTAGGATCTCAATTTCTTCTTGTTTTAACCTTGGGAGATAGTGTGATGTTAGAAAGTCCTCCATTTCATTTAGGTTATCGAGTTCGTTTCCATACAGGTGTGCACAGTAATCTATAATTATCTTTTGTATTTCTTCAGGGGTCGTTGTGATGATTTTTTTTGCATTGTGTTTATTTGAGCTTATTTTCTCTTTTGCTTGGTCATTCTGACTAGAGATCCATTGATCTTGTTTATCCTATCAAAGAGTCAGCTTTTTGTTTCGCTGATTTTTTTCTATGGTATTTTTGTCTTCTATGTTCTGTATTTCAGCTTTTACTATGGTAATCTGGATTCTTCTACTGAAGTTGGGGTTTGGATGGTATTGCCTTTCCAACTAAAGCAGCAAGACAGCCCACAGAATGGGAAAACATATTTATCAACTGCATATCTGACAAAGGTCTAACATCTAGGATCTACAAGGAAATCAAGCATGCCAAAAGGTGGGGAGGGAAGCCCCATTAAAAAGTGGGCAAAAGACATGAATAGACACTTCTCCAAAGAAGACATACAAGCAACCAGACACATGAAAAAATGCTCAGCCTCACAAATCATCAGAGAAATGCAAATCAAAACTACATTGAGATACCAGCTAACCCCAGTAAGAATGGCTATCATTAATAAAACAAAAACAACAGATGCTGATGAGGATGCAGAGAAAAGGGAACGCTTCTACACTGCTGGTGGGAATGCAAACTAGTACAGCCTATGAATAACAGTGTGACAATTCCCCAAAGAACTAGACATTGACCTTCCATATGTCCCAGCAATCCCCCTTCTGAGAATATATTCAGAGAAACTTAAATCACTCTACAAAAAAGCACGCACATGCATGTTTATTGTAGCACTATTTGTAATAGCAAAAACATGGAGCCAACCATGCTGCTCATCAAAACTGAACTGGATAAAAAAAAGTGGTACATAAACCAGGCTCGGTGGCTCAACCTGTAATCCCGCGCCTTTGGGAGGCTGAGGTGAGTGGATTGCCTGAGCCCACGGGTTCGAGACCCGCCTGGGCAGGCGAGACCTCATCTCTACAATATATCAAAAAATTAGCCGGGCGTGGTAGCGCATGCCTGTAATTCTGGCTACTCGGAAGGCTGAGGCGGAAGGATCGCCGGAGCCCAGCAGGTCGAGGTTGTGGTGGCCGGGAGCGGCCACTGCACTCCAGTCTGGGTGACAGAGTGAGACTCCAACTCACAAAAAAAAAAAAAAGTGGTACATACACATAATGGAACATTATGCAGGCAACAATATGAACAAAATTATGGATTTTGCAGCTACTTGGATGGGTTTACAGTCTATAATATTCAGTGATTTATCTCAGAAACAAAGAACTGAGTACCACATGTTCTTACTTAAAAACAAATCCTGGTCAGGCGCAGTGGCTCAAGCCTATAATCTGAGCCATTTGGGAGGCTGAGGCGAGAGGATTGCCTGAGTCCACAGGTTCGAGACTAGCCTGGGCAACATGGTGAGACCTCATCTCTACAATAAATCAAAAAATTAGCCAGGTATGGTAGCATACACCTGTAGTTCTGGCTCAGGTGGAAGGCGAAGGCGAAGGCGGAAGTGGTATCCTTATTGATGCTATGCGTCACCCCTCCAGCAGTGTGCCACTATTGCCAATCCCTTTCTTATGGTATTATTATAAATGTCCAAGGTCCACCTATGAGTGAGTACATAGGTGAGTAGGGTTGGTTCCATGTTTTTGCTATTGTGAATAATGTTGCAATAAACATGCTTGTGCAGGTATCTTTATTATAGAGTGATTTGAGTTCCTCTAGGTATATCCCCAGAAGGGGAGATTGCTGGATCATATGGAAGGTCGATTTTCAGATTTTTTAGAAATCACCACTGTTTTCCACAGAGGTGGTACTAATTTACATTCCCACCAACAATGTAAAAGTGTTTGCTTTTCCCCACATCCTCTCCAGCATCTGTTGTTTTTTGAGTTATTGATGATGGTCATCCTGACTGGAATTAAGTGGTATCTCAGTGTGGTTTTAATTTGCATTTCTTTGATGATTAGTGTGGCTGAGCATTTTTTCAGGTATCTTTTGACTGCTTGTATGTCTTCTTATGAGAAGTGTCTATTCGTATCTTTTGCTCACTTTGTAATAAGGTTGTTTGTTTTTTTCTGAGTTCCTTGTAGATCCTAGATGTTAGGCTTTTGTCAGATAGACAGTTGGCAAATATGTTTCCCCATTCTGTGGGCCGTCCCCCTACTCTCTTAGTGGTTTCTTTTGCTTTGCAGAAGATTTTCAGTTTGATGAAGTCCCACTTGTCTATCTTATCTTTATGGCATTCACTTTTGGAGAGTTGATCAGGACTTGCTTGCCTATTCCAATTTCCATAAGGGTGTTTCCTACATTTTCTTCTAGGATTCTTATAGTTTGCAGTTTTATATTTAGGTCTTTTACCCATTTAGAGTTGATTTTTGTGTATGGTGATAGGTAGGGATCTTGTTTCAGTCTTAATATGTAATCAGTTTTCCCAGTACCATTTCCTGAATAGGTTCTCCTCTCTCCATTGGCTGTTGGTGGAGGCACTGTCAAAGATGAGTTGGTTGAGGAATTGAGGTTTTTCTTCTGGAATCTCTATCCTGTTCCATTGCTCTATATTCCTGTTCTGGTACCAATACTGTTTTGATTATTGTAACTATATAGTAGAGTTTGAAGTCTGGAAGTGTGATACCTCCCACTTTGTTTCTTTTGATAAGAATTGTTTTGGCTCTTCGAGTTATTTTATGTTTCCTTTTTTTTTTTTTTTTTTTTTTGTGAGTTGGAGTCTCACTCTGTCGCCCAGACTGGAGTGCAGTGGCCGCTCCCGGCCACCGCAGCCTCGACCTGCTGGGCTCCGGCGATCCTTCCGCCTCAGCCTTCCGAGTAGCCAGAATTACAGGCGCGCGCTACCACACCCAGCTGATTTTTTGATTTATTGTAGAGATGAGGTCTCGCTGCCCAGGCGGGTCTCGAACCCGCGGGCTCAGGCAATCCACTCACCTCAGCCTCCCAAAGGCGCGGGATTACAGGTTGAGCCACCTAGCCCGACTTTTTTATGTTTCCATATAAATTTCTGTGTTATCATTTCCAGGTCTGAGAAGAATGATGTTGGTAATTTAATAGGTATTGCATTAAATCTGTAGATTGTCTTTGGTAGGATGGACATCTTAATAATGTTAATTCTTCCAATCCATGAGCATGGAATATTTTTCCATTTATTTGTGTCTTTTTGGATTTCTTTGAGCAGTGTACAGTTTTCATTTAAAGGTCTTTCACTTCTTTGGTTAGGAAGATGCCAAGGTATTTCAACTTTTTGTGGCTACTGTGAATGAAATTATGCTTTTTATTGGGGTTTCTGTTTATTTTTGGTGTATAGGAATGTGACTGACTTTTTCACATTTATTTTATACACTGATGCTTTGCAAAAGCCCTTTATCAGTGCAAGGAGGTTTCTGACAGATTCTCTTGGGTTTTCAAGGTATAGGATCATGGCATCTGCAAAGAGGGATAACTTAACTTCCTCTTTTCCTGTTTGGATTACCCTTGATTTCCTTCTCTTGTCTAATTGTTCTAGCTAGGACTTACAATACAATGTTGAATAGGAGAGCTGAAAGTGGGCAGCCTTATCTTGTTCTGTTTCAGGGGAAATACTACCAATTTCTGTTTGTTTAGTATATTGGCTGTGGGTTTATCATAGATGGCTCTTACTATATTGAGGTATGTTCCATCTATGCCTAGGTGTTCAAGGGTTGGATTTCATCAAAAGCTTTTTCTGCATCTAATGATATAATTATTGTTTTTACATCTTTTGATATATTTAATTATGTTTATAGTCTTGTGGATACTGAACCAGCCCTGCATTCTGGGGATGAAACCTACTTGGTCATGGTGGATGATTTTTGAGATGTGTTGTTGGATCCAGTTTGCTAGAATCTTGTGGATATTGAACCAGACCTGCATCCTAGGAATGAAGTCTACTTGGTCATGGTGGATGATTTTTGATATGATTTATTGTATCTCTTTTGCTAGAATCTTGTTTAGAATTTTTGCATCTATGTTCATCAAGGATATAGGCCTGTAGTTTTCTTCCTTTTGCTGGATCTTTACCTGGTTTGGGTATCAATGTGATGTTAGCTTCATAAAGTGATTTGGGGAGAGTTTTGTCTTTCTCAATTGCCTGGAATACTTTCAATAGGATTGGTCACCTCTCCTCCTTGTATGTTTTATAGAATTCTGCTGGAAAACCATCTGATCCAGGGCTTTTTGTGTGTGTGGGTAGTTTACTTATAATGAAGTCAATTTCCTGGGTTGTTATTGGTCTATTTCGGGTCTCAATTTCTTCTTGTTTCAACCTTGGGAGGTTGTGTGCTGTCAGAAAGTCCTCCATTTCACTCAGGTTTTTGAGTTTGTTTCTGTACAAATGTGCATAGTAATCTCTGAGAATCTTGTATATTTCTTTGGGGTTAATTGTGATTTCATCTTTTGCACTTCTGATTATGTTTATTTGTCTTTTTCTTTCTTTTCATTGGTCAGTCTTGCTAAGGGTCCATCAATCTTGTTTATCCTTTCAAAGAACCAGCTTTTTGTTTTGCTGATTTTTTTCTATAACATTTTTGTCTTCTTTGTCCCATATTTGGGCTTTTATTTTGGTGGTCTGAATTCTTCTGCTGAAGTTAGGGTTTTGGTGGTCTTGTTTCTCCAGCTCCCTTAGGTGACTTATTAGACTGTTAACTTGTAATCTTACCATTTTCTTCATATGTGTTCATAGAGATATGAATTCCCCTCTTAGTACTGATTTCATGGCATTCCAGAGGTTTTGGTAAGATGTTTCTTCATTTTCATTTGTTTCCAGAAATTGTTTAATTTCTTCTGTGATTTCCATGTTGATCCAGATGTTGTTCAGCATCATGCTGTTTAACATCCATGTCTTTGTGGGTGGTTTTAGGGGATCCTTGTTGGTGTTGATATGTATTTTTATTTCTTTTTATTTTTTTTCAGTTGGAATCTCACTCTGTCGCACAGACTGGAGTGCAGTGGCCACTCCTGGCCACCGCAGCCTCGACCTGCTGGGCTCCGGTGATCCTTCCACCTCAGCCTTCTGAGTAGCCGGAATTATAGGCATGCACTACCATGCCCGGCTGATTTTTTGATTTATTGTAGAGATGAGTTCTCGCTACCCAGGCGGGTCTCGAACCCACGGGCTCAGGCCATCCACTCACCTCAGCCTCCCAAAGGCGCAGGATTACAGGCTGAGCCACCGAGCCCAGCTTATATTTTTATTTCATTGTGGTCTGAGAAGGTACATGACACTATTTCGATCTTATAGAATTTGTTTATACTTGATTTATGGCCAAGGAAGTGGTTGATCTTACATTCCATGAGGTGATGAGTAGAATGCATAATCCGTGGTTGTTGGGTGGAGTGTTCTGTAGATATCAATTAGGTCCATTTGGTCAAGCATCAAGTTGAGATTCTGGATCTTCTTGTTGATTTTTTGCTTCAATTATCTATCTAAGGTAGATAGTGGGGTATTAAAGTCCCCAGCTGTGATAGTGTTAGAGTCAATATCTTCTTTAAATTTACCTGGTAGCTGCTTTATAAAAATTGGTGTGCCGGTATTTGGTGCACATATGTTTAGGATTGATATTTCTTGTTGATGAATTGAGCCTTTTATCATCATGTAGTGTTCTTCTGTATCATTTTTAATTTTTGATAGCTTTAAGATTATTTTGTCTGATATTAAGATTGCGACTCCTGCTTCCTTTTGTGCTCCATTCACCTGAAAATTTGTTTTCCATCCTCTAACTTTGAGTCTCTGTCAAGTCTCTGATGAGATGTGAGTGTTCCTTCAGGTGAGATGTGTCTCCTGAAGACAGTATATTGTTGCATCATGTTTCTTTATCCAGTTTTCCATTCTATGCCTTTTCAGTGGCACATTTAGTCCATTCACATGCAGGCTGATTATTGAGACTTGAGAGTTTATTCCTGTCATGAGGCTCTTATAGACTCTTGTTGTTTGTTTACTTTTTTATTTTAATGTTTGCTTTTCTCTTGATTTGGGGGTTGATTTATGTGTGTGTTTTCAATCTTGCAGTAGTGATGCATGCTTTATTGGTTCTTTGTTTTATGGCATTCTTGGGAGGAATGTGCTTGCTCTTTTTTTTTCCCCTTCTGTGCTTAATACCTTCTTAAGCATCTCTTGTAGAACCGGTCTGGAGACAGCATACATCCTTAGGGATTGAATGTCTGGGAAGGATTTTAATTCTCCATCACTGATAAAACTTAGCTGAGCTGGGTAGAAAATTCTTGGTTGGAATTGTTTCTCTTTGAGTGTTTTGAAGATTGGGCTCCATTCTCTTCCAGCCTGCAGTGTTTCTGTAGATAAGTCTGCTGCTATTCTAATTGGTCTTCCATGTTGGGTGGTCTGGCATTTCTACCTTGCTGCCTTTAGGATTTTTTCTTTTATACCTACTTTTGTAGGCAAATTACTATGTGTCTAGGGTTTGGTCATCCTTTTGGTTGCCTTGCAGGGATTCTCTTTATCTCTTGCATTAGAATTGTCAAGTCTCTGATGAGATGTGGGAATTTTTCTTGGATGACCTCTTGGAATGTTTGTTTCAGCATGCTTTCATTCTCCTTATCTGCTTCAGGGATACTTATCCATCTTAGGTTCAGTCTCTTAATTGAATCGCACATCTTCTGAAGGCTTTGTTGTCTTTTTCAGTTTCCTTTCCATGTTTTTAACAGATTGGGTTAATTCCAGATTTTAGTCTTCAAGTTCTGAGACTCTTTCTTCTGTCTTGTTAATTCTGCTTTCCTTGCTTGTCAGCTTATTGTTTATTTTATTTATGGTATTCTTTATAGTTTGCATCTCAGCCATTAGTTCTTTCATGTTTTCATCTTGTTTGTCTTGGTTCTTGTTCATCTTTTCCATCCATTCCTTGATCTTTGCATTTGCAGTCTGAGACCAGTCAGTCTGGGTATGTTACAAAATCTGTAAACTCATGGACTATCCTCTTTGGACTTTGGGTAGTGCCTGTGGTTCTTCTCTGATTTTTCTTCATTTGTGGTGGGTTTTTCTTTTTTCTTTACTTCTGTTGTTCAGTGTGAAAGGGAGTAGTTTTTGCTTCTTTTTGCTTAACCCCCTATTCTTCCTTGAATAAAACCTCTGGACTAGTTCAATTTTTGGAGGCTGGTTGGAAAAGGAAGCTATGTTACTTCCTTGAAGATTTGAGATTTGAATGAGGTGTATTAGGGGCTGCTAAGATTCAAAAGCTGTCTGATGATCACAATGCTAATGGGTGTGTGGGCCCCCAGGGCTCTACTTTCCACCACCTTACAGTTTGTCCATACAATGGGAGTGTAGGTATCTCCCCTGTGTACAAAATAACAGGAAGGAAGGAAAAGGTGTTAATAAAGAGACAATGTGGAGGTATGACAATGGAGAGAACAAGAGAGAGAAGGAAAAAGGTACAAACTGGCAAACAGGGAGGCAAGCAAAGAGAGAGGAAAGAAAAGAAAGAGGGAGAGAAAACCAATTCAAAGCCGTAACAAAAACAAAACAAAATAAAAAGAAAGAAAGAAGAAAAACAAACAAATAGCACAGAAACAAACAAGAAACCCAAAGAAACTAAAACCAGTAATTTGAGGAAATTTTCACACTCATACATGGCCTTATTGGACAGAAAGAAGAAGGAGAAGGGGTAAAACAGAATGAAATGCCCACTCCCAACAAGCTATAATTAAAAATATAGGTAGAGTCATGCAGATCCAAAAAATAAAAAACAAACAAACAAAAACCTCAGAACAACAACAACAAAAACATGTAATTATTGAGCACCCTCTTTTTTGCAGTTTCAAGACTTCAGGCTTCTTATAGGAGTGACCCAAGCACTCAGTGAGTGCTTATAGGAGTGACCCAACACTAAGCTTCTCTTAGCTGGAGGCAGAGAGGAGGGGTTTTGGAAGGGAGGAACTTTTGACTTTTAAATCTGTCCCCCTGTTCACCTCTTGCTGTTGTGGAGAGACTGGAAGGTGTCCCCAGCTGATCCACCTACGTTTAGCCCTCTGTGTGCTGATCTTAATGTTGCCTGCCTGAGTCACATGTATCGCAAATCACTGGGCAAAGAGTGTCGGATCACTTTAAAACTCACTCCTACTCATCTGCTGTGAGTGGAGACTGGGTTCTTAGCGTCTGCAGTGCAGACTGCAAATGCTTCCCATCTAACCTCCTGTTTGCCCCATGGAGTTAGGGGGAAGGCTGTGACTTACCCCTAGATGATCTGCTTTTGTTCAGGTCTCTCCTGTTGTTGCTCAGAAACTTGCCCACCTGAGTCACACATCTTGCAGATCACTGGAGAGAAGGGTGCTGGGTCACTTTAAAACTCACTGCCATTTTGCGGTGATCTCGGGCTGGGTTCTTCAGCAGGGCTGCTACAGCCAACCGCAAATGCTGCAGTTGAAGGATGGTGCATCTGGGTCTTTTCTGCTGGCATTACTCTGAGTTACTCTGGTATATTTTCTTGCAGTTCACATTGCTGGTGTCTGGTCTGGGATGAAGGCTGCAGCGGCAGGTGGCACTTGTTTGTTGCAGGTGATTTTCCCTGTTTTCATCCTTTTCTTCCCTATTTTCCGGGTGATGCTGTAGAGATGGTGCCTGCCTCTGGGCCAATGAGCACGATGAGGTCTGAGCAGCTGCGCAGGGCAGCTGCCTGAGCAGGAGATCTTGGTCCTCTCCTTTCCACGACTCCATTCAATCAGTCATTCACACAACTTCTGCTGACACCCTAGGGTGAACACTGGTCTCTTCACCCGTTCATTAATGCAGAGACTCATGCACTCCGACCACCTCCACTGCCATCTTGGAATCCCGCAACCATTTTGCTTTCTTTAGGGTTTTTGACCACGGAAAAATGAATAAGAAATAATTTTAACTTAGTAAGATTTAACTTCTTTTACACATCTAGATGTTTTTGTTGACATGAGTGGGTTTTTTTTTTGCCTTCCTTAAGGTATAAATTTTGATATATAATGCATTTTTGATTATTCAGTTTTGAGTGGTCTCAAATTCCCCTGACACTGTTCGGTTCAATTATTAAGTGATTCTTTTTATCCAAATGTGATTATTTAATTTGTAATCATTCATAAAAATGTTGCATCTCTTTTGTCACTTTCTTTCAGCCTAATTGTTTTGTTATCAGTGAATATGATCTGCATATGCCTGGTCTTTGAAATTTTTTGAGATGAATTTTTTGCCTTTTATAAGATCAGTATTTATAAATATTTCATGTAGGTTTGAACATTAGAATTTTCTAATTTGTGGATGCAAAAATGGATGGCTTTTTACATCTACCAGATCAAGCTTATTAACTTTACTGATTTTTTGGTTTGCTTTTCGGGTGTTTGAATTATTTTTGTGTTGAAATTTCAAATTATCATGATTCTTTTTCTAATTTTTTTCTTAAAGTTCTATCAACATTTGCTTCATATATTCAAGGCCATTGTATTATTTGCATACATAATTAGAGTTTCTCAAACTTCTTAGTGAATTGAACATTCTATTCTTGTGGTTGATCTTCCTTGATGCTTGTTTGTGCTGCTCTGTGTTGAATATGTCCTACAGTGTATTTACCACAGAATGCCCACAGTGATTCTTTAAAACACAAGTAGAGCATGTTACTCATATGCTGAAAAATAGTAGTGCTTTCCCTTTGACTCAGAGTAAAATCCAAGGCCTTACAATATGTTCTCCTGTTTATTTAGATAAATGGCTGCCTCCTCCTACTCATCACTTACCACTCCCTCCTTGCCCATCTCCCTGCAGCTTCTCTGCTTTTCTCCAACCAGATTAAAAATGTTTGGCACAGTGCGTTTACTTTCCTTTTTCCCACATCTGGATGGCTTCTCTCTCAACTGTGTGGCTTACTAGCTTTCCTCATTCAATCCCCCTTATTAGAAAACACTATATAAAAATGCAACTACTGGCAACCCCTTCTGGTCCCCTCCCACTGTGGGAGCTTTTCTGTCCTCTCAATAAATCCTGCCTTCTAAAAAAAAAATAGCCACTACCCAGCAGACACACCATCTCTCTCCTATCTTTACCCTATTTCTTCCATTTTCAAGGAATTTTCGCCATCATTCATTTCTCTACCATATACATAAAAATAGCACTTGTTCATTTTCACTCACTGAACACATACATCAGGTTGATTCAGCTATTTCTTTGCCCCATGCATCCATTCCTTTCCTTCTATGTCTTATTTTTGGTAGGAGAGCTTACTCTTCAACCACTTGTTTCACTGGTATATCCCAAGGGTCTCAGAATTAAGAGGGTGTGATTAAGTATTGAGTTTGCTCTATGGGAGGAATGGATATGAGTAGAGCGTACAACAGAAACCAAAGGACAGATACATGTAGTTGTCAAGACATCAGAAAACAAAATGGTACAAATTCCCAAAATTCAAGGGATTAAGAACCCTATATTGGCTCAATGTTTTGAAGGATATAGTCTTGTCCCACAGCATGAAAATGTGTTCCTCAAATCTTTTTACCAGAGCGCCAGTTATGAGGAGTGTCGTTAATTGACAACTGATCTACCATGGAACTCTGGCAAAGGCCGCCCACCTTGGGCTGCTTACTTAAAATGGCTGGCCATGATAGGGCACTAGAGTTGAGTCATTCCTACACAATGCAGTTAAACTAACAAGAAATGATTGCTCTGGGGCTTCCCATCAGGCTGGTCAAGATTTTCTCAAATCTCCTTATAGTTTTGGGCTCCTCCAACTCAATCCCTTTTTCCTTTACTCTCCTCATGGGTGTCAGACCCACATCGCAGGCTGAAGTCTCTCTCTCTGCCTTTTCTTGTTTCATCTCCTCTCTAATTCGTCAATCCCCATTCCACCAAAAAAATCTCTTTCACTTCTAATTTCATCTTAGGGTCTGCTTCCCAGATGACATATGCAGACAAGGGACAGAGGCTTTCATTTGAAAGGGGCTAAAATATAAAGCCCAAAGAGTGTGATTGGGATAGGTATGAAATTTGTTTACTAAGTATTTACTTATTCAGTATATTTGAGAGCTCATTATGCATCAATATAATTGTCTTAACAATTACAATGTTATAATTTTAATATTAAACTAAATCTTTTTTTCTGTTCACATTATAGTCTTTGGAATTCAGAGAAAATATCTCTTTCTGTTCTTCCATTGTCTGGGTCATGATTGTAATTTTTTCAGAAGGTACCTTATCTCTTATGAAATGAAATAGCCTTCATATTAAATCACTAGGCTTACTGTCTAGTCAGGTTTTCCAAATGATAATAGGCCATAAAAAGTAAAGTACCTAAATGCCCAATTAAAGAGAAAAACAGTAACAAAGTCAAAGTAGAAGATTATATTTCTGGAATGCTTGAATTCCCCTAATAATTGGAATGAGAAAAAAAACACAAATCATATATCAATCTATTATCAAGGGTTTAGAATAGAATCATTCATAAAATAAAGTTTCCCTTCCTATTATGCACTAAGCATGTCCTGGAAAGATGTATGCAAATTGAATTTATTTAATCAAATCATATACCAGTGCTTTTTATTAAGGGAAATTATGAATCTTTTACCAAAGAATTGTCCAGAGTTTTATACTGGCTTTGCTTAAATCAAGGTGAATTCTCAAGATGGCATATTTCAGTATACTAAATATAACAAATAATTGAAGAGGAAATATGTAATAATTGAATTCAAAAGCAATATCTTGGAGATTGGATTTCTGCAAATTGAAGGGAAAAATATCTCCAGTTCAATTCAATTTATCTAAATTTTTGAAATAATCAGTTATTTTTAAAAATCAATACTTTACTCTTAGAGCTATTATGGCTGCTCTTAAATTGATCTTTCCTTCCAAACTCCCAGGAAAGCAAATAAGAGGAAATCTTCTTTCTACGATACATATTAATAGTCTTCTCTTTCCCAATAATATTCTGATTGCAAATATACAGTTGTGTGTGTGTGTGTGTGTGTGTGTGTGTGTGTGTGTGTATAAAGATATTGTTACCTTAAGTATTACTAATATGTTTAATTCATAAAAATTCTAAATTAGACTCTTTAAAACTGATATTAAAAAGAGTAAAAGACAGTAAGGGCAAATGATAGAATTAGCTAGTAGCTATAGAAAAAACATGATTGCTAAGCAATAACTACAACTTCCAAAACGTCAAAACTATTATTACATAAAATCATTTCAAATGTTTCCATTACCAGGATAAATTTCCACACTGAACTGCCAAATTCCATCAAATAATTTCTTTTCTATGGAATTTTCATAACAAAAACTGAACATATGACTATGACAATTTGATGTATTCAGTTAATAACAATACTTATATGCTGATTACATGAAAACAAATTTTATACATGAATGAAGATGAAGATTAGGAAAATAGTGCCTCTGCTTAGAATTTCACTGCACCAAGTCGTAGCCAACGATGTCCACATAGTGATTTTTGAACGGTTGGTTTTATACAGGGTTTTCAAATGACTCTTTGTGATTCTGCAAGCAGATTGCTTCAAAGGGACAGCTGTTTCCCTAGAGTTCACTTAAGCATCGACAAACATGATCTCGGTGGGCCCCATATTAGATGTCTACTGATTATTCTGTTAGCTTCCTCCAGACACTGTAGTTAAGGGTTATGCTGGCTGTCCACTCAAAGGCAGAGCTAATTCAGAGCACGAAGCAGAACTACTTTTGAATTTACAGTTATTGTTAGTCTTTTTCACATGGAATATCATGTCCTGTGGACTTTGAAGATATAGTAGCTGAATCCATCTGCTTACTGTTAAAACAAAATGAAAACATGAAATTGTAAAAGATCACATTGCTCTTACCTAGGCATTAAAGTTGAAGGTGAAAAAGATTTAAAAGTAAAAAATTAATGCACATTATTTAGCAAAACTCGTCAGTAATCTAGCTGCAAAACAGAAATCTGATGACAGCGACTGAGTTTAACTCTATATATTTCAGAAATTGTTCTTCCAAATCCATTCCTGACTTTTGAAATCGTATGAAGCATTGTTTTGATTCTTCTTTGCATTTTTTGTGTCTTAAATTTTAATGCATTTATTTTGACACATATTATTAGAGGAAAACATTATTTAGAGTTCCAACAATAATATCATAGAGTTGTTAGCTAATTGATATATCCACACTTTGATTGACAGAAGGGCAGCTTTTCAATCACCTTTTTTCAGGATAGGATATAGTAGTTTCATCTTTAGCTTACTTAACAATAGAGGGAATTGAGAAGAGAGAAATATGTTAACAGAGTAGCTTATATAAGTGTTCTCCCCTTTTCTTGCCGGCACTGGCACAGGTACTCTTGAAACAGGGAGTTTAGGAAGGCCACAGAAGCCATGACTGTGATGCTGTGTAATAAATTCAATAATATTAAGGATTCAAAATGTTGGAATCTCCAAGGGAGCACAGAAGAGAGATCAAGTAACTCTTCCTGGGGAAATTTACAAGTAATACCATCCTGACAGCAGGTAACATTCCTGTTCTCTTATCTGTGTGGGATTTTGTAACCTGTAAAATAAAGGAGTTTGAGAAATCTAAAAAGTTCAAATTGAAGGGTGATGGTAATTTCAGAGAAGTATGAATAGTTTAATTCCAAAGAACTTTCAGTAGGGTATTCTTGGTTTGGGTCATACTAGACATGGAGATTTCTGTAATAGGATGTGAATTAGAGTTCTTAATATACTCATTTTATAATTAAGAGGTTCTGAAGAAAGCCTGAACCTAGAAAATTAAGTTCAGTTAATTTACATTAAAGAAAACTTGTAGAATTGAGAGCTTCAGTTTGAAATCATTTTGAAATATGATGTAATATTGTTTATTTCAAAATAGGAGAGACTTTTTTCTCTCAAATATAACTCTATATTCCTCTATTCCTTTCAAAACATGGAGATGTCTACAAGATCTGTTGAAGAATTTTATAATTTCCTTGAAAGTTGACTTTTTTTAAAAATTTCACCTTTAAACATATATTCTGGTTTGAATTGACTCACTCTTTTGCATACATTACATTCTGCACCAGTTACCTATTACTGGCCTAAAAATTATCTCAAAACTTAGAGGTTTTCTCTAAGAAAATCTAAGCAATTTAATTATACTTTTAATGGGTCAGTAATTTAGACAAGTCTCAATCGTGTGATTCTTCTGCTTCATGTAGTGTCGAATGATGATATTCAGTGGGCAGAGGGACTAGTCTCATGACCCAGCATGGCTTCACTCATATGTCAGGAGCCTCTGCAAAGGAAGGTTGATGTCTGGGCTCACCTGCATACTCTGACACTTCTTATATGACTCTAGCCAAACAAAGAAGCTATTCCATGAGAGACGGTTAAGGGCTAACGTCTTCTTACAACCTAGCCTTGGAAATTCCAGATAGTTACTCCTGTCACATTTTGTGGGAGGAATAGGACCTCACCTCAAGGGAGCAATAGCGAAGAATTTGCAGTCCTCTTTAGGTTATTATAATCTGACCTCTTGTCACCAATTATTTGTTTCTTCCATTTGCAAAATACATTCAATATTTCTGGAATGCTCTCAAAGCCCCCACAAATGGCATCCCATTTTAACACTGGGCTCAAGTTCAAATACCAGAATTTTGGCATCTAGGTCAGGTCAGGTTACAAAACAGAACTATATTCTGACCCGACTACATATTTTTACATGAAATTTATTTTAAAACATATGGATTAAAATGTGTTTATTATTTCTTCAGATTCTGTGAATTTACTGGGCTTGGTTGTGTTTTCTCATTTAACATCTCACATGGTGTTACATTCAGCCATGACCTGGGACTAGAGTGATTTAAAGGCTTCTTTACTCTTTTCCTAGTGTCTGAGATTGTGGAAGGGGCTAAAAAAGACATCTACAATGTCAAAAATTAGGCTAAGCATGAACTCAGCCTTTGCACAGTTTAAGCATTTACTCAACCTTTGCACAGTTGACAAGTTCCCTTCCTGGAAACTGGCAACAGCACCTGCTGGCTAAGTTAAACTGTTTAACAGCTTTTTTTCCACTTCTGTGAACCCCACTAGCATTGCTTGAAAAGTACCTAGGCCTCCAGGATGTTGCGGTTTGGCCCACTTGGAAAGTCCCAAGGTGATTTTGCCCCATTTAAGCAAGCCCCTATAGCTAATGGGGGCCCCTTGCTGTGGGACTTGCATGTCCAGCAACAAGTGGCCGCCAGTCCGGCTCTTGGCTAATAAACCTCGCCTGTTTATAACTTGTACTTTTGGTGTCGGTTTCTGTGAATTAAGTGCTCGGTCCCTATTTCAAGATGAAAGGCTGAAAATCTGGGATATGTTCACCCATATTTCTCCATATAATCTGTCCATGTCTGTCTAGTGTTTCCTCCCAGTAAGATAGTTAGACTTCTTGCATGAACTGACATCTCTTATAAAGAGTATCCCAGAGGTACAGAACTGACAATGTCAATTCTTTAAGACTCAGAACTGAAAACTGGTACAATGTCACTTCCACCATATTATTATTGGCCAAAAGCTGCCCAGATTCAATGAGAAGAGACAAGCACTCCACATCCATGAAAGAAGTGACAGGTAATTTGTGGCCACATCTCATTCTCATCTGTGTACACAAATGACTTAAGTTCCTCCTATAAAACAAAATAGCCTCACACCCTCCAAAGACTTCCCAAAGTCTTATCCAATTATGATATTAGCTGAGGCTCTTGGTTTTGTATCTTGTCACCTAAATGATATTCAGGTGGGAGTGAGGGTCTCTGGGTAGAGTTCCCCCAGTACATCTCTTCAAGTAGTGTTCTACTCAGTCTGAAGACTTGTGAGCTATCTGACCCTCCCACATACACATCCAACAAACATTGATGAGCTAAGCATAGGATAACTGCAATAGATACTCCCTTTCATAGGAGGTAGGGGAGAGCAAGAACTATACAGCAATCACTGTGGTTCATGGAAATTTATAAAATGCAGCTGAGTTCATGTTCACCATTCATTAGAGACTTGTCTTTCCTGGAAGTGATACCTTGCCTCTGCTCTCTGGGTTCATTGTTATGCTCTTGTATTCACCTCTCTCTTTATATAGAAATGGCTGGTATTTGACACTATGCAATCTTTTTTTACTGCTTCCCATTTTAGACATTTAGGATCCTAAATCCCCTTTTGTCATTGTTCTGTCCCTAAAGCATTCAGTCTAAGCTGGTGGCATAATTCTCTTAAAAACTGTAGGTTTTCTACAAACCTTTTGGAATTTACTCAAACAGAAATCACACCCATAAATGCTTTGAGACAAGCCCTTCTCTGTTTTGTTTACCCAGAAGACTTAAATTAACATTATAAATCTGCTGGACTTAATGTTAATAAATTTATCATCATTAAGTTTATTAGAAATCATGTTATCTAGAAAAGAAAGTCTGTAAGTAGCGACCTTAAATATTTCAAGTTTAAAAAGAGACCTATCAGCCACACTCTTGATTTCTTCTTTACCCAGAGACTACATTTTCCTGACTCTATTATTTTCTTTCCTCGAGACTATGTCTTACTTTGAGAATATTTTACTAGGTAAGATGAGAAATGTGAGATGTTTTTAATTTCAACTCTAGCATGTCCTGACTTCTTTATGCTTCCTCTGAATTCTGTGAGAAGTGTGGAATGTTTTATGTTTAGGTTATCTCTCTTTTCATGTTTTATCTTAAGGACCTATAAGAAGTCACTTGACACTTTCTATATTCTGCCTGGAAATCTCCCCAGTAAGATTATGGGCTCATTAGATGTCCTTTCTGTTCTCCATACTATTGCAGATAACAGAACTGCCAAACTTTTTGTCACTATATAGAAAGGTTCTTTTTTGCTCCAAACTCTAAATGTTTTTCTTACTCCCCTTCAGCTCCTAGCCACTTGTTTAAGACCCTTCCATTGGCCAAAAAGTTATTCAATTTTCTTCAGATTAATCTGCCATCTATGCTCAAAGGCAATGCCACATGTTTTAGGTGCAGGAAGCTCACCAATTCTTGTTGTCAAATTATTTTCTGATTGCCTATTACTGCAGAACACATAATGCCAAAATTAGCAAATAAAAATGGCAATCATTTTATTATATCTCATCATTTGGTGGGTCAGGAGTCTCATCAGGACTGAGGCAATTCTTGTATAATGTTGCCAAGGTTACTTGAGGGTATCCATCTGGCTGACTGATATAGACAGTCAAATATGGCTACTCTTTATCTAAAACCTTCATGGGAATGTCTAGAAGCCTGGCTTCTTCTAGACTATCCACCAAAATCCCTACATGTGGACTATCTAGTTTAGCAGTCTTAGGAGAAAGGGCTCCCCCCCAAAAAATGTCATATACGATCTGGTGGAAATTAAAGGCTTCTAATGACCTAGTCTTGGAGGTTTCAGAATGTCACTTCTGCTGCATTCATTGGTCTAGTAAGTGCTTACAAGGTAGATTAAAATGAAGAAAATTATGCACTACCTCTCAACGAGAGGAGTAGCACACAATTTGCAGCCATTTTTAATGTATCCCATATCTCTACTACACAGAATCATCTTCTTAAAAAGCATGATGTGATAGGGCTTTTGGCATCTTCCACATGAAGGTTGTTTTCAAACTAGCAGTCCTGATAAATAATTTTGTTGTGTTTAAGATTCGTGTCTTCAGTTTTCGTGAGGAAATTTCTTGAGTTATAAAGTAACTGGTCTGTAAATGCATGCTTAAAAGCATAACTATCTGAATACTTCTTGGTTTTGTTTTGCAGTGCAGGTATAAATTTGAGAAGATATTTTGTAAAAGTAGGTAAAATTGTTTGACTACAATTAAATTTGACAAAGTTTTTCATATTGCAAAAGTACTTCACTTAAGGACCTTTGCAGAGTCTGCTAAGGTAAATCTCTATAAATTACTTTTGGTGGTGAGACTGTCATCTGTGGCAGAATGCAAAAGTAGCCCAAATTATTACCAGTCACAAATCCATGCCCTTGCTAAGTAACTGTATAGTTACTTGATAATTACTTCAATATTTTACCTACTCTGACTCTGTCTTGGCCAAAACAATTAGAAATGATAGCATGTCTGTTCTGAGTCTGGGTTTCATGAGTCTTTGCATACTTACACTTCTGTTATTGCCATAGGAACATACTCAGACTAGCTTGATGGGGAAAAAGTGAAATGTGGAATGTAAATGAGTTGCCCAAGTCACTCCGCTAGAGTCAGCTTAGATTGGCCAACAGTCTGCAAACCCTCAGGCATATGAGTGAGTCTGAAGCCTGAAAAACTCCCAAAAGAGCCAAACCTAAATCAGCAGCTCAAGGGCCTCTCAGCTAAATAAGGACCATTCTTTAAGTAACTTACTTTGGGCTGATTGCTTACTGAGAATTATTGTAATAAGAGAGAACTGATACAGAAATTGGTACAAGGAACAGGGCAAGGCCATACAAATATGTATAAAATATGTGGCACTTGTTTGAGGACCAAATGGCAGTCAGAGGCTAAAGGACACTTTTAAAGGAGGTTGGGAAAATAGCAAGGTAGCTGCTTTAGGAAGGTAAGATGTGGTGATCATAGTATGTAGATGTAAAATATTTGACGGAAACTCTTAGCTGCTTTGACTTGAACAAAACCGACTAATAAATGTTTTACCTTGGCATAGAAAATTTTAGAAAGAATACTGCAAACAGCAGTTGTTTCTCATTAATTGTACATGAAAATCTACTGTAGTAAAAAGATGAACTCACCACAGTGTCAACAGTGTGCAAATAAAATTTAGAGAGGAGATAGAGGAACTGAGACTTTTTAGTTGAAAGAAAAAACTCCTCATTTTAGACTTTTGTATGGCTTCAGGTATAAGGTCAAATTAAGGATGTGGCTGTGGATCACTTTATTATGACCTCTGAAAAAGCTAAGCAGTTAATCGTAGAGTCCTTCACCTTGACAAAAGGACCTCTAGGAATTGAATGGGATGGTTCCATGGCAAGCTGTGTAACCCCAGTACCAGAGCTAAGTTAGGGAGAGAAGCATGTCTATAAAAAAATAAATAGACTCTGAAGCTTAAAGTGGATTACATCCAATGTTTAAAATACATTCAACAGGGAAATACAAATTAAAACCACAATGAGATACCACCCTACACCAATCAGAATGACCATTATTTAAAAAAATAAATTAGATGCTGGCACAGTTGTAGAGAAATGGGAACATTTGTACACTGCTGGTGGGAGTGTAAATTAGTACAAACTCTATGGAATGCAGTATGAAGATTTTTTAAACAACTAAAAGTAGATCTACCATTTGATACAGCAATCCCACTATTAGGTGTCTATCCAAAAATACAGAGATTGTTATATGAAAAAGACACCTGCACTCGCATGTTCAGCACAGCACAGTTCACAATTGCAAAGATGTAGAATCAACCTAAATGCCCATTAACCAATCAGTGGATAATGAAAACAGGGTATCTATACATTACAGAATACTATTCAACTATCAAAAAGAATGAAATAATGTCTTTTTTAGCAACTGGGATGAAAGTGAAGAACAGCATCCTAAGCTAATAACCTTAAGAACAAAAAATAAAATACTGCATGCTCTTGTAAGTGAGATCTAAAGTAAGGATATGCAAAAGCATAGAGAATGGTATAGTGGAAACTGAAGACTCAGACGGGGTGGAGGGGAAAAAAATAACCTATTGGGTACTCCGTGCACAGGCAGAGATGGTGGGTACTCTTAAATCCCAGACCAAAAGCTATTTTTAGTCCCAAAAGATACTGAAATTAAAATTTAAAAAAGCTAAAAAAACAATACTCAACATTTCTGAAAGTTGTATTGGCCAAAGAACCAACAGGCTGGTCTAAAAGGGACTGAGGCTTTTTAAAATGTAGATAGGCCTCTAGGACCCCCAAACTTAGAAGGTCAGAAGCAAGCTTTGCATGCTCTTTATAAAGTATATTTTCTAATGTCTTCTGAAGTGGCTGAGCCATTGTGGAAAAGAAAAGAGATTCCAGAGCTAAGATATGTAGAAAATAACAGAATGGGAAACTCTTCCTAGGTATCAGAATTGGACCTAAGAATATTCCCTACCTCCAGAATAGGGATATGAGTTGTAATTTCAGAATTTCTAGATAAATGACTGCTAAAGAGCTTCCTGTTCTTTCACTTTTCAAGTGACAGTATTTAAGGCTATTATCTTGCATCCGCTTCACCACTTGTATGCTTGATGTGAGTGGGACAGACTTGTCTTTTTTGGTTCATAGGTCTCCATATCAAGAACAGCTTCTCAAATTGTTGTAAGTCATAAGGCCTGAAATTGGAGCTTATGTGTGGTTTGATGAGGAGGTGAGTATATTTTATATGAGGGATATATATATAAAAAACTGTGCCCATGACAGTCTGGGGTCTTGCAAAATACTCAAATGCTTCATCTCTTTGGATTCATGCTCTTTGGCATGTAAACTCTGGCAACTATTTCTTACTCTTGGCTTATCTCTGTGACCCATTTTGACCAATCAAATTGTGAGCCTAGAACTCAGGAAGCCTTGTGGATTTCTATTTTCTGTCTGATGAACTTCTGCTGTCACCTTGACAACATGCCCAGTAAGATGAGAAATACGTGGAGGATGGTTGAGTCACTTCAGTCTTTCAAATCAAATCCAGCTGATATCAGATAAATCAAGTTCATTCCCAGACGTCTCCTGAATGACTCCAGTCAAGACCTGAAAATTGCCAGCACTAGCCCAGTATAATGATTCTTGCACTGGCTCACTAGGGAGATGCTTGTTTCTTAAGACATTGATATTTAGGATTACTAGTTACTTGGCATTTTTGTGACAACAGATATTTAATATATTACCTTTAAAATGTGGATAAAATATTTTAGGTAAGCACAAAAGCATTGGTAATCCTAAGAGTAGGTGCTATATATTCAACCAAGTTAAGAAATAAGCATTCCAAATACATTTGAAGCCTTGTTATGTAAATTATCATCCAATTTCCCCACTTTCCTACATCTATTATTCTCAGATGTTTTTATATTCTACTATATAGGTTTTTATACACAAAACATTGCACTTTTTTCATTTAAACATTATATGATGGCAATATTCTTTATAACCTAGAGTGGCATTTTATATTTAACATTTAAAATAAAAAAGAAGATGTTTAGCATTTTAAAACACATGCCCCAGTTCAATCATTTTCACTTCTGCATTACATTACTTTTAGTACAATTTACTGAAGGATTTTTCTCTATGTGGACATTATATTATCTTTTTAGGCCATTGGACACATTTGTGCATATTGGTTCAATGTATGGCTTTGGTTTTATATTTCATATTCCACTGGAGCCATGAAAATATACTAGCATGTATTTTATTTCTACTTAAGGATCTGTCTCATGTATTCAGCTAACAAATGCTGAATGTAATACTATTCATGTTGACATATTCCCTATTTTATGCAAAACTGGCAAAATTCACATAAACATAGATTGGCTTCAACCACCAGAAACTTTAGGAAAAAAATTTTAATGATATATATTTATTTTGTATACACTTAGTCAATGTGCTGTCACTCCTGAGAAATACGGTAATTCATATTAATTCCTCATAGCTTAAAATAGTCAAAATAGACTTCTTAGCAATTCCCTTTTTAACCTTGACTGGGATCATTACTCTAGATGTGAATTAGAATACAGAGTATTTTATGGGAGGTTGTTTAATACCCTGTACTAGGAAGGTAGTACTGAGATTTTAAATGTACAACAAAGGTTTCTTAAAAGTATAGTCTTGAAGAACTATACATAAAATAAAATTACACATTGTTCAAAATATCTCTTAGTGATCCTACATGAGGCTTGATTTTCATAAATAGGTAAAAAATATATTACTTTCACAAAGCAACTCATATATACTATGTGAGGGAAGTCATTATTTCAATGAGCTCAGAAACATGAAATGTGATATATTCAAATAAAGTTTTTTGACCTTGTCTCTCAATGATGCCTGTGCTGCAAAATGTTGTCCCTGTCTTAATAGCAAAACACAATTATTAGTTGAAAACATTTGCCCTCCTTTTCATTCACTATTAAGGAGAGTTCAATTTTCAAACATGAGCAAATCTAATCATCTAGACAGATCTATATTAAAGAATCATATAGATTGCCTTTTATGTCTCAAGATAATACTGTTAGAAACAATTGAAACATGTAATTATTTTTTAACAGACTAAAGACTGACCCAATTTCACTGTTCATGTTTTTAATTATAACATAGTTCCTATTTCAATTGCCATAATATTATTTACAGGATTTAAGAGCCCATAAGAACTGAGGAAAAAGTTTGTATTAAGTAATGATCAAGTATTTCCTTAGAAAATATTTTTAAGATAACAATGCCTTACTCACTTTTTGACAAAAACGGTTTATAAACATTTAAATTTTAAATCATTTAAATGTTTAATTGTATCAACTCACTGCACTCTATCTCGACTCAATTTTAGAGTTGTTCATGTTTTTAGATTTAGATTTGGACTTGAATTCGTTGTAAGCTATCACAATTTTAGAGCAATCTCATTTCCTTTCATTCATATAGCTATTAAATAATATTGCTTATAAAGATTTATTATGGTTTTATTATGATTCTGATTTCTTCCTACTTTATTAGAATAATTATATGTGAACATCATTTTAAGTGTCACCTACAAATTTCAGTGTAATTATGTGCCTGAATCACTAATGCAAATAATTGAGCTTCAAGTCAAACCAGAAGTCCTCAGGTTGCAGTCTCTACATATTTTTAAGCAATATTTCCTACTCTAAAACTAAATTTAAAGCAGGCATTTATGTTGAGTTTTCTTTCACAATAAATATATTAATATTCATTGACAAAACAGAATCTAAGGGTTTAATGTGATAAATTATCTTCATATATTAATTCAAATCTGTTCTTCTAAAGTTATAGATGTTTTTGCTGTATTTGAGGCTAGTTCAGTTTTCTATTGCAATACAATGAGCAGCTCCAAAATTTAATAGCTTCGTACAACCTCAATTTATTTATCACAATTCTGTAGATTGCCTGAGCAATTTTCCTGCTGGTCTTAACTGGGCTCACTCAGAAGTTGCATTCAACTTTGGGGTCAACCAGTGCTAAGCTTAGCTGGGATGGCTGCTTCCTTCTCTCCAAATGATCTTTTATTCTTAAAGAGGCTCCATTATGCTTCCTGAGATCATGATGATATCATGGTTCCAAAAGAGTTAAGCTAGCAGTATAATTTGTAGGGGTCAGTAACAATGAAAATGTGGGTCCTTTTTGTTCAAAAAACAAGAGTTTAAAGAGAGTAACAGTAGAGCATTAAACCAAGTGTGTGCTCTCCTAATGATGGGTCCCTAACAGGCCACACGGGTCACATGCCAAAAAAAACCAACCCCCAAAAAGAGAAGCAGTTGATGTTACAAAAATCTCTTGGATCCTGGCTCTTAGATGTGCAGCTTCACATCTGCCATATTCTATGGATAAGCACAAATCCCAAGGCTGGTGCACATTCAAAGGGTGGACCAGGATGGGAAGAATCTGTAATCATATTTTGCAATGTACTCCAAGACATATTTTAATTCTGTTCTTTTTTTTTTTAATTTTTTTTATTTTGAAGATGTGTGGTACAATTCAGGGTTAGGTATACAGATATTTATTATGCAGGTACCCTTGTTGATGGGGTGTGCCCTCCCTCCCCTGGCAGTTTCGCTCTACTGCCAATCCCACCCTCCCCTCCTCTGGCAGTTTCCAACTACTGCCAATGCCTTTCTTATACTATTATGATAACTGTTCAAGGTCTGCTTATGAATGAGAACATGCGGTACTCGTTTTTTTTGTTTCTGTGATAGATCACTCAGTATTAGATACTCTAAGTCCATTCAAGCTGCTGTGAAGTTCATAACTTTGTCCTTCTTTATGGCTGCATAACATTCCATCATGTATATGTACCACTTTTTTTTTTTTGAAAACAGGATTTATGGAGAGATTTTGAAAAGCTCTCACAGTGGGAGGGGAGCCAAGGGGGTTGCCCCACCTTTTTTAAAAATCCAGTCCTCTTTCGATGGGTTGGTTCAATGCTTTTGCTATTATAAATAATGCTGCAACAAGCATGCATGTGCAGGTATCTTTTTCATAGAGTGATCTGGGTTCCTCTGTGTTGGGAGCCAGCCATGGAGGCCCACCTGGCATTAGGGATCAGGAAGGGCCGTTGACCCCGAGACCACCAGGATGCGTTCGGGAGCTATTGACCCCATTTCCTCCCCCTTTCTACTCAGCACTAACCAGATTAAGCTCCTGTGAGCTCAAAACGTAAAAACTCTGAGATCGGGACAAACTTAAGCTAACTTTAGAAGCTCATTGCTCCCATTCCTCCGCAAACTGCCATTTTGGCTTTCACACAACTTATAATTCAAACTCGTGTCACATCTAAGAGCCTTAGTATTGGTCACAGGCTTCTGGGTCATGATCTTAGGATTTATTGAAGGTGTAAATTGTAGAATATATTTTTAGAAGACAGCCATTTTGTTGAAAGAATGCAGCTGGGTTACTTGCAGGTAGCCCACTATGAACCAGGCCACATTCCAAACATTCTGGGATGGGCCACTTTCGTTTGTAAAGTAAATACTTAAGCTTCTATAGAATTGTTTAACTTGTCATAAATCAATCAGCTTAGGATGAAAAAGGTTTATAGAATATGTCAGTCACGGATTAGGTTATCCTTTGCTATGGGATTTTAAGATTATCATATGAAAAGGGCTTAAAGACAATCATTGATTAAGTTTTCATGGATTAAGGTTTCTGGTGGGTGGAGGACGCCCCTTCCATATCTGCCTTTGTGTATAAAAGACCCATTGTAATTCCCAGTAACACACATCGCTTCTGCACTAGACTGGAGTCCAGTCTCTTTCTTTCTCTCTTCTTCCCCATAATCGCCGATGCCATCTCCACCTTTGGGGTACCCTGAACCCTGCTGGAGCAGGTCCTCAGCACCTCTGGGTATATTCTCAGTAGGGAGATTGTGGGGTCATATGGAAGGTTGACTTTTAGGTCTTTTAGAAATCACCAAACTGTTTTCCACACAGGTTGTACTAGTTTACACTCCCACCAACAATACAAAATTGTTCCCTTTCCCCCCTCTCCTCACCAGCATCTGTTGTTTTTGAGTTTTTGATGATAGTCATCCTGACTGGAGTTAGGTAGTATCTCGGTGTGGTTTTAATTTGCATTTCTTTGATGATGAGTGAGATTGAGCATTTTTTCATGTAACTCTTGACTGCTAAGATGTCTTCTTTTGAGAAGTGTCTATTCATATCTTTTGTCCACTTTGTAATGGGACATTTTTTGGCACATTTGAGTTCCTTGTAGATCTTAGATGTTAGGGCTTTGTAAGTATATAGTTGGCAAATACATTTCCCCAGACTTTGGACTGTCTTCCCGCTCTCTTGATGGTTTCTTTGACTTTGCAGAAGCTTGTCAGTTTAATGAGGTCCTACCTGTGTATCTTATCTCTTATGGCATTAATACTTGGGGTTTTGACCAGGAATTGGTTACTAGTTTTAATTTCCATAATGGTGTCTCCTGCATTTTCTAAGATTCTTATAGTTTGAGGTTATACATTTCAGTCTTTCGTCCAATTAGAGTTGATTTTTGTGTCTGGTGACAGGTAAAGGTCTTCTCCCCTCCCCAGTGGTTGATGGTGAAGGTTTTGTCTAAGATGAGTTGGTTGAGCAATTGAGGTTTTGCTTCTGGAATTTCTATCCTGTTCTATTGATCTATATGCCTGCTCTTGTACCAGTGCCAGACTGTTTTGATTATTATAGCTTTAAAACAATGCTTAAAAACTAGGAGTGTGATATCTCCCACATTTTTTGTGTGCGAGGATTGTTTATGTTTCCATATGAATTCCTGTATTGTTTCCAGGTCTGAGAAGAATGCTGCTGGTAATTTAATGGGTATTGCGTTAAATCTATAGATTGCCTTGGATAAGATGGACATCTTAACAATGTTGATTCTTCCAATCCATGACCAGGGAATATTTTTCCATTTGTTTTTCATTTTTTATTTATTTGAGTGGTATTTGTAGTTTTTGTGTAAAGGTTTTTGACTTCTCTGGTTAGAAATATGCCAAGCTTTTTTTTGTGAATGGAATTGTTTTTTATTGGGGCTTCTGTTTGTTTATTGTTGGTGTATATGGATGCAACTGCACATTTATTCTATACCCTGAGACTTTGCCAAAGTCCTTTATCAGTGCAAGGAGGTTTTTGACAGATTCTCTTGGGTTTTCAAAGTAAAGAATCATGCCATCAATGCAGACACAATTTTAAAAGGTACAAGTATTGATAAATTAATTGCTACATCAATTCTGTTCTTCTTACATCATATAATCAACCTCAGCATTTTCTCCATTCCAAAAACAAAATCTTTTACCGTTTAGTTAAATTATTTAATAAGATCAAATGCATTCTGTCATTTTCTGTTTACTTAATTTTCAAATCTCAATTAACTGTGAGGGAAGATTATAAATTAGTAAATAAGCAAAATTATAAAAACCTCTATAGATTGAAAAGAAAAATATATTTGAAGCCAGGCACGGTGACTCACACCTGTCATCCCAACACTTTGGGAGGCGGAGGTGAGAGAATGGCTTGAGCCCAGGGATTCAAGACCAGCCTGGGGAACTCGGTGAGACCTTGTTTCTACAAAAAATCAAAGAACTAGTCAGGCATAGTGGCATGCGCCTGTGGTTCCAGCTACTTGGAAAGCTGAGGCAGAAGGATCACCTGAGGCCAGCAGGTCGAGGCTGTGGTGACCAAGAGTGTGCCACTGTACTCTAGCCTGGGTGACAGAGTGAGACTCTGCCTCAAAAAAAAAAATTATATATATATTTGCAAGGAAAATGGGAATCTTAAAGGATCACTGGGTTGTTTTATTAGACTGTATGGAGATGACTGCCAGTTAATTTACTCTGAGCAAATATATCTGGGTGAGTGTGTGGACACTATTCCATTTCCATAAAAGAGAACTGTGTAATCCCCAGGTCATATCTAAGCCCTCGTAAAGCACAGGCATAGCACATAGCTCAAATAAGAATTTTCCGCCAAGAGTGCAAAATACATATTTCTGACCTGGAGTTAAAGGGAACTGGTTTGCTTTAAAAAGACAGAGAAGAAAGGCTTTGTAAGCCAAACTCTTTAAATCTAAGAAACAAAGAGACAATCTGGAGTGTTGTTTCACTAGGGTCCACCCATATCCTTAGAGCAGTTGTGAAGAGGTCACTCTGTCTCAATTAGCAATGGAAAGCTGTTTTAGAATTTTGGAATATTCTGTTCATTTTCCCACTAACATTTAGATGTTTTCAATATTGTTTTAATACTGTCTTTCTGGTTTATTGACTTCTTACTAAATGCAGCCTTACTTCAGACGGAAATGGGTTCTAATTCTTTCCAACAATTCTAATCTTCCAGCGACATTCTGTAACAGGCCCTCTACGTTCTCTTTCTAGATTCCCACCGTCTTCCATTTCTGATATCTGAAGACAGGTCGGAAGATAGTTGTTTTCCATCCTTACAACTGTGACCTTCACCTTATTTGTACGAGATCAAATCGTTTGTCCAATAGAAAGGAAATGAGCATGATATATTTTGTTGTAAACGGTGAGAATTGTAGGGAATCCACTGCATCTATTACTAGAGGGGGCAAAGCAGTTTAGTAACTGAGGGCTGCAGAAGGTTTCCTGGTGACTTCCAATAGGAGTTCTGTTTTTTTGTTGTGATTGCAGTTTTTCCACTTGAGAAAGATGCAATGTACAAGCAAAGGTGAACAGGGATGTCTGTTTCCAACTTCAGGGTAATTGAGGAATTGGCTCATTCTGCTGAGAGTGCACCAAAGAGAAGAAAACTCATTACTGGATGGGGGAGAAGAACCCAGGGAGAGGTCAGGCTGCCAGAAGCGTGGATCTCACAGCACTGAAGGCAGGCGTGAGACAGGGCACCCCCACCGTGGAGGACAGAAGGGCTCCTTCCCTGCCCGGCACTGATCAGGAGTGAGGTTGAAGACATTTAACAGCCGGGGTTTTGTGGGAATGTTCAACTTTCCAGATGCTATTTAATACTGCCAGACTGCATTATGTTAATTAACCCTCTTCCGACAACATGGTTGTTACAGGAGAGGTCTGCCAATGTCCAGCTAAGTGTGCACGCACAGGGAGGACAGGGACTCTCCCAAGTGATGAATGCAGGCTGTTTAGAAAAGTGTACTCCAAACAAGACGAACTGTTTCTCTGCTTTCAAGTGGAACAGCGAACTTAGTCCCCAAAAAGACTCTCTGTAGAAGATCCCTTGAAACCAGAGCTCCTTATTAGAACTGGTTCAGATGACCCCAAGTCCCCTGCTAAGGACACCAGTGAAGAAGAGTTGAATGAGTGCTGTCCTCTGTAGGGTCACTCTCCCTTCCACCGCCATCCTTTGCATGGGGTATTTGACGAAGGAAATTTCACACTAGCACTGAGAGAAAGAATGTAATCCAGAAGAGTTTGCAGAAGGAGATCCCATTTTTGTACAATAATGGCAAAAATGACTCTTCCACATTGTCTGCAGATTGAGAGATAATGATGGGCTAGATAGATGGAGAGATGATGGGTAGATAGTTAGTTTTGGAATTATATAAAATGAGTTATGGCAGTAGGTCAGAGGCAATATAGAAAAAGGAGGAAAGAAGCATGATACAGAAAAAAAGGAATTGCTTTTTTAAAGTGATTAGCGTGGATAATACTATTCAATTTAATTCTGTATTTCTGTAAGATTATGCGTGCATATGTATCTGATGACAGAATTTAAAGAACCACAGATAGCCTGAAACATTGGTTTTTAAAGGAATAAAAAGTTACTTCTGGGCTCCTTTCTTGTTGATTCTGAGCAAAGAAATATCTGAACAGTCATTAATAGTTAGGATACATTTATTGGGGCAACTAAATGCCAGGCATTATTCAGAGCTGGGGTCTAACTGACTCTTTCTTCGTTATTCCTCTTAACACATCATAAGAGAAATGGAAAACTGTGATGCATTTTGGGCTATGAACAACAGGCTTTTCATGGTGGAACCAACTCAACCAAATAAGAACTGACAGCAGTGGAGATGGGGAAAACTTTCCTGGCAGGACGGAAGAATGACATGTTCATATGTCTGTGGTGCAAATGTGAAAGATGAAAACTTGTCTAACTTGGACTTATTGTGCACACACACACACACACACACACACACACACACACACACACACATCTGTAGAGACAAAATTACTCAAAATACATAGTACTTTTTTAATTTAAAAAATTAAATGTTGCCGGGCTCGGTGGCTCAGCCTGTAATCCCGCGCCTTTGGGAGGCTGAGGTGAGTGGATTGGCTGAGCCCGCGGGTTCGAGACCCGCCTGGGCAGCGAGACCTCATCTCTACAATAAATCAAAAAATCAGCCGGGCGTGGTAGCCCGTGCCTGTAATTCCGGCTACTCGGAAGGCTGAGGCGGAAGGATCGCCGGAGCCCGGCAGGTCGAGGCTGCGGTGGCCGGGAGTGGCCACTGCACTCCAGTCTGAGGACAGAGTGAGACTCCAACTCAAAAAAAAAAAAAAAATTAAATGTTACTTTATTTTCTTAACATATGCACTTTTGAATAAGGAAAAATAGAATTAGTTCTTCATGCAATTTAATAGCTACAAAGAAAATCATTCTTCCCAAATGTGCACCAGCCTTGTTTTCATTCCTGCCTGTTCTCTAGCGTGCAGCTGAAGATGTGATGTGACTCTTAGTCATCCTGTGAAAAATTAGTTTGATGTTAGGAGCCCACTACTATTGTTCTTTCACTAGCAAAGCTCCCAATGAGATCAATCAGAGCTTTTCTCCTGACCTAGGAGAGTGCAGTTGTGTCCCAGTGCAGGAAATGTGGGCAAACCTAGCAGCTGTTTGGTCATCTTCGATTGCTCAGACAGTTAGGAACATTTGAGTCTGTTTAACTCCCGCTAAGATGGTGACCTTAAATTCAGACAGCAGAGCTTCGAGAAAAAACGCTTGCTTTAAAAAATTCTAGATCCTTTTTACTCCTGTATTTCCACAGATACATTCTGAGTCCCCATGCATTCTGCCAAACCTATCATGAAGATTAGATTCAGGTACTTAGCTGGATGTGTGAGGGTAAGGGTGGGATTGGTTGGAGTGGATGGAAGGCAGAGAACCAAGGGAAACATTGAGCATTTTGCCAAACAAGAAATGACAAGGGGAGATGAAGAACAGTGTTCCTGTGAATATTTTTATAGGATCCATTATTATGATAATCAATATAGTAAGCTACAACACAACCTAGTAAATTATATTTTTATTCCCTAAAGCATTTTTAATATTCCACAGGTATGATTTGGATTTCTTCCTATCATATGCTATTACAAAGCAAATATATTTACTAGAAAACAAAACGCTTCATATGTAACATCTGAACTATAGCTTGAATTATTTCACTTTTGTCATGTAAAGGCACCAGAAGCATCTACATTGTAAATTATTCCAGGGCTCAAGCTTTGCTTTCTGCTTGTAATACATTCTTTTAAATTAATTAATCTATATGTTTGTTTTGTTGTGAATGATACTTTAATCCCTATGCATAACAGAAATTGCTATTATTGACAGGATTTCCTGTTACTATTTACCTTTATGATTTTATCTTTGGCTAAAAAAGCATGATTGAATTTACAATTTTTAGTTTCTGTTGAAGTTTAAGTGGCTCATGGATGCATTTTTTTTTCATGGTTAAAAACACAACATAAGCTCTAGTCTCTTAACAGATCTTTAAGTGTACATTGTGGATGATATTCTTATTTATAGGTACAATGTTGAACAGCAGACCTGCAGAATTCATTCATCTTTCATCACTGACATTTTAAACGGATTGATGAGCAACTCACCATTTCACCTTCCCACCAGCCCTTGGCAACCGCTATGTTGTCTCTGCTTCTATGGGTTTGCCTAGTTTAGATATCCCACTTAAGTGGAATCATGCAGTGTTTGTCCTTCCATGACTGGCTTCGTTCACTTAGCATAGTGTCCTCAATGCCCATGTTGTTGCAAATTGTAGGATTTGTTTCTTTTTTTAAGCCTAAATTATTGACAGGGATTTGATTGATGATAGAGAAACAGTAAAAACAGCAAATGTGTATTACTGAATAGAAACACCACCCAAAAATTAATTTTTAAAAAACAAGGATTATACTCTAAGAGCAAAGACTTTTAAAGATGTCAGAAAATATGTGCACTTTCTTGATTCTGTAGCTGGTTCTTGAATCGGTTTGGAATTTTGCTAGATTTTGTGGGTTCTCCTGCCCCAAGTCAAGGGTTTTGACATCTGTTGTTCTTGAGACGTGATGAAACTTATGATAAAAAGGACAAACATAAGATTCACTGACTGAAAATCTTATTCAAGAATTACTTCGTTCTTTGCACTTTAACATGCCTTCCAGTCCTGATGGATGTTCACCACAGTTGCAACTATGGTTAAAAAAAAAAAAGCACACACTAAATTTGGAATTAAGAAGCCTCAATTTGAACTGAGTCTAGTTACTTACAGCAATAAGATCCTGTGTACCTGCAGTTATAGTGGAGGTTTTTAAAACTGATTTTCTATTAATACACACCTCTCCATAAATTTTAAAACAACCAACCATTGATGCATGACGGTATGCATTAATCTCAAACGTATATATTGAGTAAAATAAGCCAGGCGTGAAGAATGTATACTATCTGCTATAACCTATAGAAAATTCAAGAACAGGTAAAACTAATTTGTGGTGTTGGAAATCAGAAGAGTAATCACGATCAGTAGGAAGAGGGCAAAGGTAAGGATTAATTGGGAAAGTAAATGAAGTTATTTGGTGATGATGTTTAATATGTTCACATGGGAGTGTATGTTAAAAATCAGCAGCCAGTACTGAGGATTTGTACTTCTTCCTTACATAAGTTGTATCTCAATAAAATACTGTAAAAATGGAAAAGAAAGGGAGAAGACGAAAATATAGGCAACAATTAGAAGCAAGACCACACTATCAAGAGGGGAAGGGCAGACTGGACATCACTACTGCACTTCGGGTCTTTGCATTCCTCAGCCTGTGAAAATGTGGAACTATAAAATAGGCCCAAGAATCCAGGGGGTAGAATCCCCTTTGGGAAGAGGATTCTTTTCTTGACAATGGTGGACCAAGCCTTCTCCATTGTTTTCACGACTCCCTTACAATCCTAAATTGCTTTACAAGGTATCCTTGGTGTTCAACAAACAAATAGAATGTCTTATTTTTTTTTAAATCACTATCTGAGTCTGTAATAATATAACACAATTTATTAAAATTTTTAATTTTTTAATTATAAAAATTTTTATAGTTTATAAAAAATTCAGAATTTTGACTTTTGTTGTTGTTGTTGGCGTCTCACTCCATCGCCCAGGCTGGAGTGCAGTGGCACGCTCCCGGCCACCGCAGCGTCAACCTGCTGGGCTCCGACGATCTTTCCGCCTCAGCCTTCCAAGTAGCCAGAACTACAGGCGTGCGCTATCACGCCCGGCTCATTTTTGATTTATTGTAGAGACGAGGTGTCTCCAAGTTGCCGGAGCTGGTCTCAAACCCGTGGGCTCAGGCAACCCACTCACCTTGGCCTCCCAAAGTACTGGGATTACAGGCTAAGCCACCGAGCCCAGTCCAGAATTTTAACTTCTAATTTAAGTTCTTGAAATATGCTGGTGCTATTTTATTTACTATAGGATGTACTTCTTGGTAATCTATATTATTTTGTCTTCTAATTGCAAAAACTCTCAACCCCCCCAACACACACACACTTACACACACACACACACTCACACAGCGTTGCTGAAAAATTCCTAACTGGAGAAAGGGCACACCAAATGCAAGTATTTGGGAAGGTATAGTTCAAAAATGAAATATAATTATTCATCAACAATCACAGAAATTAAATCTTTGGCATTCAGTTCATCTCCATGTCATTTCAAGATGTTTCTCTCCATTAAGGTACTCAAATAGTAACATAAACAAGCCATGTTGTATTTTATTGGTTCGCATTTTAATATGACATTTATATTCCATTTTCTATTTCACTAGTTGCCACGTATATTTCTATTGTTTTCATATCCCTCCTTTTGCCAATAGTGCTTTTCTTAATAGGGTTTTTCTTATAAAGTCAATTCTAAAATGTTTTTATGTTCTATATAATCAATTTTCCACAGTTCTGTAATGATTGCTTCATAACATTCTATGACTTGTTTTATTGCTTTTGTTTTCATTTATAAAACTATTATCTGAATTAAAAATACAAATGCAAGTACAGAGTTTTCCATATCACTGCAAAGATTGAAATTCAGAATTTTTGCAGAGCGGCTTATAAAAACATGACAGTATAATCAGAGAGCTAAAGGATGATGATTTTTCTGACCGAATCTTGTTTTTGCAAAGCAAACTTATAGTTTGTTGAATGACCTCAGTGATCATGCTTCTGGTTAATAATCAGGTGGCCAATTTTCCCTACATCATCATGTAGCTAACTAGCTGTTAGTTACTAACTATAACTAGCCAAATAATCTAAGTACCTAATGGCATTTTTAGATTATTAAAAAAATTAAGGAGAAACCAATCAATCATTTATCCTAGAACTTGATATTTTTATTAGTCTAAGTTTTACTAAAAGACAAAAAATACAAAATAAGTCATTGATACATTAAATTAAATAGTTGAAATCCTTCATGAATTCATCATTGGACACTGTCTCACACACACAAATTATAAGTAAAGACAAGAAAAGTCTGGCACATATTATGTTGCAGAAAAATACATTATAAGCAGAACTATCCTTAAAAACTTTTAGTATCAAGAACTATCCATCTGGATACAAGACTCTAAGCCTTTGGTTTTCAATCTCATTCGATTTAATATCTCCTTTTTAAAAAAAATACTTTTATAATATCACTTTTATACTATTGATATAAAATTCATAGGTAATATGACATACTAACACATGATACACACACACACACACACACACACACACACGCACACACACACATACATATAAGGGTGCCAAAAAAAGTAAAAACATTATAAGAAAGGAAAAGACTGTAATAAAATGATAATACTCAATAAGATTAAACAAGTCACATTTGACTTCTGCAATTACAAGAAGTGCACAGAGTGTTTACCATCAGCATGCAGGCACTTCTGATTACAGCAAACATCTCTTAACATCTTTTAAAATGTGTATACGTTTGTTTGGCACCCCAATATATATAGTCCCCCACAATAAAGTTCTACATTTGGAAAACACATTGTTCTCCCAGTTTTGAAAGAAAGAAATATAACACATAAATAAGTTAATACATGTTATCTTTGTCAAAGCTTGGAGACTATATAAATGACACATTTTTAAGCTAAGTCAAAAACTATTCAAAAACTATTCTCTTCATGTATGTAATTTTCCTATGACAACCAGAATAGAAAGCATTTAAGAGTCTATAAAAAGTTTGTTGTATCATTTATATATATAGTCTTAAGTGTAATATGAAGAAAAAAACTAAGAAATTACTTATAACAAATTCTGTGCATATAATAAGTAAATGTTTAGGCATACCTAAACCATAAGGAAATAGGCAGATGTTTGTTCCTATAAGGCATCATCACTGTGAATGCTACAGATTCAAACGTAAATTGATTCATGTTATATGGTTACCTCAAGACCAGAGAAACACAGTGCCATGGGTGACATGATTTTGAGAAATGGTGAACAACTCTTAGTAAAGTTTTTAACAAAATAAAGTGCAGTCTTTTCTCAATTTATATGGAAAAAAAATGTGCTAAAATGAGTCACAAAAATACTTGATTTTTCTAGGTTCATTTATGAACAGGTCTTTCACCGACATGGATGCTTAATGGAGCATTAGAAAGTCATGCAGAACAAAATAGACAGTCATTGTACAGGAATGTGCCATTCAGACTCAGAGCATCTAGCATCAGGGGCTATCGCTTGCTAAATAACAGCAGTGCCTCTCCACTGGTGATGACAACCAAATGTCCCAACATGTTTACCAAAGGACTTCTGGGGGGAATTGTATATCCAGGTGAAGACCACTGCTCCAAATAATCACATTATATGTATCTGCTGCTAAGGCCAATGTGTCGCTCCAGACAATTAAACAACAACAAAGTTAAATTAATGTAAAAGAGAATCCCTGTTCCTTCCCGCTTTCTTCTCACTTTTAGCCTGAGACCCTTGAATGTAACAAAGAGAAGCAGCTTCTACACTTAGGTTCAACATTCTTTCACCACAAAACGGGTGCTTGCTATGACGCGGCACAAATGTCTTGCCAAGACACTTTTCATATTTTTCAGAGGGCAGCTAATCGCATAAGGAGTTTGCACATTTATGTACAATCACAAAACATGAGCCTAGAGATACTCTTACCTCATTAACTGTGACTTTAATCATAAGAGCTAGAACTTAAAGGGGTTGTAGACTATTGGTCCAGGCTTTGTTCTCAACAGTGTTCTAGACAGTAATACTTTTACTTCTCACAGCCTTCTCTGGAAGGTGTTATCGCCATTCTCATTTTACAACGGAGGAGACTGAGGCACAGTCTAATGTCACACAGTTGGTAAAAGTAAAGTAAGGTTGAAAATCTGGCGATCTGATGCCAGAGTCCATGTGACTGGCTATGCACATTACACTCTTTCTAGTACTTGTGGGGCAAATTGAGCAAAAGGGATAGTTATGAACTGGCTGTTTGTCTAAGAGTGCCAGGGGTTTATTGTTATTTTCATTTTTAAATATAGGATGAGGTAGCTACTACCTTATTCTCCATCAGCTTTTTCCTCAAGTTATTGCTGCTCCACTAAAATAATACCCAGATCTCCTAACACATAAATCCTTTGGAAATTACCCTCAGTTTACTGGTTCTGGGGATGGCTCTGATTTTAGACTTATGGAGCCTTGCAGAATACACGTTGGCACATTGTGTTTCTACTCATGAATCTCACCCCTACACTTTTCTGGTTTTGATTAAATTGTCCAGTGAACATTTGTATTCCCCTGGTGTATCATATTCTAGCACAGTGAGATTCTAGGTATTTAGTAAGCCCTAAAACATAATCAATTAGAAATTATAATAGTCCAGGTTAGATAGAAGTTATATGAGGGCCGATAATGTGTTTGTCTTGTTAGCACTTTTTCTCTGTCTTCTAGTACAGTGCCTGAGATCTACAGAATTTCAATAATATTGTTGTTATTGTTAAGTAAATAAATTATATGCAAGATTTGATAAAAGCAACTTGGTTTGAATTTACTCACCCTGACACTACTGCTCTGAACACTGTCTTCAAGTTCAATTTTTTTTTTCACCATCTATCATTGTTAGGTTTCTAATGCAGTCAGCATTCTGCGGTAATCTGCCAGATTCAATCCAACTTATAATTTCTCATAGCTCCTTGAATTAAACGCAGCATTACATTTATATGAAATTACCCTTTCATACTTTCAAAGTATTTTTCATCTTACTGAATCATCATTTGCTATATATTTATAATGAAAATCAAGTGATTTCAGAATCATGTTGCATTTTAAATATAGTTTCCCCACTACAATAAAGTTCTACATTTGGAAAACGCGTTGTTCTCCAAGCTTTGAAAGAAAAAAGATAACACACACGTATATTTGTTAATAGATGTTATCTTTGTTTTTCAAAGCTTGGAGACTATATATATGACACATTTTTAAGCTAAGTCTTCAAAAACAATTCTCTTTGTGTGTATAATTTTCCTATGACAACCAGATTGGAAAGCATTTAAGAGTCTATAAAACGTTCGTTGTATCATTAAATCGGCACGCGTTTATAAAGGTTTACCTTTCGTTTCAGTGATATGTCACTGTGGGATGATGCGGTGTGTCGCAGCTACAGAGATTGTATTCCATGGCATGAATTTGTAGGAAGTCATAAAAATTTGAAATGACAAGCCAATTCTAATAGAAAATATGTGCATAAGACAGTAAAATGAAATGAATCAAATATATATTTATTACAAAGCACACTTTCTTGAAAAATATGAAACAAGCTTAGAAGAACAATATTTTAAATACTAGTTTGCAGGGTTGCACAAATTGGATACACTTTTCAAGGAAACCAGAGAATAGCCTTTCCTCTGGCCGTCATGATGCGTTGTCTTTTTAAGGGGAAATTCAAATTACCTAAGGAAAAGAAATACCTCAAACTAACTATAAAGATCATGGAAGACCAATAGAAAGTCCCACCCAGGAACAGACCATAGATTAGTTTTCTGAAAATAGTTAATGGAAGTAAATTGAGCTACCATCTACGACACAGAAATATTTTTTAAAATTCTTTCATCTGAGGAAATAAAGTAAAACCAAAAAATTGTCTCGGTATAGGGAGTTTTACAATGATATATGAAACAAGAGCTCAGCAGGTCTAAAATCTTGGGACATGCTAGTAAGTATTTGCAATGAAAAAAACTTTTAGATAGCACGTATGATTTGTAGATATTTGCAAGAATATATTAAAAGGCAACAGGAGAATGAAAATGAGTGAAACATGCCATTTTAGTATGAGGAACCATTGCTAGATCATAGCCCTCACCTTTGTCAAACTCAAAATTACAGCATAAAACACTTATTTAGATCTGTGTCCTGGCAGGCGGACTTGCACATAATGCTAAACATTGACATTACATTGATACTAAAATTTTCCCAAATCTGCCGTGTCATATTGTAAGCCATTTGCTCTTTATTAGTGTTCTCTGACAGAACTTGCATCTGCTCTCCTTCTAATTTGTTTTCTCTCCTTCTTTCCAAAAATGTCCCCTAAGCCAAACAACTCTGTTTATAATTCCCTTTATTATTAGAATAGATTGGTGCTGCTATGTTCATAGAAATGCTTCCAGTCTTTTGTTGTATCTCTCAAGGATTGCAGACATATTTCCATTGGTTGACAGAGTATTTTCTTATAAAATCTTTAGGTTACTCAATCTCTGGTCATTTAATAAATCCCTTCATGGATATGTGGGAAAAGAACCGAATCACTACGTGCCAAATAGAAGGTACTGTGTCAACACATAACTGTTCCTTAAAATTCAGTAAGACTCCTTCTTTAACTATTTTTAAATAATTTGGGAGAATTTAAAGCTTTGACCACCCGTCTACAAACTGCATCCAACCAGGAAGGTGACAATTATACACTTTTTCAAATTCTTCCAAAATTACAGCTGTCTAATCTTGCAACACAGCCAAAGAAACTGTTGGATCAATACAGAGGGAGCTTCCTGGGTATTACATTCTGTCTGAGAAACTAGAAGTGTGTTCTCCTTAGCCTTTTTTTTTCAACTTTAGGACCAAGAAACTTTATGAAAAGATGGCACAACACAGTAGAATGATTAAAAACGTGTAACAGAAGCCACAGCAGTTCAACAGCCTTGAAAGAGCTACTGAAACTCTCTAGTGACTCTTCATTTATAAAATAATGAAACCAATAATACCAATTTTATAGGCATGGAGGGAGAATTAGATGAATTAATATCTGTAAAGTGCTTTTTTTAATGTTTCATATTTGGCATACTGTAAGAGCTATATAAACATTTACTGTCATGAATATTCCAGTAATGATTCTCCAACCCAGAAATAAGTGATGCGACTTTGAAACTATTTTAACATGATAAATGTGAAGGTATATTTCATATACATATATTAGATATAATGAAACCTTTATTAAGGATGACCTATCAAGATTATATGACATGAGGTACATATGTGTACTTTTTTCTGAATATAACAAATATCTCCTACTGTTTTCTTCTTTTACTCTCTAGACTGGACAATCTGAGGACATATCTCTTCAACTTTATCAAATAGGGGTCTCCATTGGGAAAGCCTTGATAAAGTATTCCTGTAAAGATGGCCCCATCTAGCTGAGGGCAGAGTTACAACGTCCAGACCTGATTTCCCCAGGGAGGGTTTACTGGATATGAAATTTCACTGAAATTCAAACCCAGTAGCAAAGCACAGGGAGGGTCACCATTAACCACAATGTGTCCAATTCTTCCAATGAGCTCCTGATAGAGACAGCTATATTTAACCTGGATGTGCCTTCTGCACACACCAGGGATTTATGTTAGTTGAAAGCAGAATCCAGGGAGCTCTTGAATACAGTCTAATAACTGAAGGAATTTCATATTTCTTTGTGTTGTTTAAGGATATAGACAACTGGGAGAAGATTGCTAACAGAAGTCAAGACACAATTTCTGATCACCGGGATACGTTTAAAGGTGTGCTTATTCCAGTGGGGAAAAGAATAGAGAAAATGCCATCTTGATACTGCTGGGAAGTTGGGTCTTGAACACAGTTAAAACTGAATAAAAAAGACCATTTTCCCCATTTAATTATTTGGTGAAATTTTTAGAGGATTTTTTTTTTTCAAAAGACAAGTGTATTTTTTTAATTAAAATTATTATATTTAGTAAAATTTATTTTATAATTTCTTTATATATGATTTTTTCATTTATTGGAAGATTGGGGACTATATTTTTTATTAAGTATATGTAGTACTATAATTCTTATGTTACATATGTATTCTTATTTCATGCTTATAACAAGTCTTGTTTTATTTTCCTCCTTTAGAGAAGTGGAAACTGAAGGGTTGAAGTAATATCAAAATCAAGTAGTGCCAGCAGGAATTTAAATATAACTCTTGTTCTACTCCAAAATGTATGTCTTTTACATTATACTATGTTCTACCTGACATGACTATTTTGAGTGAACTGTATTTTTTGTGTGTGTGTTTCCCACCTCCCACCCCAACTTAGTGTTTGACAGAGTGATAAATAAGATTTGGTGTTTTTTTCACCTTCCCCTTTAAGTGTCTCAAACCCTATACTTTACTTTTGATGTTTCTGCTTCCATTATATTGAAGTATCATTTCTCTGCTATATCTTTTGGATTAGGGAATATTATTGCTTAAGCAAAGATACTAATGGAATAGCAAGCACAAGAGGGTTGTATGGCCAGATCTGTGGCTACCATGTGCCATTAGAACACAAAGGTGTCCTCCCTGGTGGTTTCAGAAAATCTATTACGGAAAATTTCTTCCATCCCTATTCCAAGAAAGGTAGCCCTGAGAAATTTTAACCAAGTAGCCAGCAGACTACTAACAGCCACTTTAAGAGTGATTATTGCCTGTAACCCAGCAGCTGCCTCTTGTCAAAGGAGGAGCACGTCCACGAAGTTGAGAAAAAACATGCTTCCGTTCATACTCCACAATGTATGTACCAAAATCTCATTCCCACTTGCACAACCCAAGACACTTTAGTACTCGAATAATAAGAGAACCTAGTTCAGTTCTTTTGTTATGGAATTGAGTTTTGAGAGCATTTTTAAATACTCAAAACAATATTATGGGTTTTCTAAGTTAATGGGTTTAAGCACTGTCAAAGGAAAATGATACAAGGTTTCTCCCAAATCTAAGACTCCCCAGGCAATACTGATGAAATGTAGAGTTAAGTGTCAAAGTAACATCTGCAGAACCATGAAGCTCACTCAAAAAGCAAGAGTCATCAGTTTTCAAGTTTCTGGATGAATGGAAAGTATAATTACTTTAGAAATAGGAGGGAGACTATTTCAGAATATTAAAATTAATCCTGTCTCTAATTAATTAATTAAAATTAATCCAGTCCCCGAGTCTATGAAAGCAGGGACCTCATCTCATTAATCATTCTACCCCTAATACCTATGTTACGTATGACGGATATGGGTGCTTAAAATATACTGGGAAAAGGAATCCATGAAATAATAAATGAATATCTTGATAGTAGCCACAGGCAGAAAACAGCACATGATTCCAACACAGGATAAGAGACCGAGAAGGAAGATGAGTAGAATACAAAATAAATTGCTCTTTTTCTTTCCAATCTGTCTTATATGGTCTCTGATTATAAACAAACCCAAGTGAAAACTTAGATGTCGGTGAAGGTGGTGCTAGTACTCATGCCCTATGTTCAAACCCCAGAAAAGTTTCATCTCTGCCAGGTTGGGGTTTTACTCTTGTCTTCCTCCCACTGGCCATTCTCCCTTTGTTCCTGATGTCACACTGCATGCAGAGTAGACTCTGCCACGTTCCTAAGGGCCTCTGCCCTCCCAATCTCATATTAACTTTTAAAAAGCTTTCACGGAAACAAAGAACTGAACACCACCACATGTTCTCACTCATAAGCAGACCCTGAACAATTATCATAATACTACAAGAAAGGGATTGGCGGTAGTGGGAAAGTGCCAAGGGGTGGGGGGCATTCTTCATCAATAAGAGCACCTGATCTCAAACCAGGTGAAGTGAGGATCAAAGTGAGGCTCAAACTTTACCTGTACGATGACCATCTGTCTACCTGACCGTGAATTGTACCCCGCATCTTTAAAATAAAAATTTCAAAAAAGAAAAACGTTTAAAAAGAAAAAAAAAAAACGAACATTATGAAAGTCACAACAAGGCAAAGAACATCAATCATCTTAGGATCTCTCACTAAATATGCACTTAAATTCCTTAATCAATAAGTTCAAATCATCAGCCCTCACCAAGTAGTCTTATTCTGGGGAGTGGGGAGTGCAAAATTGATGAGGTAAGTAATTCATCAACTCCACATGAATGCCCCAGAACCCTACTCAATAATTCATTGTGTCAGTTCACTACACAGTCTCAGATAAGTGGTATTCACTCTCTATACCATAGCAAAACTCCAAATGGTTTTTCTCCATGTAATCGCTAAAGGAAATTGTAGAACAGTCCACCGACACATGGTTAACACAATTGGGTGATGTCACTGAACCAGAGGTTCTCTTCACTAGTTAACCTACAGAGAAACAGAAACTTTGAAACTAGAAGGACAAACGGTTTCAACGAAGCCTGGAAGTGTGATGTGTGATTAGTAATTTATACAGCACGAACAATTCTAATGCTTTGTAGAGATATTTAGAATTCAATTCAAAGTAGTTTTACAATTTAGTCCTTGCATTGAGTAAGCTTTTGTTTTGAAGATTCAAAAATGCATAAGAAACAGTTTCTTGATCCTAAAAGCTGACCAATTAATTTGAGAATAAGATTAGCATGCAAGTAGTATTAACATGAAACTGAAAGTATACTTCAGAAAGGAAGTATTAAATATGACAGGAATAAAATGGGGAAAAGCTTACATCTAGCTAGGCAGATTATTCAATATGTTAGAATGATAATTATATTTTTAAAAGACAGATGGAGATAGAGGGTGCATGTGAGTCTAATTCCATCCTGGTACAAATACTTAGTGTGCACATACAAAAGAGCAGGTAAACATGTTTGGTACAATATACACTACTTTCTAAAGTGATTACTATGTGACAAGCACTACCCCAGGAACTGTACATACATAATTAATTCCATAAAACAGCAACATGAAATTAAGGTGTTCAGGCACTTTATTATTTCAATGACAAAGATGGGTTAGACCTGGGTAACCTTATTCTCTAACACTTGCTCTCAAATGCTGCATTAAATTCCTTTCATTTCTTATACCTATCAAATAGGGAGAATGATGTAAAAGGTGTAGTTATTAACAGAAACATGGATGTGGGAGGAAGGATTTGTTTTGGGCAGAGAAGATGAGGAGTTCATAATTCTATATTTCAAATTAGAGTATGTGTCATGATACTCAGGGGCTTGGTTTAAAGAGTTGGAGAAACCTCCAGTTTTGATTTGGGAATTACTTTGGCAGAGTTGGGTTTGGAATAAATAAGTTCACCACAGTAGGGGCAAAGTGAGAGAGAGGAGAGTGGAGAACAAATGCTCTTTATTTGGAGAAGAAAGAGGAAGCAGAGTCACTACTGTGCATAAGAGCCAGTGATACTCTCCTGGGCCAGACTGCCCTGAGTTTGACTCCTCACCTGTCCATCACTCACTGCAGGGCTTTAAAAGAGACTCGAAAATATTTGCAAATTTTTAACTAGAAAGAAAAAAAAACTAACATTTTCTGTATACATTCAGTATGCACCATGGGCTTTATTAATTTTGGCTTATTGACTACACATAGTTTTATTTTCTACTTTCTAGAAATGAAAAACCTCTCACATCCCAAGGATGATAAGAAATAGGAGTCAAGTTCAAATATGCCTAACTCTAAGCAGCTACTATTCACCTATCGAAAGATAAGAAAAAATCAAAATCACGAATAATATGCACATGTGCATGTAACATGCGCGCACACACACACACACACACGCACACAAACACACACACACACACAGTTTTCACACCGTTTTTGTCTCAGTAATTGAACAAAAGTGTTTTTCTGTTTCTTCAGACTTTTGGTGTCTTTTTTAAAAATCATAGTACAGCATTTATTAAGACCCTCTGAGTCTAGGGAGACAACCACAGTGATCATGTAAGGAAAAATTGGGCACAAGAATCCTGAGAACATTGTTAAAGAAAACATGGTTGGGGGGGACACACCTCCTCACAAGGGCACCCTCACAATGAACACCTGTATACCCAACCCTCACCTGTACCCCACAATCTCAAAACAAATTACAAAAAAAGAAAACATGGTAATAAAGATTACTGATCAGTTGCAGAACTCCATTTTTATGGTATAGGTTTAGATACAGACATTTTGGGGAAATGTCCTAAGATATTTTCTTAAGTTATTTTGGGGGAGAGGTGAAGATCATGGCTTCCGAACCAAAGCTGAGACCATACCCCTGGGTCAAGAACATAGGAAGCTGGCTTGCAGAAAGAAGGGAATGAGAGAGAAGTACTCTACACCCCACAAGGTGATATACCAACTTTAAGAAGTGTGGATGAGTGTCAGAATTTTTGGAGATAGCAAGGATTTCCTTTTTGATCTTGTGGGGCTTGGGGCTTATCCTAGACACAAATCACCTGATTTGAACCCTGAGGAAACGGATTTAAATCTTTTCTTAAGGGTAATCAGTGAGGTCAAGAAGCATGTTAATTTGGGTACATAAAACCCGTGGTCAGATAGATGAGCTGTCTGTTCCGCCCTCCAGTTTTTCTCCAAATCCTAGAACAGAAGGCACAGGTCATGCATTTTCAGAGGAAGGGGTGGGGAAGTGATATTTCCTCTTTTGTAAGAGAAAAAGGAAATCTATTCATTCAGAGTGTTCGGGTTTGATCTTGATCCTTCTAATCTAGAGTTGTCATTTGTTTGTTAGATAGAAAAGAAAGTTGTGCACTGACCCAAGGGAAGGCATAACATCTGAATGATGACCCCACTCCTCCCACCTGCAGCCACATAAAAGAACTTTCTGCATTAGGAACTATTCGAGTTGACAGGGAAAGTTTGAAGGGGAATGTGATATAATGCTGTAATATAAAAGACGGTAGAAAGAGAAAAGAACAGAATAGCACTTTATTCTCTATTAAGAGTTCTCACACATAGGAGGAGAGGGCGAGAAAAGAATAACAATGTAGAAGGTGGTATCAAAGGTGTACTCAATTCTGACTTTTATTCCAGCCATTCACCCTTTGCACTGTCCTTCATCTCCTAAGCTTTTTGTGTGTGTGTGGTTTTCATAATAAATCTGATGCATTTTAGAAATCCAGTTTAAAAAGAAAAGTGAAACTAGAATTGAAGCTTTCGCTTTCCTAACAGCTTTTGGATGTAAATGCCCCATTAAAAATACTACTTTTCTCTGTCCCCGTTTGAATTGATTTTGATGCTTCATTCTAAAGTCTTCAACATAATTGACTCCTTAAAATGTAATCTTGGTATTGTCTGATTGTGCAATACTAATAGGCACGAGACCTTAGATGATTTATCTCAAGGAACAATGTGATTTTTTTCTATAGTGTGATCTCTGTCTATAGAAACTAACCTAGTTATCCATGCAACACAGGAAAAATCAATAGAATGTAAAGGTACTGTGGTATGTAGTATGTTTGCCACAGATGTGACATTCAATGTGACTGAGCGTTGCTGCTTCATTCAAGCTTGGTTGAGGTAATAGATTACATGCTACAAATTAAGATTTTTTTTAAAAGCATCCAACACTCAAGCCTCACCATGTAAATATTCTTTGTGCAATTTTACATTTCAATGTTAAAACCTTTTGTCTTGGTTAGGATTTCAGGGTATTAAACCAAAAATATGTCATTACTATTGTGAGAGAATGGGAGGAAAAATTAATCTGCGTGTCATTATTGGTTGAAGATGTTTAATTTTGTGCTATTTAAATAATGGCAAACTTTGTCATAGTTCTCTGAATGTACACTTCGCTTCTATATGCTATATCATTGATAATAGGAAAATTTACCTTTAACATGAGTGGGACATATGGGGTAGGAAATATTATTCTATTAGGTTCTATAAAAAGCATAGCCAGCCGGGCTTGGTGGCTCAGCCTGTAATCTCGCACCTTTGAGAGGCTGAGGTGAGTGGATTGCCTGAGCCCGCGGGTTCGAGACCCACCTGGGCAGCGAGACCTCATCTCTACAATAAATCAAAAAATCAGCCGGGCGTGGTAGCGAATGCCTGTAATTCCGGCTACTCGGAAGGCTGAGGCAGAAGGATCGCCGGAGCCCAGCAGCTCGAGGCTGCGGTGGCCGGGAGTGGCCACTGCACTCCAGTCTGGGCGACAGAGTGAGACTCCAACTCAAAAAAAAGCAAAAAACAAACAAACAAAAAAAAGCATAGCCTACATGGTAACCATTGGTATACCTAATCCTGAATTGCACCCACAGCTTTAAAATGAAAATTTTTTAAAAATAGCTGAGTGATTAAATCTAAAGCTCAGATAGGTGTTCAATAAACATATGAGAGTAAATAAAAATGATTGTCCTTGTTTATACTAGGAACTTTAAGCTTACAAGTTATGGAAATACAATCAAGCCCCAAACAGGGAGTAGGAGTTATCTCTTTCATACATCTCAGAAGTCCCACAGTTTACCTTCAGATTTGGTTGTATTCAATGACTCAAAAAATCATCAGAACTCGAGTTTTTTTGTTTTGTTCCATCACCTCCTCACCACCCCTACCTCTTGCTTTTGCTTTTCTCCATGTTAGCCTTGTTTTCAGGGAGGTTCTTTCCGTCTGGTGACCCTGCCAGTGTCCCACTTTCATCTTGTTGCCTGAGGAATCAAGGCCGAGGAACATTGCCCTCTTTTAATAATTACTCAAAAATGTCGCTAGCTACATTTCATCAACAAAGCACGAATCCTGGTTACTTCTAGACCTCCGAAGTGAGGTCATCCTACATAAAGATGTGGATTAATGATGAGGAAGAGACGGTTTTTCCAAGACAAAGTGCAAGTGTTATTTACACAACTTATATCCACTACATAATCTCATGTGAGAGAAATCCAGCTTTTTGAGTATATTTAAATAAAGGAACTTCATCAGCACTACAATTCTGCAAGGAATGCCTAAACTATTTCTAAAGGTTACCTGTTGTTTTGAAGGCTTATATTTTAACCTTGTGATACTTTAATTTCATTTCATTTAAAGGAGTATTTTATGTGAAAAAGGTATTAGTTACAACACAATTTTTTTTTATTTTAAAGATGTAGGGTACAATTCAGGATTAGGTATACAAGTGGTCATCATACAGATAAAGTTTAGGCCTCCCTTTTGTTCCACTTTACCTGGTTTGAGATCAGGTACCCTTACTGATGTGTCCACCCCACCCCCCACACCAGCAGTATCCCGCTACTGCCAATCCCTTTCTTATAGTATTATGGTAAATGTTCAGAGTCCACTTATGAGTGAGAACATGTGGTATTCTGTTCTTTGTTTCTGTGATAGATCACTGAGTATGATACTGCTGGTGGGAATGCAAACTAGTGCAACCTCTTTGGAGAACAGTGTGATGATATCTAAAAGAACTGGACGTTGAACTTCCATAGGACCCACAACATAATTTTAAGAGGCGGAAGGATCACCGGAGCCCAGCAGGTCGAGGCTGCAGTGGCCGGGAGCGGCCACGGCACTCCAGTCTGGGCGACAGAGTGAGAAGCCAACTCAAAAAAAAAAAAAAGAGTATTTATTTTACTGCAAATGATAAATCTACCTGGAAAATCGCTTTAATTTTCTAAACAATCCAATCAGATGTATCCAATAAATGAAGTTGATGTTAACAAAGGAATGACAAATTGCTTGAGTTGTTTTTCCAGGAGAAGGAATTTTTTTGTTAATACATACATAGTAGCTTGTCTGTTGCCTCACGAGTGGCTCATTATGTGCAGGGTACCTGGCTGGTCTGGGTGAGATATGCAGTCTGCAATCACTGTGCAGAGTAAAAGCTAGTCACCTGTACAACGATCAAACTCATTATGTGTAGAGGCAAATCAACTGTATTTACTAGCTAAAGACATACATGACTGTGTCATTACGTGTCCCAGATTTCCCGACATAGGATCCTTCCCTGCCAGGCCCCTGCAGAGCTTAGTGAGCCCAAGCTGGTGACCCCTACAGAGGGAACCATGCAAATCTTGGCTTCCCGAGGAAGGAACCAGACAGCAGGCCCAGTAATCCTTAGAAACTGATTCGGTTTAAAACAGCATCTTCATCACCATTTGCTGATACCGTTCTTTGATTCATTTTCTTTGGCACGCTGATGTATAATGGTCACCTAATTTTTCAGGAAGTGGAGTCCAGAGCCTGATGCATTCTGTAAAATTAGCATCGTGGCGATTATTTTTGTTATTATCAATCTGAGTTGTTCTTTTAAAAAAAATGTTATCTTAGAGGATGATACACTCAACCAAACACATATTCAATTTTAATCATATCAGGATTTGGATAACAAGTTTATATGAGATAATTTGAACACTTTTTAAAATTTTCCCTGTTTTTCACATGACTGATAAGGTTGCAAAAGTGTGTTAAGTACTTTTATTCAACACTTGATGAACATGTTCTATTTTTTCCATCATCTGAGCTCTTGCTTGCTTCCTGTTAGAGACTACTTCCAGCCCTTGACCTATGTAATTAGAAAGACATATCTGACACTATGTTTCATACTTCATATATTTTCTATACTTCATGCAATTTTGTAATACAGCAACTGACAAAGCATAGTTGCAGTGTTTACTTATGTGTAATCAAAATATTTAAAAAGGCATTTGTCCTAGAGCTGTTCCAGTATGTGACGTCCATTATTTTGTTCATTTCAGATCAACGTCTGCTAACCTCTGATGATGAGCATTAAGATCAGAATTCATAGAATGAGTTTGTCTTTTTACAATGTACATCTTATTATACTGGCTTGGGTGCAAAAACTCTAGTCTTCTTTCTTTTATCGTGTGATGATAGGGAGGTTCAAATTTTCTGAAGATTGAATTAGAAATTCTGCAGCTAAGTCTCCTGATTTAACTTCCAGATATGTGGACAAATAAGAAAAGTCTAAATGATAGAAGGTCAATGTTATCAACTGTTACTTTAAGCTAGGAAGGAGGGAAAGAAGGAATGGAGGCAGGAGGGAAGAGAAGAAAAGAAGGAAGTATAAAAAGAAATCGAGGGGCCGGGCGCGGTACTCAAACCTGTAATCCTAGCACTTTGGGAGACTGAGGTGAGAGGAGTGCCCGAGGGGGATTGAGGCCAGCCTTGGCAACTTGGTGAGACCTCATCTCTGTAATAAACCAAAAAATTAACCAGGCATGGTGGAGTGTGCCTTTCGTTCCAGCTTCTTGGAAGGCTGAGGTGGAAGGATCACGTGAGCCCAGCAGGTGGAGGCAGTGGAAGCCATGAGTGTGCCACTGTACTCCAGTCTGGGTGACAGAGTAAGACTCTGACTCAAAAAAAATAAAAGAAAAGAAAGAAAGGAAGGAAGGAAGGAAGGGAGGGAGGGAGGGAGGGAGGGAGGGAGAAGAAATTAACAAGAAATTGCTTGTAAATTTTCAAAATGCTTTTAAATAGTATATTTGCTGTTTAAATCCCTGTAAAAATACAAATTTTTTTAAAAGTACAGACGATACCTAATATCAAACAACTTCTGTTAAAGTCACCAGCTATGGACAAATGCCCTTCTTAGGAGTAGATATTGGATGAATATTTGTTGAGAAACTCAGATAAAATAGCCAAGATATTTCTAAAATAGATTTCTCTTTTTTTTTTTTTTTTTTTGAGTTGAAGTCTCACTCTGTCGCTCAGACTGGAGTGCAGAGGCCGCTCCCGGCCACCGCAGCCTCGACCTGCTGGGCTCTGGCGATCCTTCTGCCTCAACCTTCCAACTAGCTGGAACTACAGGCACGGACTACCACGCTCGGCTAATTTTTTGATTTATTGTAGAGATGAGGTCTCGCCTGCCCAGGCGGGTCTCGAACCCACGGGCTCAGGCAATCCACTCACCTCAGCCTCCCAAGACACGGGATTACAGGCTGAGCCACCGAGCCCGGCTGATTTCTCTTTTTTTTTAACCTTTTAATTTTAAAGATGTGGGATACAACTCAGGGTTAGGTATGCAAATGTTCATTATGCAGGTACCATTACTGATGAGGTGTGCCCCCTTCCTCTGGCAGTTTTCCACTACTACCAATCTCTTTCTTATAGTATTATGATAATTGTTCAAGGTCCGCTTATGAGTGCGAACATGCGGTACTCTGTTCTGTTTTCATGATCCATCACTGAATATGATAGACTCTCATGTCTTTTCTATTTAAAGTATTTTTTAAGACAAAATTCACTACAAGTAAAGCACAAGTCCATGAAAGACAGAGAAAGGAAGTTACCACTTTATTTGAAAAGTCTTGGCAAGTGACTTTCCTCATAGTGTTTGGGAGAACTCTTTATGTGAGCACCGAAACCTGTGAAAATATTATATGTTGTACAACTGAAAACATTACAGAGATCCTGAAAAAATAGTAAAAGTGAAATACAATGCTATTTCAGTCACAAAAAGTTAAACATAAAGATTTACAAAAATGTAACCTATATGGATAGTTATAAACATATAATTCTAGACACATAGAAGAACAAGTATAAAATACTGTAATTAAAACATCCATTAAAACACATATGGACTTAAGAGTCTCACTGAAATTCCACTATTAACTTTTAAAGGGTCTTAAAGCTGCCAGTTCAGCTGTTTAAATAATGGGAAGACATGTAATAGGAACATATTAGGTCATTGTATTAGAAAAGCCTACATTTTACACCTCTTTAATGTTAGTCTTTCTGGGATATTCTCTACATATTTTATTAATAGCAAAGCCTTGCTTGGGTGTTATTTCAGCTACAAAAAGTCTTCCTAGAATGTGCATTAATGTATTTGGCTGGGTAGGCAATATCAAGAAAAGCATTTTAAGCATCCTTAAGTCTTATTAGTGTGAAGTGTGCTTATGAAAACCATTTTATCTCTCAATCTGAAGTCTCAATCGGAATCTGTGGATCATTATCCCACAATGTCAGTGTTAAGAAACTCTCTTGAAAGTGGCAAGGTTGGGTTATAGTGAATCTATAGAATAGGTGAAAACGCAAGTACTCATGACTGACTCATGACTGTTGAAGAGCAGAATCCTAGAAGATTTAGTCAGGCTACTGTAAAATTAGTTACTCTTGGAAGGTCTCTTCTGAAAGCTATCTCAGAAGGTATTGAAGTATAGTCACATTATCTACGGAGTGATGAGGAGACAAATAGGCTTTGTATATCACAAGGCACAAAGTAAATGTGGATCAAAAATATCCACCATGGCTCTTCACTAAATTTTGTTTGTGTAGACATCTGACACGTCTATGCTGCCTTCATTTGGCCTCCCAAGTATTCATGTTAATTCCAGTATTCACATCTTCAATCTTGTTACACTTCTCTGTTTAAATGTTTTCTCTGTTGTCCATTGCCTACCATTTCTAGTCATTATTCAAAGATTCTGCTGAAAGATCACTCCCCCACAACCACCCTGTTCAAAAGATTTTCATAACCACTTTCTGCCTTCTTGCCTTCTTTGCCCTTTCCTTTTCTTCTCCCTTATTTCTTGTGTTGTGCTGCTGGATGTAGGGGAGGTATCATTCATCTCTTTTGTTTTGAGGGATTATGTTCTTATTTTATATACTTTCCTTTGACAATGCTTTAGAAATGTGTAACAGCGAGTCCAGCTTCTATTTGATCAGTTGGTAGCAGTTTTCTTATATGACCATCTGTATGCTCAACACATCATTAACCTTACTCTTTATAAATAAGGAGCCACAAAGATATAGGGATCAAAATCGTATCTATTAAAATAAAGACAATGTCAGGCACTTTAATGACCAATCTCATTGAAGAAATGCAACAATCTAATCCTCTTCACCTCTACTTGGGAAATGAACACCTCACCAGAAGGCAGAAAGCCCAGGCCCTGACCCTTCTCCTGTTCAACCACGGACACCTTACTCCACTATTTGTAAATCTTGGTATTGAGATCAACTGGAGAGAATAATGGCCAAAGTTCACACATGGCAATAGATGTGAAAATTGTCTCTACCTTTCCGAGTGCTATTTAAATATCAGGTATTAGAATCTGTAGCAATTGTGTACAAAAGACTTCCTTTCAATTTTTCCACATCATTAACTTTTTTAATGTGTAAATTAGAGCCAGTTGAAACTTGTCCTTAAAATGAAGTCATTATTACTTGCTCGTGTGTTCTTCCATGGAAGAAAAAGGGTTGAGATAGAGGTAGAAAGATTGGGGTTATACATAGCCTCCACCACTCTATGCATCCATTCTGGTCATGTTCTATGAGTATCTTCTTCCGCTTAGGGTGGTCAGTATCTTTACAAATTTCCCCTTCGGTTTTTAAAGCTACAAAGAATCAGGTTTCTACTTAGCATCAGAGACTAAAGTTAAATGCTTTATATATGTCTCAAAGATGAAATATCTATGCATGCCAGATCTTGTGACAACATAGGAGAAAAATAATGAATATCTCTCCATCTTCTTAGCAATACTTAAGACCCTGCTTCCCAGCTTCTTTCAAAGTGAGAAGTGACATAACAAACTAGTTTACATTAAGGTGATATAAAGCGGTAATGGTCCAATGTAGAAACCTCTCTGACAGATGTGAACTTATTAAAATAATAATAGGTTACATTTACTGGGCACTTCCTGTATGACAGGAGCTATTCTAAGCAGGCTTTATGTTTTATAATATTTAATGACCTAGCAACCAGATGGTAAAGTTACTTTTAATATCCCCATTTTAGAGTAGAAATAACAACCAAACTTAAATAGGTGGAAGCATTTAGATAAGTTACTTGTTACTGTTAAAATGTGGAACCAAGATTCAAACATAATTGTCAATATTTAATAAATATGAAGCTAATACTATCAATATGTGATATTATTATATAGAGTCCCTGTCAAGAATTTTAACCCTCTTATAATGTTACTTCTCAGAACAAATTAGACAGCTATAATTACTTTATGGCATAAAAAAGAGAATCTTGTCCTAATCTTTTGGAAATATCTTCTAACAATCACCTCTTACTCATGTTCCTGTGACTTTGGACTGTTGATTAATGTTTCTGAGCTCTAGGTCACCATATCTTGCCATTCCCTGTTTAAAATCCCTCAAAGTTCATGGAGCTTATAGCACATAGAATGTAGTCCACATTTCTATCAGGTCAGGGTGATTAGTTTTCCAGCTTTCTCCTGTAACTATGTTAAAGGTTCTTCTGCGTCTGTGCTTCTTCTGCTACATATAATCACTCTGCTAACTTCCACTCAACTCCAGGGCCCAATTAACTATAACTTTCACAATAAGGAATCCTGGCACCCTGTGCCTCACACTAGGTTCAATCTACCTGTTAGAAGCTATATTACATATCCCGCCAGCCTTTTCCATGCCACACTAACACGGCACTAACTAATATTCATTTCTACAATTATTAACTCAACCTTTTCTCATGGATAGAAAAATCTATAAGGGTAATAGCAAGCGTTTTGGGTTTTATTTTCACCATTTTATCCTATTTCTTATCACATCAAGCACTGTATCTAGTACTATGATGATTAATTTTAGGTTCAACTTGACCGGATTAAGGAATACGTAGAGAGCTAGTAAAGCATCTTTGGGGACTTATTTGTGAGGGTATTTCCAGAGGAGACTGGTGTGTGCATGCGTGTGTGTGTGTATGTGTGTGCGTGGATTAAGAGGAGAGGGTCCATCCTTAATGTGGGTGGGCACCATCCAATCATCTGGGGGCCAGGATAGAATAAACAGGAGACAGGAGAATTTGCTCTCCTTCTCTCTCCTGGCGCTGGGACATTCGTCTCCTCCTGCCCTTGGACAGAGGAACTCCAGGCTCTCTGGCCTTTGGACTCCAAGACCTATACCAGCAGTGGCCGGGTCTCTCAGGCTTCAGCCTTAGCTTGAATGATAACACTCACTTCCCTGTCTCTAAGGCTTCCGGACTTGTACTGAACCACATGACTAGTATCCTAGAGTCTCCAGCATGTAGCTAGCCTATCAGGGGACTTTTCTGTCTATTATTACATAAGTCAATTCCCCTAATCATTCCTCTCTCCCATATCTGTCTCTCTATATGTTCAGTTGGGGTTCTGACTCTCTGGTAAACCCTGATTAATCCAAGTACCAGCCAGACATTCTCTCATATGTGCACAAGCACCTCACACTCAACATGTCCAAAAACGGGATACTCAATCTCTCAAAATCTTGAGAACTCGTCTTTACCTACACCATGACTCTCTGTCTATTTATGTCTTTAGCCATCCAGGCAGTTATTCTGCACTGCATTCTTCTCTTCCCCTACTCATCCACAGTTACCAAGTTGTGTTGAATCTGTTTCTTAAAACTTCCTCCTTTCTATTTTCATGAGTTTAGTCCCAACGTTCAATCTATTTTGAAATATTTTCAAAACTTGTCTGACCTCTTTATCTCCAACATGCCTTTGCAAAAGATTTAAACACACACGCACGCAGACGAACATGCACACACACAGCTAGTTAAGTTAGTTTTCTGTTGAAAGTTGTTCAATGAACTATTTAAACATCTTTAAAATATTGCTTCATACTTTTTCTGTTGTCTTCCCGCATATTTCTTCCAACCTCTAACTGCTACATAATCTCCACTTCCTACCAATATCTTGCATTTCACATTCCTTTTATTTCTGCTTGGATTACTTTTTCTCCTATGGAAATATAGTTTTGAGAGCCACCTGTCAGTTTCTCCAGGACATTTTCTTTTACTCACTCCTACCTCTTGCTCCCTCCTTCAGGGTTTGATGTTTCCGTAGTGCCTCATAATTAAATATATAACTTTCAAATGGTATTTTCACTGTCATTACTGAGATGGGCAAGACTATATCTGGTTAGAACAATTCCAAAATAAGAATTGATTAGAAAGAAGTCAGTTTTCCATTTTCCGCAATTTTGCATGATACTCAATATTTCATTTTTGTTCCCATTTCAGTTTGAGAGAAAATCCAGACACCGCAAGAACCGGCTGAGAGTTGGGGTTTTATTTTGGTTTCATAATGAAACATTTGTAATAAAACCTTCCTAATGGCATGATGAAGCCTACAGGAACCATAAAAACACTCAGCTCCCCAAGGCTACATTTTTTTTGTAGCTTTAAATTGTTGGTTTTTGAGATAAAAGCCTTAAAAGCTTCAAAAATGATTTGAGACACTTCCTGCTTTTGAGAAATACAAAGACAACATTCCAACCTGAGTAGTATTTTCCTGCATTAAGGGAACCTCAGAGAAATCTCCACAGAAGTGAGCTGTGGTTTGTGAGAAACACCAAACCTGACCCCTCATTATTTCACAGAAATCATGTGACGATTTCAAGGAATTGGTCTCCTCTTCTTGTGTGTCTCACTTCCTTATATAAAAGAGAGGCAGAAGCCGGGCTCGGTGGCTCAGCCTGTAATCCCGCGCCTTTGGGAGGCTGAGGTGAGTGGATTGCCTGAGCCCGCGGGTTCGAGACCCGCCTGGGCAGTGAGACCTCATCTCTACAATAAATCAAAAAACCAGCCGGGCGTGGTAGCGCATGCCTGTAGTTCCGGCTACTCGGAAGGCTGAGGCGGAAGGATCGCCGGAGTCCAGCAGGTGGAGGCTGCGGTGGCCGGGAGCAGCCACTGCACTCCAGGCTGGGCGACCGAGTGAGACTCCAATTCAAAAAAAAAAAAAAAAAGACAGAGATGAAGTCAGAGAGAGAGGCACTTCCTTACATCTGCACGATTTTCTACTTATCTTCTACAATTTTATGATTTACAGCTAAATGTTTAAAATGTGAGAGGGAGACATCTGAATTTTTGTAGCTTATCCTCTGTGTCTTTCCAATGCTTTCATAAGTACTCTAATCAAATTTACTATTTAACATATTATTTTATTTTATTTGAGTTGGAGTCTCACTCTGTCACCCAGGCTGGAGTGCAGTGGCACGCTCATAGCCACCACAACCTCAACCTGCTGGGTTCAGGTGATCCTTCTGCCTCAGCCTTCCAATTAGCTGGAACCACAGGCATGCACTACCATGCCCAGCTAATTTTTTTATTTATTGTGGAGATGAGGTCTCTCTATGTTGCCCAGGCTGATCTCGAACCCCTAGACTCAGACAATCCTCTCACCTCTCGCCTCTGCTTCCCAAAGTGCTGGAATTACACGCATGAGCTACACATCCAGCATATTATTTTATTTTTTAATATAAGAAATTATTAAATAAGTTTGACTATATGTCAAATATGTTTAAATTAAGAAAATTCACAGACGTAATTACAAAAATACAGCTATTACTTAAATTGCCTATAGAATATACATTCTGTAAAATATGCAGAATTCACAGGAAATTATTGACAGGATGGAAATTACTGAGAAGATAAATTCTGAAAAACACTACCTTGAAAATTAAAAAATATCTCTCTACCTTTATTAAATAGACTGAATTTCTTAATCTGTCTTTCTCTAAGAGTTTGCGGTAATTAATAATCTGTATTACAGATGTCCATGTTGGTCAAATGAAATAAAATACTTAAAGTTCCTTACACAAACCTAGCACATGAAAGACCCTCAGTAAATATAAGTATTCTCCCTTAAGATGTTTGAAATCATAAAAGCTCGAAATATTTAATACTTTTTAAATATTGTCAGCCATGGTTACATAATATTTTAAATCCTCAAAAAAGAATATAGCTCTTAAATCGAAGCAATGTGCTTACTTTCACACAATGCTTTAAACGTCCTGAGTGTATTCTTAAATTTAACCTGCTCAGTTCTTGGTAGTAAAAATGGTGACTATGTAAAATATGTGTCTTTCTTTAAAATATTATATATATATTTGCATATATATATAGTGTACCAAAAACATATAATCATTTTAAGAGAGGTTATCTGTGTACTACTTTTCAAAGTTGAATTACATTGTGGTAGCAATGTATAGTATGACATTGACCCAACCGCGCTTCTGCCATTTTCTTTGACCACCCTGCCTGTCGCATGGTGGCATTAGCATTCATTGATTAACCCCATCTTTTGAGAAAACATTATACTTATAATATGTATATATAATTCTGGGCACAGAGTGTGAAAATTGTGGTAGACATGAAAGAGAAACAGGAGACATTTCAATTTTCTAGCTGGAAATTATCTTTTGTGGCTTTTGAAAGGTTGATATGTAATTTTACCCTGGTTAATTCAGTAATTTAATTTCCTAATCTGTACAGTAAGAACAATAATATGTAATCAGTTTGCCTTTCGAAAGTAATCCAAAACAAGGAGTTTACTGAGATATTTTTGCTTTAAATGGCTTTAGGGAGATTAATTTGAAATGAATATTAAACAGAACATACTTACAGTTATCATCTATTATGTTCTTACATAAGAATACCCCTGAAAAACCATCACCACAATCAAGATAATGAACATATTCAACAATCATTGCCACCCAGGTTTCTTAGTGCCCCTTTGCAATCCCTCTTCATTTCCCGCCCTTCTCAGTACCCTGAACACTCACGAATCTGCCTTTTGTCACTGTAGATTATTTTGCATTATTCACAGTTGCATATAAATGGAATTGAACAATATGTCCTCTTTATTGTGTGCATTCATTCACTCAGTTTAATCATTTTAAGATTGAACTAGATAATAGCTTTAATCTATAGTTCATTCTTTTGCCATGCTGAGCAGTATTCCATTATATGAATATTTCAAATTTTTTTTATCCTCACACCTGTTGAAAGGTATCTAGATTGTTCTGAGTTTCAGGACATTGCAAATAAAGTTTCTATGAACATTCTTAGAACAAACTTTCATATGGATATCTGCTTTGACTCATCTTGAACAAACACCTAGGTGTGAAATGTCTACATCATATGTCAGGTGTGTAGGCAAATGTTTTTAGGAAATAAACAAACCTCTTCCAAAGTAGTTGCATAACTTTACACCCTAGCCAACAATACGAGAATTCTGGTTACTCTAAATTATTGTAAACCCTCGGTAGGATCAGTCTTTTTCATTTTAAGCCACCTAATATTTAGATGGTGGTGTCTCACTGGGATTGTTCACTTTCAAGTAAACGTTTTCTTTTAAAATAACTACATATTAACATGGAGTTGTAAAAAATGATACAGAGAGATCCAGCATTCCTTTTACCCAATTTTCCCCAATGACATCTTGCAAAATGATAGAATAATATCACATTCAGAATAGTAACATTGATGTAGTCAAGACAGAACAGTTCCATCACCACAAGGATCTCTCCTGCTGCCCATTTATAGCCACATCCACCTTTGTTGTTTTCTATGTGCTTCGTTTGTGTTTTGTTCTTCTATTTGTCTTTACTTGTCTTCCTATGAGTGACTGGAACTCTTCTTAGTAATATATGTTGCTTTTTTAAAACAGGGGATTAGAGAATCATCACTTTAGAAATAGTTTTCTGAATGGTTGCTTTAGGCGTACATACGTAATTTGTTGCCATCTACTGTTTATCAGTGTTTTAGCACTTCAAGTGAAGTGTAGAAATCTTACTTCTCTGATATTTATTTATCCCTTCCACTTTTGAAACATGATTGCCCTAAATATTTCCTCTATAAACACTGAGAACCATATCAAATGGTGTTATAATTTTTGCTTCAACCATCAATTATACTTTAAGAAACTCATGAAAACAAGGATAGTCTATTATGGACCCTATTTCTGTCCATTATGATGTTCTTTTCTTTAGAAGCTTCAAGCATTCTTCTCTTTTTATTTGTTTTCTGTTTAGAAAACTTACTTTAGTACTTGGTACTTTACTTTAAATTTGCTAGCAACAAATTCCCTTAATTTTTCTTTGTCTGAGAACATGTCTATTTTTTATTCATTCCTGAAGGATATTTTTGCTGGGTATACAATTTGAGGTTGGCAATTTAATTCTTTCAGTACTTAAAAAGTGTTGTGCTACTTCCTCCTAGCCTTTGTGATCTCAGATAAGAAATCTGCTGCGATTCAAATTGATATTACTATATAATTAATGTGTTATTTCTTCAAAGTTGCTTTCCATATATTTGGAGTTTAATTTTATTGAATATTGACATGGATTTATTTGTTTATCTCATTTGGAATTTGTTTACCTTTTTGAAACTGTAGGTTTCTGTCTTTTTCCAAATTGGGGGAGTTTTCCACCATTATTGCTTCAAATATTTTTTTCAAATACTTCACTTACTTTCTTCTTCTTCTGTGATTACAATGATATTAATTCAGTTCTTTTGTTATTGTCCAACAAATTATTATTTTTATGTCAATAAAATATTTTTACAGCTCTCTGATTTTTAGATTGGGTAAGTTCTATTAATCTGTCTTCAAGTTTGCTGATTCTAGCCCATCATCTTTGTTCTAATATCAGCCCAGCAATGACATTTTTCATTTATCATATCTTTCACATTTATTATTTTCATCTTGTTCTTTTTTTAACTTCCACTTCTTTGCAGATATTTTTTATTTTGTTATTTATTTTTAAATGACTTGTAGCTGCTTGTTGACAAATTTTCATTATGGCTGCTTTAAAATTCTTATTAGATAATAACATCTGATTCATCTCAATGTTTGCATCTGTTGATTATAATTTATCATGTTGTAATTTTTCTGATTCTTAGCATGAGAAATGATTTTTAATATTGAGATGTAGACATATGTAACTTTAATAGGAGATTCCCAATCCTATTAACCCTTTTGTTTCCATTCAGCAAACATTCCTTTGCTGAGGTGTAACATTAAGAGATTTGGGTATGTATGTTCACCTTCTCACTGTGCTCTGTAGACACCCTCCTGCAAACATGTCTTGTGCTGCTTCATTGCAGATACTTGAAGTGGTAGTTCAGATCCCCCCATAACCTGTTGACACCTCCCCATTGGTACTTATTCACAACACCTTATCACCTCTCAGTTGAGGTGTAAGATCAGCTCTCCACCAGTCTATACTACTACTAAGGAGATGGGAAGGGCAGCATTTACACCCACATTATTTTTTTTGCTGCAGCTCCCTACTTCACTGTACTGTACACCAAGAAAAGGGAGCTAGGGGAAGCAAGTGTTAATAGACCTGTCTCAATCAGCACTCTCTACCCACTCAGCAACCCACTAAACCTGCAAACCATTCTGAGGGCATCAGAGAGCTACACTTAAAAACAGCAGTATATAGCCGGGTGTGGTGGCGTGTGGTGGCATGTGTATGTAGTTCTAGCTACTTGAAAGGCTGAGCGTGCCATTGCCCTCCAGCCTGGGCGACAAGAGTGAGATTCCAACAAAAAACAAAAAACAAAAAGCAGCAGTGTAACTAGCCCTACTTCATTTAGTCTTGTTGCTTGCAGATATGGAAATTTTTACTCCCAACCAGACTTTAGTGACATCAAGGGTGGTAGAAAGTGAAGTATATACTAGTACTAATTTGTATTCCCTTGTTTAGTTTTACTGATACCAGGTAGGGTTGGGATTCATCTCAGCACTAAGAAGGAGTAAGGGATATGAATTCTAATGGTGACTAGCCATACTTGCACTGCCTCAGTAGATCTCATTGCTGTTGGATGGGATTGTAGGCTCAGCTGGCCATTAACTCAATGAACATTACCCTGGTGGTGGAATGACTGTACTACTTGGATCCTCCATGCAGATAATGGAAGATCAGCTCCCTGTTCCATTGGTCAATATCAGAATTAGCTTTTTGGGTGGAAGATTGTGGTGAAAGATCAACTTAACTTCTTCTATTTCTTGAAGTCCAGTGTCTTGAAAACTATTGGTTTTTGTTCAGTTGTTGGTTATTTTTAACTGGATGGTAAACCTCATCTCTGTTATTTCACTTTGGCTGAAATAGGAGTCTGAAATCAATATTTTTAAATGGTCATTAAACTTCTAAAAAAGATACGTTCAGGTTCAGCTAAAATGGTCACAGTATCTATCATTACTGACCTGAAATCAAATACAAGAATTGAAAAGCAAATCACCAGGTAATCATGTCATAATTTCAGATTTTAAAATTCAGAGAATCTTCCTTAATAAGATCCAGTCAATGCCAAACTAATGTCTCATGTCTAGAAAGTTTAGTAAGCATTTTTTTAATGCAACAAAAATAAAATGGGGAATGGGGAGATACTTATTCAAATAATTAAGTGAAACTAGCATCATGTACATTTTTGAGTAAAAATAGTTTTGCTAATAGGATTGCAACAATGTTAATTTCTCAATTTTGAAAATTGCACTATAGTTATGTAAGATGCTTATTAGTGTAAGCTAGGTGAAGGGAATATGGAAATTCTATATTATTTTTGTAACTCTTTTGTAAGTCTAAATTTATCTAAGTTTATCTCAAAGTAAAGGTTCATTTTTAAAAAAACAATTCTATACCTGCTTATTATCAGAGTCAATGACTTGAAATGCTGGAGTCATTTTCATCTTTAATTCTACTCTCTTACCCAGTCACCAAAGCTTGTCATTTTTAAATTTATGCTATCTTTTCTTCTCTGCAACCCACTCTTTGCTCAAGTTCTCATTAGTTCTAGCTTGGATAATTTTCAAAGCCCCTATGCTAGGCTCACTGTTTTTATGCCTGAGAAGAAATAGCTAACTACTGTCTGTGAGTTAACTAGAACTAACTCAACTCATCACTTGTCAGCCATTTAATTCCTCTGGACTGCAATGTCTTCTACTGTAAAATGGGAATAATAGAAGCTGAATTGTTTACTTGGTAAAGTGGTTGTAAGATACAAATGTGTGTGTGTGTATGAATCTGCAAAGTACTTGCCTTTTAAAAAGATAATGCATTATTACTTGCTAGAGGTAGGCAATCATAAATAATTGCTTCCAGGAAACTTATTTTACTCATTTTTTTTTATTTCCAGTGATCTACTTACATAAAAATACCCTACAATGATGTCAATAACACCCGGAACACACTGATATCCCTCAATCGAAGTCCTTCATGACGTTAGGTCTCTTATTTCTATGTTGTTCAGTTTCAGCCATGGAACTGTCATACAGGGCGAAAGCTGTTAATTTCCATTTTGTCACCTTCAGTAACTTCTTAGCTACAGAAACCTGGAGCTACCTACAAATTAACCCCAAGTAAAATAAGTCACCCTTAAATGATTGAATTGCCTTCCTGGATGCAAGTAATAGCATCCATTGATTAATGCACCTCTGAATACATGGGTGAAACTAAAGCAATAAATGTTTCAAAAACAAATAAATATTTGGCAAGTTCAATTGTAGTAAACAATAGGATATGCTCTCAAAATTATTCATGACCCTTAAAAGGCATCATCGCTTATTTAATTTCGTCACATTTTAATATGGTTTATGAGAATGAACACAAGCAACAGCATGGTTCGCAAGCCATTTAAAACTAATAGTATTTCTGTAGAAGGTTTTTGCTTTACAAGTCACTGACTTAACTCAACCTGCCCTGATCCCTGACTCCTCTCTTTTTATGGCTTCATATGAAAGAAATCATCCAAGATTTCTTAATGAGAAGTAGCCATGAGATATCCTTAAACACTTTATATGGACTGAGCATTTTTTTTTTAATTTAACACCGATATTTGAAAACGATAAAAAACAGAAGCAAGATTTTCATTTTAAAGGAATTTTCCAATTTTCAAGAAAAGCAACACCCAGACAAAACCACATATCAGCTGGGTAAAGGTGGGAAGGTTAATGAATAATTCAGAATCACCACCGAATCGTCAGCATCACCACGGCTCTCACACTACTTGGTTATGTCTTGCTGGATTCACTTAGCTGGCGTAGTACACATTTCCACACAGCTTCATAATCAGTGAAGGAATTCTGCAGTGAGACCCTAAGCCTTAACAAATTGCCAAGCACTGAGGTGCCAGATGACTGGGGATCTCTGTAGATTTAAAAATCCGGGAACCAAACCTGATAAATATGGAGGGTAAGGCAGACATGTCAGTGAAATAAAAGGTTCCTGTTTGCATCTCAGGTAGTTTGCTAGTTCACTGTGACGTTAAATAAGAATCTTGGCTTTAAATATTGACAGATGAGGGCTCTGACTCTTGAGGAAGAATGATTAGCCAACCAGGGCTGTGTGTTATACAAGCAATTTTGTTTTAGTTCTGGGGGCACTTGGCATAAGGACCCTTCACTATTATCTGCAGCTTGAGGATGCACAGCTGGAATGGCAATGGATTTGTTACTTGTAAAACATCCATGAATTTCACCACAGGCCTTCTACCAACATGGAAGCATCTGTGACTCAAACTGTTCCCCAGCTGTTCATCCACTGTTTGCAGGTTCTTGTAGTCTAAAGTCCCTATTAATGCCGCTGGTTACACTACACCCCTGATGTGTCCGTACAAAACCATTTCTCTTATACCACAGTTTAATGCATGAAATCCCCCCAAAGGTAAATCCCTTAAGAGTCTTAAAAAAAAAAAGAGGGAAAAAAAGAAAATCATGTCTTTTGGAATTACTGCCAGTTTCTGAGACAACTCTCCATATTTTCATTTAAACCCTTTTTAGTTTTCTAAGTTTTTGTTAACGGTCTTCCCTTCCAGGCAGGTACACCACTGGTGCTTTCCCACACAAAAAATAGAGAAAATTTCCAAGAAAACAAGATTCAGACGCTAAATAGAATAAAAACAAATGCCAGACTGAAGTTGTTTTAGGCCTTAACTTCAAAAGCACAATTGCTTCAGGATCCCTTAACAAATAGTTTTTTTCTTATTAAGGCTCTGGAAATTTTAATTTCTTTAACAGTGACACACATATTTTAGGTTTTAATTAAAAGCTTTGATTTATAATAATCTGTATCATTGTACCACTGTACTTTTATTTAAAAACAAATTGCATTTATAAATCATTTGGTAAAGAGTGTTTAAAAGCTTTATTTCAGGAAATGAGAAAAAAGTAGATTTTAGTATTAAAAGTAAAACAATAATATTTAATGTTTAAATTTGCAAAGAACATTTATTTTAACTTAAACACCAGCTAATAATTATGGTAAAAATTGACTGATTATAAGATTTGGCAATCCAACAAAGTTGAAAGTTTTGTAAATGATAGTAGAAAACATACAATGATTTGCTTTTAAATTCAGGTATCATTGATGATTATGTTTTGTTTTATTGCTTCAACATGTCATTAAGATCTTGCTAACTGCTATAATCTACAGACTCTCACAGCGTTAGCTTGCTATTTCTTCTGCATCAGCAAATCTAGAATCTTTTAATGTCAAATAGAGTGTTCTTTCCACTACCCAATGTTTGTTCTTCTCTGGATTTATGTTTCTTCGAATCCAAAGAATATGGTCTCAGTTCAATAAGAATATAGACACATGAGTGTAATGTCTAATAACTTAAATCTGATATTACATCACTCACTAATAAAGCAACATAAATAGAGTTCCACTTCTATGTGGAATTCTAGATTCCATTTAGATTTTGGTATGTTTTTGAAATCTCAGATGTTAAGCTTCACTCTCAGATTTTAGATATTATATTTGCTTGTATTCATAAATGAACATAAATATAATGTGCTGTTTAAGATAAAATTCTTGGTATGTAGGCCACTCTCGAATTTTAAAAAATCGTATATTTGGCTCTGTACTTGGAGAAAGAAATTATATCCAATACCTTCTTCCTGCTTATAGTAAAAGGAAAACATTGCCAACTTATGAGTAAAAGAGTAACTGGTAATACAATATTGTGTACGCAGGTGATAAGGGCTGCAGGCTAAGTTGTTCTACAAGCTACGCTCCTCTGGTCTGTGGCCTGATTATCCACACTACACAATATTTCTTCAAAGAAACGCCCTCTCTTTATCCCCTTTATTATTGCTCTTCAAACCATTGCTTTACACACCTCCTTCCAAGCCTAATGTCTATTGATGACGTACTTACTAGGCAAAGTCCTTTGTCTACCTACTTATAGTCTCAGAGAATTTCTCCAAAATTCACAACACTTAGGCCACACTGGTCAAGCTCATGACTGACCCATGGTTTATATTAGGTCTTCATTCTGCCTAGAATGCTTTTTTATATATAGTATTTTTTATGGCCATCGTTCCTTTTTGTCATGTTAATGTATCAGACAAACTTTTCTGAACTCTCCAGTATACATCAGCCATCTCCCATCGTTTTCTACAGAAAATAGGCCTCTCATTTGTCTGTATGCAATGGAAAACTCGGAGAGTAGATTAAAATAGCTAGAACTTTATTTTTCTCATACCTCAAGAATATGGGGGCCATTGGTAAAGTTAATAATTCAAGGCCCTTGTCTCATTTTTTTCATAGCATCAGTCAGCACTTTCACATTCCAACTGGGAAGAAGTAAATGACAAGGAGGGGGGTGTACCTATACAAGGAATGCAAAACCCTCCCAGAAATTTCAGGAGTCTCCTCACATTCTGTTATTCAGAATTGCGTCACGTGGCCACAAGGGACACTTGACGATATAATATGTTGCTACTTTGAACAACAGTGATATTCTGTTAGCAATAAAGAGTGGATAATGTATAAGCATCTGGCAGCATTTGTCAAATTTCCATACACACATTTGTTTTATTTTCCTTGCTGCCCTTACCTTACTAATTGATTTATTTGCTTATTTTTTTTAATGTAGTTAGAAGGTAAGCTTCAGAAGATCAGAATCCCCATCTATCTTGTTTGCTGGTACATCTCTACAATCTAGAAAACGCTGGTCGGTGGCTCAGCCTGTAATCCCAGGGCTTTGGGAGGCCGAGGTGAGTGGATTGCCTGAGACTGCGGGTTTGAGACCCACCTGGGCATCTTGGTGAGACCTCATCTCTACAATAAATCAAAAATTAGCCGGGCATGGTAGCGCGCGCCTACCGGGCTGGGAGCAGCCACTGCACTCCAGTCTGGGTGACAGAGAGAGACTCCAACTCAAAAAAAGAAGAAAAAAAAAAGAAAACGCTCTGGCTCATAGTATATGCTTTAGAAATATTTTCTTAGTAAAAGAATATGTTCGTTGTATTAATTAGTTAATTGTATTAACTAGTGCCAATTAGCAAAAGGAAAGTTAATTGAATTTCAATTAAATAGAAACTATGACTTATGTATTCCTGTCCCGTTGAACAAGCACATCCTGTCGTAAATTGTCACAGAAAATGTGTCTTCACTATATTCAGTTAGTTGTGTCAATGATTACTTTTTTATTCTTAAGAATTATCACATAAAATCAGGGATTTCAAAGATTTATTCAGTCACAATCTTTTTTTGAGTTGAAAGAATCCTAATACTGAAGTCAAACACATTCTTTTCCATCTAGCTAATTCCCTTCCATCTTCCGACTGTCTCCCTCAACCTCTCACTAATAACAAAGATACAGGAAACAACATAATTTTGAACTATATGCTAAAAAATTCAGCCGGATATTACATGTGTAAATATTTTAGAGACTAAGAAAGTCATTTGTTTAATCAAGTTCCAAAATCTTATAAATGAATAAGGATCATCTGTGTTGGCTTCATAAGGTCTCATAATGTAATTTCTAAAATGCAGCATTTAATAGATGGACATCAGTTTTCCATAAATTAAGAAGATGAGGCTACCTGGATGTGGTGGCTCACACCTATAATCACATCACTTTGGGAGGCTAAGAATTGTTTGAGTCCAGGGTTTCAAGACCAGTCTGGGCAGCATAGGGGCATAGGGAGACCTCGTCTCTACAAAAATTATATATATATATGAACACTAGATTACTTATTTATTTAACTTTGAAAGGAAATAGTTGTATAAATAACTGCTAAATATATTAGATATACAAATAGTTTAGTTGAAAGACTTTCAAGTGCTTTTAGAAAGATTCTATCTTAAACAAGTACAGCTAGAGAATTTAGTAGCTCTTTTAGAACATAAGCACTTGTGGGAAGAATGAAAAAGTTTCTGGACTTACAGCACCTATCATCAAGTCCATTCATTCCAGAAGTAGAATGTCTGGGAATTGGATACTTTTATATTCCCTGACCTTTGATATTATTGACAGCAAAGGAAAAAATCATCACTTGGTGGCTATTTTTCAGTCCATCTGAGACTTGGAATGAGCTCCCAATGCCATTTATCCAATTCCCACCACTTGAAAAGAAAATTTCAACAAAATAAAGGCAGAGCAATGTCCGTTGGTTCACAGGGAATTCTCTGGTAACTTCTTTAGAAAAAAGTATAGAAAACTTATGTAATTCATTTTATGTTCCTATTATTATATAATAAATATTAATGACTATTATTTTAAATTGTCCAAGCAATTACTTTCCCAGAGAGAGAACTGAGGAACTGAGAATTATCGCTTGGTTAAGTCACCCAGAACCACAGAACTGATTTAGAAATGGTGTAAAAACTACAACTCAAGTTTCCTGACTCCTAAGCTTGTATTTAGACCATTTTTCACTAGCGCACCTAATATATGGGCACGTGGAAAGGACCATTAATTCTCTCAGGCACTAGGGTGTTATTTAAATACCCAGAAAGAAACAACTTGACTACTATTACACTGACTCCCTGAAAAACTTAAAATGATAGAGTTTGTGCATGCAAAATATTTTATAGACCTTGGTTCACTGTAATCAGAGTCATCTTTATGTTGAAAAATAAATGCAACTTTAATTGAATTTATGTGTCTGCATACTTGTTGTTTGCTTGGAAGTCCAGGTAAATCCTTGTAATCCAGTGTGTCCCACTCACTCACTTGTTTATCTGAATTTTCAAGGATAAAAATAACATGGAAATGAGAGTAATCACAAACAAAATTGCAATTCTTGGGCCAAGTACGATAGCTCATGTCCCTGATCCTAGCACTTTGGGAGGCCAGAGCTGGAGGATTACTTGAGGCCAGGAATTTAAGACTAGTCTGGGACACATAGTGAGACTCCATCTCTACACAAATAAAAAGTGAAAAAAAATAATGGCCTGTACCTGTAGTACCAAGCTACTTGGGAAGCTGAAGCAGAAGAATCACTTGAGACTAAGAATTTGAGGTTAGTGAGCTGTGGTGGTGCTGTTATGACTGCGTAAGCAAGAAGAAGTTACTCCAGCAAGTTGAGTTTAATTAATTATGAATTTATTAAACGTGCGGGTCAGAGTAGACAAACGCCAGAAAAACTCTTGGCAAATTGGTGCAGTTTGTGACAAGCTTTTATAGGTAAAATTTGCCATATTGGCTATATAGCAACTTAGTGACCATAGCAACTATTAACTAGCAACTTGGTAACCAAAATGGGAACTTTAGTTGTTAAGGAGTTATGATTAATTTTATGACCTAGGTATAGCCAGCGCTCAGAAAGTTCCTGGAGTTCTGCCATTAGGATATAGTTTAAGGAAGTTACATAGAGACAAGAAAGAAGAATCATTATACAAAGGAGTTACCTTGGTTAGGTCACTAACAGAATATAAGAACAAACTCTGAAAATGTCAGAGCGTAACATTTGATTTCAGTTAACAAATGTATAATCTCATGAAACTTACGGTGAAGGAGTTCTGTAATGGTCGGCAGGCAGTGGTCAGCATAACCTGCCCAAAGAGGACAAAGCTGAGAGTCTGTGGTCATGGGAACATTACTGTAATTACACGTAGACATTGATTCTTAGGTCAGGCAGGTAACTAAGATGAAAGTTTTAAACAAAATGGAGTAAGCTGGTTAATATTATTTTGCTAGCAATTTGATTTTATTAACTAATTTAGCTGATTTCAGGGCCATTGTCATCAGATCTAGGAACCAGAGGGAGACTCTGTTTCTAAATAAATGAACAAATAAATAAATAACAATTCCAGAGTTTCAAGTTTTTCCACTTTAGTTTACATTGTGTATCTTTTAATGAAGACTACGTTTATACTAATATTCAAAAGTTCCCCATAAATAATAAAATAAGAATGATTGATAGTATAGCTAATAAAAAGTTAATAGGTAAATATATTGCTATGTACTTACTTAAAAAAAAAATCAAAGTGAAAATCTCCACTCAACCTTAGTACCAAATAGCTCAGTTGCAGCCATTTAGATTCTCTTTTTTTATTGTTTTTCTTTTTTTTTTTTGGGTTGTTTGGGTTTTTTTTTCTTTTTTAGTCTGAGTCTCACCCTGTTACCCAGGCTGGAGTGTGCAGTGGCACACTCACGGTCACCACAGCCTCTACCTGCTGGGCTCAGGTGATCCTTTCACCTCAGCCTTCCAGGGAACTGGAACCACAGGCACGTGCCACAACGCCCAGACAGTTTTTTTATTTATTGTAGAGACAAGGTCTTGCCAAGTTGCCCAGGGCTCAGGCAATCTCCTCACCTCGGTCTCCCAAAGTGCTGGGATGACAGGCTTGAGTCACGGCGCTCGGCCCATTTAGATTCTTGAAGGTAAGTTTTATTTGGTGCAGATATATGTTTTACTCTTGTTTGGCTGATTTTTCTCTTTGCCGATGACATGATTGAAAAGAAAAGAAAATATCTTGGCAATTTTTTAAAAGGCAAAGAAAAAATTTATAATGGCAATATTACTAAAAATACAGAGTCTGTAAGTGTGACTTGCTAGCTGCTAGTGTTTTATTTGCAAAGTGTGTTTCCCTGGATTGGAGGAATAGGAAAGAGAATAGAAAAGGAGAATGAGGGAGAGGGAAGGGAGGGAAAGAGAAGGAGAAGAACAAAGAGGAGAAGCAGAAAAGGAGAAGGAGATGATGACCTGAGAAAGCGCTGTCCCCTCCAGCTACATTCAGTTCTAGCTAGAAGAAGGGAGATTAAGCAAGGTATTATTACATATAGTTTTAAAGAACTGATTTCCAAGGAACTCTGCTCATAACACCTAACCACTGTTAGCTGAAGGCCACAATATTTTCTTCCTTCTTGCCTCTTGGCTTCTCTCAGTTTTCATCTTTCTGTTCTTTAAATAGATCCATGTTCTCTTTCTCTAATCAAATGCAATCTATTCACCTGAAGCACAGTGTAATGTTGACTTCAATCTTTTAGCTTCCTTTTCTTCCATTAAAAAAAAGTCACTGTACTGCAGAAAACCCAAATTATCCTAAGAAATGCATGAGGGCTTAGTGATTCAGACTTTGATGAACATAAAGTGGGGCTTTTTTTTTTTTTATAAGCTGTGGAAGATTTGTTGAAGAACAGAGGAATACCTGTTCTTCAGATAGATTGTTAGTATAACTGGTAGTAATGAGGGCAATTCATAGCAGAATATTTACAATTACATTCGGTTCTAAAGTTTGTTTGTGATGTGGGAAACATTTCCTTCTTTTAAAAAGCTTGTAGTATTTTAAGAACATTAAAAGTTTCTAATTACAGCATTTCAATAAAGAATGTTGATATAGCTAACTTTGAGAATCTAACCTTTTTTTTTTTGAAATTTTCTCTGGGTTGCAACACTCCAATGTCTATTCTTTTCATGCAAAATATTTCTGATACCTTTTCTGAGTTGTAAGTATTAACAGATTTTAATATTGCAAGAAATGTGTGGTCTATCTTTGCGATAACATTAGAGGAGCTTCTTTTTACTAAATGTTCATACCTGTTCATATTTGTAAATGAGTACCTTCTATGTATCTGAAAATTGTATTCCCAATTTCTCTTTGTGTAGCACATTTTTCAAATACATTTCACTCACTATATGTAGACCGCAGTGAAAAGTTATTCAGTGTTGTTTGTTTTCATTGAGAGAAGCTAAGTAGAAGGAATAATTACCACTCAATCTGTTTGAGTCTTCCATTTAAATTTTAGGAAGAAGTTGAAGTTGTTTAAAAAAAAAATTCTCTTAACCTATTGCAACAAAAGTTTTTCAACTTATGCCTTTAGTTTGCAGACATTGAGGAAAAGTGCCCATAAATATTCAGCTACCTGAATAAATTAAGACCTAATAGACTTGGAGAAAGGTGATTTGAGAATATTCTTTTGGGATGATATTCTCACCAATTTACATGCAAGAGTGAATCTATATCATTGAAACTGATTTTCAAAATGTTTGACAAAGAACAGCATTATCTTCTCAAAAATTTCTTCTCTAAAAGCCCTCACATTATCCATAGAAATCAGGCTGCTGGGTTTTCTTTTCCTCATTTTAAGAATTTTTGATCCTTATATGGAATCACACTGTTTTGCATAGATTGTTATACAAGAAACATGAATATTAAGCCATTATTTTTACATTAGCAAGTTTTCCCAAGGTAGGTTTTTATCATTTTAAAGACATTTTGTTTTGTATGTTACTCTTTTTTTGTCTAATCACCTCTAAAATTATGAACACAACAAGAATAATACATGCTGAATAACAAAACAGCTTGAAATATTCATAACTAAGAAAGCAACTGTTAAATGTTCATAAACAAAGTTGTTTGGAGACTCCTTTATTAATTTTTAATTTATTTTCAGTCAATTCCTTATTACTTCCAAATTCCTGTAGGGGATTCTGTTAATTAGTCATGTGTAAAATATTCATTAAAACCAGCTTTCTATTTTCTTCTTTTATTGCAAATTTACATTTCTAATTTTATAACCAAAACAAATGCCATTGGGTAGAAGAACTACATTAATTTTGATCAGCCACTTAAAATAGAAACTCATACAACAAAAGATATGGTAATGTCAACTAGACTAATTTTGAGGTACTATGTTGGCAAACCCTTGTATTGAAATAGCAGAGGAGTGTCTAGCCCATGTTTGAAAAATATTCATATGACATGAAATAAAGTGTATTTGAAATCTAGTCATTGAAAATAAAGTGATACTGATTTTGTACTTGTATACCTTTCCAAATGAAGATCATTTCAGAAATAAAACATAGTTTAGTTTGGGATTCAAAATTAATCAAGTGACAACGTTGACACCCAGTTTAGATTATTGAGTAGTGCAAGTTTTGCTAAGCTAGTACATTTTGGGTTTTACTTTTCTGAGTTTCATTCATTGTTATTTGTTACTTTTACAATATTTTAATTGTCTGTCTTCACTATGTATTATGTAGTTTTGAATCCATGCTACAAATAGAAAATGGGACATTGATGTGAGTTTTGTATTGCTAATGTAGCTATTGACTTTTCCTCTAACCTAAGGATATGCTAGGAAAACATCATACAAATATCTCTAAAAGAAATATATGCCAGCATTGTGAGGCAAGTTTCCAATGCCAGATATAGCATTTTCAGAGAGAAATTCTCAGTCTGGTTAAAAACTCTTTTGTTTATGGAAACATCTTGAACTTCTCTTAACACTCCAGATAGTCTGTATATGCTGCATTTCTTCTGGAAGTCTATAATTGTAAGTCTTCAGTGATGTACTTTAAATATGTAAAATACAATTGCCCAATTAGGAAGCTTACTAAAATAAAATTACATTATTTATTAGAATACCTATATATGTGTATATATATATTAGAAAAGAAAATGTAGTTACACTCAAAAAGATTACACATTTTTTTTGTTTGTCTTTATAGGGAGGGATTAATTTACTATCAAACTGAAGTCGTGGTCAATGTCATCACATTTACAACATTGAAACATGTAGCAATATTAATTCAAGGTCTGAGAGTTCTAACCGTGTCTTCTGAGATTGAGCCAAAAAGGCAACAAAGGTTTAGGTTGCATATACTGACTCAGCAAAAGCTATTGATCTGGATATTTAGGATTATACAGATCAACATTTTAAAAAATTATTTCAGAAAGCCCGAGAAAGACTGGATTTTTGGAAGACAAAATGGCAATATTAAAGCAGATCTCTAAATTAATAGATAATGATATGTATTAAGAAATGGTTCATTGTAGTAGCCTACGGTCATTCATTAGAGTCTGCTTGCCAGGCTAATTTCACCTAACAGTCAACACTCTTTTTGGAGCTGTTTATTTTCCTAAAAATATGCCTAACCTGGTGATTAGCTAGTCCACATTGATTTCTATACCTTATCCACAAGAATATCGAGAAAGTCATTTCATAGTAATATACACATACAAACTAATCTACTAGTTTAGTAGATAGCAATTTTAAATTTTTTTTTAATTTTAAAGATATGGGGTACAATTCAGGGTGAGGTATACAAATGTTCGTAATGCAGGTACCCTTGTTGGTGAGGTGTGCTTCCCCTATAGCAGTTTCCTACTACTGCCAATCCCACCCCACCCCTCCCCTGACAGTCTTCCACTACTGCCAAGCCCTTTTAAAAATTATTATTATAAAGGAGTGGGTTACAATTCAGGGTTAGGTATACAAACGTTGGTTATGCAGGTACCCTTGTTGATGAAGTGTGACGCTTCCTCCCCTAGCAAGGGGAAACCCTCAACTGCCAATCCAACCCCCCCTCCTCTGACAGTTTCCCACTACTGCCAATCCCTTTCTTATAGTATTATTATTGTTCAAGGTCCACTTGTGAGTGACAACATGTGGTACTCAGTTTTTGTTTCTGTGATAGATTACTCAGTATTAGAGACTCTAAGTCCATCCAAGTTGCTGCAAAGTTCATAATTTTGTCCTTCTTTATGGCTGGGTAATGGAGGAACTCAAATCACTCTGTGAAAAAGATGCCTGCTCACACATGTTTATTGCAGCATTATTCACAATAGCAAAAACATGGAACCCACCGTGCTGCCCAACGAAAGAGCACTACATTAAAAAAAATGTGGTACATATACACTATGGAATATTACACAGCGTAGTAATTTTTTAAAAGTTCATTTAAGATGGCTTGCTGGCTAAAATTTTATGCTTGCCCTTCAAGGGTTGTCAGCAGTCATGACTTCACAGCTTCAATATTTTTTGGTGTTGACCAGTATCATTCTTCAAAACCAGGATTCCCTAACTTACACCCAGCCCTTTAAGAGGTCTTAGAATCTCCTCTTTATTTGAATTTATCATTTCCCTTGATCATATATGTTCTCCTTTTCCGGTTTGAAAACCATTCTTACATTTTAGACGGTGGATTGAGAGTGACCACAGAAGAACATGGAATTCAGTTCTATGTTTCACAGACGAGGACCTTGAGATCAAGCACAGCCATCCTCAATGAACAGAGGCTTAACTGGGGCCTCCACCCCACATGCTCACTCTCTTTGAAAAGAAGTTGAAAGCAAAACAAAAGCTGAAGGTGAGGGGGAGGGAGAGAGAACTATGCGAAGAAAAATAAAAATATCTGAGTGCGTAAGTTCTGTCTTAACCCTTACCCTTAGAAAAATATTCAAACATTGTCTCCTTTTCTTTAAAAGGTAAAACTTATTCAGCTTAGTTTTCCTATTGCTGTGAAACGCCAATAATGCATATATAAGCATACTCAGGTATATGAGGAAGAACACCCCCAAAACTGAAATTATTTACCAAAAAAATTGTGTATTTATTCTTGCATGTCTTAACTTCAGTCACCTTCAAAGTACTTTTCAGGTGATGTAATACACCTATCGAGATACTTTTTCCACTGCTCAGAACAATTTTTGAACTCGTCCATTTTGATGCCTTTTAGCACTTCTGCTGTTTTTTGGTTCACATGTTCCACACTGGCAAAATGTTCCATTTGAGGACGTTTTCATCTGGGGAAACAAATAAAAATGTCTCTCGGGGTGAGGCCGGGAGAATAGGGATGATGAGACATGCAGGTCATGCCATTTTGTTCAAAAACTGCTGAACACTCAGTGCTTTGTAGGCAGGTGCTCTTGTGAATCACCCATCATAGAATGGACAAATGCATTGAAAGAATCTCCAAAAATAAAAATTAAAAAAAATTCGCTGAAGCCAAATGCAGCCTCTCATGACAACACTAGCTGGTACACTGATGCCACTGGGTTCTAGAACACCTACCTGGTAGGAGAAGCCAGTACTAAAAAGGGCCTACCTTTCAAAAAAATAATTCAAGGTTTTTTGGGGTCTCCCTCATATAAGAAAAAGTTTTAATAATAGAGTAAAAAACCATTCGTCTTTTGTTCTGGCTATAAACTTTAAAAATATGTGCAATATATTGCTCAAAGTGATTCAAAATCTTTAAATAGCTATCTTTTTAAACTCCATTTCCGGCAACACAGAATGAGTTTTTGTATAGCCAATAATTTTTCCTAGCACTTTAAAAGATTTTTTTTTTAAAGATTGTGTGTGTGTGTGTCTGTGTGTGTGTCTGTGTGTGTGTGTGTGTGTGTGTGTGTGTGTGTGTGTGTGTGTGTGTGTGTTCTATAAGAATAGTTTGACTGGTTTAGTTCTGTGTAAAATTGGGATGGTAGCTTCCCAAAAAACAGTAAAAGCACATTCTCAGAACTATAAGAATTACTTTTTTCTGAAAATATCTTTGGCTGAATCCAAAGTGACTTTCAAAAGCAAGCTGTGACTCCTTGTAAGACACATCCTCCACAACTAGAGAGTTTCCCATTTAAGATCCTGCCATATGCAGTGTTTTCTTGCTCACAAAGAGATTGTATTTCACCTCTATAAAAATATATTGTTTGTTTCTTTTGAAAATATTGGAACATTGAGTAAAATAGTGTCTTCTAATAAAGAACAGCTACATTTTTCACTATTCTAAAAGTGCTTTCTGGCCCATTGTTCAATAGTGGACGGGAAACTGAGTATTACAAAAATAAATAGATAAAACAAAATGGAACAAATAATAAAAAACAGTTTTTTACCACACATACTATGAAATCTGATTAAGGCAAATTACAGTTATTATTATGGATACATCTGGTTCTTCCGATGTATGTTCATAAAATAATTACTCATAAAGTTATTATACCCAAAAAGTTTTTTAAATGTCACTATTTTGAGTAGTGTTTATGAAATTAATGATCAAACTCGTGTAAAGATTATTAAAAGGGCAGTTTTTATTAAGAAGATAAAATTATATTCTTATATTGTTAAAGAATTAATTAATTAAGTAATTATCCACCACACCAAAACATATTTACAATAGAGCAAAACAATTAAATATTATATTATATTATATTATTATGATATAGTGCTAGGATTTACTTAAAAGCCTATTTTTATTTCACTATGAAATAGAAAAGAAAAAATTATTTTCCACCATCATTTCAAGCACTAATAACAACTTACACACAAAGCATCACCTGCAAAATGTACTGTCCTGTTAATAAATTTGGACATATTTTTATTCACATATAAAAATCTTTTTAAGTTAAAATTCAGGTTGAAAAGGGAGGGATTTGGAAGAGAATCAAAGATTAAGAATTCATCACTGCAGAATGACATTTCTTTTGGCAACATAACTCAATTGCTACTCAAAAATAAATCATTTATGATTCAAATGCTGTGAATATTTATTTAGTATCATACCTGTCATTTGTTTGACTTCTTTCCACAAGCATAGAGAAGAACAACTGTATATATCTTATTACACAGCCAAAATGACTCCTGGTAGAAGACAATCACAAATGGCATTTGTGGCTGTAGAAGACAATCACAAATGGCTGCTCAAAATGAGCAGCAGAATTTTTCAGTTGTCCTAATAAATCCCAAGAACAGGCAACAGTGTTCTCCTAGTACCACTTCACTGGCTCTGAAGCAATCATTTTACAGACCAGCATTCAAATGCAACATTAGAAAAATCTTTGCAGGCTACTTGATAGGGTGATATTTTTATTGGATTTAATAAAAAGCAAAGAGTCTAATACCTTGTTACCTCCAAAATTTAAATATCTTTGGGGATCCCAAATAGTATCCTGTGTCTTTATTGTCATGTCTATGCCCCTTTTTTTTTTTTTTTTTTTTTTAGGAACTATCAATAATGCAGACTTAAGAGTCTAACACAGCAGTCTGAAGATGCTAATAGATAGAAACTAAGAAAAAAATTCTAGGAAAATAAAAAAGACAAGACACTACTGAATTCTGGGTAAAAATGAGTCATATTTTAATTAGATTACAGTATACTTATAAGAGAATGGGCCAATGTTTTAAAACATTTTAAATTAACTTACCTCTGAACTTACAGAGCCTGTGTTCTATCATATTGTTGGAGATCAGTTTAATGTCAAAAACATTTTACTGATTGAATGATTTTGGATAAAACATTAACAATTTTTAAAATGCAATGATAATTTCTATCTCCTACTTTTGTGTTAAGGTTGACTAAAGTTTTACATGAAAATTTCACTGTCACATAAAACTCTATGCTAATATAATGAATTACTGTGCTGAAGATAGTGATTAAGATTTTTTGGCCAATTTAAACAGACACATTTTCATTCAAATTTAATGAAATCTTCGGTAGTTAAACCACCTTGCGTAAACCAGATACAATGTCTAATTTATCTGAGAATTTAATCTTTTTTATTGATTGTAATAGAGGTACATATTTTGGGAGTACATGATAATTTGATACATTCTTATAATATACAAAGATCGAATCAGGATTATTGGGATATCCATCACCTAAAATATTTCTTTTCTTTATGCTAAGTACATTAGAATTCAGAGATTTGAATCTTAATGAAAATTCATTGGCAAGAATAAGTTAAGGCATTAGTGTCCAAGTCAGTGCATCATGGTAAATTGAAGCATACATAGAACAAGTTATGAATTTTGAGACCTAGCAGCTGTAAAACACATTGGTTGGATTATTTTCTATTCAGCAATAAATTTCCATATTTGTGGTCAGAATAAAAAAATCAATATCATTGTATAGATCACTAATAACATAACAATACTCAAGATGAATTATACCTTTACGAGTCAAACATTTCATAGCCTTAACTCAAATGATTTTCAACACTTCTACCCCTCACAAAAAAAAGCTGTGAGGAAAGTGAAACAGAAATTGCTACTTAATTTTTTTAAATGATGCCAAATACGGTTATAAGGTGCCACGAATAAAAATATAAGATGCTCAACTGAGGCTAGAGTCCAGATTCCTTTTTTAATTTCAAAAGAATGAACAAAGAAAAGAATTATTCTAAAACATTCTCTTGCAGGTTTTTAAAAACCTCATAGAGCATGTTGAGTTCTATTAAAAATACAATTTTCCCTCAGCTAAAAAACAAATTAAGATATAGAGATTTAAAGGTTCTGTTTTAAATATTAATCAATGAAAGCAGGGGATTTAACTATTTTAAAATTTCTTCATTGAATATTGTTAATAAACTGGGAAAATGATTATTCACTCAAATGTTTGGATGTTAGGCACTACTCCTTAAAAAGTTATACCTGTGTTGTAAACAGTATATCAGTACTAAAATAATGCATTTAATTATTATATGTAACAAACTTGCACATGTACCCTGACAGGAAGAGGAAGAAATGAAGATGGAGGAGGAAGAGGAAGGCAGTGGGGAGTGGAAGGAGAGTTCATGCAACGTTTCTACTTTAAATTTTAAAAAAAGAAACATTACATTTTCTACTGCTGATTCACTGGTGAAAAATGGTACATTGAAGCCAAGTGTCTATAACTAAAAGTGTATCACAAATTAGGACATGGTAAAACCTATTTACTTCTTTCAGTAAACTCAATTTAGATAGAAAGTTCGTAACGACTCGTAGGTTTTCTTTTTTTTTTTTTTGGTTGAGTAATAGCAAGCAACAGTGTATAACTGCTACAAGATTATTAGCACACAGATGGAGGACAGACTACTTTTATTTGCTAAAAAATAAATACACTGGTGCAACTTTAAAACTTACTGCTGGGTGGACGCTATTCCTTATTTTAGTAAATTCAATTCAGAACGTAGTGAACATCTCTTCTGCATTTTAAAGTCTATGCTTTACAAGATTTATGAAAATAAAATGCCATGATAATAGCTCTTGAGAGCGTTGTAACTTTTAAAATCATGAAATGAACTGAAAAGAAGGAAGGGAGGGAGGGAAAGGAGCAGAGAAAGGGGGTGGATAAGAGGAGAGGAGTCCAGAGAAGAGAGGAAGGGAAAAAATCCTGACACCCTGTTAGACAGACTAGACTTCCATCACCTGTTGTCCCATCACACCCAGCAAGCCGTGTGGCAGCTGGTAGAATGAAGAAGTCATTCACAGATTCTGCATATTCCAGTCATAATCACCTGTATGGATTCTGGTCTTCCTAAGAACTCACCGAACAGATGAAACTTGGCTAAACCCATGTGGAAATTTATTTCATCTATCTTCATTTTATACTGTCTATCATGTATTTTGATGACTAAATGGAAAAGAAAAAATGAAATTCTACCATATGGATTTCTATTAAATATCATCCTAGCTATCAGTTGTCACACCTGCTATTTGATGCATTTCTGTGAATTGACACAATTATATATTTTCACAACCTATATCATTCTCTGAAGCCCTATTTATTTCACAATAAATCCAATATATTGAAAATTTATTTAAATATCTTCACATATACCAAATAGTTGTGTCCAATATATTTAAGCATTCTTCGATCTGAATCTGTAAGGTATTAAATAGTTTGTTTTTAAGCTAAAATTAGTCATTATAACTCATGATAATGTCATGACAGCTTTGCAGGCACTCTTCAGAGACATACAGATCAATGCATGCACTTAGATTTGCACACAATTTCAGAAGATTTTTAAAAATTGCTAAATTTTGATTATATACAAGTGATAGTTGTATATATTTATGTGATACAAATTAGTGTCATGAGTTTCAATGCAATGTGGAAAGATTAAATCAAGCTAATTAACATTTCCATCACCACAAGTGTATAACATTTTTAATGAGAGCATTAGAAATTTACTCACAGCAATATTGAAATGTACAGACCTCAGTTATTAACTATATTGACCGTGCTGTACAATGTATCTAAAAACACTAAATGCACATCTCCTGACTAATTGAGGCTTTGTACACTTTGACTATTACCTCCGCATCCACCAATGCCCAAGCTTCTGGTGACCAGCATTCTACTCTGTTTCTGAGTTCAGTTGTGTTTGATTTCACATAAAAGTAAGAAAATGCTATATGTCTTTCTGAGTTTTGCTTATTTCACTTAGCATAATGTTCTCCCACTTCCATCCATATGAGTTTCAGGAAGTTTTGAGGCTTCCTGCTATCTCTTCAGAAGTCCCTCCCAAATTCTGAAGCTCCGTTAAACTTCTCTTGTCTATCAGTTACCTCCAAAATTCTATCCTTAGACCCACACATCCTTTACATTTTTGTATTCTCAAATACACACACACACACACACACACACACACACACACACACACATATGGAGAGAGGGGGGCTATCATACAGATTAATCTCTTAATAGAGTAGAAACATACAAAAGCAGATTTTAAAAAATGAAATAAAGATACAATTAAGAAAATTTAACTGCTTCTCTTATGAGATGGCTTTGGGATATCTTTACTTGTATTCTTGAATGAGATTCATAATTAATGACAGCATATTATGTAAAACATTATTTCAAGTAGGATTCTTGGATTTTTTGTTTATTTTTGTTACATTTTTGTTTGATCTAATTGAATAGTCACTATTTTACCTCTTGAAATGACTCATATTGGAAACAATAGAAGTACCAACCAGCATTCCATTTTAAAGCTAGTGACACACACACACACACACACACACACACACACACACACACACACACACGTAGCTATACACACATACTAGGTGCTTCATGAAGATAGCTTTCCAACTATACTTTGCCTGAATGGAATCTTCCTAAACAGAACTTTCTCAGTCAGATGCTGAAAACAAAAATACCAATACACATATATTTTTATTTACTTACGTTTCAATTTATTTAGTTATAGTCAGCATTTATGTTCAAACATTTTTTAAAATTGTTTTAAATCTTTCCCTTTTAATTGACTTAAATAATTTTTAGATCAAGTACTTTAAAAGTACACTTTATTGAAAATATTTGAGATGATTTTCTGGACTTCTCTGTCTATACTTGCGTGATCTCTTATTCAGATCTCTTTCTTTGGCTGCATTTGATTTAAAAAAAGAGAGAGAGAAAGAATAACAGGATCTTTTTTAAAAAATTTTTCTGCCAAATATTTTTTATATTGTGGCAACGTTTTATCCTATGAAATCCTATTTTATGTCATACATTTCTCAACAGTCACTTATTTAAAATATATTTGAATGCATATTATTTATGGGCAACATGCTGGGTGATGGAAATGTCTTTCTTAACAGTTGATATGTGCTTCCTGCCTTTATGTAATAACTCTCAGTCTTAAACTAATTGAATTGACAAGGTACCACCCAAATTTCCTCTGATAGTTTTTTTTTTAATCTACTGAAAATGCATTTTTCCCAAGTCAATAGAAACTAGGTGGTCCTTATCAGCCACAAATAATTACTTAACTGTGTATGAATGGGCACAGAAGAATCAGGTCTCCACCCTTGCAATCTGAGTTTAGAATAAATCCTGGAAATAGTGCTCATTTTATCAGAGAATATGAAAGTTGACATTTCTGTAGTTAGAGTACTTAGTTGTGGTAGGGAGAGTTTAAAAAAAAATGACTGATCTAATCATTTCAGTATTCCAAATTACATCACAGATAGTGACTCCTAAAATGAATACATACTTCATAGACCTACTCTGCGAGATTTATATTTCGTGCTGTGACAAAGTATTTGGGGAATGAAAATGACAGATGTGAGGTACATTAGCAAAATGAACAGTCACTTCTGCCCCCCAGATGAAGCAATTTTTTATCACAACAATTTATCATGAACTAGATGGTGATTTAAGAGGAAACATTTGAACTGCAGTACGTACTGCAAAGGAAGTTAGCAAATCCAAAATGATGACTGCAAAACTGGTAAGCAGAAGCTTTTTCACTTATGTGTATTGGCAGAATACTTTTATGATTGATCTTCATATGTTGAAATTAAACTGTATCACTTAAAAGGTGAAGATGTAAAACAATATAGTATGAGAATATTTCAGGTAAAAGCTAAGGAATAAGCAAGCTTAAACCTGATTCAGTCAGTAATTGCTTGCATTTTTCACTGGCTTTAGAGTATCATTACCTATATTCTTACATGAGAATCATAACTAATGAAAGCACATTATGTAAATATTTCAAAAAGGGATCTTGAATATTTTGTATTTTCGGCTAAATTTTTTGCTAGATCTGATTTAGTCACTGCTTTTAACTCTTGAGATGACTCATACTGGAAACAATAGAAGCATCAGCATCTCACTTTCAAAACCAGCAGTCAAGTCTCTCTCTCTCTCTCTCTCTCTCTCTCCACACACACACACACACACACACACACACACACACACACACACACAAACACACACAATATATGTATATATACATAAGCATACACATGTACAGGCATATATATACTGGTACTTTTATGAACGTGCCTTATCTAACAAACTTCTGATGGGTAAAACAGGATCTTGTCTAAACAGGAATTTCTGTCAGATGCCGAAAACAAAATACTCACACATATATATTTTGATTTGCACGTATTTCAATTTCTTTAGTTACAGTCTTAAATAAGTTTTAATATTTGCCTCCCGATTTATTTAAGTACATTATTTAATCTTTTGGATCATTTGATTTTGTAGCAAGTACTGATTTTTGCACTGCCTAAGTGGTGGTAACAATATTCATTGTTTCCTTTCAAACATGTTAGAAAGAAATAAAAGTCTAAGTTCAAAATCCAAATGATTATAAAAGCAGATAAAGTTTTATTTGTTTTATTTTTTTATTAACAGCGATGGATGCTTTGAAAGTTTTATTTTAAGGCCACATGTGTCCAAGAAGACCTGTAAAGATAAATCTGTATAATAAATTGAGATACATGTCAAAATCACAAAAGGAAAACCTGCTTTGGTCATCAGAGGAAGCAGCCAACCCTTGAGCCTTTCACTGTCATCATTGCACATAAAGCACCACATCTACAAGGCTCTGAAGACAGAAGTGAGAAAGAAAGACACAGCCCTAGAACTTGGGAGCTCACATTTTTTTGATAAGACCATGTACAATTTGAGTACTGCATAGATAGGCTATAATAAATGTATGTTTAATATGCCTTGCAGAATATAGAATGAAGCACCTCAAACTGTGAGAAGAAATCTGCCCAAAGCAGGATTTCTGTGGGTAAGAAGCTGGTGGGAAATACAAGGTTCCCCAAAGCAGAAGCCAAAACCACCCCTGAGACAGTTGGAAAGGTGAATATAGTCACAGTCATGCTAACTAGTCTTTGCACTGGCAATGGCTGCATGAAATTACACTGGACTACATTAGGGGAAATCTGTAGGCAGAAGAGTCCTGGGAAAATTCAGGAGAAAACTAAACATATACTCATCAGGACAGACACTAACTCTTAGTCGTTGCTTGTCACCATGAGCGGATATGATGATAAGAGCCACCACAGTTTTCTGACCACTCTAAGAAGAATCAGGGGAGAAAAATTAAAGGAGCTCATGTTTACTGAATACAGTCCAAAGTTTATTCAGTTACACTTTGCATTTGCAAGCAAAAGCTTCATTCATTGATCAAGAGAATTCTATAACTCTTCCAATTATACACCTTTACACACACACACACACACACACACACACACACACACACACAACTGCCTTTTTCCCTTACTATCAGCACTATTCAAGTCAACCAAACAAGCAAAGATCCAATCCGCTACTCAGTGATGGTCTGTCCTTTAATGATCTGTTTAGCCCTAAAACATCACCTGAAGTGATTTGCTCCCCTGTGTCTTGATATCAAGGTTTCAATACCTTTGCAAGGACTCAGACATTATTAGCAAACGTAATGTGATTACATGATGTAAGACTGTGATAGGTCGGATGTAGGGAAGGGTGATTGGCGTTTGGGAGTGGGCTGGAAGCAGGAGAAGCAGAAAAGGGTACAAATCAAAGGAATGGCAAAGTGGAAGGGAAATCAAATTAGAGTTTAGGGTGAAACAGATCATTAAAGGGCAGACCGTAACTTTGAGCGGCTGATTCTATCTTTCCCTTTGTCTCTTTGGATGGCTTGAATAGTACTGATAGTGAGGTGAAAGGACAGTTGTGTGTGTGTGTGTGTGTGTGTGTGTGTGTGTGTGTGTGTGTGTGTGTGTGTGTAAAGGTGTATAATTGGAAGAGTTATAGAATTCTACTTATATATATATTGCTACTTCATAACTTTGTCTAGCTTTTTTCTTAACCAGTTTTTCAGTTGAAGTCTCTTTCCAGCAGGGTAAATTTTTTTTTTTTTTTTGAGTTGGAGTCTCACTCTGTCGCCCAGACTGGAGTGCAGTGGCCGCTCCCGGCCACCGCAGCCTCGACCTGCTGGGCTCCAGCGATCCTTCCGCCTCAGCCTTCCAAGTAGCCAGAATTACAGGCACACGCTACCATGCCCAGCTGATTTTTTGATTTATTGTAGAGATGAGGTCTCGCTGCCCAGGCGGGTCTCGAACCCGCGGGCTCAGGCAATCCACTCACCTCAGCCTCCCAAAGGCGCGGGATTACAGGCTGAGCCACGGAGCCCGGCTTAAATTTTTTTTAAAATTTAAAGTTGTTTTCTATTTTTTTTTATTAAAGTCTATTGTCAACAGGGGGCCAAATGGACATAAGCCACATCAGTATTTGAAGATCAACTATAAAATAATGATTGAAAAGTGCCATCATTATTGAAAATGACCACATGTAGGAATTATGCTTGATATTTATGCATTTTCCATTTAGTGCTTATAGCAAAACTATGAGGCAGATGTAGTCTTTACAACCTATTATAAAACCAAGAGTTGATTGCTTAAGGTCACAGACTTGTAAGTAGCAAAAGTAGAATTCAAACCCAGGCTTTCTTAATGCAAAACCTATGCTGAAGGTGTGGATTATGCCTCCTAGAAAGAAACATGCCCATAATTAGCAACACCCTAGAGATAATTATTTTAGTGTTTTATGTTTGAGTGTAGAGATAATCTCCTGGATGTGTTTCTAAATTTTCTTATACAACTATATCAAATTTCCTTGTCAAGAAATGTTTCCACTGCTTTTTAACAGTCTAGGTATTTCCCAGGATTAATAACTCATTCACAAAATACCTGAAAACATTTCTATGGCAACTTATGCCTAATTTCTTTCCAATTATACACCTTTATAAAAATTAATATTTTAAAATCTATGTTAGGATAATATTAACAATCACTCTTGAAATTTTATGGAAGCCAATAAGTTATTATTCATGAAGTACATAGTAATTCCTAGTAAGGTGTTTAATTTAGAGAATATATAAATCCTAATAAAAAGGTCAAGTGTGAAATTTATTGAACTGAATCAAGTTGTGTTTTTGTTATTAGTCATAGAATTTATATTGACATGAACTAAAAAATTTATATTGACATGACTTGTTGCAATTCAGCCTCACTACAATAGCTGAATGAGTGAACAAATTTTCCAAGTAACATCAGTCGGAAGAACACAACAGAAATTAACATAAGCATAAATGTCATAATTCCTAGCATTTAAAATGTGCTGGCTGCCTGCCAAAAGGACATAGCTCTGATAAATGCTTTAAGGGTTTTAAAGCAAGGGAGAACCCCCTTGGTCACTAGCACAGGAAAAATAAATTACAAGGTCTAATTTTAACAATTCCAAATTACAGACCCCCTTTAGTTTACAGCAAGCATTATTTACTCACGACTGCATGGTTTATAATATTTTATTTTTAAAAATTTGATACAGATGAAAGACCATCTATGAATATATATACCAGATGCCACCATATGTATTACCTGTTCCTCCTGTATTTCTTATTTTAATCTCTCACTCAGAAGTAACCACTACCCTGAATTATTTTGTGTATAATTTCCTTGTTTTTTGTAATTTTAGCACACATGGACCTAGCTTTGAAAGATTAGTTTGTTTTTGAGTTTTATAAAAGTAGCATACTTTATCTTCTGTAACTTCTTTTTCTTTCCACTTTATTTCTAAGATTTACCTATTTGTTTAATTTCTTTTAATTATTGAAGAATGTTGTGTGAGAATACGCTTGTTTACTTATTACTTCTCCCTACATTCACACAGGTTGTTTTGTTTGGTTGATTGGTTGGTTTTGATATTAAAAACAAGCTGCTGTAAGCCTTTTTGTATTTATCTCCCAGGGGTTCACGTGCAAGAGCATCCTGGCTTATATCCAGACGTGGAACTGCTGAGTGGTAGGCCTTATTTTTTTTTTCCTAAGTGGATATACCAAAATATAAACTTTCACTTGATCCACATTCACAATGACATGTGGTTTGTCAGGCTCTTTTTGTTTGTTTCCACTGTGAGGGACATTATTGTTGCTTTACTCAAATCTATTGAGATTTTGTTTGGAATTTTATTGAATCGGTTTATAGAGAAATGACAGGCTTCAACTCAGCATACTCTCTCCCCATTCACTTAAATTTTATGTAATGACTTCCATTAAAATTGCATATTCTTTTTCTTCTTCCATTTTAAACAATTCTGATGAAGAACTTCAGCTGAATCAGGTTAATCTCCATTCAACTGTCATCAAAATGGCAGGGTCTATAGAAATATTACTGCTCCCATTCTCACCATATGGTTGAAACGAAATCAGAAAAAGTTTCCAAAATAAAGAGCACTACATTCACAGAAGATAGTGAAGATTCTGAGCGGACACAGCATTGGACTGGGAAAAATATTTGAATATTAAGAACAATGCTATACTTGGAAGCAAGGAAACTTCTCCTTTTATATATGGAGCTTGATATATAGTAAATAATTTAATCTTGACCAGAGAGAAATCGGGCTCCTCACAGGTAACCCCTAAGTTCTTGGAAAGTCTTATCTCATCAACGTGGGGTTTTTTTGTTTTTGTTTTTGTTTTTGTTTTCTGTTTTCTGGAAGCCTTGGACCACATAAAACAGTCAATGTTATTCATATGATTTATGGTAGAGTTTTGGGGTCATACATTTTGGCTTGATCTCTGGAGGGGCTGAAGAGTGAGGTCAGCCACATTGGAGGCTAACCATGTTTATGTGACTGAATTCTGATAAAACTTTGGGACATCAAGGCTGGGGCGAAATTCCCTAGTTGGTAATTCTCCACATGTATTTTCACACTATTGCCAAGAGGAGGCCACACTATCCATTTCTCCACAGAAAACAAAGCTCTAAGTGTAGAACTCTCCTGAACTCAAGTACGTGTCTTTTCCCTTGTCTGACTTTAATCTGTACCCTTTCATAATGTTGGACTATGAGCTTCATAGCTTTCAGTGAGGTCTGTGAGTCCTTTAGTGAATTATCAAACCAAAGGGTGGTCGTAAGAACCCCTAAACTCTGCAAGTGATGTCAGAATGAGGATGGTCTTATGCACTGTTCTCTAACTTTGCACTTAGTAATGACACAAATTTGTCTGCTTAATGCCTTTTTCTCTTAGGAGAGGTCCCTTTCCAGAACATGCCTTAGTTTCTAATATAAAGCAATTTGTGGCAGGCAGCTCCTTCAAGGAAAATTAAATGTTCAATTTTCTACATGGCATCTAATTCATGCTTCTGTGTTATATATCTGCACATACTGACACACACACACATCCATATAAATCATATATGGAAATATATATACAATTGTTTAATTATCTTTCATTTTAGACTGCTAACTCCAGAAGACAACTGTCTTGTCTGTCCAACCAGTTAGCAGGGTCTTTAGTTATCATTCAAAATTGATGGACTTACTGATTGATTCACTAATATAATTATCTAATAAATATTGATTGTTTGCTTTACATGTTGTGGATCCAAAAGTAAAGAGTTTAAGTTAGACAAAAGTGTCCAGTCATAAATTTTACAATCAATTGAGAAATATATATTACTAAAATATATAGTCCTCAGGGCTATCCCTTTGGGTCCCCTCCCACTCTGGGAGATTTTCTGTCCTCTCAATAAATCCTGCTTTCTCATATATATATATATATATATATGTTTTTTTGTTTGTTTTTTTTTTTCCTTCTCAGATGGTGGTAAGTGCAGTGGGAAAAAATAAAGAAGAGAAAGGGACAAAAGAAGTGACAAATTTATGGCTGTGGTTCTAAATAGAATTATCAGGAAAGCCTTCATTTATAAGGTAACATTAAGTACACACCTGAAATACAAGGGCAACGTGCTAATTCTGTGCAGATGACAGAGACAGACAAACAATGAAAAAACTGAGAGGGAACTCATAAGTGTAAATTCCCTGAGAGGATTGGGACTAGCACCAGCAGAGTTGATTAGGGTCGGGGTAGGACAAGAGGAATTACAGAGGGCTAAGTTAGGGAGGTAAACACCTTGAGCATCTATTGTAATACTATAAGAAAAGGATTGACAGTGGCAGGAAACTATGGGGGAGTAGGGAAGGGAAGGGAGGTGAAACTAACGGTAGTCAATATCTGTCTGGGGACGGGGGAACACCCCTTATCAACAAGGGTGCCTGAACAATGCATATTTGTATACCTCACCCTTAACTGTACCCCACAATTTTAAAATAAAAAATATGTTTTAAAAAAATAGATACAAGTACAGATTACATAGAGTTCTGTGGGTCAGTGGAAGAACTTTGACTTCAATCCTAGATGAACATGGACTATCATTACATGGTACAGCTTCCGTTTTTAAATGGTTATTCTGACTGCTGTTTTGAGCACAGATGGTACAAGAGCTAGGAGTACAAAGTCCAAATAAAAGACTAATGGAGAAAGCCAGGACAGTGGTGATGGCGGTTTGAACCAAGGTCAAGATGTTGGTGGAAGTACCAAGTGAAATGATTCTGAACAATTATAAAGGTAGACAACCACAGAATTTGCTGGGTGTGAGAGAGAAAAGTCAAGGGTAATTCGAAAGACTGAGTCTCAAGGAACAGTCAGAACAGAAGTACTTGTAAGTTAAATATGGACGAAGACACATTTCAGTGTCGGATTTTTTATTTGGGGGAATTTTGGTTTGGGGGAACAGGGCTTGTCTTCTTTTTGTTTTGTTGAGAGGAAAAAAAACAGGTGGAGAAATGAAGAGATTTAGTTTTAGAAAAATGTTTTAGGCATTTACATGGCAAAGTCAAGATACTAGTTCTAAGTACTAGGGGTATAGTTAAACATGACCAAGATAAACAACAAAGATAAACTTTGCCAGGATCTCAGCTGTCTTATTCACCGTGACATTCCTATGACCTTGCCCACCATACATTGCTCTTAGGTGTTCAGTAAATAGTATTCAAGACATAAAGAAACAAAGATTTCATTAAGAACGCTTAAAGTTCTGCCATGATTTTGCCTCTATGGAAGCACTAGGAGAATTTGTGGAGAGGGCCAAGAATTTCCTCAATGCAACCCCACATCTACTTATTCCTGACCACTACTCATTAAGTAACATGCTTCCTGAAGCATACTTGATTTTGAACGGTGATATCCATGTACGTTGGCTGGGATGTTAGTCAGAAAACAGACCTCTGGATAAGTTAAACTGAGCAACACAATGTAGTGTTATCTATAAGAACACCAGATCATATTGTGTAAAACAATAACTCTAGTTTTTCCATAATTGATATTCAGATGTTTTTCTGGCAGTAATTGGCCAAGATATCTGGCTACATCTTGAGGCCACTCCTGGAAAGAGGAAGCTTGTTTTCCTATCGCTCTGACAGGAAGAGGTGGATCGACTTCATCAAAATACAGTACCAAGTTGTTAGGGCACAAGCTGAAAAGGATGGGTAAATTAGGAGATGGACTTCTTTGAAGTTATATTTCTATAAGTACAAAGTTATGGGTGCTTATGTGTTGTGTCCACATGCTGAGTTTGCAGCACTAAATGAACCTTGCATGGGTTGCAAGACAACACATTTTAAGGAGCTGATGTGACAGTGGAAACCAGGGCTCTGCAATGGGATACAGACACCGCCACACTAATGCCCACTAGGAGGTGACACTGAACACACTTCACCCTTGCCAAACCTTGGATCTTCATTTCTTTTATTTTTTCCCGGCTTTATTTTGGTATAATTGACAAACAAAAAGTGTGTATATGTATGTATGTATCTGTGTGTGTGTGTGTGTGTGTGTGTATTTAATGCCTACAAAGTGACATTTTTTATATGTGTGCATTGTGAAATATTACCACAATCAAATTAATTGGCACATTCATACCCTTGCATGGCTACTTCTATGTGTGTATGTAAAAAAAGAACATTTAAGATCTACTCTCTTAGCTAATGTCATGTATACAAGAACATCATTAGCTATAGTCACCGTGCTGTACAGTAGATCTCCATAACGAATTCATGCTGCATACTTGAAATGCTGTATCTTCTGACGACCATCTCCCCAGTCTCCCCATTCCAGTCCCGGGCAACCTTCATTTTACACTCTATTTCTATGAGGTTGGCTATTTTAGATTCTACGTGGAAGTGAAATGATACAGTGTCTGGCTTATTTTACTTAGCAAAGTGTCCTCCAGCTGCATTCATGTTGTCACAAATAGCAGGATTTTCTTCATATTTATGATAAAATAATATTCATCTGTGTGTGTGTGTGTGTGTGTGTGTGTGACACTTTCTTTATCCATTTCTCCATCAACAAAGTTGTTTCTATATTCAGATCTTCATTTCTAAAATGATGAGACACACTTATCTCACAGAGTTATCTCAAAACGTACATACATTTTATTCCTAAATGCCTTAAATTGCCTGGTTCTGTAGGAGAAAAAAAAACCCCAAGCTATGTATTCTTTTCTCTTTTCTCACAACAGAAGAAAAATCAACACAAGACACTTCTGCTGCCAAATGAGGGGTGCTCCTCACACACCAACTAAGCAATCGATTCTGCAGCAGACACCAGTTGCGTGTCCTCCAATTCAATGTTGACACTCTTTACCTGGTGATAGGGCTGGGTCTTAAGATGCTGCCTCCCACTTCCCACCAGTCATAAGTCCAGTCTTCTGGAACCGACTGGCATCCACTTGGGGATGATGTGGCCCCTACTCTGGGTTCAACTAATTTGCTAGAGTAGCTCACAGAACTCGGGGAAACACTTACATACATTTACTAGTTTATGATAAAGGATATTGCAAAGGATATGGATGAAAAGATGCTAAGGGTGAGGTATGGGGAAAGGGATCAGGGGTTCCATGCCCTCCCTCGATGCGTGACCCTCCAGGAATCTCCAAGTGTTCAGTTTTCCAGAAGCCCTCCAAACACTGTTCTCTCGGACCCTTTATGGAGACTTGATTGGGTAGTCATGATGAACAACTTGGTAGTAATAAATTGGACAAAATGATGTGATCTAATACTAACACTCACCATGTTTGTATCAATATTAGATCACAGCAGAGGATCTTGGTGGGGAAACCTGGGAAGACCTGTTTGTTCAGATTCTCCTCGACCTCTATCTACAGCATCAGTTCCTCCAGGGTATTGACCAGTACCTTCTTCACTCCAACTCCAAAGAGAGGATTCCTGCCCTGGGGAGGAAAAAGAGCAAGTGAAAGGAGAACAGGCGAAGGCGAGAGAGGAGAGAGAGAGAGAGAGAGAGAGAGAGAGAGAGTTTATTGAGGCGTAAAGAACCCCAATATTATAACAAGGTTTATGGGAATTATGAGCCAAGAATGGTGGATAAAAACCAACATATATAGATAGTAATATCACACTGGTACATAACAAATATTTACTACATAGTAATTCTTATTGTTAATACTTAAAGGATATAACATGGATTTAATATACCCAATGAGCAGTAAGTTTAACATTGCCTAAATCTCATGTTTTTTTAGTGGGTCATATAACTTACCCTCTAATCACTAGCCAAGGACAGAACTGGTTCCTCAGAGGTAGCTATTGATAATTGTTTTACAACCCCCCTCCCAGCTTGCTTTGTACTAATTAGCTTTCCTATTCCAAGTATTTGCATTCACCCATAAGACTCAAGTTAACCTAAGCAGCCCTTCATGACCTACGTGACATAGACAGACCTCCTCCTCACCATGGCAGCAATCATGTGACTAACCCACCCATCTGTCTTCTGTCCATCACCTGACATCAATACCTGCACTTGCCTGCCCCTTCATGATGACGTAGAGCAGACCACCACCCAATCACCTTAACAACCTTTCCTCATCAAATGGAAGGATTCAAAGTTCTCAACAACCATTTGCCATTGTCTTGCTAAGCTATGGTGTGGCCAGGTGCTCGATGAGCTATGGTCAGGCCATGTTTTCTTAAACTTTAACCCCTTTTCCTCCCTTGGAGAGGTGAATTTCTCTCTCTCTCTCTCTCTCTCTCTCTCTCTCTCTCTCTCTCTCCCCCCCCAATTTACTTTCTAAATAAATGATATTTTCTAATCTAACTTCTGTGCAATTCTTTGCATCTTTCTTGTGGCATCAGACCACACATCAGACACTCACACCGCCAGCGGGCCTGACCTAACATTATGGAGGCCCTGCTGGAGTATGCCCTGACAAATACTATTATATATGCAATTTTGTATCTTTTTGTGCTTTACTTAGAATTATATCCTAATAATCTTCCCTGGCATTTAAATTGTCTGTATAAGAGCCATTTAAAATAGTGTTTGCGATACTTGTATTCAGTTGTTTGAATATTCAGGGCTATTTTTAAGAATCAATGCATCTGTATATTTTTCGTTAGTATTACGTCATCACGTTGGCATTTAAAAAATAAAATATATTTTATTTATATAAAGATGATTGACTTTATTACACAATTAATGTAAAAAGACAAATTGATTACAAGCCTATAATGCTATAAGTTTCATGCTAGTGAATCTAAACAGACATATATTGTTGTATTACAAATCTTTTCAAGAACAATTTCTACTAAACTTCAAAGACATTCCAAGTGAATGGAATATGATCAAAACAAAACTGATACAGGTAAATCTGCACCAAAACTTATATCTGTCCATGATAAAGTTAAAGGACAAACCAGGAAACTGTTCTTTGAAACAAATATGTATACATATAACTTGCTGTTAAAAAAACAGTTTGCAGAGTTAGACTACTAAAACAAAAAGCAATTGAAATCTCATTTAAAATACCCCTACAAGGTTATAAACTCAGATGTTATATCATTTGAAGATGAAAAAGTTAGAGTAAAGCACTTGGAGTTATTTTAGAACCTGTCTTTGCAACATTCTGTCAACTAATGTAGATTCAGAAAGAGCCACTGCTCATGCCTATAATCCCAGCACTTTGTGAGGCCGAGGCGAGAGGATTGCCTGAGCCCGTGGATTCGAGACTAGCCTGGGCAACTTGGTGAGACTTCGTCTCAACGATAAATCAAAAAAAATTTAGCCGGGCATGGTGGCACACACCTGCAGTTCCAATTACTTGGAAAGCTGAGCTAAAAGGATCATCTGAGCCCAGTAAGTCAAGGCTGCAAATGGCCATGAGTGTGCCACCGCACTCCAGCCTGAGTTACAGAGTGAGGCTCCAACTCAAAATAAAAAAAATAAAACGTTTCCTGTAGCAAGAAGTAATCTGCACAAAAATATACCCTTGATTTAGCATTGACAACATTGACGCTTTTTGGAAGTTAGTGCATTAAAAAAAATCAAATGTCGCTTTAAATATTTCATAATTGAATTTTTTTACTTTATATTGTTTTTGTTCACTGAAAATACTTCGTTATGCTAATTTATAGTACAATGATAAAATTCTACTTCGTGTCTCGTATACTTAAAATTTATTGCGCTTAAAATGCATTATACATATACTTTTATTTTAATTTATAAATTAAAACTTTTTAAAATAAAAGAACAGCATTGATACAGCATTTTGACATTAGTCAGAAAAAATCAATCACTAATTTTGTGTGAACTAATAACGTTGACCACTTGTGGGGTAATTTCCTTAATTATTTCCTTTTTGCTGAGTTTTTAAAAATCATTTAAAAGTTTGAATACTACTATTATAGTGACTATAAATATCTTAGTGCATAAAGTTTGTCAAAATCTAGTTTGGCTTTGTTTTGTTTTGTTTTTCAGAATATACTTTGAAAAACAGAAGTTATTGAGAAAGTTAAGAATCCTTTCAAGGATATGGACAAACACTGAGAAATTGCTCTCTAACTGTTTGGTTGCTTGGTTTTCTTTGCTTAACTAATTAACCAACAATCGCTGAGAATTTTCACTAGTAGGTTTCTAGTGCCAAGGGCATTCTTAGGCATTGTAGCCGTAACAATAGACACAGGATACATTTTTGCTGTGGGCAGCAATGACTAAGCAAAGAGTAAGACTCAAAATTGCATATCTGTAGCTGAATGAGACACGGTTTTTGCCCTGAAGGAACTTAGTGTCTATGTGAGGAAGTCTAGTAAGGCAGACCTTGGTAAGGGTCAAAACAGGAAAATGGGTCAAGGGGACATTCAACAAGATTGATTTCCATAAACAATCACAAAAGGTGCCCCTCATTTCTAATGTGTGTCCATAAGGTAAAAGACTTAGATTATTCTTATTTTATCCTTTCATAGAACATAAGGTTGAATCCCTATTTTACTTATAACTGAAAAATCTGCTTCAAAATTTTCTTAATGTTTTCCCCCCAAATTTCTTTTTCAATGAATCTTATCAATATGAATACTTTTCTAAGGTAATATAAATTATTTTAAAATTATGCAAAATAAATTTTGGTATGTAATAAAAGATTTCGTGTGCATGATTAATAATATCTACCAAGAAACCTAATTATCAAAATGACATCCTTTCCTGCTTGTATGAAATTCCACCAAGATCTGTAAGCTAACATTGCCTAATAATTGCATTTGAAGGGAAAACCAGAACTGACCATTTTGCTTGTAAAGCTATTAGTTCTAAGTATTTTTCTTAACATATCAACTACTGAGAAACCAAGACTTTATCAATAAGCCACATTTGCTTCACTCAAATCTCATGATTGTGTTACAAAAACACTGTGTGATAGTTATAAATTAATAAAGATTCCCATTATCACAGCATGCTGGGATGCTTTTTTGCATGTTGCTCCAATAAATAATTATCTTATTTTTTAATGACCTTTCTCACAATCTGTAAAAGCCACCATGTTGACTCTTTAGAAAGGTCTCAGTAAACTTTTGAGCAAAATCTTTATGGATTTCTTTGAAATCTTGAAGTTTTGTCATTATGTTTAACAGACAAAGCAAAGCACTCAGGATGGGATCATGAGCAGTTAAGTCTCTTGTATTGGGATTGCCATACTGAGGTATTTTCATGCAGCATTTATATTTTAATAAGTAACAGCCTCTTTAATTTATTTCACAACCTAAAGGATTTATTGCAAGCTGAATATGGGTAAAGAACTTGGATAAAGAGGGATATAATATTTACTTATGCAAATTTGCATAAATTTACTTATGTTTGTCTAGAACCATATATATACACAAATATATATGTGCCCAAATATGTACATATACAGCCATGCGTGTGTGTGTGTGTGTGTGTGTGTGTGTGTGTGTGTGTGTGTGTGTGATGTGTTTAATGCCCCTAACTGCAGTTCTAGGACATATTATTCCCCTGTCTTTTCCTAATGTTCTTGCTTCCGGCCTGAATCTCTGGTTTCCTTTGCTGACAGTTGCTGTTCATTACTTACGAGAAACCAAGGGCAAATAAGGTCAAGGCTAAGTACAAAAGTAACTGTCCTTTCAGTGAATGAGGACACTCACAAACTGCCAGGTAGCTGCCTTTGTCCTGGTATACAAGTCTGTTCTCCTCTCTAGCTCTGTCAGATTGAAAACATTCATAGGTCTGAAACTATTATCAGTTGGGATCAGTTTTAATTATACTAAAGCCCAAAATAAAAATGGTCAAGCAAGATAGTAAATATTTTTTTTCTTGCACTGAAGAACACTGAGAAGAGCCAGTCTGTCCATTCTGGGAAGCTACGCTGGTTCTCTATGCCTTAAGGATAGCCAGTTTATTAATACATGACGGGGTTATGTTTCCTAGTCCAAGAAAATGGTTAGAGTCCCAATTTTAAGCACCGTGTCATAAGCAGCAGGATGAAGGAAGTAGGGAGAAAAAAAATGAATATTTTAAGCAAGTTTCTAAAAGTGAAATCCAAAGCTTGTTCTTATCCCTTAACTGCTAGAACTTAATTTTGGCAGTCCCAGCTGCAAGGTAAACTATGAAATGCGACCTTTATTTCAGTAGGCCATGTTCACAGCTTCAAGTACACAGTTTCATTACTAAGAAAGATGGAAATAATATTTGTTAAGGATGCAACCAGTAGTTTCTGTCATACCCTAATGACAGACTATGTTCTTTGTACCACTCTTTCTTTGCATTAAAATTTTTGGCTTATCCTTGCTGAATTCTAACATGACTGAATCTAGGGACGTGTCGTGTCAACTTTTATTATGTGAGAAACAGGACTGTTTAAAAGTTACCAAGGACTCATTCTGGATTCCCTAGCAAGATAGCTTGGATTAAGGATTCTTCTTCTCCTATCAGGAGGAAGCTGCTTCTTCCACCCCAACCACCCTTGGGAAGAGTTCAACCTCCCAAGGGCCCTACTGTCCCCATTGCTAGGCATCTGGAACCTCTGATATCTTGTCTCCTAGGAGTCTGCTACTCCCAGAAAAGGCCATTTTCTTAAACTTGCACTATAAGAAGGGAGAGGGAACAGAGGGCTGAGTCCCCTTCACAGGAATTCAAACCTACACTGTGGGCATTATGAAGCATCTGTCAAAACAAATTTACAACCCAAGGGTCAAAAATAAAAGAGAAGGCACAGACCCTGTAGGCTTCCCATTTCCTGCAGAAGATTGCTGGCCTAGGACTCTCTGCTGTACATAAAGTACAGATGTGTCTTCTAGTGGAGAGGGACCTTGTGAGTTGAGTACGAGCTCAATCTTGTCAGTTGTGAGGGAGGAATTTGTCAGTCGATTTGGGTATCAGGAAGTCTGAATTTTGATACCAGCTATAGACAATAGTTGTCTAGGAAAGTACCCGGGCACCTTGGGATCCCATGAGAAGTCAGGGTTGTCACAATCCCTCCTGAGGAACAAAGCAAAGCATCTCCAAGTTTGAGCAGGCTCCGTGTCCAGGCAACCCAGAGTTCATTCCTGGGACTATTTGGGGATGTTTCTACTTATCGTACCATAGGATAGCTTTGAGTCTCCAGCATGTCACCTAGAATATGCCACAGAGTAGACGCTGGGGAACACTACCCAGAGACTTAATAAATAGAGGATTTGTGGTGTCGTATGAGAAGCAACATTGAGAAATAAATTAATACTTACATTATTTGCTCCTTTATGAAAATAAAAGAAGTTGCCACCTTTTTATAGATTTGCTAACCCGTCAGTGTGTGTTTTCTCATGAAAGACCACCTCCTAAGTTCTACCGAGGGAAATAAAGAATGTCAAGAGCCTTTGTCTTAGAAATTGCTCACCCTGAATGGAAGCTTGTTCTATGCCGTTCTTTTTAACTTTCTATCGTTCTTTCAGCCTGATTCTGATCCCCTAAGTAGAATAGCTTCCCTTAGTCATAAAAAAATATTCACTATTAACAACTTTCTCACTGAGGACCAGAGAGAGAAATAGGCCTTTGCAACTGATTTGAAGGCACATGGTAGAGCAAGAAGACCAGGAGTGGACACCGCTGAGTTTCTTGTAGTGATGTGGAGAGCGGGCCAGGTAGATGTAGCCGTGTCTTTGCTTTCAGAAGATGAAGCTTGGCATTGCCTTGGGCATATGAAGTCACAAGAAGCCAATGAAGATGTGATCATAGCGTGATAAATGTGAACTGAGACACAGTTTTTGTGATAAAGCAGGGAAATTCAGAAATATGTTAAATCCTATTGTTCCTGGTGCCACAGTTAATTATTAGACATGTTATACAGACTGTTGTTGCTATTGGATGATAAGGCTTGCAGTTGATTTAGTGCTGGAATGATTTGATTCCCTAATAGTAGATTATTTGGTTGAGACTTGTATCATATACATGGAAAGTTATATCTGGGTAAGTTATTTTACACATACATACTTCTTCAGTGCTACACAGAATTTAGTAAAAATGAAGTAACAAAGATTCTGATATTTTTGCCATGTTACCTCTCAATAAAATTTTACTCCATGAGAGTATATTCAACCTTAACTATTTGCTAGGATCAAACATTTTATAATGACAGAGGTACAAAGTGGATGCACATTGTTGACAGCCTTGTAAATCCTTCAGAATAAAAACAAAACAAACAAAAAGTCAGGAAGAACAGGATGAGATTTAGCTATTCTATTGACAAGGACAGTAGGAAAATGGAACAAAATTAGTATATTTACAGGACAACCTCCAAGACCATAATCACACAGCTCCTCTCAAATGCTACAGAAAACTGTAATGCACCACAGAAAACTGTAAACAAGACACATCACCACTTAAAAATAATACACATCAACCTTATCAATCTTAGCACGAAAAGTAAAAACAATGCATAAAATTAATTTCAGCCTTCCGCGAAAAAAAATAGTGAACAGAGGATTCGCAATTTTAGTGATATTTAGTTATTATAAAATTTCCAAAGTGCCTTTTTACAAGTGTGAATGTAACATCTCATATTCTCAAATATTTGTGGGTGATGCGAAAATTATTTAGAAGTTAGATTGCTAATGATAGACTTGTAAAATTAATAAAAATAACATAAAGAATAATTACAAAATATCTGACCAATTGCAAAAAATAATATAGTAGAAATCACATGAAAATCACTTAAGAAACTATTTAATACATAGCTCTTTTTTAAAAACTGCCTAGATTAATGAAAACCTTAACTGTTTACATTGGAATCTTATTTTTAATCTTCTAATTTAATTAAACAAAATGCAAAACACATTCTAAAATAAGATCTCAACCTCAGGATGAAGGGTCAGTTATGTATATAATAATTTTACTGAAACTTCTATCTTTTACAGTTAAACAATTTCTCAACTAACTGCAGTTGTAGGTTAGAGTTCTTTCCATTTTATATGTATTTTTATTAAGGAAACTAATTGTAAATGCCTGTATATTTACTAATAAAGAACTCTTCATTTTTCCAGTGTTTGAGGCTTAGCAATCACATTTGTCACAAAAACAAAATTTGTTAAAGTTTGTTTCTATATCAATATTCTTTGTACTTTAAATAATTTTGTTCACATTTCACAGATGTTCATTTTAAAATATATCAATTTATATGCTTGCTTAATCTTTAAAAATCCAGTATAGAAATGTTCTTGGAATTATTACCAGATCTGATCAGCATCTTAGATTTCCACAACTCTCTTGTAAGTCAATAAATAAAACAAATTGTTTTTATTATTTCATATGACAAAGAAACATATTTATTCATGAATTTATAAATGACTGTACTATGTACTATGTTACTAGAATAAGTAGTAGGATTATTTGATACAATTACATTTTAGCAAATCAATAACTAAGAATTTTGGAAGTGAAATTAATGCAACTGGTTTTTGAGTAATTTTTAAGACACATATAAGTAAAATAATTAAACAAGTCAATATCATAAGCTCTTGTTTTAAAAAATGTCAATTCACATGTGTCATTAATGCCTTTATTTCATCACAGCCTTTGAGGAGCAAATGGTTACCTTAAATTTGTGAAATTATTTCAGTGTAGGCAAAATTATATTTACAATTGTTTGGAGACAGCACTATCTATGCTAATTTATGTTTATAAATAGAGATAAAGGAAAATTCAGTGCTTGATGCCATCTTTAAAATAAATGTTTTAAAATGAGGTAAATTGCCAATGATATCAGTTAATACACTTTAGTTAGGCTTCCAAATATCATTCTATTTTTTAAACCAGTGCCTTGTTATATTAATAAAACAGGTTGCAATAGGAAAACTAAATCTTTTCTGAGATTAAAGATTTGCAACAATGTTGAAAAAAAGAGTAAGAATAAAAAGATAATTCTTAAAGTGATGGGAAGTTAAGAACGGTATTCTCTGGAGATCTGAGCCAGAGGCTTGTATGTTCTATATGCATGTTAATGACAATAGAAGAAAGTGAATAACAAGCAATTGAAATATGCTCTCAGTACATAATTACAATATTTAATTCTCCTTGAAAAATTGAGCAATTATGGAGAATTGAGAATTTTAGAAAGGTATAAGAAACTAGTGATTGGAGAACACAAAGGTAGATAAAAAGTAGTGCAAAGTATAACAGGTCACAAACCTAAAAAATAATTTAAATTGCTTGTACATCCTGATGGATTCTGTAACCTCTCAGGATATTATTTTGGGCAACTCAATGAAGAAAAGCAATCAACTCTGAATAAATTGGTGCTACAACATGTTAAAAGCATGCTTAGAGTAACAATATTAAATAGAGGGTGATTTTAACATGATTTCTGCTTTAGGAGTGCTGCCTTTTTAGAAAATGAGTTCAGTTTAATATTTTTATAACATAGATAAGGTCCAAGCGAAGGAAAATGAATTAGTGAAATGATTTAGAAGTCAGTTGAAATGCAAGCAATTAACATAGATGCAGGTGCTCTTTTTGTTCTTTTAAATCCATGCCTCGCTCAAAAAAATTTGGTTCCTGAGTGTAGGTGCTTGTTTATAAATCTTTATGAACTAGAAACTTAAGAGAGAAGAAACCAGACAAAACAGGGGCATTTGCAAATGTGTTAAACAGAATAATGGAAAGATTTAGTGATTTTTGTGAAGGTCACAAAACAATTGAATGACCACGCTGGGAAGGAACTTGAGTCTCCTCCCTTCCAGTCAGCACTTTGAAAATTACCAGATGCTTTTTGCACCCCCTTCCACTGAAAAATGAGTAGCAGCAAAGCTAGTCAAGTATTCCTGTTCATAGTCTCGGAAACTCAATTTTTCAAATGCTCTTTTAAATACTGACTTGAGTTTCATAATTAAAGAATAAACTTTAAAAATGCAGAAGTGAAAATGTGTGTTAAAACATAATTCATTTTTGATACAAACTGTTGACAGATGTTAAATAGACTTCATATATATATATATTATAGAGAAACAAACTCCCAGATAGCCAGGTTTAAACATTGTAGTATCTCTATACGACTGGCTAGAACCCAAGTCAAATTTAACACCAGACATGAAAAGAAAGCAACGCATTTCCTCTACTGTTTGGGAATCGTGAGTTATTGCATAAACAGCTAAGTTTTGCTGGTTTTTTATTTTTAATTAAATGCAAAAGATTGACCCTTGCTGCATCCCAATGACATAAAACATATTTAAAAATGTGAAAGGGCTCTGAGGCACACGCATTCCATCTATCCTCCAAAAATAAAAATTTGCATTTTTGATAAATTCTGCTTTGTACTATTTTAGACATTTATTTAATAATCCATTCACTTGATCCGTCAGCACATTGTTTTTATATTCCATACCTATCATACTCAGGCACTGTGTGAGGTGTCATGGAGCAACAAATATAACAGAGAAAACTGTTCTTGACCTAGAAAGTTCTAAGAGACCAAAATAAGGGCCACTGACACACACATCCACTTTGTGAAACCTTAGTCCTTCCCCATTCATGGGCGTTCCCCTAAGCCGGTCCTATTGTTTGACTTTGCTAAAGCCTTTCTTACTTTCAGCATTGAGTATGTTGTGACCAGAATACTCTTTCCTATTTTATACATAACTCCATTTTCCTTCTTTTTCAAAAAATATCTTTCTACAGCATTTTGCCAACTGTTCATTGTTCATGTGGGTTTTGACTAAAATTGAATCAGGAGAAACTCAATGTTTTTTGGTGAGGAATTCTGTGTGATCATTGTAATTCTATTGAGGGTACTATGAGAATAAAGATAATACGAAGCAATGGGAAGTTATCTAGATTAACAAATTGGTGACAACGTTTTTTTTTTAAGTTGAGAAAAGTCAAATGATACATAAATGACAACTAATATTTAAAGGTATGTTCACAGTGCTGGATCCTTGGAATCTAATCACATTATTAAGACCTAGGTGAGGAATTAGGCACTGTCACAAAGGTCTCGAAAAGGAGTCCAGAAACAGTATTAGTTCCCTAGGGTCAGTCTCTATAAGCACAGTAAATACAATCCTGGAGAAAGGCTTTATATTAACTGCATACTATATTCCTATATTTAGATGTATTGATTGTTTTTTTTTATAATTAATCAGTATTTTTTATTATGGCTTTGTGGGGTACAGTTAAGGGTTAGGTGTACAATTACGTTTCATTCAGGCACCCTGTTGATAAGAGGTGTTTTCCCAGTCCCAGACAGATATTTGCTACTGTTAATCCCATCCCTCGCCCCCCCCATAATTTCCCAGTAGTATTGATTGTTAAAGGTATGAATGTCTGATACAGGTATGGATGTCTGACTGACATCTACATTAATGACCTTAGTACCTCCCTGTGATCTAAGAGAGCAGGCATTTTTATTTTCATTTCACAGTGAGTGAACAAACCTCTAAAAAGTTTAAAGAGTTCACTCAAGATAAAAGCTAGAACTAAACCCAGGTCTTCCCAGTGAATACTTTCCATACCAAACTTCAGGCTGTCCAAGAACTTTTCAAGGAAATCCTGTTTAATTTGGCACTTATAGACATACCTAAGATAGGACTGATCATGGATTTGATAAGATCTAACATTGCAACAGGAGTATTCACACTGGTGTCCTCCACAAAGCCACAATCAGGTAGGTAGTTTAAAGTGACATAAATTCCATGAATTATGTTTAAGCCAAAATCAAGCTCTAAGTGATTGTTTTATATTCCAGTGTTAAACATGTCCCAGTGGTACCCAAGGAAAAAGCGTTCATAAGAGTTAAGACTTACAGTTCAATTTTTTTTTAGAACGCTTCTTTAATGTATGCTTTTATTTTTGATAATTAAACATGTTAGATAGAAATTTCTAAGCCGGGCTTGGTGGCTCAGCCTGTAATCCCGCACTTTGGGAGGCTGAGGTGAGTGGATTGCCTGAGTCCGCAGGTTCAAGACCCACCTGGGCAGCGAGACCTCATCTCTATAATAAATCAAAAAATCAGCTGGACATGGTAGCGCGTGCCTGTAATTCTGGTTACTCCGAAGACTGAGGCGGAAGGATCGCCAGAGCCCAGCAAGTCGAGCCCAACAGTCTGGGCGACAGAGTGAGACTCCAACTCAGAAAAAAAAAAGAAATTTCTAAATATTTCTTTGCAACATGTAAAGACAATGGATTCAAAATTACACAATGACTATTTGTATTTCCCTTTAAGAAATACATACTTCGACCTGAGCTGTGGCGGTGGTGGTGGCTCCCACGCTCGGGCAGGGTCGGGCACATTGCCTCCCGGGTACTCGCGACCAAGCCAGCTAATAAGTGAGCTTTAGAAAGCAAACATCCAAAATAATTAAGATAGTTTTGAAGAAAAACAAAATACCCTATCAGACATCAAGACTTATAAAGCGGGGGCAAGATGGCGACAGCATAGGTGAACTGGTGAGATTCTCTGAACGGACCAAGGCTGCATACTGCTGAATAGACAGACTGTAAAGCAGAGGGAAAAGTGAACAAAGCCAGAAGACCCTCATAAGGAAGAACAGGTCATTGCAGAAGAGAAATAAAAGCAACCCCACCTTCCCTCAAAAACAGAATTGAAGAGGGGGAGGGAAAGGGGGAGAGGGAGAAAAATCTACAGAAATGAAGAAAAACCAAAAGAAGAGTATGGGTCTCTCCCAGACGCCTGGGAGAGCAGACATTGAGAAAACTGACTTTGGAATGCAAACAATGAAAAGTCTCCAGAATGAAGGGTCTCAAAATGCAAATGTAGATATCAAAACAATAATGGAGAGATTAAAAAGAATTGAGGAGACACAAGAAGAAACTAGGAAGGAGCTGATATCTGAGATAACAGTAATAAAGAATACTGTGAATGAAATAAATAACAAATTGATAAGCATGGAAAGCAGAATTACCCAAGCAGAAGAATCTCAGAGCTTGAGGACCAAAATATAGAAATAACCCAAACTCTTAAAAACACTGAAAATAAGCTCAAAATGACAGAACAAAACCTTCAAGAGATGAGTGACTACCTCAAGAGACCTAACCTAAGAATAATCGGACTCCCTGAGGCAGAAAGAGAAACAGAGACCACATTGGAACAAACTTTCCATGAGATCATTCAAGAAAACTTCCCTTATCTAATCAGTGATGCAAAAATTCAAACACAAGAGATTCAGAGAACCCCCACAAGACAACAAATGAGAAGACCAACTCCTAGACACATAATAATTCACCTAAATAAAGTAGGCACAAAAGAAAAAAATCCTAAAGGCAGCAAGAGAAAAAGGCCAGATCACCTACCATGGAAGACCAATCAGAATAGCAGCAGATTTATCTCCAGAAACCCTGCAGGCTAGGAGAGCTTGGAGCCCTATCTTCAAAGTCCTAAAAGATAAACAATTTCAACCAAGAGTAACCTACCCGGCCAAGCTAAGCTTCATCAGTGAGGGAGAATTAAAATCTTTCCCAGATATCCAATCCCTAAGAACTTATGCTGCCACCAAACCATCTCTACATGAAACACTTAAGAAAGTACTAAACACAGAAGAAGAGGAAAAAAGAACAACATTCTTCACAAGAGTACAGGGAAAAGAATAAAATATACGCGAACCAACCCCAAAACCAAAAGAAAGACAAAAAGAAAAAAGAAAAAACCAAGTGGAAGAACAACAACTCAATAAGAACTCCATGATAGGGACGAACTCTCACATTTCAATAATTAGTCTGAATGTGAATGGACTAAACGCACCACTGAAAAGACATAGAATGACAAAATGGATAAAATATCACCAGGCAACAATATACTGCCTTCAAGAGACCCATCTCACTAGAAAGGACATACACAGACTCAAAGTAAGAGGATGGGAAACAAATTTTCAGGCGAATGGAACACAAAAGAAAGGAGGAGTCGCGATCCTAATTTCAGACAAAATACCATTTAAGCTATCAAAAATTTAAAAAGATACAGAGGGCCACTACATAATGATAAAAGGTTCACTCCATCAACAAGAAATATCTATCCTAAACATATATGCACCCAACATAGGTGCACCAACATTCATAAAGCAACTTCTAGGAAAACTAAAGAAAGACATTGATTCTAACACCATAATAACTGGGGACTTTAATACACCACTCACAACCCTAGACAGATCATCAGGACAAAAAATCAGCAAGGAGATCCGGAACCTCAATGAGACTCTGGACCAAATAGACTTAATTGATACCTATAGAACACTCCATCCAAAGACCACAGAATACACATTCTACTCATCACCACATGGAACATATTCTAAGATCGACCACATAATTGGACACAAATCAAGTATAAGCAAATTTAAAAGGACTGAAATTCTACCATGCACCTTCTCGAACCACAGTGGAATAAAAATAAACATTGACACCAACAAAGTCCCCCCAAAACCCACAAAGACATGGACACTAAACAGCATGATGCTAAATAACTCCTGGGTCAATGATGACATCAAAACAGAGATCAAAAGATACCTGGAAACAAATGAAAATGAAGAAACATCTTACCAAAATCTCTGGGATGCCTTAAAAGGTGTAATAAGAGGGGAATTTATATCCCTACAAACACACATGAGGAAAATGGAAGGAACAGAAATTAACAACCTAACAAGCCACCTAAAGAAGCTGGAAAAGCAAGACCACAAAAACCCTAATTTCAGCAGAAGAATCCAGATCACCAAAATAAAAGCCCAAATCCAGGACATAGAAAACAAAAAGATAATTGAAAAAATCAATGAAACAACAAGCTGGTTCTTCAAAAGAATAAACAAGATCGATGGTCCCCTAGCTAGACTGACCAAGAAAAAACGAGAAAAAAACCAAATAAGCACAATCAGAAACACAAAAGATGAAGTCACATCTGACCCTGAAGAAATACAAAAGATCATTAGAGACTACTACGTACACTTGTATGGAAACAAACTTGAAAACCTTAAGGAAATGGAGGACTTTCTGACATCACACAACCTACCTAAGTTGGAACAAGAAGAAATTGAGACCCTAAATAAACCAATAACAATCAAGGAAATCGACTACGTAATAAGAAAACTTCCTACAAAAAAAAGCCCTGGACCAGATGGCTTTCCAGCAGAATTCTACAAGACATTTAAGGAGGAGCTGATACCAATCCTACTGAAGGTATTCCAGGCAATTGAAAAAGATGGAACGCTCCCCAAATCATTTTACGAAGCCAACATCACATTGATACCCAAGCCAGGTAAAGATCCAGCAAAGAAAGACAACTACAGGTCAATATCTTTGATGAACATAGATGCTAAAATTCTCAACAAGATCCTAGCAAACTGGATTCAGCAATACATCTCAAAAATCATCTATCATGACCAAGTAGGCTTCATTCCTGGGATGCAAGCCTGGTTCAACATTCTTAAAACCATAAATGTTATTAAATACATCAACAGATGTCAAAACAAAAACCACATGACTAAATCATTAGACGCATAAAAAGCTTTTGATAAAATCCAGCACCCCTTCTTGATAAAAACCCTTGAACATCTAGGCATACGGGGAACATACTCAAAATAGTAAAAGCCATCTACGAGAAACCCACAGCAAGCATACTCCTAAATGGACAAAAATTAGAACCATTTCCCCTGAAAACTGGAACAAGACAAGGATGCCCACTCTCACCCCTCCTGTTCAACATAGTATTGGAAGTCCTGGCTCGAGCAGTCAGAGAAGAGAAGGCAATCAGGGGTATCCAAACAGGAAAAGAGGAAGTCAAGTTATCTCTCTTTGCAGACGACATGATTGTATACCTTGAAAACCCAAGAGAATCTGTCAAAAACCTCCTTACACTGATAAAGACTCAGGATACAAAATAAATGTACAAAAGACAATCGCATTTCTCTACACCAATAATAAACAAACAGAAACCCAATTAAAAAACACAATTCCATTCACAATAGCCACAAAAAAAAATGAAATACCTTGGCATCTTCCTAACCAGAGACATGAAAGACCTTTACAAGGAAAACTACAAAACACTGCTCAAAGAAATCAAAGTTGACACAAACAAGTGGAAAAATATCCCGTGCTCATGGATCGGAAGAATCAACATTGTGAAGATGTCCATCTTACCTAAGGCAATCTACAAATTCAATGCAATACCCATCAAATTACCAGCAACATTCTTCTCAGACCTAGAAAAAAACAATGCAGGAATTCATATGGAAACACAAACGTCCAAGAACAGCCAGAACAATACTCAGCAAAAAAAAACAAATCAGGTCGTATCACACTACCAGACTTCAAACTTTACTATAAAGCTACAATCATCAAAACAGTATTGTTGGTACTTGTATTGGTATAGGAACAGGCATATAGATCAATGGAATAGAATTGAGATTCCAGAAGCAAAACCTCAATTTCTCAACCAACTCATCTTTGACAAAGCCCCACCACCTACCACTGGGGAGAGGAGAACCTATTCAGTAAATGGTGCTGGGAAAACTGGCTGACCACATGCAGAAGATTGAAACAGGACCCCTATCTATCCCCATGCACAAAGGTTAATTCCAAATGGATCAGAGACCTAAATGTAAAACCTCAAACCATAAGAACCTTAGAAAATGAAGGAAAAACCCTCATGGAAATCGAACTGGCATCCAATTCCTGAACAAAACCCAAAACCCACAGCTCATAAGAGAGAAAATAGACAAGTGGGACCTTATTAAACAAAAGCTTCTGCAAAGCCAAAGAAACCATCAAGAGAGCAGGGAGACAGCCCACAGACTTGGAAAAAGTATTTGCCAACTCCAGGTCCGACAAAGGCTTAACATCCTGGATCTATAAGGAACTCAAGCGTGCTGAAAAGAAAAAAACAAACAACCCCATTATAAAATGGCCAAAAGATATGAACAGACACTTCACAAAGGAAAACATCCGAGCAGCCAACAAACACATGTAGAAATGTTCAATCTCACTAATCATCAGGGAGATGCAAATCAAAACCACACTGAGATACCACCTAACCCCAGTCAGAATGGCAATTATCAACAACTCAAAAAATAACAGTTGCTGGAGAGGGTGTGGTGAAAAGGGAACACTTCTACACTGTTGGTGGGAGTGTAAACTAGTGCAACCTCTCTGGAAAGCAGTGTGGCTATTCTTAAAAGCTCTAAATACCAACCTCCCATATGACCCCGCAATCCCCCTACTGGGAATATATCCTGAAGAACACAAATCACTCTATAAAAAAGATACCTGCACACGCATGTTTATCGCAGCATTGTTCACAATAGCAAGAACCTGGAAATAGCCATGCTGCCCGTCAAAAGAGGACTGGATTAAAAAGATATGGTACATATACACAATGGAATACTACGCAGCCATAAAAAATAACAAAATCATGAATTTTGCAGCAACCTGGATGGAACTAGAGTCTATAATACTGAGTGACCTCTCACAGAAACAAAGATCCGAGTATCACATGTTCTCATTCATATAACGAGCCTTAAACATCCAATGCAATACTATACGAAAATGACTGACCGTACTGAGAAACTATGGTGGGGGGAGGGAGATGGGATTAACAGTAGCAAATATCTGTCTGGGTACGGGGAAGCATCCCATATCAACAGGGTGCCTGAATGAAACGCAATTGTATACCTAACCCTTAACTGTACCCCACAACTTCACAATAAAAAAATAAATTAAAAAAAAAAGAAATACATACTTCTTCCAGCAATACATTTTTAAGTAATTTTGATTTTGCAAAGTACAACCTCAAAACTTTAAGCATCATTAAACACTTTATGTTCACCTATATGCTATCATTTTCTTGATGAGAAATATGAATAGGCTTTTATCTCTTATAAATAAGGATGCACATGAAAAAAGTAAAACATTTTAAAAATAAAGATTTAATTTACTTTTGTTAATTTTTAAACAATGTATGGAGATAAACACTATTTTTAAGATTTGACTGTATTCTATTATCTTTAGAATACAACCAAAGATTAGGTACATGAAGTAAGTTATTTTAAAAATAGGTACTGTGTTTCAATTTATAGATTGCCTCAGAAAATAATGTATCTCTCTATTTATGCCTTCTGAGGTTAATGTCGATGTATGTGCATTGAAACTCAGCTTCGGAGGACTGGAGAAACAAGCATCAGGTGAAAAGTCAGATCGCTGGAGCACTTCCAGTCTTATATTACCAAACTGGGCTCATTCATGTTCCCCTTCAAACCCACTCCTCATTCTATCTCTCCCATTTTTGTAAAAGTTCCCAGCCTTCTCCCATTTTCAAAGGAGAACACCTCCACAGGCTCTTTGCCTCAAACATACTCTTCAATCTTACTAAGTCAACTAGACATCACTGTGTCTTTATTTAACCATTTCTGCAGTCTGTCACTATCTCCTCATCCCCGATACTCCTACTGTTGTTCGGGCATTTGGTGTAGTCTTCTTCCTAGACAATTCATTCATAGTCTAGTCTCTTTCCTGGCTTTGATAGCTCCTTAAAACCCACCATTTGGATGGCTGCCAGAGTTTTCTCTTAAATCGCTTTTCAGTTTAAAACAGAGAGAAAAAAAAGAAATAAGCCTTTAAATCACAAAGAAATTATCATCAGAATAAAGTCCCAAATTTCCTTTTTTGGGGGGGACGTTGGGGCCTTTAAGTCACCTTTTAAACTCCCTAGTTAGCAATATCTGATGACGCCGCAGTCTTGTGACAACTTCCTGAGTGTGGTGTCACTACGGAAGGAAAACAGCAGGTAACAGCACATAGGCTGAGAGTGCACAGCCTGGGTCTGAATCAAGGCCAAGCGCCGAAACTAGCTTTGTGACTCAGGTCAAGTGACACAACACCTCTGTTCCTCATCTGCCTCAACGGTTGTGGTACCATTGTCAGGAATTTTGTCCACACTCCATTAAGCTAGAAGGGATCTGAGAAAATGCTGTGGAGACCCAAGAAAAATGGCCAGCACATAAGAACTTGTGACTTCGGTCACTGTGACCAGTTTTAGTTGTTGCCCCTAAAATTTGTAAGTCCCCTGCAATCCGGAGGTCGTGGCTGTTCATCTTTCTGAGCTTGCTTGCTCTCTACCCAGAGTAGATTTGCAGGAGTGGCTTGTTAGATTCAACAAAAAATTAAATGAAATGCAACGAAGGTGTCCCTGACTGTTTGGAGGCAAAACTTGTGTGGATGGCACACACACCAATCATCTCTTATGTTTAAATCAACTTTATTCAAACTTAAACACAATGTATTTGACTTACATGCAATAAAATCCACCAAGCTGAGGAGTTAGATGAGATACAGCAATTGCACGCACTCACGTAACCACCCCACCAATCGTTACTGAATATCGCCATGGCCCCAGATTTTCCTTCTGCCAATGCCCACCTCATCCCAACCCTGGACAATTGACCAGTTTTCCGTCATCATCCATTATTTACCTGTTCATCATTTTTCATTTTTTTAGCTAGAATCGTTTCTCTGTTCTTAACTGCGTGATCTGTTTTTACCTAATCAATTCCTATGGTCACATGCAAAAGGAAAGTCATATTAGGATGCACCCATTGGCCCTGGGTGGGGTTATGGGTGCATTTTACTAGACTTTTTTTATTTTTTATTTTTTTTTGGAAAATGGAAAACACGATCCTCACCTGCAGGCAAGAGACGACACCCCTGTTTCACACCATGCAACCCCGTGTTCCAGCAAGGTGGGGCCCGAGGACCCTCCTAGCAGGGACCCAGGTCGCCTGACTCCTTGGTTCACTGGATTTTTTTTTTTTTAGGAAAATGTATTAGTGACTTCCAAAAGGCCGTGCCCTGAAATGTGGGTGCATGCTGTCTCAGGACGGCGACAGCCCTCGGGGGTCTGGGGAGCTCCGGCTTCCGAGCGCCGACGCCAGGGCGGACCCCGGGGCGCGGGGCAAGGCGCGCCCGGCCGAGGGTGTGCCCAGCGCGGGCGCAGGCGGTGCCCGGCAGGCCGCCCCCGAGCCCCGGGGGCCGGATGGGGCCGGCGGCCTCGGAGCCTGACGCACAGGCTCGCACAAAGGAGTCCGGAAAGCGTCCGGAGGAAGCCGGGGCGTCACGGGGGACGGAGCCCGGGCCCCTCCGCGCCCGCCGGTCCCCGCCTGTCCCCTCCCGTCCGTGCGCGCAGCCCGCTCGCCCCGCCGCGCTGCCCGCCAGCGCCTGCCCGCGGCCGCCGCCAATGAGACTCCTGCCGCTCCTCGGTGAGTGCTCGCGCCCTGGGCCTCCGGTCGTCGGAGGGCCCGAGGCTCGGAGGCAGAGGGGTTGGGGTTTCAGGAGGTGGCACTCCCATGGCGAGCGGATTTGGCAAGAGCTCCGAGGAGAGCTGACGCGGGACTGCCCAGGATGTTTTTCTCCTTGGCCTTTCAACGCTAGGGGTGGCCTTTCAACGCTACAGTCTCAGTCTTTGAGGTTTTTTTTTTTTTCCCCCTTTTTTCTCTCACCAAGAAACTTGGGAAACACCCGTGAGAGGCTTCCTGGCCTTTTAAGGGGGATTGCCAGCCCAGAGTTGGGCTTCCTTTCAAATATCATGTTAGGCTGGACGCGGTGGCTCACGTTGGTAACCCCAGCATTTTGGGAGGCCGAGGCGGGAGGATGGCTTGAGCCCAGGAGTTTGAGACCAGCCTGGGCAGCGTACTGAGACATCGTCTCAACAAAACATACAAAAGTTAGCCGGGCGTGGTGGCATACGCCTGTAGTCCCAGCTACTTGGGAGGGTGAGGAGGAAGGATTGCCTGAGCCCAGGAGGTCGAGGCTGTGAGCGGTGATCCTGCCACCGCACTCCAGCCTGGGCGACAGAGTGAGATCCTGTCTCTAAAATAAAATAAAATAAATAAAATATCATTTTGACCATGCAGTGCAGAAAGATAATAAATCACACCTCCCAAGGTGAAATCATTCTGGCTTAGACGGTAAATAAACTCCTTTGTGAGGCTAGGATTTAGGATAGAACTTTTGAGAATCTCTTGATAGCAGATAGGGACAATTTATCTTAGGTGACTGTTTGCAGAACAATGACTTCCATGATTCATCGCTGTTCCTCCTCAAGGCTTCTCTTGAGAAGGCCTGAAACAACAATAAAAAAAGGAGCTTCCTGTGCCTTTCTTATCTTGTCCTATCAGTCCACAAAATATTCATCTCTAACTTTGTTTACAATAACTCTGTAACACACTCTTGTTTCTTACGCTATGGTTGATTTTTGTTGGTCATGTTTGTGAGCCATTTCAATTCCAGAAGATCAATCTTTGACCAGCATGTTGACTTGTTAAAATTTTAATTTCTCCTAATGGAAATAGTTGTATAAGGCATTTTATTATTTTATAAAAGGTAGAATCGAAAACAATCACTAGGACACAGAATAAAAGAGCAATTGCCTGTATTCCCCTAGATATTAAGATATGGTCTTAAAATAACACAAATTTGAATTTGAAAAGAGCCAAATACTCAGTTTACCTTCATTTCTGCTCAGGATTACTCCCAAAGGAAGGCCATGCTTTACAATCAGGCGGTTCCCTTAGAAGCAACTCACCTCTAGGTGAAGGGTGACACTGAATCACCCTACTGTGCTGCTCTAGCCACGCACATTTTATGATAAAGCTAGATTGTTTATGACATTTAACTTTGTGGAGGCTTACTTGATAAAAGTTGAAATTGGAAAAAAAAGGCTCAATCTTTTTGCTTGCTTTTGTGCTGTTATTTAGCTAAATACTCCCTTGGGAAATTGTTATAATCCATTTACCCAAATGAAGAGCATTTGTATGTATTGTATTCTACCTCAACAATGGGGGAAAGTGTCTCTTTTTATTTTTGAAGGAGTGCGTTTCTCTATTTTATTTAGTGGGTTTTTCCACTTTGTTGAGTTGTTCCTCTCCTCAAAGTTGCACCAAGACACCTTGTCTCCCAAATGCAAAATGTGAAATACGTGATGGAAAGGAAGGCTGCTATTGCAACTTGGGATTTTCAGGAAACGGTGTCACATTTTGTAAAGGTAAGCAACCTGTATGGCCTCTTTGGGGTTATATTGTAAGATTAAATCCTGATGGGATTGATTTTCTTTCTGTACTCTGGAAATTACCTTGTTTTATGTTATACTGTTGGTTTTCATGCTATTGAAAAAAAGCTGAAGCAATTAGTAAACAATAAGTAGTTCTAACTTCCCGTGTCAAAATGTAAGCTTGCTTATTGATTTTTAATAGCTTCATGTATATCTTCCTTTTAGCGTGAATATTAGAGATTGCTCTTGAACTTAAGCTGGAGAACCCAGGTACAGAGGACAGAGTCAACAGCTTTGGGAGCACAAGAGCAGAGTTTAGGCTCCATTGACATGTGTCACTCCATAAACCTTCCTTGGTACTTGACTACTTAAATTTGAAGGTGATATTAAGAGATTGGAAGTTTTCTCATGCATACCCTGAGTGCAGAAAACGAAGAAAAAGAAGAAAGATAATTTTGAAAAGGCGTTATTTTATTGAAGCAATTTTTTGTGTGGTCTCCACCACCACAACTCGTCACCCACCCCCAAGTCTCAGTCAATCTGTAGTCTCTCTTTCATTTTCAATAGAAGCTAATTTTAACTGGGTCGATAGACCAATCTACTCCATAGGAGAGAGGGGACAAAAAATTCTAAGTCACATAAATTGGTTTTAAAGTATAATTAAATGGCAAGTTCAAATTAGAGCTGTGTGGTATTATACTCCTAAACGTATTTAAGATAACATGAACTTTTTGTAATTAAGTCAGCATATTATACGTTGTTAATATTGCATGTGTTTGTGAATAGCATAAACAAGTTGTATCTCGTGATTAAATTTGATAGGCTCTTTAAAAAGATTAAATATGCAGTATATAGTAAGACCAAACCTCATCATAATTAGTTTAATGTTTAAAAAATGTACAGCAATGCTACAGTTTGCTTAATGGTGCATTAGATCCGGCTTTTCTGCTTGTACATATGGCCAGAATTGGTAATATACTATTCTACCAGCACTACAAAATTCTTTCCATAAATAATCTTAGATTTTTATTGTGTATTTAACATAATGGCATTATGGCAAGTGGAAAGTTGAGTGACCTTCAAAATACTGTGTTCACAAATTAACGCTTTTCCACTAGTCATTACAAATTGTTCTACAGTACTTTATAAGCAGCGTTGCTTTTGTGTTATTTATTTTTCAACTATTATGATTACTATCAGTAACATCAATAATTTTTCACAATTTGAACCTTCAGTAACCAACTAGCTTGTAATCATGTTTTTAATGATTTCTTTTAAAAATACATCTCCATTATCCACTGTAGTTTTATTTTGTTTTTTCTCAGTTGCCTAAGTCAATAGCCAACTAAGAACAGAAAATGTTTTTCACTGGAAAAAGAAAAAAAATGCTTCAAGATCTTTTTAGCCTGCAATTTCCTTTCAAACAGAACACAATTTGTAATGGGAATTTATTTTCTTTTCAAGTTCAAGTTAAACTAAAATTTCCTTTCTCTTTAAAGAAAATTACCTATTTACTTGTATTAATATTTTTTAACTGAGGTTTGCAAAATCCTCTGAAAACTGTTCAAACGTGTTTTTCATCTTTTTCACCTTTTATTAATTCACTGACAGGTTTTAAACATTTTTTTTCCAGTACATTTACTTAATATGCTATTTAGAATTAAACTTAAAACACTGTATTACAATTTTGAGTCTGAAGATTGTTGTTGGCATTTTCATCTCTAAAGAGATGACTTATCTATATTTTTCTAAGCTTGATATTAGGTCAATAAAAATGAATGAACAGCAGTTTAGCTCTAAAGAATGTCTACTTCTTGAGGAATAGCAGTTGTTTTCTTTTTAGTATTATCAGCATCACCATCATAAAATTTTGCTCTCTCAAATAAATGTTATGATAATAATGCAACCTCATTAAACATACTGTAACAGCTAGTTTTGAACAAGACATTTATAACTTTGATTACATGGTCCCATCGAAATAAGTTTTAATAGTACTGAATTTATTTAATTTAATCATCTTGTTATTGAACAAATGTTTATTGAACACTTTCATTATCATTGTCATCGCCATCATCGTTAGAACAGCCAATAACTACTGTGCACTGGGTCCAAGATATTTTGGAGCATAACACCGTCTTTATTATTTCCACTTTATCTAGGAGGAAATGGAGTCTTAAAAAGGTTAAAGTGTAGCCGGGCTCGGTGGCTCAGCCTGTAATCCCGCACCTTTGGGAGGCTGAGGTGAGTGGAATGCCTGGGCCTGCGGGTTCGAGACCCGCCTCGGCAGCGAGACCTCATCTCTACAATAAATCAAAAAATCAGCCAGGCGTGGTAGCGCGCGCCTGTAATTCCGGCTACTCGAAAGGCTGAGGCGGAAGGATCGCCGGAGCCCGGCAGGTCGAGGCTGCGGTGTACGGGAACGGCCACTGCACTCCAGTCTGGGTGATAGGGTGAGACTCCAACTCAAAAAAAAAAAAAAAAAAAGGTTAAGTGAACAGCTCAAGTGATACAACGAAGAAGTGGTGGAGCCAATATTTGACCCAAGTTTGTCTGATTCCACAGCTGGTACTCTTAATATGTTGGACCCTAAGGCCTCTGCTTAACAGATATTGCTATACCTTGTATTTGCAATCATAGATGAGAAATTGGCCTTGACTTCCCATATATGTATGGAACAGTTGGAGAATTATATTAATGATTATAAAGCACTTTTATAAAAGGTATAGCTAGAGGTCAATTTGAGATGCACAGTGAACTGCAGAGAACTTTCCAAAATTTAAGTAGCATTTCAGCTGTGAATTGAATAGTAAATCAGATTTATCAAGATTGACAAAGTGGCAAGAAAAGGCAGGCAAAATAAATCAGCAGGAACGAAGACCTGGAAGTTGGCTGTGTGCAATACAAGTATTTCATGCCAAGTATTTCATGCCAGATAAATATCACAGGGCATATTAGTTGAGGGTCAGTGGGAATTGTCAGAATGTGAAAGGGTACTTTATTCTGTTGATAAAGAAGAACCATTGCCAGGTATTAAGTAGCTGAGTTACCTGATAAATTGTGCATATTAGGAAGATGAACATACTGATAGAGCAAAAATGAATTAGCAAGTCAACCAACAAAAGGCTACTTTAGCCAAGCTATAAAAATAATAGTACTTCACAATTTTACAGTATACTATAGTTTATGCCACTTCTACCCAGCATAGCTTTAATTTTCACATCAAGCTTTTGAAATGAAAAGGATAGGTGCCATCCTTTATTTACAAACAGCATTATGACTAGTTGTAACTGTCTTCTGTTGAACTTCATGCCACAGCTTTTTACATATGAGAGAAATAGAACCCTGAAAGCTTAAATGAGTTTCCCAGAGTTCCAAGACTACGTGATAAAACTAGGTCTCACACCTTAGAATCTCAACCTTCCTTGGATTACTATACATATCAGCATACTATTAATTTTCTGACTTAATTAGACTTTTAAACAACCTTGGTAGAATGACATTTTTTAAATCGGAATGTGTTATTTTAATAGCTTTATTGTGATATTAATAGGAATTTATTTGCATATGAGTTTTTAGGCTAACGTTTGAGGATATTTTAAAAAGGAAGGTGGTTAAGTTCTTGTAGAAATTTTGGGGTACATTGAAAGATTTTTTTGAAGTTGCTATATTTAACCCTAAAGTTTAGGTTATTTTACTTTGGAAACATATATTACTATTACTATTCTTTAAAATTTTCAAACATTTTTGGTTGCCCTTTGGTGCATCCTTGTCATACATCTAGAGAGTGAGAGATGCCTCCTCCCTAGATAATTTGGAAAGCGTTCAAAGAAAATAGAGAGAAAAGGTTGGGAAGTTGTTGGGAGAATAATTGTGTACATCTAAAATACAATATTGCCTGAGTTGAAACAAACAGGGCCGGAGAATTCAGAAGCAAGAGTCGGGGGAAACATGTAGTTCTGTGCATGGCCAATGTGAGCTGAGTGGAAGCGATAGTATCCTGACTCTCAGACAAACTCATTAAGTGGGGCTACGTTCTTGGGAGTTTCATAGAATCACAATGGGTAGGAGAAAACGAATTGCTCTAGGTGAGGATTCGGAGGGTCAGAACAGATGTAATTGACGGCTTGTACACTTACCTAAAACTGTTTTGTAGCTTGAAACATGACTTTTATGAAACAACATCACAAGGGAAATAATGAAGCTTTAGTGCCTGCACTCAGGAAAAGCAGGTCTTTTAAAAATCAATATTTAATAACCATATATGTGCTTGTAGAAGTCAACTGGAAGAATGTTATAGTAAACTAGAGAGCAATATGATACTGGTAAAGGTAAAAGTAGCAATTTCACAATAGCTATGTAAGAGTTAGGAAGAAAAAAGAGCCTATAAATTCAGAATGTGAGAGAAATATTAATTAAAAAAGTCCACTAGCATGATTCCACCTGGGCTAAAATGTAAGTGCTGAGTACGTGTGATTGCTTTCATAATGGGTTGTTCTTTGTAGTAATAGAGTGCTTGCCAAAATGGGGTAATCAACAGTCATCAGAACAGATGCAAGGCGTGCAAAGTGTGTGTGTATATGATAAGTATATGCACATCAGTTAACACAATTAGCTGTCCTGTCTAAACTGTGTCCTACAAAGAATAACTCCAGTTTTAAATATTTAATGAAATGACTCTTTTCATAATATAAAAGTATATAGAAAAATTACTGCTTGTTCTTTGCATCCCATTTCAATAGTTCACATTTAATTCTAATGGATGTAAATAAAAATAGAGATGGAGGTGCAAACGCCATTTGACTTTTATAAGGTGTGACTATAAAGTGGTACGTCAGAATCAATGAAGCAATGGGTATTGTCCACTTCTCAATCAATTGCATGCCATTGTAAAGTTGTTTAGTTATTACAGTGATACTGTCAGTACTCAAAGAAGTACCGTGTGTGTGTGTGTGTGTGTGTGTGTGTGTGTGTGTGTGTGTGTGTAGACAGATAAAATGCACATTTTTTTCTTTCTTTCTTTTCTGTCTTTTTTCTCTTTTTTGAGTCCGAGTCTCACTCTGTCACCCAAGCTGGAGTGCAACGGAAGGCTCATGGTCACCACAGCCTTGACCTGCTGGGCTCAGGCAGTCCTTCCTCCTCAGTCTTCCAAGTAGCTGGTACTACAGGTGTGCAATACCCTGGCAGGTTAATTTTTTTATTTATTGTAGAGACAAGGTCTCGCCATGTTTCCCAGGCTGGTCTCGAACACATGGGCTCAGGCAATTCTCTTTCCTCGGCCTCTCAAAGTGCTGGGATTACAGGCTTGAGCTACCACGCCCAACCACGTATTTTTTTCTATCCCTAGTGCCAGTGAGATTTTGATAGTGAATTTAATCTTCAGAAACAACTAAAATAAACTTTTAGCTAGATCTGACGAGTAAAAAGAAAGATTAGCCGGGCTCGGTGGCTCAGCCTGTAATCCTGCTTTTGGGAGGCTGAGGTGAGTGGATTGCCTGAGCCGGAGGGTTCGAGACCCGCCTGGGCAACTTGGCGAGACCTCATCTCTACAATAAATCAAAAATTAGACAGGTGAGGTAGCGCGCTCCTGTAGTTCCAGCTACTTGGAAGGCTGAGGCGGAAGGATCGCCAGAGCCCAGCAGGTCGAGGTTGCGGTGGCCGGGAGCGGCCACTGCACTCCAGTCTGGGCGACGGAGTGAAACTCCAGCTCAAAAAAAAAAAAAGAAAGATTAATGCAAAAATGGTTTAAAAACTGGCTTGTGGTTATAAAGTAATATGTGGGGAATATTTTTGCATGAATATCATGGACTAAAGACACTGAAAATTTTGAATTGTTTTGAGTAATAGCAAGATCACTGGAATAAATGTATTGATTTTGAAGTTGTTACTTCTCATTTGGATACATATGTTCTATTATTTCTTTAAAGATAAGTGAATTGTTTTCAGACATTCATCTTACAAATAATATCTGTTCTTCAAGAATTCACTTCCAGGCCTGGAGCAGTGTCTCATGTCTGCAGTCTCACCACTTTGGGAGGCTAAGGCAAGAGGATCACTGGAGGCCAGGAGTTTGAGACCAGCCTGGGAAACATCTTTAGGCCTCATCTCTATAAACTCATAATAATAATAATAATAATGGTAGAAATAAATAGATATTTGAAAAATAATTTGCTTCCAAAAAAACTGTTAATGTCTCTAGCTCTAACAGTAACAAAGATATGACTGAGTGTGGTGGCTCACGCCTGTAATCCCAGCACTTCAGGAGCCTGAGGCAAGAGTTTGAGACTAGCCTAGGCAACATATTGAGACTTTGTCTCTAAAAATAAAAATAAAATCTTAGGCGAGAATAGTGGCACAAGCCTATAGTCCCAGCGACTCATGAGGTTGAGGCAGAAGGATCACCTGAGCTTGGGAGGTGGAGCCTGTGATGAGCCATGATCGTGCCACTGCATTCCAATTTAATTGACAGAGTAAGACTCTGTCACACACACACCACACACACACACACACACACACACACACACACACACACACACACACATACACACGATATGACTGGATAAATAAATAAGTAAAAGTGACAAAGATAAGCCTAATACATTGCTGAAACAAATTCTAGATGCAAACTAGCTTACTTAGAAAACATTTAAAGTGCAATTATCAATGCAAACATTTTATAATATAACCATCACAAAGAAGGAAAAATTATTAAAATATATCAGTGCATTTTGAGAAGTGGATTAAGCATTTTCTTATGGGATAAAGCATCATGGTTACCTTAAAAAAGTGACTGAGAAAAGGCAAAATTGTTTACTTATTTCAGCAATTCCAGTGCTCATCCTATCTCTTTCATGTTTTAAATTTTCATAAATGGTGTCCCCAAATACTTAGCATAACAACAGTACAATTTGATCATCAAAAAAATGGTTTATCAGTTTAGTGCTATCATCTCTTGATGAATTCAATAGTGTGCTCACCAAGATTAGTCTGTTCACAGAGGCAGTGTTTCACAAAAAGAAATTTGAGTTCACAAATCACCATTAAATTGTGTGGCCATCTATGCTATGTGAAATTACATACCCAGAAAACAGGGTGGATCAAAACTACCTGCTTCAGGTCTCACTAGATAAGCTATTTTTCATATCAGCTTCTACAACCTTTTTTTTTTTTTTTTTGAGTTGGAGTCTCACTCTGTCGCCCAGACTGGAGTGCAGTGGCCGCTCCCAGCCACCGCAGCCTCGACCTGCTGGGCTCCGGCGATCCTTCCGCCTCAGCCTTCCGAGTAGCCGGAACTACAGGCATGCGCTACCACGCCCGGCTGATTTTTTGATTTATTGTAGAGATGCGGTCTCGCTGCCCAGGCGGGTCTCAAACCCGCGGGCTCAGGCAATCCAGTCACCTCAGCCTCCCAAAGGCGCGGGGTTATAGGCTGAGCCACCGAGCCTGGCCTACAACTTTTTTTAAATGATCATTGTCTTAAGGCTTCAAGTGGGTATGTTGCTAATATTTGCTTTCAGTTCTCATCAAACATTATCAGCTCCCTGATAGTTCATCTGAAATTTTTCTTGTCCATTTATGTTTATTACATTTTGTGGTCTGGAAATTTAGGAGAAGAGACTTGAGTAGTATCTGCACCAGCTTGCCTGCCTGCCTACCTTCTTTCTTCCACTCGTTCATCCTTTTTTCTCTTTCTTTTTTTACCTTTCCTTTTCCTCCTTCCTTCTTTCTTTCTTCTTAAACTCTTCATCAGAAGATGGCTTCTGGTTTTTAGGTAATATTTAAGTACTATTGGAAGAACTGCAAGTATATATCATTTTTTTTTTTGAGTTGGGTCTGTTGCCCAGGCTGGAGTACAGTGGCACATTCATAGCCACCTCAGCTTCAATCTGCTGGGCTCAGACGATCCTTCTGCCTCAGCCTTCGAAATAGCTGGAACTATAGGCGTGCGCTACCACACCCAGCTAGTTTTTTGATTTAGTGTAGAGATGAGGTCTTGCCAAGTTGCCCAGGTTGTTCTCGAACCCATGGGCTCAGGCAATCCTCTCACCTCGGCTTCCCAAAGTACTGGGATTACAGGCTTGAACCACCATGCCTGGCCTGCAAGTATATATCTAATAATATTATACATCTATCTTGCTTCATATGTGTGGGAGACTACCTCCCCCCCAAAAAAAATAAAAATAAAAAAACAGGATTCTCTTTTGGAGGACAGGTCCCTTGTAGTACAGGCTTCCACCGCTAGGTAAGTGTTCTAGGAACCCATCAGCATCAGTGCACCAGCTAGTGTTGTGAGAAGTGAAGTTTTTTAGAGATTCTTTCAACACGTTTGCCCGTTTCACGATGAGTGATTAATGAGCGCACCTGTCCACACTGCTAAGGGTTTAGCAGTTTTTGACCAAAATTGTCATGACCCACATGCCCTGCCCTCCCTAATTACCTGATCTTGCCGCAAGAGACTTCTACTTTTTTTGTTGTTTCCCTGGCTGAAAAAAGTTCTCAAAGGAAAATATTTTGCTGATGTGGAAGAGGGGGAAGAAAAAATGGAAGAACTAAAAGGCATCAAAATTGATGCGTTCAAGAACTGTTGTGAGCTGTGGGGGAAAAGCTCTTGATAGGTGTATTGCATCAAACGAAGAGTACTTTGAAGGTGACTGAAGTTTAAACATGTAAGAATGAACACAGAGTTATAATAAATAAATTCTGGGTTTTTGGGTTCCCCCCTCATGTATGTTACTAAAAATCCTTGGAAATGTTTACATACTTCAGAGCAGTTTTTTAGGAAAATTGACAGTATAGCAAACTTGAAAGAGTTATACACTTTGGTATGCTTCTACAGTTTCATGTATCAAGTTTGTTTAAAGCGAGGCTTATATATCCTTGGGGTTTCTTGTATTAAATGGGAAATGTAACCTCTTTAAGAAATGATTGTCTTAAGTAACCCAAGGTTTACATTCCATTGTTTTTGTAAATGTCATGTAAATGAAAAAAGTTTCTTTGCCAATTTCAGAAATCCTTGTACTAGTACTAGAAATATGATCTTTTCCCTCTGTTCACAAGGAGGTTTATACAGTAGAGATAGCAAAATCTACCACAAGGATTAGATGGAATTCCGTCAAAAATATCCACTCCACAAGATTACAAATTCCATCAATGTATAGAAAGAGAAAACTCAAATAACAAACTATTATAAAAGTTTTCTTTAAACAAATATTTTATTTTAAAAAGGTGAAGGGAATAGGGTTTGAGTTATTTGAGTTTTGCTTATCAGTTCAACAGATTTAAAACCAAAAACTTCTCTGATTTGACATGCTAATGCCAGTTTTGTAGACGAACTTCCTGGAATCGTTTTCTTCACATCATCTTGTTTCATATTTATCTCACAGGATTAGGAGAATTAATGAGATACAAATAACAAAATGTTTGAGATCTTAAAAAAAGGTTTATAATGAACATAAGATTTTGGATTTTCTCAATAACTTATAACGAAACATCCTGAAAGTTTTCCTTCATGTAGAAGCCTCATTTATTTTTAATCATTTTTAATCAGTGTTATCTAGATGGATTCATTGAATATTTGGAATCAGAAAAGGAATATCTAGTAACTAATAGCACTGAGAATGAAGCTGAAATAGTAAAAATGAACACACAGCTTCTGAGTTCTAATTTCAGGAATTTAAAAAAAAAAAAATGCACAAGATACACCATCTGGGTTGACATTATTAGAGTGTTGGTTTTTTTCCCAAATAAAGAGTATAATTTTCGGCTTACACTAAGCATCAATTTATAAAGTTGGTGGATGGATAGATAACTGTAACTATAGATATGCAACATATAATATGTGATGTCGATAAAGCATCAATGACAGTAACAATTGGATCTTGTTTTTCTACATTTTGCTTTCATTTTCTGTGCTAAGTGAACCTGCTGGCTGTATCATCTTATATGTCTTGTTCCCCCATATCTTTTGGAACTGAAAGGAAATGAAAATGAAATTTAAATGGTGCTCTAAGTGTGAATTTTTATACATTTTAATCCTCCGTGGCTTTTCAAGAAAAATACTGGTGGAAAGGGGAGCAAAAACATCCCTGAGCCCCAATTTTCTACCTTGTTTATTGTAGCTCTATTCTTCTGTCTATATTTTAAGGCTACGCACTTTGTTCTGCAAAACTGATGACAAGCCCCGTGTCCTGGGAATGTTGGTTACCTGTAGTTCTGTTTCATAGGGCACCAGCACTCTTCATTGCCAACTCCTGGTTATTAGAAGTAAATTGTCCAGTCCTCTATTTATCTGTTTTCCCTTTGGTTCTTTTTTTATTTGTTCTGTTTGATGCTCAAATAGATAGATTTTATATTTACAGCTTAATAACAGAAAAGCAATATATTGATGTTGCTCTTTTCTATTCTAAGCATATTGCAGGTATTTATGAATTTAATCCTCACCACACCTCTCTGAAGTAAGAGTTAATATTATTCCCAATTTATAGATTGAGTAATTTGCCAGAAAAAGAATATTTAAACAATTGCCTCACATGACCCTCAAAGTACTCTGTAAGGTAGGTCTGCAAATAAGGAAATCTCATTGAGATAAAAATGAATTATTTTATTTCTACCCTTTCCTTGTCTATTTTCATTTCTATCCCTTTCTTATCTGTTTTTCCCACTACCTTATCAAGACGCACTGTCTCTTTCTCTCTGTCTTTCTCTCTATGTATATACATTTGCATGTATATATGCACACACATATGTATATATATATACATATATATACACACACACACATATGTGGTGTGTATATTTAGGAATAAGTTCAGGAATATTAAAACTATATATAAGTTTTAATATCTTAATAAAACACATAGATTAGGTACAAGAGCTTAACTCCTGGTCATTCTTCTCCCTCAAGCCCAATGAATTGACAATAAAAGCAGTGAAATCAGACTGGAGTCGCAAGAAGTTCCCAAATTAAGAGTGAAACTCTCAAAGCAGAGTCTAGAGGGTGCAGCTCAGTGCACACAGAGAAGCCTGCAACAATGATGGTGGTTTTTCCTTGTGGTGGTGAAATCCTAACCCCTTCCCAGAAATGGAGTGTACATCGGGGTGATTGGCTAGGACGTTATTTTCCAAAGGCTACGCAGATCAGGCACTCTATTTCTCAGTGTTGTTTGCTCCAGATAAAGCCAAGAAAATACAAAGGAAGCATGGTCATCTACCTGGAAGCAACTCTTTTAATTTATTTCAATAGCTTTAGGGGGTACAAATAGTCTTTGGTTATGTGATGCGCTGTATAATGGTGAAGAAGTCTGGGTTTTAAGTGTACTTACCACCCCCACCTGTGCACATTGTACCCGATGGGTGATTTTTCATCCCTCCACCTTTCCCCACCCTCCCGGAAGAGGGAAAATTGATGCCACCTTGCTGCCTTCTCCTGGAATAATGCCTAAAAATTTATATGCCTTGCTCATGTATATAGAGAACTGAATTATACTAAAGAATTGGTCATGGGTAGCAGGAAAGTTACCTGTGATCTTTAGCATGTTTTTAATTGTAAACATGAGGGCCATTAAAGGATAGCTCATCACTGAAGAAAAAACAACAATACAAACACATAGATGAATAAGTAGAAATAATGACCTGGAAAGTGATACTTTTAGGTTGAGGAAAACAATCCAATTTATATGGTCAAAGACCTTCCGGAAAATGTTGCATCCAAGCAACAATAACAAAAAGTTAGGATAAGCTTCTATGTATAAATATCACACCACAAACAGTTTCCTACTTTGATATATCCTAAAACCTTTGTGTTGCAATCTCTTTCTCTTCTTATTCTCTTTGTTTGTAGCAAGAGTTATCAAGACAATAAGCTGGTAAAATTGTCAGTAATGCAAACCAGTGCTTAAAAACCACCAGATTGAGGTTAAAGTCTTCCATTGCTGGGTTTCCTGTCCTGCAAGGATGGTCAACACAGAAAATAGGAAAGCTACAAATATCAAATTTATTTACGTATCAGTGGAAGATACACCATAACCGCATTAGTCAAGATATTCTTGAGTGTTTCAGCTGAGTACAATCTCCCTTTCTATAATATCCCAATTTCACCCCTTTGTTATCTTCTCCTTTTAATCTTGACCCAGACCTTCCCCAAATTCCTCCCCTGCATTATCCCAATGGTTAAGCACGTTGATAGTTATGTTTTCTGACTCTGACTGCATGAGTTGCCTGTGATTTCTCACATGATAATGTCTTTATTTTATGGGAATGGAATCCATACCTGTCGTCCTTGTTGTAGAAGAATTTCTGCTTCATTCAATTGAACTCCTTTGTGACTCACTTATAACTTTTGTGGTTATAACAGTATAATCACATGCAGTCTCTTTCCTATGTTGTGTATTTTCCCCAAGGGATATCCTGAATTCACTGGCTAATACTTTCTACTGTTTCAAATAAACCTACTATATTTTTCACTTCAAATAGAATGTATTCATCTCCTGATCAATATTATTCCCAAATTGAGGAAATAATGCACCAGCGAGAGGCTGAAAAATAATCCCACCCCCCAAAATGGGAGCACCAAAAAGCAGAGTTGAGAAATTTGGGAACAAAACTGAGAAACAGAAGACCAAATATGGAAGACCTGATAGCCATCTAATAGAAGTCTTACTAAAGAAGAATTCAAACTGAGGAAATAATAAGGGATATAAGACAATTTCTTGAAGCTTAGGAGGTTCATGAGTCTTCATTTGAAACAAAACTAATGCCTACCTATCTTCTACAGAATATGCCTGTGCCTTCCTTCACTTCTCAGTTTATGTTTCTGGATTATCTGTTGATATCTGGCTATAAAAGAGGAATATGGCTTACTTCACAGCACGTCACTTCTGTTTACACATTCAAGTTGTTCATGTCCTTACATGATAACAGAATATACTGACTGACTTAACCTTAGGCTGGGGAAAAAACCTCCTCAAATCTTGAGAAGAGTGAGAGAAGGTGCTTTTCAAAAGGACATTTGGGTGACTGTTACCAGCTGGAGGGTGAATAAATGCTGACCACAGCTGACCACTGCAAGAAAGTTTCTGTCAGTCCTTTGAGTACCCATTTCTACATCCGTCTGCTTCATTGGACAGCTATGTTCTCTTTTTCCTGAGACTAATTCTAGTATAAAGTAGAGGGCGTATGTTAGATATCCTGTGATAATAAGACCTTAAAAATAAGATAATTCTAGATCAATGTCTCATCTTTTAGGTTCTCAGTATTGAATTCCTCTCTTGTATTTTTATATCCTCCAAACTAAGACTCAGTTCTGTAACTTGAAACCCTGATAGTAGACCATGCCCCAGGAAACAGATTCTCTGACAATAAATTCTAATATTCCTGTGCTAAGGTTTCCAACTTTTTTTTTTTTGCTTATTTTGTCCTTATTCCATTAGGATTCTCATGGTAAGTTACAAAGCGCATCCAAGTCTTAGTTTCTCGTTAATATCTTTATTAATGTCCTTCCCAGCTTAAAAATTCTTGGATTCTGTTGTTGTAATACATTTATTTGAACTGTCATTAATTTCCAGCTCAGCCACCTCTTGGGTGACTAACCTCAGTTTTGGACTAAATCTGAAAACGGATAGTTAAGCAGAAGTGGAATCTTATCTCTTGCCTCTAAGCTCAGTTCACTTTCTGCTGAACTACACAGTTCTTTTAAACTGTGTTTTCTGTAACTTGTATGACCAATGCAAGGGATGCTTTTATTTATTCCCTGTGGTCCTCTCCTCCTCATTCATGACTACCTCACACCATGGCATTCTTTCCTGCTGAGCTAGAATGTGACCTCAAAGTTCTACTATTTCCAGGCAGGTGCTACAAGTCAACAGAGATTGGCACATACATGAAACCTTTTTTTCCGTGTTTTGTCTGGTGGCTTTCTCTCTTGGAAAAAAATTTCTAGACCAGTCTTCAAAAGACCCTCCCTGTATCACAGTGCTGAAGAGTTAGGTTAAGTGTAATATGATCCGTGAGAGAAGTAGTATGTCAAAGTCATTGGAACCATTAAAAACAGACAGAATACTGTAAACTCATAATTTTTATGTTTGCTCTCTTATTGAGAGGATTTTGTCATTGTTACATGTAATTATGTAACTGAGAGTTCTCCCTTTGAATAAGATGGTGTGCATATCCATTTCGGGAGCAGTGAAGTTGTGTTTCATGTAACTTTATATTTACTGTTTAACTACATGAAACAAAATGTGACATAATGGAACGTGTCCTTGTGTCACAATTCCAAGAGAACTTGGATGAATGAGTGTTCAGGGTTGGCAAACTAGGAATTGGTCAGAGGGCTTCCTCTCAGCTTGGAAAGAAATCTGTAAGCCGAATGCCTTCATTATGAGGATGATATCTATTGTTCAGGGGCCAAAATACCTTTGCAATGGGCTTATAAACGAGGCATGATCAATTGTGCTCAGAGGAAAAATTGGGCTTGTATTTCAATCTCTCAGGACTATTATAAGCTGAGACTCATTGTCTAAGACCCAATTTACAATCACTTTCTTTGCAAGGCCTTCTAAAAAATTTCTGTTACAAATAATTGCTTCTTATTATATTCTTCTAGTAGTTCACCACAGCGATGAATAAATAATTTCATTTTTTATATTAATATGTAGTATTGAAGTAAGTCTTGATGGGGTCTATCTACTTTTTAATAGTGACCAGAAATCCCAACAATTCTTTGAAGTCAGTGGCTGGTTCTTATTCTTGATTGTAACCTTGGAAACTACCAAGATGTCTTGGATCCAGTCTACAAAATGCTACAATTCTCATTTGTTGCTGTCCTATTTTTACCACTATGCCAAATTTATTGAGACATTGTGAATGGTATTTCTGCTTACGTGAATCAAGCTCTTAAATCTGGTTGAATTTCATACATTGTAAAAGGCTAATATAACAGCACTGCCTTAGTTATAATCCCATCTCAAATATTCTAATGCAAATAAATAGCATCCATTATAGCCAGATGAAAACTTGGCATAAATGATTAAAGTCAGTATCATAAACTTTACGTTAGTTTACTCCGTAATAGCTTGATTTTCCTGCTTTATTCTGAGTGATCAACTATGGAAGATTGAATTTTCATTGACCTATGTGTTGCTTTTTGAACACTTCCATGAATTAGGCAGCACTATGTCCCAAGGCAGAGTTAGTTGTAAAATCGGTACTAGTTTCTGGCAATGGTCTTCTGTTTTTGAGGCAGCCTGGCCCTTCTCTCCAGAGAGTCCCAAGAATCATTTCGACTGTCATTTCCTTCTGTATCTCATATATCAAATATGCTTTTTTCACAAAAATCCTGGGAAGCGTGAAATCATTGGCACTTTAAGAAATAAAATTTTTACTTCTAATCATATTAGTACTGTCACAGTTCTGTTTTAATTACGTAAATAATTTTAGTCCATGTGTTATTCATAATCCCCGTCTCACTTTATCACTCCTTCCAGTGAACCAGCATTTATACATACAGTTTTACATGGAACTGTATTTAGTCTTTAGTAAACCATTTAAGATGAGGTTTTATCTTTTTTACATTAAGGTGTCCAAAGTGAAAGACTTCACTTTTTTTGCAATTTGTTGATAAATACATTTTATTTTGCTTATCATTAAGCTCTAATTTGATTAAAATGAAATATATGATCATATAAGCAGACTAGGAAGAAATAAAATACTCCTTTTTACAACTTTGAATCATTTTATGAGAATTCTTTTTTTAATTCCTTTTTTTATTATAAAGATGTGGGGTACAATTCAGGGTTAGGTATACAAACATTGATTAAACAGGTACCCTTGTTGATAAGTTATGCCCCTCCCTCCGCTAGCAGTTTCCTTCAGTTGCCAATACCACCCCCCCTCCCCTGACAGTTTCCCACTATTGCAAATCCCTTTCTGATAATATTATAATATTTTTTCAAGGTCCGCTAATGAGTGAAAACATATGGTACTCTGTTCTTGGTTTCTGTGATAGACCACTGAGTATGATCGACTCCAAATCCATTCAATTTGCTGCAAGGTCCATATATTTGTCCTTCTTTATGGCTGCATAATATTCCATTGTGTATATGTACCACATTTTTATTATCCAGTCCAGCTTCGATGGGCAGCATGGTTGGTTCCGTGTTTTTGCTATTGTGAATAGAGCTGCAGCAAACATACGTGTGCAGGTATCTTTTCTGTAGAATGATTTGAATTTCTCGGGGTATATTTTCAGTAGGGGACTTGTCGGGTCATATGGAAGGTCAATTTCTAGTTCTTTCAGAAACTGCCACACTGTCTTCCAAAGAGGTTGAACTAGTTTGCGTTCCCACCAGCAGTGTAGAAGCGTTCCTTTTTCTATAAGAATTCTGACACTCACAAGACATGAGGATTATGAAGAAAATATTGTCTGCCTCCACAAAAAAGTTTTGATAAAATAAAAAATATATATTTTACCCCTCCCCAAGTGTTACTTTAATGCTTTAGGAAAAAGTCTTTTGATTCGTTTTAGCATTATTAAAATCAACTAAACTATTATATTTTTAAAGAGAACGTGGAGAAAATAGTTGAGAAACTCTAAATGCATTATCTCAGATAATCTTCTACTTACTGTCTGTCTGATACAAGATTTTATATCTTGTGCTTTATCACCCACCAAGCATCAAATTAGTCTCAAGGATCTGAAATTACAGTAGATTTGGATAATTTGTTAGTTTTCTGTATGAAAGAATACTAGTGAATATTAAACAGCATTTGTATAAATGTATCAGACATTTAGATTGTTTGTACAATGGAGCAAAACATTTTTGTCTGGCACAAAAATTGTGATTTTTCTGAATATTAAAAGATTAAGTCAAAATTATTGAAATATTCCAGGTCTCTTAACTATTGTGGTCGGATGCTACTGAACTTAGGTAAACGGTGCCAACCTTAAGTTACGTGTTATATGTAGTTGTGAGAAGGATGAGAAAGAGTTTATTAGGAGAAAAAAAGTATGACTGCAATTGGAATATAAAGAAAGAATCCCAACACCTGAATGTAATATGTGACAGTATTTTATATTCAAGTCAAAGATTTTTCATTAAAAATATGATTATCTTGGGTGTCATTGGTCAGACAAGCTCAATTCCTGTAAAGCCTCTTTGCATGGGATTTACTACGAGATAACACTATTTTCCCTATTAACATCATTTTTCTGTAATTTTATGTTCAGATACATAATTTATATTACCAAGAAATCCAGATTAGTATACAGTTTCATAGATTCCCTTCATAATTGTTCTAAAGTTTCCAAATAAGCTGCGGAAAGACAGAATGTTAAAACTGCTCAAGGCTGGTACTTATTTTAAGGAGGAAATTAACACTTTGGTCCTTTATTTGCCATGGAAAGAGATAATGACTTTCTCCAGGAAGATTAGAATCTAACCAAACATTGTAGGCTAAATATAGCACACAAAGCCTTGTGCCATTTGTGAAAATGCTTTCAGGAAGAAAACCCAATGACTGAGTTTCTGCACTGTATTTTTTAGGTACACAGATTTAATTTAGAGATTGTGGTTTGAAAATAAAATTTACTGTATGAGTGTTTTTGGCTGATAAGAAATTGATTTTGTGACCTTGGTATATATTAATTGAAATATCTGGCAATGTGTCTTGACTAGGTTAAAGGAACCATACATACATGGAACCATATTATTTCTTCACATTGCCCTAGTAAGTTAATCACTGTTACCATTAAAAGAAAGGAAACTACTTTTTGCTTCTTTGGAAACTAAATTTTCTCCTTTTATTGACTAACAAGTGGGTTTTGTGTGATTAACATATTTAATCGGTTAACTATTTTGAAGACAGAGTCTTTTAATTTACTTAGGAGTGATAATACTTACAGATTAAATATAGTACTTTGCCTTTTCCAGTATTTTAAAGGTTATGTTTATTCAGGCACAAATATGAAAGTATGTGATGAACACATTGAGACATAAATACAAGTTATTTGTTATTTGAATTATTCTCTAAGTTTTAGCATGTTATTTTAAAGAAGTTAAATGGAATGAAAGCACTAAGCTGTCAGTGGCTTCCGTGTCTTCAGCAATAGTTTACTTAACAGATATTTACTCGGGCTGTATTTACATGGGAAAAATGAATTTCAGGGGATAATTAAAGCAAATTGTGACATGTATAGAAGTTTTTCAAAGAACAAGAAAATATATACTTCCTGTGAGATTCTTTGGGCTTGACTTACCATGTTAGCTACCTATACAGTAATTATCCAGACACGTGCACCTCTCCACTTGTATTCTTTTTTGTGTATGCAACATCAGAACCAAAATGCAGGTCATGTTTATCTAGTCACTTCACACATTTGGCCCTCTGCTGGACAAGAACACATCCTGAGTCTTAAATAATTTAAGTATTAAAAACACAGTTGAAGTCTTGTTTAACGTTTAGAGATAGCACGGGGGAAAGAATGTGTTGCTCTTTTATGCATTTTGGATCATTAAGGCTGACATGTACAGACAACTAAATCAGTTTTGATAAGGCTGAACAGAAGCTGAGGTAGTTCTAACACTTGCTTGATAGTTTTGCCTTTGTGGCAAGTTTTTGATATTTTGAAATAATAGTGTTGTATATCCTTTGAGTCAGAAAGGTTCTTATGCCAGATTTCTTGATGCCATATGGAGGATAAGTTCTAAAGATTATTTCTGGACCTTTATAAACACAAAAGCCTATCGAGAATACTAAAAAAAAGTACAACAAATCTCTGTGTATATGCAATGTAGGAAGGCAAGCAGATGCTTGATTATAGTGTTATGTTTCTTCAACTAATGTTATGTTCATTGCAGTAGTTTCATAATGGAGTGCCATGTGGAGAAGAATGGTCTTTTAAATGTGTTTTGGACTCTGAATTTCAGTTTATTAGTAGACAAATATGTCAGAAAATTTTCAGTAGAGGCATTAATTATTGTTTTATAGTCGACAATCTCTTTATACTTCTACTTTGAAAAAATCAGGTAGTTGCTTTAAGAATAAAGTATAAAGTTAATCTGAACTTAAGCAAGGCTTTAGATTGTAGTCTATACAAAAAAATGCATTATTATATTAAGAAAGCAAAACCCAAATCTTATTAATTATTGATGATACAAGGTTTTTTTTTTCCTTTATTTCAATAACTTTGGGGAGGTACAAATGGTTTTTGCTTACATGGTTGCATTGTATAGTGGCAAAGAAGTCTAGGTTTTAAGTGTACCCACCACCCCCATAGTGATACAATTTTAATAAAATAGTCCAGTGATTCCAAAATTGTTAGTTATCTGTATGAAAGGACTTACTACTAATAATGCCTAAATATTTGCATATCAATTCTCTTATTAATAAAAAAGAAATTCTTCTAACAATATTTACAATTGAATGAAAATATGACACACTTGGAGAGTAGAATTTTTTTTTTTAATTCTGAAGTATGGCAAGTGTTCAAAATTAAGATGTCACATACAGATAATAAATATAGAAGAGAAAATACCTATTGTTATTTTAGAGGATGAATTATTATGATACAGACTCACTATGAAAATAATTTTTTAAAATTCAGAAATGAAATACCCATGATTTCAATCAAGGTTGATAAAACCCTGACAAAAGTATCCCTATAAACCTGTAGAAAGTAAAACCTAGGTCATGGAAGAAGTCAAACCTCTGAGGATGCCATTTCTGGAACCAATTCCTAGTTCCGGCTTTGACTAGTTTATACATCTATGGACTATAAATAGTTTTATCAACATCAAAATAATGTTTGAGGATGAAAGAAGAAAATGCAAATAAAGTACTTAGTTATCATTCTGACCACATGGAAGGGCATCAATAAGTGATAATTATTACTAATCTGTCCATCACTTCTTGCCCAAATTGTTTTTGATAGGTGCAGTATCTTACTATTTTCCCAAACCATTCGGGAAACCTGATTAAGACCATTCAGGCAGCAAGATTCTGAAGTTAATGCTACAGATATAACAACAAAATGCTCTTCTGCTGTTCCCAGACTCCACACAGTACAACACATGTGCACGTCAGCATCTTTAACAGTTTATTAATCCTTAACTTATATTTTAAGCTTGTCGTGTCCAAAAAGAAAAAAAAATTATAAAGTACTTATTAGTAAACTTTTTAAAATGAGTTAAGTTTCCTTAACTCCCTTTGTACCAATCTCCTGGTCAACATGGTGGAACACTATTTAAAATAGAAACATGTCTACAAAGAGTATCAGGAACTAACTTTTCTCAAATCATATAATCATATACCAATACATTAAGTTATCCAAAAGAGATGGCTAGCATTTAGAGCATCTTATGATGTAAAGTATAATAAGAAACAGATTTTTTAAATGTACATTCTCCAAGCAGTTTATTTCCTAGGAATATAAATATGCATCAAAATTGATTAACGAATATATTTATAGCTATCACGTTTTTATTGCTTAAAAGCAATGAAGTTGATTTGAAAACTTAAGCCTCCATACTATAAAATTCTAAATATTTTTGTGTAGCTTAAAAAAACTCACTGAAATTAATTTCTTAAAAATGTATAAGGCATGGTGGCTCACACCTGTAATCCCAGCACTTTGGGAGGCCAAGGCGAGAGGATTACTTGAGTTCAGGAGTTCAAGAGCAGCCTGGGCAACATAGTGAGACCTCGTCTCTACAAAAATCAAATAATCCACTGTCTGTGTTGGCACTTGCCTATAGTTCCAGCTACTCAAGTGGCAAAGGTGGAACGATCTCCTGAGCCACAAGGTTGAGACTGCAGGGAGCCAAGATTATCCCACATCATTCCAGCTTGAGTGACAGAGAGCTGGCCCCCCAAAAAATAAAAAATAAAAATACCTAGATAAATGACTGATAGATAGACAGACAGCTAGATAGACAGATGATAGATATTTCTACATATGAATTTTATTTTAATTATTAATTATTGAAAATACTTGCAGAATATTTTAGCATAAAGTTTATTAGAATAGATAATAGGTTTTTTTAATTCTGAAAAAAAAAGAAGGAAATATTATTGTGCAAACTGGAAGTATTGAGTAATGGCAAACTTTGTTTTAAAGACTGGAATTTGGTATTTTAACTCTCACGTGATCTATATAATCTCCAGGCAGATTATTAAACTCTAAGAAAAAATTATGGATCTATAGAATGACTTTATGAGACATCATTTCTCAGGATTTTCCATGCCCAGGAAAAATGATGTGTATTCACTGACAGGACCTGGTAAGAGGAATGATTGGAATTACTCTTTCAGGATTCAGTTCTTCCACATCCATTCAGACATTCATCAACATACTAGCTCATCTTGAACAAATATGCCAGGACACCTACCTTCATTCATTCCAGAAACATTTCTAAGTTACAGTTTAACTTACACAACTCCAGATGATTAAATATTTACTCACTGCATTTGAAACCTTTGCAATTTCTTAAGAACTTTTTCAATGAAAAGCAAGGAGCTAAATATAAGTGCAATTAATTAAGAACAAAAAAGCATCCTTTTGAAACTAATCTCAACTTTAAAAAGCCAGGACAGATTTCTTACTTCTTGGCCAGTGGTAGAAACTCTCATCAGGGTCCCCTAAATCTAAACTTATTTCAATTTTTTTTTCAACCTGTCATTTCAAAAGGATTATCAAGGAGTCGATGACTAAGCTAACTTTTCTAAAGTGTCTTAAAGTGTTTAAACTCTTGATATAACACCATTTGTTCTTCATTACTTTCCTTTTGTAATTTGGCAAGAAAATACTAGGTTATGCCTTAAATTGCTTTGCTTTTAAACTGGTTACTTTTAGTACTGTTACATTTTATAACTTTCTTACTAGTTTATCAGAATTCCCAAATTACAGAAACACACACACACCCACACACACAAAAGCAGTTGCTATTTTAAGAATATTTAAGTAATAATAATGTGATAAATAATGCTTAACTGTAAATCTAAAAATTCATTCTATAATTAGTATGAATTTTTTTAAAGCAATAGGGCAGTACGATCAAATCAGATTGGAAACTTCTTTTGATAATTTTCTATTCACTAATTCAAGCTTTGTGTTACTTCTAATGCTCCAGTGGTAAGCACAAAAGAGCAAACAAACGTGGCCTGTTTAGGTGAACAATAGGAGTCTTGTCATATTGGCAGGAGAAAACAAACCACGAACTCTTTACATAAAATAACCAAGCAGTATTTGACAGTCCCTAGAGCAGGATGCACATGACAAGTTTCCAGTGATAACACACTTTGTACCTTCTGCTACAGGTAAGAAAGATAAAACCTTAATAAGTCAACAATTGTGTTGATGATATTAAGGAGGAAGACCTCAAGGGAAAACTTACAAATGTTACAAAAACTTAATTATCATGTCGCAAGAGGCAGCCAACCATTGTTAAACAACTCTGGCAAAACAGATAACTGCAATCAACTGTCCTGAGCGATTGTGGCACATCCAGCACATAACCTACCCCAATACAGCCCTATAAAAACTCCCCTAAAGCCCCTGCCTCTTTACAGACAGCATACAGCCTCCTTTGCTGAGCTGTCCACTGCTCTCTTGCAGCCCATTTTTATATCTTCCCTTTAATGAATTTTTTAAAATTTATTTATTTATTATAAAGATGTGAGATACAATTAAGGGTTAGGTACATAAACCCCGATTTTGCAGGTACCCTTGTTGATGAGGTATGCCCCTCCCTCCCCTCTTTAATGAATCTAATTTTCATCATTTATGACTGTCTTGGTAAATTCATTTAGTACTCACGTGACTCTGGCCTTAACTAGTCAGACACATGACGTAACCATCATGGTATTTTTCTGCCAGAACTTACTGGGCATTGTCTTCCACTTTTTTCTCAGTACAATGTATTGACCAATAACTTCCAAATAATTAAAACCAATTTGGAAATCCACATTATTCTAATTAATGGTGGTGATTTTTTTATCTTGATTCATTAAAATCTTTCAGACTGCTCATCCAATGCATGTACATTTTATTTATTAATTAAATTTACAACACTCTACATTACGAAATGCTCTAAATAGAAATGTATGAGATATAAATAAGTTAAAAAATGTTACAAATTTTCCTGTATATCAACGGATTGCTTTGCATACACTTTGGGGTGGATTTCCCCACTGTCATTCAGAAACAACTGTTGCTGCTGAGACATTCATTAGCAAGTATATCATGATGGCCTGTCGTTTATATACTGTGTTTCTTCTGTCTTAAATCATGTATGGAAATTGTAATTATTAAAAGTTATGTTTGATAGCAATTTAGATATTGAGATTTATTGTTACTTTTTACTAGTAGTCTTGGTTTAAAAATTATCTGAAACTAAAAATTGACTATTTAAAATAACACTGACATCTCCTTCCAAAATACCCTGTTGAAATGATGCCATCATGCCACGATTCATCTATTTTTGTTTCATGGCATACATACTGAGATTAAAGTGCCTTCAAAGCATCTTATTGCTACAGAATACCTCCCTTGTGGTCAAATTCATTTTTGGACTCATTATCCAATCTTTTTTCAAAGATATATTTTTCCAGTTTTGATCATTCTTTTAGGGTTTAACTTAGATTGTTTGCAGTTATTTCAAATAAGAGATCAGCTGCTGTTCATCACAAAAAGTCAACAACGGGGAAAGTGTTTTAATTTTAGTAGAAACACAGTTTGCATTTGTATTCTAATTTTATTTTATTAGTTGCCAAATATTACTTTTAGCAAAACTTTTGAAAGTTTGAATAAAAGAAAAAAAATAATACATACTTTTAAAGAAATGGCATCTTTATTTCATTGCCAAAAGGATAAAGTCATTTAGCCATAGTTCTACTGTATGATAACTTAAATTTGAAACACACACACACACATACACACACACACACACACACACACACACACACATAAATATATATACATATTTTTTAATTTGCTATTCCTATTTTCTGACATTTAAGAGGAGGTTGTTACATGCAATTTTTGTCTCTGGGTTTCTGTCTTCATTTAGGTAGCAAATGAGAGATTATGTAAGAGCTATCAACTAACCCCAAATTACTATTGGAGGAAACGTATGATACTAGTTGTGTAACAACAACTAAAAGGTCAAAATTAAGATACTGTTGTTAAATTGATAAAATAAGAAATAAAACTTCATACATTTGTTTATAAATATTTGAGAATAAATTTTTTGATTTTATGAAAAGATAATTTAACTTATAAAATTTTAAATCGTTCAAAAAGTTATGGGAAAATACAAATTATTACTCAACTCCCTACCCTGCAAGCCTGCTTGTAGGTGTTTAATTAACATTATTCAGGGTAACTTTCTATGCATGGACACCTATAAAAATATAGATAGGAAGAGAATGTATGATAGGTAAGTGAGGAGGCAGGCAGGTAGATAGATAGATAGATGATAGACTATTGTAACAGTATGACTATTATTTACATCTTATTTCGCAGAAGGGAGTCCACTCTCGTTTTATTAGAATTTAAGAGAAGAGAAAAGAAACCGAAAGGAAATAAAAAGAATTACTGATTACAGATCTATATATAACTGCAAAAGCTATAAAATTTAAAGCAATGATATAAATATACACAGAAAGAGATAAATACAGTGTTAAGATAATTTTCAGCCGGTCATTTTGATCCCAGGCAGTACTAGTTGACCAGTTGCTAAAAAAGATAAATGGACCATCTTACTAACGCTTCTTCTTCCCTTTTAACCTGGTTTTCACTGCTTTGTCAAGGGTTATAGTATTGACATTCTGTTCTCCCATGAATCCCACAGTAGTTTAATCTTGATTTTTATGTTAAAAGGTTTCAGTCATTTTCTGCGCCATTTCGCTACAGATTCTACAATTCCAGGAGGGTTTTTTATTTTTTTTTAACACAATCATTAATTAGCTGAATTTCTTAATCTAGCTTTTTTAAGGTTTTCTGACCACTGCTTTCCTTTGTATTTGAAAATCTTACTGGTTTTTTTATACTTCAAAAATTTGTCTAAGCATACTATTTTTAAGTCAAACTGTCTTCATTAGAATTTTTGTTAGCTAAATTTTGTGCCTTTAGGTGTTGACTGCTGTCATATCAAGATTAAGGCTCCTCTAGCTCTTATTTCTCATAGATATCATGCCTTTTCTACCTAGATGGATACGTTCAAAATTAATGCAGACTGTGTCCTGATGGATGTTTACTTCTTTTCATGTCTTTTCTTTAGTAGTATCTTTAATTTTTGCTTGAATAATTAACTAAGTAAATCTAAAATAAGCAGTATTTTTACATACCTAAACATTAAAGAAATCAAATATGTTAGCATCAACGTACCACCTCTATCTTAATTGCTATAATATTCTAGCATTTTAGTTTAGTTTTCTTTTTTTTGCCCCTCAAATTAGTCATCAAAATTTTCAAATAACAGTAATTTTACTAGTAGTATTAAGGACCATTCTAAAGTGCTTACTTTGTGCCAGAAATGGTTTTAGTATCTTTGCTTATGTTAATGCATGTAATCCTAATAATATCCGTTTTCAGATTTAGAAAAGGATGCATTGCTTAAGCTCTCCTAGTTAGCTAGTAGCTGAATGGTATTTCAAACATAGCAATCTATTCTATATGAAATACATTTTGAATCACTCTACCTTTCTGAATCTTTGAATGTACTGCTTATTCAACAATATTGATTTAGACTTACCTGGATATTTACTTATTTCTTTTCACTATTCCTTCATATTGAACAGTCCTTCCTTCTGAGTTCAATATTCTTTTTCCTGAGGTTCATCATTGGTGATAAACTTTTATGGTAGCGCGCGCCTGTAGTTCCAGCTCCTTGGAAGGCTGAGGCGGAAGGATCACTGGAGCCCAGCAGGTCGAGGCTGCGGTGGCCAGGAGCGGCCACTGCACTCCAGTCTGGGCGACAGAGTGAGACTCTGACTCAAAAAAAAAAAAAAAAACTTTTAGTGCTTGTCTATTATTTTCTTGTTCTTTAAAGTGACATTCTGAGTTAACGGATACTTTCCGTAAGGTATATAGCACATTATTTTTCTAGTTGTTTAAAAAATATCTTCATCCATCTTTTTCTTTGTAGACCTTCCATCTTTTTTCCATAGCCCGTTTAGGAGATCATTTGCAGTTTCACTCTGATGTTTCCATGTTTAGATTTCGTCTCCTGTATCTTGGTTAGAATAGTGTTCCCTAAACGTAGGCATTCTTGTCTTTAATTCCACATATTTTAAATCTATTAGCTCTTAAAATAATGATTCTGTCATATACTTTCCTGGGAATTTCAATCAAATGCTCTTCTTTCTCTGTCCTTCATGTCTCTTAAACTTTTGGTCACTTTCCATCTCTTTGTTATACATCTTATAGTAATTCATAAGTTCTGTCACTTCAAAATTTTTTCTATAGCTGTGTCTAGTCTGTTGTATATTCAGTTTAACACATTGTGTTTTTTTTAAAAAAAAAAACAATTCCAGAGCTTCTGCTTGATTCTTTTAAACTCTTTGACTCTTGTTTAATCAAACCTTGTTGCTTTCACATATTTTAAACTTCATCCCTGATCTTTTTAATGTTTTGAACATAGCTATTTTGTATTCTGTAGTAGTAAACAAGTCTGTTCATAAAAATCCTAAATCTGCTATTTGCTGTCTCTGCAGATCCTCACCAATGGTGCGTTTTGTGGTGTGTGTGTGTGTGTGTGTGTGTGTGCGCTCGCGCATGTGTGTATAATTGTAATTGCAGAATTGATTTTAGCAAGTCTTTATGTGTGGGAATCCCATGATGACAGTGTCAAGGATCTTTCTGAATAGGAAGAATGTTCATTTATGTCTCCCAGTCACCATAACCTTTTCACCATCACCTCAGAGTCACTTTCTGCTGTTTGTCAGCTTGGAGTTTCTATAGCTACAGAAATGGAGTTCTAAATTCTTAAATGACCCCCACTTCCCTGTCCCCAACACACAGCCTAGACCAACACAGATCATTTTACCAGTTTTTCCTGGTGAGGACCTTTTTGAAGTTTATTCTATCGTTGAATATGTAGCCCTTTGAAGTCCTGACTTTTGGCAATTGTTTTAGTCCCAGCTCGACCTCGCATGGGTTCAGTCCTTATATCCTTTCCCCGAGAAACCACGATAAACCATCACCTCAAGAAGCCATTCTAAGGCTTTGCTTCATACCTTACTTTTTATATTTATGTTTGTCTCCAGGAATTTCTCTTACTTTTCAGTATACTCAGTTTTACCTTCTAAAGTGACTTTTTTTTTACTTTGTCTTACTTTTTTAGAATGTCTAGATGTTAAGATTGTCTAGTCTTTATATTATTAGAATAGAGATTCAAAACTCATTAAAAGTCGACTACGAAGAAAGCTAGCCCAAGGGAAAACGTTCCAATGCTGTGGATTACAGAGCACCAAGAGGAAATAGCCTTGATGATGTGGTTGTGTTACTACATTAATCAACCTTGAGGCCAATCTACTGCTGTACTTTTTTTCCTTTTGTAAGGTAATGAATTGTCTAATGGCTTAAGCCACTTTGGAATGGATTTTCTGTTATTTACAATCAAAAGCACCTTATGTGATCTATAATCATCTTGTTTGCTTTGGTTTCCCAACTTTCCCCACTTGTGCTTTGAATGAACAACTCACACATCTCATGGGTGTGAGCCATTTCATGGGAGAATGTTAAAGTGAGGGATTATGAGGCCCTAACAAAAATGGCACACATATTTTAGAATGGAGTACTTGCAAATACGGGAAATATAAGTGACATTTTCAAGTTAGAAAGCTGTCTCAGTGATTGAGATGAAACTGAAGTTGAGATGAAACTGAATCAGCAAAAATTCAAAAATAATATTTAATGGTGGCTCAGCCTGTAATCCCACACCTTTGGGAGGCTGAGGTGAGTGGATTGCCTGAGCCCGCGGGTTCGTGACCCGCCTGGGCAGGCGAGACCTCATCTCTACAATAAATCAAAAAATCAGCCGGGCATGATAGCGCGTGCCTGTGATTCCGGCTACTCAGAAGGCTGAGGCGGAAGGATCGCCGAAGCCCAGCAGGTCGAGGCTGCGGTGGCCAGGAGTGGCCACTGCACTCCAGTCTGGGCGACAGAGTGAGACTCCAACTGGAAAAAAAAAAAAAAAAAAAAAATTATATGAATTCAAAAATTGCATAACGTTCAAAGAAGCAAATGCTAGCATCATATTTTTTTAGAAGATCCTATGGGTTGAACTCTAGCTGTAAGTGAAAAAGACAGGTGAGCAGATTACAAAGAAGACTCCAGTAATAGAGGTAAAAAGTGAAGTGGAAAGTGAATTACAACAGATATTGATTATAATGTGAAAATAGCAAAATGTTCTATAATTCAATCAAGGACATTGAGAAACATAAAATAAACTTCATTTGATAATTTAAATAATTAAATTTGTATTTAATCTTTGTTTAAACACAAATGTGTCTCGTTCAAACACAAATGAACTATTATTTAAATGATTACATGAACTATTATTTAAACTTAATTCATAGCACAAGACAGATATTTTTAATTATTCTTATAATTTAATAAACTCTTGTAAACCTGAGAAAATTCAAGAGAGCAAATGGACATTTATCTGTTTATGTAAGACAATGTTTTTAGTCCTTTCTGGGCTTTTTTTTTACAATTTAAGTTTTACAGTATTGTTTTTATATTTAAAGGGTGTGAGAATTTCACCAAGACTACCACAAATACTACAGATATACTAAGTGATATTTACTGAGCACTTACTCAGTGCACTTGCTTCTTAAATTCACTCATGTAATCCTTATAGATTTGAATTTACAAAGTAGATGCTCTTATTGAAAGCATTTAATGGGTGAAAAAACAGTTGCAATATAACTTTTGTATGTGATTCAGCTGTGAAATAAAATGACAGAAACTTTGAGATATTATGAAGGGAACAGGTTAGGTAAAATTTTAGATTCATAAAAATGACATTTTTTTCTATATTGTCTTTTGTACTAATAAAACACTTAATTTATCTATTTTATTTAATGTATTAAACGTTTGACCTTTGGCCATCCATTGGCTTTATTTCATTGATCTGTGGATATTTTTCTTTTGTCTTCTTTGAAGTTTGCATAATAACATACCGGCTTTTGAGGGAAGGGTTTGTTGAGGGCTGGTTTGAAAATTAGAAGGGTGTTGTGCAGAGAGATTTATGTCTTTCACAAGAATTCTGAAAGGTGAAACAAGGATTAATACAATTTTGGAAAACGGGTATTTAACCTGAAACAAAAGAAGTACTTAGGGGTAATCTACTACACTGTACAAATGCATGGTAGCTACTCACATAAGGAGATTAAATTGCAAGTTTCAGGCATCAACAATGATCGTGCAATAGCAAACATGTTTAAACTCTAGATATTTAGATTGCATTTAGGGAAAGATTTTTAAGATAAAGGATGTTAAATGCTAGAATTAGTTACAAAGAGAAGTTGTCATGTCTTCTTTCTAGGGGTTTTTATAAATAATATGGTTTCTCATCTCTGTGAGATGATTTAAACATGAGAAATGAACTGTGTGACCTTTCTGGTTCATTTCCAGCCTTGTGATTCTGTAAAGAAATAAAATATTTCTTCAGAACTCATAAATTCCATTAGGCTACAGTTAGTATTCTCAGTGGTAAACTCATTGGTAATGATTTCTTCTAAATGTTGTGACTTTACTATATAAATAATGCTTTAACTCCTCAGTGGCTGTAAAATGTTATTTGGAAAATATTAAGTAAAACTTTTCTAATTGTAGAAGTCAGCTCTATGTTACAAGTGGACTCAGTTTTTAAGTCTCTGTGGGAGACAATGTTATATTGTAAGAAACAGTGTTTTTTATTTTGTTTTTAATAAATATTTATTGCATGTTTATCTGATAATATATCAGGCACTAGAAAGAGGGGAAAAAAAGTCCCTAGTCCTCATAATAAAGGTTTAGTGAAAATTTCAAACAGTAAATAAAAATAATTAGAACGCAGTAAGAATAAGGATGCTAAGAGAGAGAACATCTGGAAGAAGAGAAAGCCACCCAAATTGATGAGAGAGAGAGTGTGTCTGTGTGTGTGTGTGTGTGTGTGTGTGTGTGTGTGTGTGTGTGTGTGTGCATGTTTGCACGTGCGCAAAAATGAAGTCAGGAATGCTGCTGCATACTAAAACATTTGTATTTTTTAGTTAAATGAGGTTAAGAGAATAACATTTCAGAAACAATGTGTTTACTGGTTCAGAAAATGAGGAAAGAATTTCAATGTCAAACTGTAGGAAATGGACTTATAGACTAAGCCATGAGATTTGGAAATAAAAGTTTTTTAGGTAGTGATGAGACATGATCATATTTATATTTTGGGGAATATAGCTCTCATGACTGGGTAGAGAATGTTTGTTTTTGAGGGCTAGCTTCTTTGTTTCCAAATCAACGTAAAAACTTTTTTAAAATATTGTGATTTTTAAAGATATTTTTCTCTTTAAGAAGGATTTACTTCCTTAGGAAGGCCAGCTACACATTAGGAGGATAATCATGCAGGGTCTAAAAAAGTCTGTGATGTTTTCTGGGTTTAATTTGGACACATTTGTAAATGTGTTTTCATTAAACTTATTTAAATTTAACTCATAACTGATTTCATTAAATGTATTTAAATTTAACTCATTACTGATTCTAAAAATTGCTACTGATACTGTTAAATAATTAATATCTATAATCCAAAAATATTAAAATGTGGAATCCCAACATTAGATTATCAATTCATTTACAGATGTTAAGATAGAGAAGAAAGAAAAAAGATAAGGTCTTTGGCATTAGATTAAGTTGTGTTTTAGTTCTGACTCCAAGCATTCCACCTTTGTAAACTTTGAAAACGTTAACCTCTTTGACTCCAATTTTCTAAGTGGTAAAACAGAAGTAATAAAATGTAACCCAGAGGAATTTTTGTGAAGATCAATTGAAACAGCACATGTAAAGCACTTACAGATTTCAACTACTGAAAAGTACTCCATAAATGTTAGTCTACTCTTGTGCATATTTGTAAAATATAGTAAAGTTTCTTGGGAAATCAAGCTCAAAGGGAAGTATATATCATATATGCTGAAGAGTATGGTTATGAGAAAAAGATGATAATAAAAACAGAAAAATCTGGCAACAACAGCTCGAAGAATTATGCAGGAGAGGAACTGAAGCATTGATTATTGCAAGCAATCTTCTACCTGGAGATTGTAGCATTTCATCTTCCATGTTCTTGTAGGCGAAGATAGTGGCTTTCACTTTTGCAATGTCAGCTATATGGCAGGCAGTACCTTTTTAAAACAAAAACAGTTGTGTGAGTAAAAATTCAATTATGACAATAGGTGATCTATGTTGATTCTTAAGAGGGCATGAAAATTTCCCTAGAGTTTCTCAAGCTCAGATATCTGGAAGCTGACAATAGGCACATAGGTTACCCAGTCCGGAATATGGATTACCATGGGTCACTTTTAAACTGGAAGACAATAGGAATGCTGATGATTTGATACATGATTTAGGGTACAAGAACCAAGCGGGAGTCCTATTATATGAGATGTCAGAAACTCTAATCCCCAAATCTTTTCCACATGGCCAAAAAGTAAATGAGGTTATAGAGTAGAGTAGGCAATGGTTACGGATGTTTGTATGGTTGCAAAATTTGTTGAGGGGATACTATTCATTTTAATACTAACTTAGAAACACATACTTATTTGTAAATTGCTTGATTATTTAATGAATTTCTCTTCTGGTCTACTGGCCTATGTGCTAGTATTTTCTGCCACAAATACACTCTGCTGTTTTGAGCATGTTGCTCCTTTCCAATTAATTCCAGGTAATGGCCATAGCTATATTTTAAACTGTGTTTGCTACTAGAAGTAGTTTATAGCCAGGTTCTGGAAGTGACATACGAAAAACAGCACTTATCTTCCAGACTACCTCACCAATACGTGCACATACTATTGAAGCTGCTATTGCTATTACTGCTACTCACAATTTATACATGAACCCATTTTTATCTCTTCTTTTCAAATAGATAATTATGTCATTTACAAATAAAGATACTTTTACTTTATCCTTCTCAACGTGAATGCTTTGTATTTCTTTGTCTTGCTTTACTGCACTGGCTAAAATCTCTAGCACAATACTGAATGGAAGAAATTAGAGCAGACATCCTCATTTTGTTACTCATCTTAAAGAAAAGTATTCATCTAAAATGATTTTTTGATAGATGTCCTTTATGATGTTGAGAAAGTTTCCTTCTATTCCCAGTTCACTGAGAGTTGTTTTATCATGAATGGATGTTGGATTTTGTCAAATGCTTTTTTCCACATTAATAGAGATAATCTTTTTTTCTCTTACATTTTGTCAGTATAGCAAATTATATTAATTTATTTTGAAAGTTAGACTGTGCTTACATACATGAGATCAATTCAGTTTGGTCATGATACTTTGTATGTATAGTTGGATTAAATTTCTTACAATTATGTTTGGAATTTTTGCCTCTGTGTTCATGAGGGATACTGGGCTGTAGATATCTTATAATATCATTGTCTGATTTTAGTACCAGGGTAATGATAGCCTTATACAATAAATTAGAAAGAATTTTCTTCTCTTCAGTATTCTGGAAGAGTTGATGAAGAATTAGTATTTATTTCTTGAGTGTTTGGAAGAATTCACTATGGGAGCCAGTTGGGTATGGAGTTTCCTTTCTGGAAAGGCTTTTAATTATTAATTAAAATTCTTCAAAAACATGGACTTATTCAAATAATCTGTTTCTTGGTGAGTAAGCTTTGATAGCTTGTGTTTTTAAGGAATTTGTCCATTTCATGTAATCTAAGAGTTTTTTAAATACAGATTCAAAAAGTAAATATTTTAAGTTATGCAAGACAAAACCCAAAGTTTTATGTATGTACTTGTATAATTATTTCACGTGTAATCTTTTTAAAATATAAAAAACATCTGTAGGTCATGGGTATAAAAACTGAACTAAACTAAAACTAAAAAAAAAAAATCTTGAGTATTTTACATCTAAGATATTGAAGACATTATCTCTAGAAGTTTGCGCCTTCATTTTGTTTTTGTTTTGTTTTGCTAATATTCCATGCCTGTATGCAATTTCTTAACAAATGGGAGAAAATACTGAGCCCAACCTCATTAAACTTTCCATCCAAGGTCCTGTTTTCCATCTGGTTTGTGGGAACAAAACTATTGTGACATTAGCAAGGCATACTCTTCTCTGTTACCCTTTCAGATGGTTGTTTCCTCACATGCAGCATTTACCATACTTTGATGAACACTAAAGGTGACCTTTCTCGGTTCTCTAGAGTTCCTTCTCTCTGAAATTTTTAAATTTTTGTTTTGTTTTGTTTTTTCTCTTTCTTGTACACTCTAGCCACCTTGTTCTTCTGGGATTATTAGCTCAATCTGCTCCTTTCAGGAAACCCATCAGGCTCCATCTGAATCTTTCCCAAAGCAGTAGACTTGGCCAGCCACGTGACTTAACTCATATTTTTTTTAACTCCTCTCTCAGAGATTACTGTCTTTTGATGCCTGTTGTCAATGTCTTGAAATCACTTTTTTATATATTTTTTCTGTTTGTTGTTGTGGATGGTGGCTGTTTCTGGCAAGAGGGTAAATCTGATCCCTGTACCAAAAAAAGAAGAAAAATAGGTTTCTTGTTACTGGAAACCTATTCCTTTCATACACAAACATTAGGTTGCTCTTATCCATAAGAAGTGTATAAATTACTTTTAATACCTTGCCTGAAACAAAATAATGATTTCCTACCAGAATATTTTTGATAAGTGCATGCTATTGAGACATGAGTTAAGAATTTTATATATAATCTTCCTTTATTTAAATATAAAGACCAGCCCTGAATTTGAAATCTTTTTTCAATTTAGAGCCTAAGAAACTAAATGAAAGTGTTAAAGTCAGATATCAAGCTGGCCCTTTTACTAATTGTAAAAGACCAGGTGAAGAGTTCATTAAAAAATTTAACAGTGTCTTTTTTTTTTTTTTTTTGAGTTGGAGTCTCATTCTGTCACCCAGACTGGAGTGCAGTGACCGCTCCCGGCCACCGCAGCCCCGACCTGCTGGGCTCTGGCGATCCTTTCGCCTCAGCCTTCTGAGTAGCCGGAATTACAGGCACGTGCTACCACGCCCGGCTGATTTTTTGATTTATTGTAGAGATGAGGTCTCGCTGCCCAGGCGGGTCTTGAACCCGTGGGCTCAGGCAATCCACTCACCTCAGCCTCCCAAAGGCACAGGATTACAGGCTGAGCCACCGAGCCCGGCTAACAGTGTCTTTATAAGGATGATAGAGAGCTCGGATGGAAAGATAACTATATAAATAACAAAGTTTTAATATCTAGGCATATCTCACGACCCATCTGGCTGACGTGAAGGCATCAGATTTCTCACTGGTTATTTTAAGTATCATTTTTCCTGTACTCTAATTAACTGTAATAACATTAATATCATGAGGTGCTTATTTTAGACAACAAGTCGTGTTTTCTTCATCAGAGTTACAACTCAGAAACTATTTTGACTCCATTTATTACATTTATGCCCAGAAAAAGATGGTGGTCAAGAGTGAGGACTTCATGATAATGACATGAAGAAACTGAAATTCTAATTTTCTGCTAGAGAGAAATATTAATTTTTTATTCACAACTTTTCTTTCCAGGATTGTGATAGGATTCAAAAAGCAAATATTTTCACCTGCTCGCTATAGTCTGTTAGTTTTGTTCATGTCTATTCACCATATGAAATAAATAACTATGGTAGGCAAAATAATGACCCCCCCAAAGATGTCCATGCTCTAATCCTTGGAAACTATAAATATATTATGTTTCATAGCAAGAGGGCAATGATGTTATAGATGGAATTAAGGGTTGGTAATCATGTGTCAATCAAGAATAGGGCAAATATATTATTCGAGTGAACCCTATATAACCACAAGTATCCTAAAATGTGAAACAGGGAGGCAGATGGATCAGTGTCAGGTTGATATGATGTAAGAATAACTCAGTCTGCCATTTCTGGCTTTGAAGATAGAAGCAGCCATGAGCCAAGGAATGCTATCAGCCTGCAGAAGCCAGAAAAGGCAGGGAAATGGTTGACCTTTTAGCCCATTGAAACCCATTTCATTCTCCAACTTCTCAATCTGTAAGATAATACACTTGTGTTGTTTAAGCGTCGAGTTTGTGATAATTCATTAGAGCTGAAATAGAAAATTAATACAGGAACTGAGGATATTCTCTTGGGTATAATGTACAAAAGTGAAAAGCATTCTGGCATACATTTTCATTCTTTTTTTTTTTTTTCCTTTTATCTGTTGGGATTTTTGAGTCACATTTTAAAAAGAGTCACTATAAAAGAATACTTGAAGCCAAATGGGATGATTGGGTTACCAATAAATACTTGTAAAAGTAAAAGAAAATAGATCATAGTACTGTTGTCCCAAAAGTCACCTGTATTTACAGGCTGATACACATAGAAGGTTGTAACTAGCCCCCCCCATTTTTGTAGATAATTATTAAGTAATAATTTAAAATCAGAGTGGTCTTTTCAAGAGCAGAAATTAAGTGGGAGATTTTTCAGTAAACATAACCGGAAAATAACATCTATGTGTGTGTTTGAGGGAAGAATAGGAAGGTAGCAGGATATGAAGAATTCTCTCAGCTGTGATTGTGCAGGCTTGTATGGGGCATTGGAGGGAGGGGTGTGTGTGTGTGTGTGTGTGTGTGTGTGTGTGTGTGTGTGTGTGTGTGTTTTAAGCAAATCACAGAAACTTGCTCATGCGTGGTGGCTCATGCCTGCAATCCCAGCATTTTGGGAGGGCGAGGGGAGAGAATTGTTTACGCATAAGACTTTGAGTCCAGCCTGGGCAACATAGCGAGACTTCATCTCTATTTAAAAAAAAGAAAAAAAAAAGAAACCAGGCTTTGTGGCACATGCCTATAGTCCCAGCTATTCTGGAGCCTGAGGCCAAAGAATCGCCAGAGCCCAGGAAGTTGAGGCTGTGGTCAGCCATGATAGTGCCTCTGCACTCCAACCATGGCAACAGAGTAAGACCCCAACTCAAAAAATAATAATAATAATAACAGAAACTATGTTTTCCTCTAAAGACTGCTGTAAATGTATTCTCGATCATTAAATAACGAAACCCAGGTAAAGCTCCTGGTCAACTACTGAAGGATTTTGACAGTTATTCTAACCTTAACTTATTTATTAAAATAGTTAGAAGTCTCCCTACGTTGTTGAAAAGGGTATTATAGAATAAGAATGTATATAAGAAAAGAAACATAAAGCAAAACACTTTAGCACTGGTGTCATTTTAGCACTTTTTACAAGTAGGAAAGAAACATAAACAAGCAAGTCAATTTATCATAAAGACTTAAATGGCGGAGTTTGTTGAAAAAATGTTTTGTGTGTTCAAGCTCACCTATGTACGCTGTATGTATACAAACTATATGTAACATAATGGATATACGTTTTTACTTATTTCTATTGACATCTAATTATTTTCATGTTACACATTTTATATCACTTAAGAGAGATTTATATGTGTTACATTCTGTTCACATTTCATTTTTAACATATTGTAATTGCTTTGCAAAGTTCCCTTATTTGAAATTTTAAATGTAATCCTAAGAATATCTTTTACCACCTATGTTTAAGTGAATAGTTTTAAAGTAATCATTTAAATTATAAGCAGCACATTCACTAAGAATCATTCAGTTATTGGAATGGAAAGCAGTCTATACAGTGTGGCTTACATATAATGCTTATACACATATACAGGAAATCACCCACCTATCGTTCTGTTATAAAAAACAAAAACAAACTCATTTTTTAAAAGACACACAAATTGGACAGTAAAAGCAGTTCTTGGTTTAATTCTAAACTATGAAACAAAATTAGGAACTTAATTATTAAAATGCTTTGAAACTAGCTTCTCAGGAACAAGACTCAATTGGGAAGGAAAGCAAAGAATTTCAGCAAAGGAAATTATATTTGAGAAAAAATGCAAATGCTGACAACCTGAGGGTGCCACCTGTCCGGCTTCCTTTAAAACCACAGAAATCTGTGCTTTGTGACTGATTTCAGCCGGATGTTCATACCTAGGAGGCCTGCACCTGGTGGGAGCAGTGTCTGTTGGCCGTCTTACCCCTTAACCAAACTTCCCACACTTTCGGTGCAAACTGGAATAGGCAGCAACAGACGGAACACCTCTGTGATACAAAAAACATTTGGTGGGAACCATGCACAGATGTATGTTGGCCATGAAATTGTGGGAAAGGTCTTACAATTTGAGAAGCTAATCAGAAAACAGACCTATTGCAGAATCGATGAACAGAAAATTGTGTAACCTTTGAAAGCTTTGACAGTAAACAGATCACTTGTATAAAGCCACATTAGCCAACACTGTCCTCCACATTTCAAAAGTAATGATAAATTTTATTTCCCAATATGTTCCCTTTCTAATTCAGTGCATGCATACCAGTGTTCTAGTGATGACTGTATACAGTACTTAATAATAAAGTCTTGTTACAGGAGTTAAATTATTGACTGATTTTTTATGGAGGTTCCTCATGTTTTGGATTTCAGCCTTTTGAGCCAATCTTTGCAATTTTTGTTTGTTCTAAATGTATGCTGGAAAACTTATAAATCAGTAGAATTCATGGGTTCTATTAATTCCAGTCTTAGAATTGCATAATTCTAAGTTTCTGTTTGTTGCCTTGTTCAAGAGTCCTCTCTAAATATTTAATCCAAGCATTCATACTGACTTAAAATTCTGTCAGACTTTTTCCTCGTGGTGATATGGCATGAAATAAATGCACGTTTTGCACAAAGAGAGGCAGGATTCTATTACATAAACAGTAAGTTAAAAATAATTATCGACTTCACCTAGTTATTCAAAAGTTAGCATGCTTATAGTATTTGTATAGAACCTAGGTCTTGCCAGGTATACTTGAGGATGTTGAGTGGTTTTTAATCCTCAAAATAATCCTACAGTGGACACTGTTAATTCCATTTTGAAAATGAGAAAATTAACTGTGGACAGGAAACATGATTCAAACTTTATTTACGACCCATCACATGATGTCTCTTCTTAACCACAATTTCAAACAACTTTGTGTTTTGGTTCTGTGCTATCAGCACTGCTAAGATGAAATAAACTTAGCTTTTTCACTAAAGAATAGTTCTTTTGGCACCATGTTCATTTGAGATAATATAAATCGCGCTTAATATTTTAGTGTCCGCTTAGCTGACAGATTTAAAAGCAAACTCTGACACTCTCTCATGCTGTGTCCTTCAGTAAGTTACTGAAGATGTTTTCAGCATTTTAATCTATAAAATAGGGCAATATTAATTTAAATGTTTGCTTTAATATTTAAATGACACAGTTAATTCAATTGCCTATCAATGTTAGCAATGACATTCTTAAGATAAAGAGTGGGTGGGAATCCGTACACTAGAGTTTAAAACTATTTCTTATTCTTTCCAGTTATTGGAGTAGATTATTTGATTATCTACTTATAGTTGTTTTTGGTAAATGATTTTATTGCCTGCTACACGTTGGTGGGCTGTGAAATCAGGAAATTCTCTTTTTTATTTTCAATTAACACTTGATTGTTTGGTAACTCCCAGGAATACCATAACAACTGAAATGTTAGCATGTTGTTCTATGTTATTTATCTTTGTTTCCCTGCAAGGTTTGCATGCTATAAACAAACATGTGCAAGGAGTTGGCACTCGAAATATTTCTTTTTCTGGCATAGTTAAAATAGAATGATCAGCCAAATTTCACCTGTGTTTTATTCTTATAACAATGTATTATGCAGATTGTAATTTTATTGATCTCTATTTTGGGGATTGCTTTCAGAATTTAATAGAGTTAAACAAGTTTAGCTTTTACACGAAAAGAAAAACTCCCAAAATATTTTACTGGAACCCTGGACCAAATAATTATATGCATCAAGTGGATTTCTATATTTTGTATTAAGTAAAATTCTATCTTTAAAGAATAAAATACTAGAAATATTTTAGTTTCGCGGTTTTATTTACTCAATTCCATTTACAGTCACATCTCATTTATTGCCAAAAATAATTCTACAGAAATTTAGAAAGCTGCAGTATTAATATTGTCACTTCATAGGTGAGAAAATATGAACACAAAATAGAACTGAGTTCCTACCCCCCCAAAAAATATAGTTATTGTAAATAAACCTAGGATTGATGTTTATCCTCCCAATTTAAAAATCTCCACACTTTTTATCACACCAATAACCAGGGCCCCATTCTGATTACATGTCTGTCTTCTTCCACAATATCTAGTATGAGTCATTTAGCCAGAACCAAGAAGTTTTCATTTTCAGTAAGTCTGCTCAGAAACGTCATTAGGCATAACTAACTGCTATCACAGTCATCTTTAAATGGGCATTTTAAAGAAACAACTTTGAAGCCGTAACAGAAAACATTACAGAAGCAGAAAACAGTATTTTATTTGATGAGTTTAACAATATCTCAACTAATAAATTGGCTGTCATCCCTGCCCAGTGTGACGATAAGGCAGATGAGACATGTAGATGCCCTCTTTGGCTTGCCAATTTGCAATTACCCCGTGACAGAGCACAGTTTTACTGTGATTGATGAAACATTTTAGGAAGAAAGGACTTAAATGGAAGAATTTTATTAGGTTTTGAAATGACGTTGCTAACAGTTGTGCTAGGGAAAAAATAAACATAAAAACATTTTAAGTAGATAGTAGGAACGCAGACTCATCCAAACTGTCTGCAACGTCCTTGCTGCTTTCACTTACTTTTGCATCATATATGGGGATGTAAACAACTTAATTCTAAGGTTATTGTGTGACCTTTTCTGCTTTGTGCTTTGATCAGAAACGGTGTCTGAAATAAAAATGAAATACCTCTAAGACTTCAGTGGCTTGTCAAAAAAGGCTGTTATTAAACATCAAAGAATGCAGTGACTACATACTCTGAGCTAGAAAAGCACTAGAGTGATAAAGAAATGTCCGTTTTACAGTAATATCAGGATCTCTGATCTTGAACGTTCATTTTCAAGTTAGACAAAGTTTTGAACCAGTTTCTTTTGCTCTTAAGTCTTCGTATCTCAAGTTATATAATCAGTTTTGCCATCCCATATTGGGTCAGATCACTGGTCTGGAAAATAAGGCATCATGTCTTTTTCCAGGGTCTGTACTATTAGTGAAATTGTCCTCACACAGCTCAGTGTACCTAACCAGTGGTGTAAGGCTGCAAAGCTGCGGGAGGAAAGAAATTTCTAGCTGACCCTTTAGGCAATTATTTTAGGGCTGGAAATCTGATATATGATTACCTTCGGCATCATTTTCAATTTAAATAGCTATAAATTACTCACATGTTTTAATAGCAACAATTTTTAGATCAATGAACTCTTCCAAGAATTGAAGAGATGTCCATATGTTGATTATATGCGCCATAAAATAGTGTTTCTTCACATGCTTTAATTATTTCTTGGGGCCTTGACTTTATTATGTATAAATTTATCTTATCTTATTTTATGAAGAAATCATGTAAAATTGTCAAATGACTGCTGATTTGAGACCAGGCAGACAAAAATGAGAAGAGAATAGTTTTGCGGCATGCTTTAGGATAAAGGCTGATATGTCTAGAGTATAGACAAATGTCATATACAATCAAGGTAGTATGAAAATTAGGGATTCAAGATTCATTTCCACAACCCCAAAGTAGATCTCAAATATTCACATTCAATTAAATGTTTTCATCTCACTGAGGAGACTTCAAAAGACAAAGACAATCTCAACAGTAGTACGAGTATGAGAGTGCTGCTATTTAGACAAATCCTCTTCAGCTCCTTTCTGGGCTCAGAGAAGTTTGGGTCAAGAAGGAAAGGCAGAGTCATATACAAAGGAGCAAAGAGGAGTTGGGGCATAAGGAATGTGTATTTTGGATTGCCCGTTGTGTATGCACGATCTCTGTTGTGTGGCTTGAATACTAGAATGATTTATACCTCTAACAAATCCCACACCAGGCTTTAAACAGTTTGTCAATAATAGACGTTCGACATATTCAAGAAAGTTTCATAGTGTGAGCACCTCATTGAACAAGAATTTTTTATGCATCTATTTACTGTCAATTTCTGAAAATGCCAATATCCGTGATTTATGGTGTCTTTCCTTGAGAACATCACAATTTGAAAAGAAGGACAGATTCATAGAGAGTTTGTCAACTTATAATAAAATATGAAAAGAGTTTATACACACCACAGTTTTGCATATCAAGTTTTTTTAAGAAAAGATAAACCTCCATGAACACTTTTTCTCAAGTTATTGGCAGCACATTTTATACTAATCCAAGTTTGTTACTTCACTAGTTTTGCATAGCCAGAAAATTTAACTATGCCCTTACTATTAGTGCACTTGATTTTTGTACATTGTGAGAAATCTGTCAGATTTCAAAGAATGTTACCCAAAGATGGAAAAGTATTGAAGTTACATTCTGTATTCTTTTCTTTAAACAAATAAAAACCATGTTCTTCTGTTGTATATACATAGTGAGTAAATATATAGTTATTTCACTGAATTTTTGAAGAATGTTTGATGATTTATGGGAAATATCAAAAGAAAAAGACATCATCCTAACATAACCAAGATAAAGTTTCTGCTTGGATGAAGAAGACATGGGAGCTAAGGGAAAGAAAGATGTCTTCAACCTGGGTCTTCAGGAGAAGGAGGATGTGAAATGATGATGTGGATGGAAAGAACATAAGAGACTCAAAATGGGTGACATCTTTGCAGAGAAAGTCAGCACATGTTAAGTTAAGAATGGCCATCTTTCTGTAGAGGAAAGTTGAGAGAGGTAAGTGGAAATATGTAGTAACTATTGAATTCAGTTGAAGAGAGAAATCAAGGGTGAAGGAATAAATGTAGTAATGTCTCCAGTAGCAGTGGTTGAACTCAGAAAAGTGAATGTCTTCTCGAAGAAGAACAGAGGACAGGAGACTGAGACATATTAAGAGCACATGAAGTGTTGATTTATATCCTGAAATTCTGTCCACATTCTAATCTCCAAGCTCTTTTCCATGGTACAGGACCACTTTAGCACAGAGAAGGGGTACATAGGCTCTGTACACTCAGCTCGTTCACAAGCCTTCAAAGCTGTGTCCACCCAGAAAGGCCATCTTTTTCTAAGATGTACCGTGGTTTTATATAACAGCGTCAGGGTTACATATGACCCTGATGTCATGCTGCAGGATTATTGTCAAGTCCATTGAAAAGTATTATCTGATGGGGGTATGCAGGAGGTCATCATCAAATGCTGTCTCAGAGTGTGAAACATAGACCAAACAGAATCAAATAACTTGAGCTGATTTCTACTTGCTCAAACTATCATTTATAACCCATTAGGAATTCACTCAAAATATTAGATCATGGCCAGCATTTGACTGAATACTGAAATAGTATAGAATCAAAATTTACAGAGCACACCCAATACGTGATGGAAGGATATTTTTATTAAAAATATTATCATACTTTATTTATAAATATATCCATATGTGGGTGTATACAATGCATGCCTTACTGTAGGTTTGTCTTAGTTCATTTCGATTGCTATAGCAAGATACCATAAACTAGATAGCTTGTAAACAAAAGAAATTCATTTCTCATAGTTCTGGAGACTGGAAAGTGTGAGAACAATGAACATTCATTGTCTGAGGAGGACCCATTCTCTGGCACCTTCTTGCTGTACCTCACATGCTGGAAAAGCCTCTTTTACGTGGGCATTAATCCTATTCACTTGGCAAACATCCCCTCTCATGCCATCACCTTGGGGGTTAGGATTTCCACAGACAAATAGGAGGGTGAGACAACCCCCTTAGGTCCTATCCCACTGTGGGAGCATTTCTATCCTCTCAATAAATCCCATTTTTAAAAAATTGAGGATAGAGAGAATATAAACATTTAGTCCATTGCAAGGTTACTGTAAAAAAAAATTGTAAAACATTAAGAAGCACACAGTAAAATGGAAGAGTTAAAACAGCACACCAAATTTCCTAATACCTGTTTCAGTCACAGTTGACTGTCATCTACATGATCTGGGACACAGAATAATCATGTTAGGCCACTCAATAAGGGTGTCAGGGCTATAATTATTGTTTAAAGAGCAAAGAACCATATTTATTGCCATATTTATGGTATATTTCAAAGGAATATGGTTATGAGAAATCAAATTTAAATGTATTATTCATGTGATAATTTTAAATGTTAGATATTATTAATAATATATGTGAAGTCATCAATTGACATGGATTCACATACAGTTAAAAATAATCAGAATAGTTTTGTGAAATTTAACCATTTTAGAAAACTCATGATGCTAGCAGATTATTTTCTTAAAAAGTCACATTTTTATTTCTGAAAAACAGTTAATATGAGGCTATGCCTCAAAGTAATCATATTTCTTAAAAGGTGCAAGAGGTATTTCAACTAATCAGAAAGCAATGAGGGATGGGATGTATATGTGTGGTTTCCAAGATGTTTCGCTTTTTAAACTGTGGATATTATCTAAAGTTAACCAGTATTCTTCAAAATGTTCTTTTGAGAGTTGTACATTCTTATTCAAAAATATTTGTACTGGACAGTTAGGCCCTTGCTTATTCTTAACATTATATTACTTTTATGAGTATTCTTGCATATAACATTTGCCAGAACTCTGAACCTTGAAATTAATACCTACAAGAAGGATTCCTGGCAAAAAGGATATGGACATTTTTAGGGCTTTTGATAAAATAGTGTCCATACTTCTGTTGACACTCATGTATCTTGCCAACAGAAGTATGGACACTATTTTATCAAAATAGCTCTGATTATATTGTCTTTGGTTCTGGATTGTTTAAAGTCATATTCTTTTATGCACAATTACAAGAAAGCAAAATGTCAAAGTAAGCAAATCTAGATCAAAATAAAAAGAGGAAATGCAAATTGAATTTTATTATTTACATAAGTTTCTTGCTATTAATTTTAAAAATCATGCGATCAGACTGTCTACCTTTCTATGAACTACTTTTTCGGACACTTTTCCTAGGTAAACACATACAAAGGTCACAATGGAGACACAACTAGCCTTACAGAATGTATTTATTATCACCGGAGCCCAGCAGGTCGAAGCTAGGGTGGCCATGAGTGTGCCACTGCACTCCAGCCTGGGCAACAGAATGAAATTCTAACTCAAAAAAAGGGTGGGGAGCAAAAGACATGCATAGATACTTCTCAAAAGAAGATAATACAGGCAGCCAACAGATGTATGAAAAAGTCCTCACCAATCATCAGAGAAATGCAAATCAAAACCACACTGAGATACTATCTAACCCAAGTAAGAATAGCCATCATTAATACAACAAAAAACTACAGATGCTGGCAAAGATGTGGAAAAAAGGGAATGTTTTTACATTCCTGGTGAGAATGCAAACTAGTTCAGCCTCTATGAAAAACAGCGTGGTGATCTCTAAAAGAACTATAAATTGACCTTCCGTATGACTCAGCAATCCCCCTACTGGGAATATACCCAGAGGAACTCAAATCGTTCTATGAAAAAGATACCTGCACATACATGTTTATTGTAGCACTATTTACAATAACAAAAACATGAAACCAACCATGCTGCCCATCAAAGCCGGGCTGGATTTTTTTAAAAGTGGTACATATACATGATGGAATATTATATAGCCATAAAGAAGGACAAAATTATTAACTTCGCAGCAACTTGGATGGATTTAGAATCTATCATACTCAGTGACCTATCACAGAAACAAAGAACTGAGAAACACATGTACTCACTCATAAACGGACCCTGAACATCTACCATAATACTATAAGAAAGTGATTGGCAGTAGCGGGATACTGCCAGTGGAGGTGAGGAGGACACAACGTCAGTAAGGGTACCTGATCTCAAAACAGGCGAAGTGGGGACCAAAGGGAGGCCCAAACTTTACCTGTACAATGGCCACTTGTATACCTAATCCTGAGTTGTACCCCTCATATTTAAAATAAATAAATAAAAATTTATAGCTTTTTGTTGAAAGTGAGAGATATGTGATTCTTCCTTTTTATTGAAAGTGAGAGATATGTGATGCTCCTTGGCCTGAACACTTTGAGGCCATTATAGTGTCATTAATTGGCCTAATTTTAATATTGTTGTGTCTCAGGGAGTAGGAGGGGCCCAAGGAGAGGAAGAGAAATGAGGAGATGGCCAGTAGGGGAAACAGTCAAAACTCACAAATTTTCAATTAAGTTTGCCAAAGTTCACGGCTCCTCAAAACACTAACAATACTCACATCAGAGATCACTAACACGGACCACCGTAACAGACATAATAAAAATAAAATTTGAAATATTACAAGAATAACAAAAATGTGACACAGAGACACAAAGTGAGCACACGCTTTTGGAAAAATGATGCTGATAGACTTGCTTGACACCAGATTGCCACAAGGCTCACATTTGGAAAAACACAGTATTTGTGAATTGCAGTAAAGCAAAGTGCAGTAAAATGAGATATGCCTGTACTCATTTCTATTTTTTAGGGGGTACAATATTTCCATTTTGATTTAGGGTTTCTTCATTGTTTTATGTATTATTTAGAAAGGTTTTATGTTTTCATTGATTTCTCAAATGTTAGATAATTTTAATTTTAAAAATTTGTTAACTTTTCGTGCTATTGATACCTAATTTAATTCATGGTGATCAGCAACATTACTGTGTATTATGCATTACGAAAAATAATAGTGGGGAGTCTAATTTTGCATAAAATATTTGAAAAAAAGGAGAAAACTAAATTAGATTGAAATATTTGAAAAAGACACTGTAGGCTCTTGCCTTACCAAAATTTAAAAAGCAACAACATAGATTAGATTGTTAGACAAATACTGTTTTCCACTTAGTAATCAGTCTGACAGTAAGATGAACTTTTTGGCTTATAGAGGAATAAGTTATCAGTTTGTTGTCATTGCTATCTCAGCTATAAACACAGTCAAATCTCTGTGAATGAATAATAAAGGACGCAAGACTAGGTGAAACTGGCATAACCAAGGTAGGCTCCAGGAAGAGATATCACTCAGGTATGGGACATCTATCTGTCAGAGCTTAAGCTGAAATCTTGGAAAGTTATGGAAATTTCCAATGCTATAAAATGCAATAAAGGGGAAGGAATTGAAATCCTAATTCAGATTAAAATAAAATTCTGATACTTTTCATGCTTTAACAATATCTGCCACCCCCAAATGTAATAAATTTAGAGGTCAAAGTGCTAATCACAAATTAGGTTGGATATAGTTTTTTCCCCAAAATATTTTATCATGTTGATAATATGTTTGAATATTCATGGTATTTTAGAGTCAAGGAAACAAAGTCTCATTAATAATTAAACCAGACTGGCAGTGATGTAGATGTGGAAAAATTGATTGACATAAGAGACTTCAGAAACTGTTTTAAGTAAATTAGTATATTTTGAACATGAAAAAGTAACATTTCAAGTCAGAAAAGAATTGAACAATTGTGCAATATATGATGACAAAACAACTTGCTCATTTTAGGGAAAATAGATTTTCTACATCACATTTTGCATTGAAGTAATTGCTCAATATATAAAAGTTTTATTTTTGGAACTCAAACAAAGGTCATTTAAAAATTCTAGCAAACAATTTTATAACTTTAGTGGTAGTAACATTTTATAGATGTGATACAAGTTCAAAAATAAGAAAGGAAAAAAATGCAGAGCTTAACTGCAAAAAGATCTCTGAAACTTAGAAAGCAACAAACTATGCTACAAATAAAGTTAAAAAACAATTTTAAATTTAACGTCTGTATCACACCAGTGAAAAGCAATAGCTGATCATTTTTAAAAAGTCTCTTTTTTATAAGTCAACAAAAAAGTTCATAACATCTCTAGGCAGAAGATACCAATAGCCAGTTAGCAAAAGCAGAAACACAAATAAATTGCAGATAAATATACTAAAGGGTCCCATCCTCATTAATCGTTAAAAGTGGTCTAAATATAATTATCAAAATAAGATCTGATATTCGGCCTATCAAATTGGCATTGTATGCAAAGGGACTGGAAATAGGCACATCTCACAAACTGCTAAATACCGACATGTTTCCTAAGGAGTCATTTGGTCATGTTGAATATAGTTCCATTATTTAGAATAATATTTATGTTGTTTTTGTTGACTGTCCTTTATTAAATCAAATGCATTTTTCTCCTATCTGTTGAATTTTATTAATTATGTTTTTGGTACTTATTGATACAGTCACACACTTTTTAGTAAATGGGATAGTTCAGATTCATAAAAGAGGAAAATTAGAACATTCAGCTATAACTGTACCTTTACCTAGTTTCCTTTGAATTTCTTGTAATTTATTTCTTTATACCTTTTAGACTCTGTGTTATTTTGTAAGTACTATAATTTTTTTATAAACTGAACTTTTTTGTGATATAATGTTTCTCTATCTCATCTAATGGCTTTAATCTTAAATTCTACTTTGGTATTACATGTGTCGTTTCTATTCACTTTGACTTATTTTCAAGGTTGTTTCAAGTTAAACTTCAAGTATCTTTGTTATCAACAAAATTTAACTGGATTTTTTAGCAATGAAATCTGATAAGCTGTGTCTTATAAAGGAGAAATACAGTTCCTCATTTAGTGTGACAGTTGATGTACTTCATTAACATTTTTATTTTACCAAAATTACTTCATGTTAACTATACTTAGTTATACTTTTTGTCTTAAATTTGATTTGTCAGTTTACTTTGTGTCCTTTTTATCCTGTCTTTTTAAATTCAGTTGTGAATCTTCAGTTCATTTTTCATTCCAGACATTTTTAATCAAATATATGCTCTGTACCTCACTTAAAATTAGATAACAACTCTTCCTTTTCCCCATGTGTCTTCCAATATGCTCCATCCTCACCCTGATGAAGTAATACAAACCCTACCATGTGGAGACTATTAGTTTTATCCTTTCAGTATTTTACAAGACTCCTGTAATAATTAGCACTTAATATTACATGTTCATGATTACACAGTCATCATCTACTTGAATTTATGTATTACAGGGTTGATTGTCCACTATGATGACCTCTCCATCTAATCTTCCGCTATACAAAGGTCTGTCTTCTGAAACCACTAGTATTAGATAAGAACACTATCCTGAATATTTCCTTCACACACAATGCATGTGTAATCTACTCTGTGAATCTGTGTAGTCCTACAAAATTCACTCTGAAGAGTGAGAAGTTTCTTCTCCAGGTTGAGGAATTGTAAAGGCACAGTCATGTTATCTCTGTGACTTATATAAATTACTCCATTGTCTTCCAGTGATATCAGTAAGGATAGGCACTATTCTAATCGTCTTTGTGTGTGTGTGTGTGTGTGTGTGTGTGTGTGTGTACCAGCAACTTTTTTTTTTTGCAGCTGAGAGTTTGTAAGATTTTTCTATCAATGATTGTATCTTCTCCATTGAATGTGTATAACTTCAATGATTAGAAACAAAAGTCAATAAAACTAGCTTTCCCAAAGCAACTTCATAACCATCACTTAAGTCCCGGAGAGACTATAAGAGTATTACTCATCTTTACTATCATAAATACAATGGAATAAAGCTTTGAGAGTTTGAAATGAATATGTCGGTATTATGTCCTAGCCTCTGCATCTAATGAGCCAGAAGAGTCGTTTCCAGTCGGTAGAAGAATGAGATGCTTTCGTCTTTCCATTTACCTCCTCTGCTTATATTTGGCTTTGCTTGTATTTCTAATTTATGTGTATTAATAGTTCTGACAAAGAGGGGACAAAAATGACAGAAGCATAAAGTAGAAACATTTTCCTAAGTGCTACATTTCCTCAGAAAATAAGTAAGGAAAAAAGCATCAGCAACCATTCTACACATGTATTGTCTGCTTTTTACTTTTTTTTCCCCCCCAGCTTATATATCCTTTTCAAAATCTGTTTCATAGTTGAAGGCATATTTTTCCTTTCAAAAAAACTTGCAGCTTCAATTTTTAAAAAAAAACACATTTCCACTAAAGAAGTTTTAAAATAATAATAACTACCGAGCATAAACACTATATTCTTGTGTAATTCGACTTCATTTACCTTATAATTGTAATTTTTTCATTTGATATATCTTTTTCTTTAATAAATTGTGTTTCTTAAATTCACGATCAAGGAAATGTGAGTTTACACTCTGTTATAATCAACAATGGAAAAGTGTATGATCAGTACTGGATTTGTGTTTTTAATCTGTCATGTTAATCAGTAATTCTGCATATGTGAGTATACATGTGTGGAGGGATAGGTTATGTGTGTATCATACTCTTGTTCTACCCTGCACTTAAAGATCTAGATGCAAAAGAAATTTCCATAGAGGAAAAAAGACATAATTTAATAATCTTCCCTGGTACCTTTCCTTGCCTTCTATGGAGAATGGTCATGGCGTCAGTTCCAGGGTGGAAACAATAACTCCATTATTTTTATATTCTAATTTTATATTCTAGCTTATATTCTGGTCTTATATTGTAGTTTTGCTGTGGTTCTTCTTTCTTCCTCTTCTGCTGACCGTTCCTTCCTACTTATCTCCTTACCTATATGTTTATCTTGGTGTTCATAAGAAAAATACACACTGTAGAAAGTCCCTAGTTGAGAAAGCTAATAAGGAGGATTATTTGAAGTTCAACTAATCCCAGCAGACTGAATTGGGGAGAAATTTTTTTAAAAATTCTCTGTGTTGTTCCACCTTTGACATAGAGGGCCTGTTTCACACAGACTCACATAATGGTTATAGACATTTTTGTGTTCAAATTTATGAAGCAACCCTCGCAATCATGTCCAGAGGGAAAATGTATGCAGGAGTGATGCTGCTGATAAAGTCTGAGACACTCATGTTGTTACAATCAATTTGAACTCAGCCAATAATTGCTCAAGTGCTAGGAAAAGAGAAGGGAGTATTTTTTTATTTTTAATTATTTTTCCCCATCTTTGGTAATATATTGAAAAATGTAATACACTCTAAAATCATGTTCAGATTCTGGAGTACCAGTGTCTCATAAAGCCAATACAATTCCATTTTATTATACACAGAAGGTAGCATAACCACATGGTTTTTTGCCAAAAATGTGCCATTATTAGGGCACTCAATGTCACTCTGGAATTTAGAGAATTAGTTGCTCTATTTGTGGCTTATTAAGAAGCACACTTTATGATAAATTACACTTTAATCTAAGGCAAAAAAAGTCACTCAGACTTTGGAGTCAGACAGTCTTAAGTATGAAAACTATGTCCACCAGATTCTCTCTCTATACTAGCATGATTTAGTCCATTTGAGCTTTAGTTTCCTCTTAAGTAAAACCGATAAAATATCCATCATTGTGCTATTGCAAAAATGAAGTAAAATAACATGTGCCATTCACCAGAGTGCCTGAAAAACATGTTCTCTCTCAGATAATTCTTTCAGATTATTGTGCGTAAATCATGCTGACTTAGTTGTTCATATAAGCCCAAGATACGTAAATGTGTAACTAACCACTAACCACAGAAACAAGCTGTCCAAAGATATTTTGAGAGTATATTTCAGACAGATGTATCCGTTTATTCTTTTAAACCCTCATGTGGTTTTCTACTAAGCTAGATTAAATCATGTGGCACCCCAGAGATTCTTCTGGTCAATGCTGCAAGCAAAAATAGGTGAGGGGTCTTCCTCTGTCCCTTTTCTCTACCTTCATATCCTAGCCTGGATCCTTTGCACTTTATCCCGAGTTGGGTGAGAAGAGGTAATCTCAAGGAAAAGCATACAAAGAACAACAACCAAAAAAGGAGGGTGAGGAGGCAAAGCAAGAATGCAGTAATGCCCACGGCCCAGTTTATTGAAGTGGGATCGAACCAGGAGAAGTTAGAAGGAGCGTGAACGCATCCATCAAGAGATAAATGCCAAGGAAAACAGCAGGCCTGCCCTTGCACTGGAGCCCACCACGAATATCATGCTCTCGAAGCCAACTCACCCTCTGGACGGAAGGGAGTCTTGGCTTATCAAGTTTTCCCTCACGATTTGACAATGCATGGCTCTCTGACTGACTATGGAACTATTGATAACCCTATCTGAAGTGCCCTCACTGAATTGAGGCACCTCAATCTTTTTACATCCAAAAGTGAGCTCACTGCTTTAACCTGGAAGAAAGCCCCTCCTCAGCTTCTTCCTGACGTGGCAAGTGGGTCCATGTATCCACCATATCTCTCTGAGTCAGAACCTGGAAGTCATCTTTGCTTCTCCAGCTCACATATCCGTGTTCTCCCCAACCCCCACGGACATTATAAATATTATGAAAAATCTCATATACACAAAAGTAAAAACAATACAGTCAAAATATGTTTGCAACCATCACCCAGATGGCACAATTTTCAGTTTATGGCTAACCTCGTTTGATCCTACCCACTTTCCTTACCCTTCCTCAATCAGTGACTTTTAACACCTACATTACGAATATAGCCTACCTCGTTCCCCTTGACTCTGCTTTGTTATTCTTCAAGTCTTGTCGTGTTTTACCAATTTTACCCAGACCATAGCTAGTTCTTCTTATATTTCTAAAACTGTTTTCAAACTCAGATTCAATTAGGCTTATCCACTACATAAAATCTGTTGATGTCCTTCCTTTACTCACTGAATATAGTTCCAAATTCTTAGCAAGCGTATTCTCAGTTTTGGCCATGCCTACTAATTCTTTCTTTTTCTTTTTCCTTTTTTTTTTTGAGTTGGAGTCTCACTCTGTCGCCCAGACTGGAGTGCAGTGGCCGCTCCCGGCCACCTCAGCCTCGACCTGCTGGGCTCTGGCAATCCTTCCACCTCAGCCTTCCAGTAGCTGGAACTACAGGCACACGCTACCGCGCCCGGCTAATTTTTTTGATTTATTGTAGAGATGAGGTCTCACCAAGTTGCCCAGGCGGGTCTCCAACCCACAGGCTCAGACAATTCACTCACCTCAGCCTCCCAAGGCGTGGGATTACAGGCTGAGCTAATTCTTGCTTCACAGCCTGTACTTTCATACCCAATGCTCAACAATTCAATTGTTCTCTAAATTATGCTGTCCCTGCAGGCCTCTAGGCATTTGGAGAAGCTTTGTCATTCACCTGAATGGATTGTTAGGGCCGTTTTTTAGTTTGTCTAAACTCTTGCTTGTATTTGAATGCCTGACTCAAGCATCACTTTCCCTTCTAAACCCTCCCTGTGAATAATCATCACCCTTTTTATCCTGCAGATGGCCTAAAGATGTTCTTGCCTTCTCTGGGTTACTGCTGTACTACTAAATGCCTCCCTTATATGTTCCACACACTGCAATCCAATAATTTGGGCCCTTGTATAGTTTCAGTAGCCACCATCCCTTTAAGTTGGGGGCTGTGTGTATGCCTTGGTTCTTGCCACACTGGACTGAGTGTGTCAGAAGTGAGCCAGGAAGAATTTTTGCTGAGAGAATGCCAAATATTTCTCCTAGCTGACAGTTTTTATAGCATTTAGAAGTACATCTCTAGTGTAACTGTTCTATAATGAATTTTTTAAAGACCATCTTAATCTAAATATTTATTTTATAATCCATCAAAAAGGATTAAATACAGAGTTATAGGAAGTAGGTAATATAACTGGTGAATGGACTTGAACATTAGAGATAACACAAAAGAAGCAGACTTTTATTTTTCTATAGTATGCCCATCCAAAGAAACTTTCTCCTTGAAGATTAATTATGATGAAGCTGGACACTGGAAAGTTTAAAGCTATTTAAATTATTCACATTTATATATTACTTCACAAAGATAATTCCTTGCCCATCTCCACTGTCCTGAGAGAAGAGAGGAGGTTACTTTCAGTTAAGTGGTATTTTACCGAACAAGATTTGAGTTGGACCATTAGGGAATCTGTCCCTATTACATATCTAGTCCAGAAGATGGGGAGGTAAATAAGGAAATACTTTCTTTCCGAATTCTTGATAAGAAAACTCAGAGGTCAAGTGCTCAAAACCATAAGTAGGAAGAGACATAAAAATTACTCTAAACCTTTGTTTATTTCTTCCTATTAATATGTTACACAAGACTAGCAAGATTATATTGAAGTTTAATTACATATTGGTATGTAATTTATTTGGGGGAACATAATAAGTTGGGCTCATTTTCTTGGACTCTGACCAATACCTCAGACCTAGCAAGTCCTTCTCTGTATTTTTGCATATGATTTTTGCAACTCTAGCCCACCAGGGATACAATCCTCATCATCCTCTATATTACCACTAACTGATCTGGGAGCACAGTTTCTTTCAAAGTTTAATATAAAGTTCTCCCAGTATGCCGTGAAGGGAGTCAAATTTAGAGATAAAAATGAAAACTTTTATTTTAATAAAAACTCAATTATATACTTCTATGTTAACTTGCCTTTAGAATGTGAACTCTTGACAGTGGGGCACAGATCCTGACTTTTTGATTAATTCTTCCTTATTTCCCAGTATAGACATATTCACATTTGGGAACTGGGAAACTCCATAAATATTTGAGTAACTGAATGATTGAATCAAACCCAATGTGGGTGAGACACTTTTCTTTCACTTGATTTAGGTGCTTGTGTTCAATTTGTGAGCCACTCAGTTAATTTTAAGAAACCACTTTAATTTTGAATAAATGCAAAGACAGGCCTATGTGTCTGCTTTCTGAGTATATGTATATGTATATAGCTATATAGTTACATAATATGTTCATTTATACAAAATAGATAAATTAAATCCATACATGTTAATGAAGTATTAAAGCTTCAGCATTTTATGTAAGACCATTTGCAATTTATCTTACTTTTTGTCATACATCAACAATCTTCCTCACTTTCTCCAACCTCCTTATGCTATATTTTAGGGTTGACAAATGTCTGGCCAAATGCTAAATCTGAACAAAGTGTTTTAAATATGCTTTTTATGTTTTTTCAAATTAAATATTTTAGGTGCGGTGTGTACTTCCTGATATCACAAGCTATAGTACTCCACCTTCTGCTGTCTGATTCCCAGTGGAGTCAAACTTTTACATTACCCGTCTGGTCTATACACACTTATGAGAGCTCAACCTTCTTTGTTCTTACACGTCTCAGAGTTGTTGGTTGCTAGGGGGAACTCAAAATTCTTCCTTGGCTGCTCTGCCCTTCTGTTTACCCAAGAATAAATCAGGTCCAATGCCAGGGGTTAGAATTTTCAACAAAACTTGGAATTCCTACTCCACCTGCCTATGGTAAGTTAAAAAGTTGTCTGATGCCACAACATGGAACAAATCTTGTGTGTGGAGGCTGAGCTGGCTTTCCTCTGTCTTTCTCATCAGTTAAAGATGATAATACCTATCTTCGAGAGCTTATCTAGAACTTCAAGTAAATTAATACTCACAAAGAATTTAGAAAAATCCTCAACTCTTAGTTATCACTCCATGTGTGCAATAGCTAGTGTAGAGGTCAAGTGTTTACACAACTCATCCTGTAAAAAAGTAAGCCTTGTGCGATGGCAATGAAGAATAAAAATTCAAGACAATTTTCAAACTTCCCCTATGATTTCTCTCTGTGCCCCAATTAGGTTTCCTATAACCTTCAGAAATGTCTCAGTCACCTTATGCCTGCACATTTGTCCGTCATTTTGTTTCCCTTCAGTTTCCTTCTTTCTCTTCTTTCTCTCTCTCTCTCTTATTGATACTTATCTAACCTAATCTTCCAGTTTAGATCCATCAGTTTCCTGAGAACTGCCATGCAAACTATGACCAAATCTGTGACTTAAAACAAAAGGAATCTATTCTCTCACAGCTCTAGAGGTTAGGCGTCTGAAATAAAGTTGTCAGCTGGACCATGCTCTTTCCAAAGGGTCTAGGGAAGAATCTTTCCCTGCCTACTTCTAACTTTTTGTAGTCACCAACTTTTCTTGACCTTCAGCTGCCTTACAGCTTGCCTTACAGCTGGTTCACTCAGTCTCTGCCCCTTTCTTCATATAGTCTTCTCTATGTTTCTGTGTCCACATTTCTATCTTATAAAGACACCAGTAATTGAACCGGAGTCCACCCTAATCCAGCCTGACCTTATTTTAACTTCATTATGTATACAGAGATTCTATTTCCAAATAACGTTGCATTCATAGAAACCATGGAATTAGGACTTGAACATTTCTTTTTGAGAGACACTGAAAAATATTCTTCTCTCCAAGCCAATCATGAGAAGTATATATTTTCTAACCCCTTTATTTAACAGATTATATAAATCTCCTTTCTGATTTTTAAAAAAGCTTATGTGAACCTTTATATTTTCTAATAAATTGCCTTGTAAGAATATAAGGGTGAACATCATGATCGGTCTATTTATCTATCTATATCCATCTAATTTGTATTGTGTACTCTTCTGTAGAATAATAAATACAATGTATATCATGTGAACAAATGTGTTAATGAATAAGCAAAGAGACTGCATACCTAGTAATACAAAATCTTCTCTAGAACAAAGGATGAAAAAAATACATGGTAAGAGCATGTCAATTTATGATCTCTTTTTCATTTTATTTAGGGTGTGCTTTTGAGTGATTACAAAGATTATTGTAAATTCACAATGAGCATATATTCACAAATATTGTTATATCTAAATTACAAAAAATGTTTTAAAAATTGCAATTTAGAGTCAATAGCTATATCTAGCTGTTTTAAAGTAAAAAGATCCTATTTTGCTTTGCAACTGCTAAGGTTTTTTTACATTATAAATAAGAATAAGACATCTGGAATATAGAATCTTTAGTACTAAGTTTTCATAGAAATAAATATCATATTGCCTTAAACTATTTAAGTCAAAATTCCCCAATACTGATGGAAAATAGTAGAAATTTATGCCATTTATATGAGAATAATATTTTAAATTGATATGTCCACAGATGATAATGAGTGTGGAAATTTAACCCAGTCCTGTGGTGAAAATGCTAATTGCACTAACACGGAGGGAAGTTATTATTGTATGTGTGCACCTGGTTTTAGATCCAGCAGTAACCAAGACAGGTTTATCACTAATGATGGAACCGTCTGCATAGGTAAGTTCAATTATCTAAAGTTAAAATTTAGATCTATCTCTTACTGTTTACTACCTCAGAGATTAAATAATATTTAAGCCAAATTTTGCTAGACCCTGATTGTATCTTAGATGCTACATACTTTCAACAACTACAATAATGTCTCTATTTCTCCAGTCTTGTATAACTAATTACTATGGATTATTTAACCAAGGACATAAGACAGAATTTTTTTGTAGAAAATAAGACAGGTTAAAAAAACATTTTTCGGAGCCATCAGATCTCACATGATGGCAAATAACAGGATAAATATTTGCACTTCAAAATAGTATATTAACTCAAGAAAACTGTAATTTGTGTTAAAAGATATTAGTGTTTTTATAAATATGCACTCTGCAATGGATCCTACATTTTTTCAGACAGTCATTACTTAGAAAAGAATCGTCCTAGTGGGTTTACTTCTGCCTTGATGAAAGCTAGTCACACTTCAGATCTGCATTAAGTTTTTCTGAACGCTAGAGTCCTATTTTTGAAATTACATGAGGTTTACCATAATGTTCTCTGTGGGGATAATAATTTCAATTCAATCCTTAAGTGATTATTCATTTATTGTGAGTCTGGAGAACAAATCTAGAAGATTTTTTAAAATATCCTTCTATTGCAATTTGGTCATGCGTGTGATTTTTCACATCCTGTATGATTTGAATTACAGTCTGAGAAAATAATAAGATTATTTAGGAACTTCCCCAGATGAGCAATTTTCAGAAGCCAATTCTCTGGAGCCAAAGGCATTAACTTTGAAAATATATTTTAAATCACCTTAATCATGTTTTTTAAAATTTAACTAACCAGTGTCTATTATAACTAATTATGGTTGTTAATCTACAAATGTAATAGATTAACTGAGGCCATGAGAATTTAATCATGTGGCCAAGGGTAGATATGGGACTTGAACTCAGGGACATACATGCAACATAGACAAGAGTAATGTGCTGCTTATACATTACACAGTTAGATAAAAGAGAGATATTCAAGCTAATTCAGATCACAGCAAAGTCTTTCATTAGTTCCCTAGTGAGATATTATTAACACATGATCAGCCAGAAAACAATGTTCAAAGAAAACTCATCCGTGAAATGTCTATATCAAAGAACTCATCCCCTCTCACATACCTTCACCTCACAACATTTATTCTGCTATTTAAGCTGCGACAATTTAGTTCTCCTCAGTTTATCAGCAAGCAAGGGAAGGAACATCCTCCCCAAGATTCACACATGTAGGACACAGGTAGGACTCAAATCACAGTCTTGTATCTAGAAATCCATTGTATTTCCACAGGATACTCACAAAGGTGAACAATTACATCTCACACTTTGATCAGAGTCATGCAAATTCAGTGGATCTAGTTTCGCAAGAGTATAAAATATTTAACATATGAGAAAATAATGCTGTTCCTACTGAATAATAATTTTATCTTTAGTGTTTGCTGAATACAATTTTATTGGAATATAGCATTCCAGTGTATTGGGAAATAGAAATCTATGAGATTCAGCCCATAAAATTTACAGTACCGCATTGTGCTTCTCAAGCCTATAGTCCTGTTGCTAGTCTTACAATATCATATAATGGATGCATTTTACCTTTAATAATTAAGTTCTAATTATGTAGCTCTGCAAGTTTTAGGAGGAACTTTCCAGTTAGTGAAAAAGGCCAACTTATAACATCTTAATCACTGTAATTTAACACAATTTTTACTGTGCTCTCCATTCCCTAACATCTCTCGTCTCTATAATACATCTGTCTTTTTATCTGATCGTGTTTACTTTTAATAACTCTCAATTCACAAAGGGCTATATTTCTGTGTTCATGTTCCCTCAAGTAGAGAATTTCTACATTAGAAAACACTGAATCAAAGACAGAGAAAACACACACACACAAAGATGATGGAATGCCAGCATTTTAAGGGAGTGTAGTATATTTGTAATTTAAGATTCTTTTTCTCCTCAATACTCATTTCTATTGAGATACCGTGGAATGGCCTTAAGTTTTTGATAATTCCCTTTTTTAGCTATTTTAAGTAGTCAGTAAACTCACTAGCTACATTGAAACCTAATACCAAGTATTGAGTCCTTCTGTTTCTACCTGTTTTGTTTGATGGATTATTCAGTGAAAAACTCATTCTCTAGAAAAATGTTATTTCTCACCAATTTTTGTTGTCCTTAAGGATTAAGCGCTTTTGAGAAGCAGCATAGCTATTTTTCTTTGTTCTGGCCCTGTAGTAATTTTCATCAGGCACTATGTTAATCCTCAGGGAATTTGAACAGAGAAACATAAATCTATGCCCTTTTTACTTTAGTGTATCATCTCCTCATAGTGTATTGCTTCTGATTTGAAGTGTTAGCTGATCCTTAAATTTGACATGCTGGTATTTGGACATCAAGAACCTCTGTGGATAGAAAATGGAAACCTCCAACATAAGGCAAGAAATGATGCAAGCAAAATTCCTTACCTTTAGTCCTTATGCCAATACAGTGCTCCACACATGAGGTAATTTGGTTGCAGAAGCAGGGGGGTTGAAGTTTAGCACCATGCATACTTTTCTTCCCTTTGGAATCACAGTAAAATAGAACCTCAAGATGTTCGACTCTGGAGAAACCTAGTTACAGACCCACCAGCATTTCACAAACAGGGAAACTGAAGCATCCAAGAGTAAAGTGACTCCCTCCAGACTAAATCGGTAGAAGGAAATGTTCACTTTTGCCATGTGCTTTAGAGCATTGTTTATAGCTTTTTAGTTTTACGTCCTACTTGCCTTTGAGTACCCTAGGATAATTGTAGTTTTCTTTCCCTAGCTTTGAATAATATGAAATTGACTTTTGTCTTTGAAAATTATTTTAATAATTAGCATTTTGTCTTTTCATTGTAGTCTGTGAGTTAGACATTAGAAAACTGCATTATTGATAAAAAAATTATAGGAATCATAACCATCATATGATCATGTTTTAAAAGAATAGTATGATAAAATACTGTGGGGTAGGCTGGTTATAAACATGAAAAACAAGCATAACTTTGTGAATAAAAGAGCAGAAAAATGAATTAAGATTTTTTAATGATATGCTTGCATTTGGTGATATTGAATTGCTAGTGTAAAATCAAATGAGGGGATAGAGGTGGGAAAAGTGGGTCAGTTAATAAATCTGGTCTGTCAACTCTAGCCTGACAATTAATTACATACTTGTCATTTAGTTTTCATGAAGACAGGGAAGAGGGTTCTTTTTCTTTTATAGTCTTGGGGACTACTAAGACATGGCAACCAAAAAAAGATACTCTTTATCAGTCTGTAATCTTCTAATCTTCTTATTCACAAAGCTCCTGTTTGTAGAAAAGCATACAATATGAGTAGAATCACCAGTCCTGATTTTCCAGTTGCAATATCTGCTATCTCAGTATCCTAGGCACTGCTCCATGTAACTTTTCTGAGTTAGAAGGTAATTTTTTAAAGATATTGACCAAAGTTGTCACACAGATAATGAGTGTTTGAGTTTGAATTTGAATTAAGACCATCTGAATGATAAACCCAGTGTCTTTTCCTGCAGGAAAGAGAATGGATACCATAAATTTATTAGGTCCAAGCAGTTTGGACCTTGCAAGAGATTGCAGGAGAAGTTAGTGTGGGTCTTGCTGCAAAATGGCAGGTGTATTCGTCTTGGCCAACCGTTCAGTTTCATCTTATTCCGAGATGGAATGCTTTTTTAGTGTTTTATGGTTTTCTCTGTACTACAGGGGCAAAAAAAAAAAAAAAAAAAAAAAACTGGACAGCAAATGATGTGGGGCTGAGAACAGTGGACATACTTTTGACTACCTATGCACATTACCATTTGAAGTGATAGCATACTTCACTATGGGGTTAAACTCTTTAAATTCTACCACTGAGGCCCAGAGTGACAAGAATATCAAATTCAGTAAACCTCATGCCCACATTTCAATAAAAGTTATGAAAACAAAAGTATAAACCAAACAGCAATTTGAAATCATTACTCTGATGGGATGTTTAATATTATGTTTCATAATATTTTGATTCTGAATATTTGAAAAAATCATATAATCTTAATCTTGAGTGCTAGTGTCCCAGGGTACTACCTACTTATCATTTTTACAGATTATCATATTACCACTCGGTGAACTTAGAAGCTGAAATAATACCTTCCTTAATCCAAGGCTGACATGCTTAAATACCAATTAGCCAAGTGAGTGGTGGTGAGAGAACTTGACCTAGAGCAGAGATCCCCAAAAAAAACACCAGATAGTCTAAAGGAGGCACTCTGAAATGGAGTCCGTTATGTGCACCAAGATTGTGTACACTTAAGTCCAAAGTGCAGAAAAATGATGGAATAGAGTTTACAGAGTCAAGATTTTTATGTTGCTCAGAGATTGGTTTGGGGATGAAATTACCAGGGCTGTTGCACACTTAAATGGTTTTGCAATTGAGAGAACTCAAAATCTTGTTTATTACTATCCATAGAAGGTGTCTAAACTACAAAACGTGATTATTAAAAGAATACTCAGTCTTGTGAAATAGACTATTCTATTTATGATACTTCTGGCTCTCCTCATTCCTTACTTTTTTTTTTATTTTTTTTGAATTGGAGTCTCACTCCATCGCCCAGACTGAAGTGCAGTGGCACACTCACAGCCACCCCAGCGTCGACCCGCTGGGCTTAGGCGATCCTTCCGCCTCAGCCTTCCAAGTAGCCAGAACTACAGGTGTGCAACCATCACGCCCAGCCAATTTTTTGGTTTATTGTAGAGACTATGTCTTGCCAAGTTTCCCAGGCTGGTCTCAAATCCTGGACCTTCCAAAGTGCTGGGATTACAGGTTTGAGCCACCGCATGTGGCCTGTTTTTTATTTTTATTTTTTGAGACAGGGTCTCACTCACCTGCCCAGGTTAGAGTGCAATGGCACAATTCCAGCTCAGTTGATCCTTCTGCCTCAGCCTCCCAAGTAGCTGGTACTACAGGTACATGTCACCACACCCAGCTATTTTTATTTTTTTATTTTTTATAGAGACAAGGTCTCACTATGTTACCCAGGCTGGTCGTGAAATCCTGGACTCAAGCAACCCTTCCACCTTGGCCTACCAAAGTGCTGGGATTACAGGCATGAGCCACCATGCACAGCCTGTCCTCACACTTTCATTGGGGTGATTTCCCAGTTGGGGCGTACAGTGTTACTTCGACAACTCTGCTTCCACAAAGACTCATCTTTGCTTCAGTCCTATTTTTCTTTCTCCATTGATTTAATAAAAACGAACGACCCTAGTCTGAGCTACCACCTGAGTTCTTCTGTCTAGCCCAGGCTAGAATGCTTTCCTTCCTGGCTCTTCATAACCCAAGGTCAACCTGCCACTATTTTTCTTCTACTTTATTTTCCGTCCATTTGTTTTTGTAGAGTGGGCAATTCAGGAATCATTTCCATAGAATTCATTTCCCATAGAAATGAAAGGAAGAGAACTGAGGATGCTACAGAAACATTTTTGGTTTTTTGTTTTGTTTTTTTTTTTAGAATTGGCTTATTCAGATTTCTGGGCAGCACGGATTGCGAATATATGGACTTGTTAGAAGAACAAGGGCTTTCTAACCTTCTTTTAGGCCTGGGCTGTTGACTTCTTAAATCTAGTATCTTCACCTTTCTAGCTAATGGAAATATCTTCAAAACACTAACAAGAGGCGTGCTGCCAATACCGTTTTTTGTTTGTTTGTTAGTGTGAATTTGAATGCGTTTCTATGTCTTTATTATATTTTTAAGTGACAAATTAGCAGCAGTTGCATTTAAGATAACTAGCCAGATGACATTTTAAATTTGACTTTGGTTGCTCGTCCTATTTTTATAGCAAACAAGATTTGCCACCCTGTTAGTTTTTTTAAAAAATTCAAATTAGAAACTTAAGATTACAGGTTCATTCATTAATTTAATAAAAAGTACCTCTAAGATGTCAGAACTTGGCTAGGAACACAAAAATCTTTGCATTAACTAAAGGTAATAATCTGGATTCTTCAGTTCTTTGGAATCATTCCCTATACCGACAGAGTATTTATACTGTATTTATAACTTTAAAGCGTATTTCACTGTAGCATGTAAAATTTTAAATTAAGAATATAAATTATGTGAGTTTAAAACCCAGCACTTTTATTAAGGCTTCTGTGGCTACTGAGAATCTAAGACTTACTTCTATACTATTTATTACATTATCTATGATATTATGTATTAAGAGCCATAGCAAAACACAACCTCAGCAAAAGTAATAAGTTGTGGTAAAAATTTAAGAGAATTGGATAAAACATTCTGCTACATCTTGGTTTTTTAAGTTAACTCACATGCAAAAACTAAACTTTGAAAAGAAAGTGAGTCACTCATTAATCCTCCAGATTACTCTAAACTGAGTGGTTATAATCACTCAGCAAATAATTTTATTTTTTATTTTTTTATTTTATTTTTTATTTTTCTTTTTTTTCACTCCCACAACACCTAAGCCTGAAGAAGATAATTGCCGGAGACCAGCTCCAGCTGGGTTCAGGGTACCCCAAAGGTGGAGCGATTGGGGGGAAGAAGAAAGAGAGAAAGAGAGAGAGAGAGAGGGAAAGAGACTGGACTCCAGTCTAGTGCAGAAGCCAGCAAATAATTTTAAATGTATTTTTAATTGAGTCTTTATTAAATTAGGGCTAGATGTTGCATTGTCAGTGATGGAAATTACTGTAATGACTTTGTTTATTAATCATGCTATTCAGAAAGTGATTTGAAAGTTTGGCCTATGAATAACATTTTCAATACTTTGTCAAAATGGATTGGCCAAATTAGAATTAAAAAATATATGCAGCTAAGTTTCTTTTTTTTACCATTTTCTAAATGATAAAATTTCTTTTGCTTTCTTATGAAATTATATATGAAATTATCCACAAGGTAACAATGACATGTGCACTAAATTAAAAATGAATTTTAAAATATTTCCAGATATAGATGAGTGCAGTGAGTCAGTTGTCTGTGGTGATTATGCAGTGTGTGAAAATGTAAATGGTGGATATCACTGCTTTTGCAAGGAAGGTTATCAGACGTCCACAGGAAAACTGCAGTTCACACCTCAGGATGGTACTTACTGCCAAGGTAAATTATATTAATACATTTTATGTGTAATCAAAGAACCATACAAAGCGCATACTACACAATTGTGAAGCATCAAAGTGCCATACCTTCCAAGAAATATGCCAGCATGTTTTTATTTTCTAAGAAATAAAGAAAAGAAAGTTTAATGGAATGGAAGATATAGATAACATATTTTATGTAATTAAAATACCCTGGTCTTAAAACTACTTTCTTTAATTTTTTTCTAAAATATTGTGTATTCTAAAACTGAAGAAATTCAAGGATAAAGAGTGTCCTTTTAGTGTTTAAATAAATGATTAATTGGAATTGATAGGATTAATTTAAGGAAAAATGTCTTTTATGACTTACTATACAATCTGTTTTCTTTTTCTACAGAAAATGTGAATGCAGACTGTCATTTAGATAATCCTTGTATTGCTGCATATATTAATAAAACTTTAACAAAAGTAAGTAGACTACTTAATTTATTTTATCATGAATTTTTGGTTTCAGTTAAAATGCTTCCAAATGTCATATTTTAAGAAGAGTAACTAGCAATTGAACTTTAGGAAGAGTTGAAACAATTTATATATAAAGATCTAAGTATCATGTTTGCATTACAGATAGGATTAATTTGAAAGTCTCAAAGTATTCCAGAAGATTTTACATATCTAATCTGTTACTTTCTCATTATTCAGTATATTGGAAAATTCTTCTTAATATGTAAAGAAAGTTGATGAATAATATAGTAAAAATATACTTTGACTCTAGACCAATTTTCACATTCTAAGGAGATGTAATTGAATGTAGGTAGATTTTGTACTTCAAAGTGAATATTTGAAAGAGCAAAGCAAGTAGGACATTCTTAAAATTTTTGTCATGTGATTGAAATTGTGAGTCTCTTCATGAGTAATCAACTATCAGCTAAAGCAAATATTCATTTAATCACATTGTAACAAATTTTCTTTGGTTGATTAAAATCTAATTCAAAGTATTAGGTTATAATTTATTACTTAGCATATCAATATTCATAAGTACAAAGGCTTTTAAATATAAAAGTAGATTCATTGGCTAGAATATAATTCTATATCAAAAGATAGGAAGTTATTTTAAAAGCTAATTTAAAGAAATACCAATTCAAACATGTTCTGCTTCTTCTCTGAATACCTTCTATACTTTTTAAGTTATTTGCTGATCTCTTATAAATAAATTCAGGTTTCAGTGCTGCATGTTATGACTTACATTTATTAGTTTGATATTATTTATGTATAGGACAAGAAAATCAACCTCAGAATAAATTTAACATATACATTTAATTTTTGTAAAGCTCCAGTAGAACTCTAAATTAGTTTCCTTTTTCTGAATTCATTTTTGTTCAGATTAGACCCATAGGAAAACCAGTGGCCTTGTTACAAGAAATCTATAGAAATTCTGTGACAGATCTTTCACCAGTGGATATCATTACATATATAGAAATATTAGCTGAATCATCTCCATTGCTAGGCTACATGAATAACACTATCTCAGCCAAGGACACCCTTTCTAATTCAACTCTTACCGTAAGTATGTTGAGCTTTAACTCTTAATATAATTAAAAGCTTTAAACGTTTTCTTTCATTTGTATTGGCATAGGATTCCAACATTTTTTAAAGATATAATCTTTTTTTCAACAGGAATTTGTAAAAACTGTGAACAATTTCGTTCAAAAAGATGCATTTATAGTTTGGGACAAGTTATCTACGAATTATAGGAGAACTCATCTTACAAAACTCATGCACACTGCTGAACAAGCTACATTAAGGATATCTCAGAACTTCCAAAAAACCACTCAGTTTGATACTAATTCTACTGATATAGGTAAGAGTCAAAGGTCCATTTCAAAGCAACAGTGTTTTGCAAACAAGCTATTCTCAAAAGTTGGAGGCAGAGGGCAAATTTAAAATACTGTTGATCCAGCTTTCTTTTGGAGTGTACTGCTTCTGTTCTTTTATTAAATAAATTGCTTTCTGGTTTTAAAAAAAAGCCCTAAGAAAATCAAAACTCTGGTGTTAATATTTTTATATTAGGACATTTGGGCTTTGGTCTCTCTGATTTGTAGTGTTCAGGATAATTTGTCTTATTAAAATAACAGATAATCTTGTGATTCCAATGTAATATATGTTGCTAAATAATTGATTTCAACTTGTGATTTAAAGTTAAAAAATATAAGTCAAACACGAATGTAAACTATTAGAACATTTAATGAAACATACAATAACCATTTCCACAAGCTTAATTTATTTCTTATGTATTACTTGAGTACTTGAAAGTTGGTAAGTTGGAAAATTAAGTTACTTTAAAAGTATTTTCAAATGTATTTGTGAATTTTTAAAAAATATTTACTAATCTTTGCATTTTAAATAGTCTCAACCATTAATTCCAGACCTCTTCAAAGTATTGTTACCTTTTAACAAATATATAAATAATATAATATAATTATATTAATTATATAATAATATATATAATAATATAATAAATATATATTCGGATTTGCAAGCCTAACAAAGAGCTAAATTTGAAAATTTGTAACTTTAATAAATTTGATACTATTTTTTTAAACAGAAAAAAATAAAATAAAATACTGTTGATTAAATTGGAAGTAGTATTAATTAATTTAGAAATAAATAGTAATGTAAGCCGGGCTCGGTGGCTCAGCCTGTAATCCCGCGCCTTTGGGAGGCTGAGGTGAGTGGATTGCCTGAGCCCGCGGGTTCGAGACCCGCCTGGGCAGGGAAACCTCATCTCTACAATAAATCAAAAAATCAGCCAGGCGTGGTAGCGCATGCCTGTAATTCCGGCTGCTTGGAAGGCTGAGGCGGAAGGATCGCCGGAGCCCAGCAGGTCGAGGCAGCGGTGGCTGGGAGCGGCCACTGCATTCCAGTCGGGGTGACCGAGTGAGACTCCAACTCAAAAAATAGTGATGTAAATTGCAAGAGCAATATGAATGGAGACCTCATATAAAAGATGAATATGTGGTGTTGCCTCCTTTCTTATCGCAGCCATCTTTCCCTATTCCTGAACTGTTTGGCCTTTTTTTAATTAATATTTTAAAGATGTGAGTTACAGTTCAGGAATTGGTAGGTAAGTGGTCATCATACAGGTAAAGTTTGGGCCTCCCTTTGTTCCCCGCTTCCCTGGTTTGAGATCAGGTATCCTTGCTCATGTCATGTGTTCCTCCTTTCCCTGGCAGCTTCCCACTACTGCCAATCCTTTTCTTATAGTACTATTGGTAAATGTTCAGGGTATGCTTAGGAGTGAGAACACGTGGTACTCAGTTCTTTGTTTCTGTGATAGATCACTAGGTTTTATAGACTCTAAATCCATCCAGGTAGCTGCAAAGTCCATAATTCTGTCCTTTATGGCTGCATAATAGTCCATCGTGTATAAGTATCACTTTTGATTTTTATCCAGTCTACTTTCGATACACAGCACAGATGGTTCCATGTTTTTGCTATTGCGAATAATGCTGCGATAAACATACATGAGTGGGTATCTTTTTCATAGAATGATCTGTGTTCCTCCGGATATATTCCCAGGAGGGGGACTGCGGGGTCGTATGGAAGGTCGATATTTAGATCTTTTAGGAATCGCCACACTGTTTTCCACAGAGGTTGTACTAGTTTGCACTCCCACCAACAGTGTAGAAGCCTTCCCTTTCCCCCCCCCACCTTCCACCCCCCCCCATCCTTTCCAGCAACTGTTGTTTTTAAAGTTACTGATGCTCATCCTGACTAGAGTGAAGTGGCATCTCAGCGAGGTTTTGATTTGCATCATTTCGATGATTAGTGAGACTGAGCATTTTTCATGTATCTGTTGGCTGCTCGTATGTCTTCTTTTGAGAAGTGTTTATTCATATATTTTGCCCGCTTTTCAATGGGGCTATTTGTTGTTTTTCTTTCGGCACATTTGAGTTTCTTGTAGATCCTGAATGTTAGGCCTTTGTCACGTACAGATATTTTCCAACTGTTTAGCATTTAAATGCTCAGAGTACATTACTCCCTTGTCATTTTGAGTCAGTCATCTCATGACTCCACCTAGACCAATGACAGTGACATTAGAATTTTTGAATATCATATATTTAAATTTCGGTTTAGGAATTATCTGCCTTTTGATAATATGAAGCAATCAACATAATAAATTTGAATGTTTCTTGCTTCATGCAATTTCATTCTTAAAACATTCAGAATTTTGGATCAAATTGAGAATGCCTATAAAGTTGTTTTGAAGAAATAAGGTACATTTTTCTGAAATCACCATTGCATACATCTTTATTGCATTGTCTGGGTGAATTCTTGCTATGCAGCAGTAGATATCCAAAAACTTCATCAAAATCAATGTGGCAAGCATTAGGATTAAATATATAGGTGCCCTACATTTATATGATGTTCTTCTTGAAAAAGGTGAAAATACATCAGGGAATTATCACTCAATAATTAATTTAATTTAATAATTATCACTCAATCACGCTTTAGATAGTAAGTTATATTGTAGCTGTCATACTCTCAGACATTGTAGTTGCTTTAATAATTATGATTTGTAGCTTCATTGACTATACACATATTTATCTTTCAGTTAAATAAAGATGAAATTAAACCACAAATGCTATAGCAAAATCAAAAACTTAAAACTTTAGTCATATTTTAACATATAAATCATACTGTCCAAACATGTTTAGAATATGTTTATTCTGCTTATCACAAAAAAGAAGTTGAAATGCTATAATGAAATTTTCTCTAAATAAGTAAATTAATTGATGATGCATGTTAATTGATTTCAGGGTTTTTTTTATTCTTATGGTTTTTTTTTCAGCTCTCAAAGTCTTCTTTTTTGATTCATATCACATGAAACATATTCATCCCCATATGAATGTGGACGGAAACTCTATCAATATATTTCCAAAGAGAAAGGCTGCATATGATTCGGATGGTAAGATTTCAACAACCATTGATTACATCGTATGTACTTATTATATGTACATATAACACATATATGTTATATGTGTGTGATTTCCTATACAACAATACTTTATGGTTTTCATAATAAAGAATATCCACCTTTGTACTTGAGATTTTCATTCCGATATAAATACCTGGGGAGAATTGTAGCTGACAATATCTGTCTTTGTCTTACCTCAAACCTCTGTCACTATCTTACATTTTTGAGATTCTAATGCAAATATACAAAAGAACTCCGATTTGACTACTCCTTATGCTGCAAGGATGCTATCATTTGTAGAGTTCTCTACCATATTCTTCATCGTGAAACTAAATTTGTGACTGAGAAAAAAAAATCCAGAGGAAAAAGAATATTTCAAAACGACAGATGACTCTTTCCATTTGTCATGTCTCAGTCTTTGAACAGTCAACTATTCAATTAAACTAAATGCAGCATTTTGTAATTGAATCAGAGAATATTAGTACTAGCAGAGAACTTAATGAGTATATAACTCAGTATCCTCCTTATCCGGATGTTGGAACTAATGTTCAGAGTCGACGACTTTGTCTCCATGCACATCAGCAGATGGTACAAACCAGTACTAGAATGGAGGGAGTTAATAAAGGAATCACCCCTTCCTAAAAAAGAAATCAACTTTTCCTTGTCATCTAACTACAGTCAAGCAAGTAGCTACTATTTTAATTTCATTATGAATCTGATCTCTTAGTGCAAAACACAAAGAAAAAATTGTTGATAGTAGGATTTTTGCTGTTGTTCTCATAGAGGTAAAATATATATTACTTAGGAAAATGTGAATTCTAAAATTTTCTCCAAGAATATTTGGGTGCTCATAACTACAAATGAAAATATATTACTTAGGAAAATGTGAATTATAAAATTTTCTCCAAGAATATGTGAATGCTCATAACTACAAATGAAAAATGATATATTACACCACTATATCATCTAATGTATAGACACTATTTTATAAATTTTATTTTTGTTAAAAATATTTGCATATTCAATCTCAGATGACTGTCATTGTTTTGCTTTGTTTTACTGCACTGATGTGGGATCTTTTCTAATCTGTCAGTGTTATTCTTTTAGAAGTAACAAATAGATGGTCATAAAACGAAGCAAAAATAACTTTTAACGAAGTTAGTTAAAACTAACTAAGCCGTACTGCCATTGATTCCTTGAATCTTACCCTATTATACCATTTTAGAATTAACCAAGTATAGATTTAATATTTAGGAGCACACTCAAAGGATGTGTTCCACTGTTGAAATTTCAAAGACGATTTGTGTAGTGTTTGGAAATTAGGAACAATACATTGAAAATACCTATTATAGTGACAAAGGATGAAATTGTCATGGAATTAATATCTCAAAGAGATCTTGTCTGATTGTATAGTAGATTTGTTATATTTAATATCCCACATACAAACAGACATTTGAAATGGACAGTAATATCAGCTCTCAAAAAAGCAGAGTGAGAAAATGTGTTTTTCTCAAGGTTGGAACTTCAAAATAAGGGCAAATCTAACAAACTGATCAAACCCTCTCAATGATGTCTGCATGCTATTATTCATGTATTGACAAAATTTATTAACACAATGCTTGCATTATTTAAAACCTGCTCAGGGTCATTAGTAAGAAAATAAAAATGGTCCTTGGCACACAGGAGGATTTTCAATCTTTTTTTTTTTTTAGAGAGATAATTTTAGAAGAGTAAGGGGAAGGGTTGAGAATGAAAAGAACAAGAGTCAATCCTCTGAAGTATGGTTTTTTGATAAAAAGGTGCCAGCCTTTTGTTAGGAGATTAAGTAATTTTAAATCACATATCAAATTGGGATAATACTTTTTTAGTTAACAAAACAGAATAGCATATGAAATCCTACTCAGAAGGCATTTGAAGTTATTCTCAAGTTAAAATAGCAATAAAGCAGTTTGGAATAATAATTCTCTAACAAATTCATCGCATAGCCTATGTGGGGAAATGGATTTTGAAATTTAACCTAAAGAAAAATCATAACTCCTGATACTCTAATAATTTTCCAATAGTCTGGAGTGTAACTCATGATTGGACCACAGTTAAAAGACTATTAATTTCATTCAAAAGAAATAGAAGTAACAAAACAAAATAGGATTAAGGAAGAAGAGCTAACTGAAGGAGAATCCTTTAACAAATATATGTAAGTGTTCTTTCTGAAGTTAAAATCTCCAGAACTTAGCAGTCATTTGCACCATGTAAGTGCTCAAATATGTGTTCTATTAATTGAAATGAAGGCTATGTCTTGTTCCTAGTAAAGATACGGTAATGTTAACAGATATTAGAAGGATCCTGGGACACAAAGACTAAAACAAGCATCAAGGAGAGAAAAATAAGGAAGGAATGATGAATGATGATTTATTAGGAAATGATGTCCTCTTTTCAAATTATTCCAAGTTCTTAGTCCCTTCATTAGTGAATGACCTCTAATTTTTTTAAAAAGGTACACATTTGGTAAGATAATTTATAGCTGGATCAGGCCAAGAATTAGTGAGAAATCATGGGAGTGAATAAGGTTAAAAAGGATGAAAATGAACACAACACTGAGATAGTATTCATAAGAGGAGAGAAGGTATTTGGAACATTCTCTGTAGTACCCCATACCCAAAGTCAAAAATTGGTGTTAAATAAATATGTTCCTTTAGAAAGGATAGCTGGAATTCGCAGATTTTTAGAATCCTTCTCATCTTTATGATTCTTCCTTTGCTTTTGGACCAACTCCTAAGAAGTCTTCTCACTGTCCCATGAACTGGTTTATCAACTGAACCAGGTCATGTTGACCTAAAAGGTCTCAAGGTCTTGCTTCAGGCCCTGGTCTGTTGATAGTAAAGGCTAATAAGATAATTGTCATCTTTTGAAGTCATGGTTGCACTAGCCTAACTATATCATAACGATAGCCATTTCTTTCTTTAAATTTTCTAAGATGACAGTTAAGGAAAATGCCCTATATAATGTAACCGTGTTTGCATTTGATGTGCCTTTTTAGATTCAGATAGAAAACATGGATAGCAATACACTTTGGCAATTTGTAGCTCACATAATCATAAAGAATTCTGTGTAATGTGGACGTTTCCAGCTTTGTTATTATAGTACTTTGTTTTTGGTGACATTGTCAACATTTGTATTTGTGATTTTGTAGTATTGGGTTATGTGCTTATGCACTGCATTTGGGGAATTTTAGGGGGCACAATTAAATGTCTGACCTCTTAATGAAATAAATTTTCCATCCTGACAACTCTATGTTATCAATATTAAATAGGAACTGTTTCAGTGGGCATAAGATTGAACTCAGTGACACGTTATAACTCATTCAGTTCTTAATTTTCTTAATTCTATAAACCTGTGATAACTTTCTCCCATTATCTCTTCAATTCACATCTTTGCACATGGAAGAAGTAACTCAAATTTTTTTTTTCAAGTGAATATATTTCACACCCTGGCTCTCCACTAGGATTTGGATGTAAATTTATCTAAGGTTATTTTTTTCCTAAGTATAGCTTGTGCAAAGCAAATACTATAGTTCATAATTATTTTTGGATTCTCAGAAGTCAGAGAGTGGGTCTTAATATGGTCTGATAATGTAGGCATGGACTTATTGTGGTCCACATTTCAGTATGTGGGTATTTGTGAAACTCTCTTAAAGTAAAATTACTGCCTACTCAACTTTTATGTCCATGTTATTAGTCTAAATACATTTTTGTTTTATAAGAATTTCACTAAGTATACTTCTTTTATTGGTAGGCAATGTTGCAGTTGCATTTTTATATTATAAGAGTATTGGTCCTTTGCTTTCACCATCTGATAACCTCTTATTGGAACCTCAAAATAATGCTAATTCTGAAGAGGAGGAAAGAGTCATTTCTTCCGTGATTTCAGTCTCAATGAGATCAAGCCCACCCACATTGTACGAACTTGAAAAAATAACATTTACATTAAGTCACCTAAAGGTAAGTTGTTTTTCTGGTAGTTGTTGGTTATGATTGTGATGCATTCAGAGAAGTGGATTTTTTGTTGTGTTGATGAAGTTTTGTGAGTCTTGGAGTTTAAAAAAGATAAAATTGAAAGAGCAAAGTAGTCTTAACTGGTTTTTCTGTAAAATATTTCTGTACCTTCAATGCTCTTTGAACTTTCTAATCAATACAATGAATGTACATATTTGAGTCCCTGACATTAGGTTTATTTCTAAGTATACTGTTCATTTTGAGTTTCCATAACTTAAGAAATGGGTTATTAAAAAGTATTACAATCAAATAAATAAATATAACTTGTATAATGAAGGACGTGTTCAGTTGATACTTATCATTTTGAATAATATTTGAAGAGACTTGGGCATCAATTAAGATAACATTATAGCAAAGTTTACAATATTTCATAAAGAAATTAGTGGAGAACATTTTACTCTTATTTTTATTACAAGTTACTTTTGAAACTAATACATAATTAAAGCTGTACAATAAAAAGCAGGATTATAATCAAACAAGTACTTAGCTTAGTTAAAAATGAATTGGGCAACTCAGAATCATTGATTGCTTACTACTTTCTTACAGTGGCTAATTTATCGAATTTTCAACACAATATCAGTTCTAGTAAATGAAGAAAGTACCCCAAAGCTTCATTTGCAGTACCTTAGAGTTGACCACTTATATTTGCATATTTATGATAGGGAAGGGACTTTCCTAAAATATGTAATCTATATGCTTACATATAATACAAACATGTCACTGTTAAATGAAGACATCTAATATAGAGAGAAAGTAAATGTATAGAAAATGTAAGTAAAATAATAGCTTAAATCTAAACAATGGTAAGCATGATGCAAGATGTCTTAAGAATGAAAACTAAACAGATTGTTTAGTTTTTCAGATGCTAAATGCAAAAGATGCTTTTAGTGGTAGAAACAAAACATTGTTCTTCCACATGGTCTGATATTTTTTCTAGTTTTTATTTATGGAATGCTTTGACAGCTGAAGAGTTGCCAAGGACAACCCACTTCACCAATCCTGGTTTCAAAAAGAAACAAAACAAAACACATATTTAAATAAGAACTCATCAGATAACTAATGGGAATGTTTAATTGCTCTTAATCTGTCTTCCCCTTCAAATCTCTTTTTTTTCTTTCAAAGTAATGCCTATTATGAAATTGCATCATTCCCATCTGACGGGTATACCTACTTAACCCCTGGTTCTCCTCTCCCTGAGGATAATATTTTGATTCCATTTTTTTTCTGGAAAAAAAAAACTACCTCATATACAATATATTCAGTGCCCTGATTCCCTGATCATTTATCTGGACTTGAGTGATTAATACATATTTATACATTACCTCAAAGGAATAATAATAATAGTTATAATGATAATGATAGCAACCAGTACTCATATAGTGTACCGGGAACTGTCTAAGCTCTTCACTTTAAAGAACGCATTTCATGCTTAAAAGAATCATATGACCCACATCTTTATAATAAAATAAAATAAAAATTAAAAACTAAAAGAGCCGTATGAAGTATATACTATTATCACCATTTTATAGATGAGGAAAATGGGACTCTGAGAGATAAAATAATTGGCTGTCTGTTCCTCTGCAATCAACTTGTTTCAATCCCATCCAGTCTTCTCCCGAATCCATGCTCTCGACAGCTGTGGCACCGCTGTCCACTTCAGCCCCTCCCCAACCTACATCCCAAGAAATTATGCTCCATCCATCATCTTCTCTTTCTTGGATCTCTCTACATTGGTGCCAGTGTCTCAGCAATAAACAGACTCAAATTTCTGGCTTCTTACAAAAAAGGAAACTCCTCCTCCTTTGGCCCTATATTACCTTTAACCAAAACTCAGTAACCCCTCTTCATGTTAAGCTTCCAAAAAAATAGCTGTCATCTACTGGTCTCCTCTACAGAAGAATCACATTCTGTTTTCTTAGGCGCGTCCTCCTCTGTGATACATGCACTCCCATGCACACTTACTTCCAAGTTATGGTAAAATCGGTCCTCAACATGTATAATATTATAATTTGGTGTGTGTTATTCACAAGTGAGCCATGAACCTGAAGCACTTGCCTGGTGTTAATAAATTCCCCTGTTTTTATTTGCTTATATTTCTATGATATCCATCGTTAATTTGTCTCCAAATTCTTTGACAGTGTTATAAATCTCTTCTCAAAACCTCCAAACACATAAGATGAACTATCATCTAATTTGTCTTGGAGATATTCCTCCCAAGCCTCTGCAACCTTGATCCTGTCTGGACAGTCAACCCTGCTGTGGACCTGCTGTGCAGTGTTCAGCCACGGTCACTTCTCTTCCCCCGTCATTTCGTCGACCTCTCTCTGGTGTCCAGTGCCATGTTTCCTCCTACAAATACCTTCCTCTTTCTTAGCTGATATATGTATTTTGGTGGTGTGTTCTCCAGTCAATGCTTGAGAATGGGAGCAGAAATGGTCAATTTTTTGAATTTTTGCATCATCAGATTTTATATAAGTATACAAGGGGGTACCCCCCAAAAAAGCCAACATTTATTTGTAAAAAAATTGTGTATTTAGTCTTACATGTTTAAACTTCAGTCACCTTCAAAGTTCTCCCCTCTGAGGCAATACACCAATCAAGATGCTTTCTGCACTGCTCAAAAGCTTGATACTTTTTAGTGATTCTGCTGCATTTTGTTTCACTTCTTCCACATCAGCAAAACATTTCCTTTTGAGGACTTTTTTCATCCAGGGAAACAACAACAAAAAGTCATTTGACCAGATTGAGTGAATAGGGAGGGTGAGGCACAAGGGTCGTGCCATTTTGGTAAAAAAACTGCTGAACATTCAGTGCAGTGTGGGCAGGTGTGTTTGCAAATCACCCATCATGAAATGGGCAAATGCTACTTGGTACATGGATGCTGATGGGTTTCTAGGACACTTACCTAGTGAGGGACACCTGTACTACAAGGAGTCTACCCTCCAAAAAATAAATCCAATTTTTTGGGGGGTCCCCCCTCATAAATAATGTATACTTGCACATATTTTTTTTTACCTTATCCTTATACTTGTTAAGTAAATATCATGGTATAGAGTTATACATTATTACTTTTTTTCTCAGAATTTTCTAGACCTTGATCATATGTCTTCTAGCTTTCAAGGGTAACCCCTGGAGAAGTTGAAAGCAATTAATATTTTAATTAAACTTTAGTCTTTTGTATGTGAGTAATCTCTTTTTCCTTCTCTGTTAAATTTTTGAGATTTTTATCTTCATTCTTTGTTTTCTAAGTCTTTAAAGCGGACTTTGGTGTAGATGTTTTTCATTAACTACAGTAGACATTTTTTGAGTTGGTTCAGTCAGAGAATGTATAGCCTTCCATTTTAGGGAATTTTCAAATATAGTTTCTTCCTTAATTTTTTCCTGTCCAGTATCTCTGTTCTCTTCTTCTGTTTTTCTTATTATTTGACTTCACAGCTGAGCTTCCAATTTTTTTATTATAATATTTTTCTAATTTTTAAATTTTTTTCTCCTAGCATTTTTATTTTCACTTTATACTTAACGTTCATAGAAAACCTTTATTTTTAACCCAGATTTTCTTTAATAAGTAAAGCATCTCATATCTCTGAGATATTTTTTATTTTATTTTATTTTTAAAACTGTTTTCTGCAACCTCATCTTGCTCTGTTTCCCTTGTTTGAATTGTTTATCTGTGTTTCCTGTCTTTCCTGTTATTGCTTGTCCTCAGATGCCTGGTGGTTCATGACCGTCCATTCATATTTAGCAGTGAGACACTGTGTGCATGGTGAGGCTTGCAGCTGTGGTGTACTTAGCTAGAGTTTCTGCCAGAGACCAGCTCTAGTGGGTTCAGGGTACCCCAAAGGTGGAGATGGTGTTGACGACTGGGGGGAAGAAGAGAGAGAGAGAGAGAGAGAGAGAGAGAGAGAGAGAGAGAGACTGGACTCCAGTCTAGTGCAGAAGTGATGTGTGTAATTGGGAATTACAACGGGTCTTTTATACACAAAGTCAGATGTGGGAGGGGCGTCCCCCACCCACCAGAAACCTTAATCCATGAAAACTTAATCAATGATTGCCTTTAAACCCTTTTCATATGATAATCTTAAAATCCCATAACAAAAGATAACCTAATCTGTTACTGACATATTCTATAAACCTTTTTCATCCTAAACTGATTGATTTATGCCAAGTTAAACAATTCTATAGATGCTTAAGTATTTACTTTACAAACGAAAGTGGCCCATCCCAGAATGTTTGGAATGTGGCCCAGTCCAAAGTTCACAGTGGGCTACCTGCAAGTAACCCAGCCTCGTTCTTTCAACAAAATGGCTGTCTTCTAAAACTATATTCTACAATTTACACCTTCAATAAATCCTAAGATCATGACCCAAAAGCCTGTGACCAATACTAAGGCTCTTAGATGTGACCCGAGTTTGAATTATAAGTTGTGTGAAAGCCAACACTGCAGTTTGTGGAAGAATGGGAGTAATGAGCCTCTAAAGTTAGCTTGTGTTCATCCCGGTCTCAGAGTTTTTATGTTTTGAGCTCACAGGAGCTTAATCTGGTTAGTACTGAGTAGAAAGGGGGAGGAAATGGGGTCAATATCTCCCGAACGCATTCTAGTGGTCTCGGGGTCAACGGCCCTTCCTGATCCCTAACGCTCAGTGGGCCTCCGTGGCCGGCTCCCAACAAGTTTCATCAGGCAGACACCTGGCCTTGACACTGGAAGATCCTGAAGGACAGTACCTAACAGTAGTGTCTCTTGAACCAATCAGTTTCCCAGAAGGAGCTTCTTCTTGCCTACCTAACGGTCAAAGTTTGGCTGCAACAACTAAGAGAAATTAAGAAAATGTGGTGAGAGATTATGGCAGGGAAAACTCAGTGTGTAAACAGACCCTCACCTAATCCCAGTTTGTGAATGATAGCCACACTCTCAGCTGACTCGACTTCCCCAATTGTGAGGTCTCTCTGGCTTCTCTAGGATTGGGCATTTTTCAGACTCTTTTAGGGGAACCAGATAAAAAGTTTCAGTTTTCTTCATATAGCTTGACCTTGAAAAAATTCTGGCGATTGCTTTGATTTTAGCTCAATCGATGTCTTCCAAGACTCACTTCCGACAAACTCAGATTGTCTTTGTCAGTGTTCTGTTGACCCAAGGGTTGTATTTAGTATTTGTCCCATTAAAGCAATTACCTTATTGTATCAAAATCATTTGAGTGTCTGTCATCCTTGACAGCAGATACTTTATCTTTGTAACTGAGAATCCTGGCTCCTTTGAACAGTAAATGGCATACATTTGATGCTCAAGACATATTTTCTTTAATGAATAGATGTCTAAAGATTTGAGTTGGATTCTGTGTTACTCCACTTATCAATGGTTAGTCTTAAATATATCTTCTGACAGAACACCTCTTAGCACAACATCTATCCCGCTGGTTTCTTTTTTTTTTTTTTTGAGTTGGAGTCTCACTCTGTCACCCAGACTGGAGTGCAGTGGCCGCTCCCGGCCACTGCAACCTCGACCTGCTGGGCTTTGGCGATCCTTCCGCCTCAGCCTTCCAAGTAGCTGGAACTACAGGCACGCACTACCACGCCCGGCTCATTTTGATTTATTGTAGAGATGAGGTCTCGCCAAGTTGCCCAAGTGGGTCTCGAACCCGTGGGCTCAGGCAATCCACTCACCTCAGCCTCCCAAAGGTGCGGGATTACAGGCTGAGACACCGAGCACTGGTTTCTTTTGAGGGTCAAACTAAACAAGTGAGAAAGCCCTTAGTTAACTGTAAGCTGTTGCATAATTGTGAATAGTTTTTATTTCTACAGGTTCAACATTTTATTAATAAAGTATTATTAAAATTGTAGTGCATTACATAGAGAGTTAATATTCAAATATAATAAAGAGAACTCCACTGTTTATTGAATAACCATCCTGTCATCCGTGTGATATAGTCCCTGTCCATCTCTACTCTTGTCGTCTCTAATTTTTACCTCACTTATTTTGCTCTAACTTGACTGGCTTCAAGATGTTTCTGAAAGATGCCTGTTCAGTCTCACTTCAGAGCTGTTTAATTTGCCATTCCAACTGTCTGGAACCCTCTGTTACAATGTCTGCAGGACTTGCCCTCACTTCACTGAAGTATCTGCTTAGACATCATCTCCTAGGGAGGGCACACCTTCCATATAACTTTCTTCCTTCTCTCCTTGGCTTACTTTTCTCATTTAATAATTTTTCATCTCCAACTAGAATGCAAGGTTAATGACCCAAATGCTTTTTTCCGTTTTGGTCAGTGTTGTATTTTTTGTACAATGAATCAGTGACAAATATCTAGTAAATACTCAATAAACATTCATTGAGTTAAGATACATTTGATAAGTATGTGTCATGCCCCAAAATATGCATGATCTCACTTGATAAAAATTATCACAACCTTGTGAGAAAGGACTGCTAAAATGCAGTATTACTGCAAATAAATTTCCATTCTTTTACATGATAGCAACCTTTGTTTATTACAATTTATTTTATGTTTCCCTTTTTAGCATTGTTTTAATCATATTAATGGCATTGTACATTTGACAAAAGCAATACTATCTGTGTAACTTTTTCTCTTTTTTCCATCAGTAAAATATTTCTTTTTCAGATACCAGATAAGTACAGGAGTCTTTGTGCATTTTGGAACTACTCAGCGGATACCATGAACGGCAGCTGGTCTTCAGAGGGCTGTGAGCTGACATACTCAAATGAGACCCATACTTCGTGCCATTGTAATCATCTGACACATTTTGCAATTTTGATGTCTCCTGGTCCTTCCATTGTAAGACAACTCATCAGTTCATATTTGTAAATACAAATGTTCCCTTTTCTGTTTTGCCCCATTTCATTTAAGAGAATAATTAATTTGTTGTTTTCCTTGGATGTAAGTAACATTTAATATAATTATTACAACCCCACATTTTTTTTTCTTAGTCTTTGTTTTCCTACTTGCTTTCTGGGATAATCTAGTGTGGATTTTAGATTATTTCTAGACTAGCACTTATCTATTCTGTGATATCTAGTAGATTACATTTAAATTGGCTTTTTATGCTGCTTTCAAGAGCCATTTACCCATTTTTAATGTAATGTGGAATTTTAAGGGCCTTTGTCTTTGTGTTGAATGTTTGTTTTTCCTAACAACAAAGCCTAAAAGTACTTGATACTTGGACAATAAGTATTAGCACATTTATAACTAATATCATGTTTTTAGCAATGTAGAGAATCCCCACAAGATTATTTAATGTTAAAAACTTTTCTAAGATGAAGAGCTTCATAATATGTGTTTTACTTTAGAAATATCTTACTTATATAATTTCTTATTTTGTAACTCTGTATCACAATCTCCATCAGACATAGGCTTATTTCTATATATATTTATTGAATCATAATTATTAAGTATGTAAAGTATTAAGTATATAAAATAGATAGGTATATCTGCCTAAATGTAATGTCATTCATAAAGATAGTTTTTTCTGGATATTAAACAAAAAATGCCACTATTCTGTATATAAAAATAAATATTCATCTAGTTAGAATAAAACCAGCATTTCCCCTTTCAAAGTTCTCTGAACCATACTATTTTGATATCCTATATATTCAGCATTGCTAACACCTTCATTTAATATGTTTTAGATGAATCACTGCACAGAAATATGGCTTGGTCTTACCACTGATAAATCTGTTTTAATTAACTACTTTCACATTACAATAATGAATTGCACTGCTAGTATGATGAAATTGATGATGATAACATTGTTAAACCTATACTAATAAATACTATGCCTAGAAAAAAATCACCAATTACAGAACTGTTAAAGTGCCAAATGATTTATATCAGATTTCTTTGGATATTGGGGATTTTCAAAAGTATAAAATTTTTCTCATCTAAATGCACATTTATATTTTTTAATTTTATGAACATTTTGATTAATGTTTCACCACAAAAGGAAGTTCATTATATGTTGTAGTTCTTTTGACAAGTTACTGAATTATTCGCTTAACAACTTTATTATTATTTTCCCTCAGGGTATTAAAGACTATAATATTCTTACAAGGATCACTCAACTAGGAATAATTATATCACTGATTTGTCTTGCCATATGCATTTTTACCTTCTGGTTCTTCAGTGAAATTCAAAGTACCAGGACAACAATTCACAAAAATCTCTGCTGTAGCCTATTTCTTGCTGAACTTGTTTTTCTTGTTGGAATCAATACAAATACTAATAAGGTATGTAGGCCCTCCTAATCTCTATTTTCATTTTTATGTATTCGTACTTTCATAAATATATGTGGCACAGAAATATGAATTATAATTAAGGTTTAAAGGGCCAGACTATATTATTTATTCTCAACCTAGTCTTTCTAAATTTGATAATGCTAATATATCTAAGCAAACTTCTTATCAAGTTCATTAAGCAAAAATGTCCCTCATTATGGTGAATTATTGGCACAAGTCAAAACCACAACACAGTGAAGAAATACTTTTTGTTTTTAAATGGGTATTAAACAAAAGGCCAAGGAGAGAGAGAGAACTGGAAATAAAATTCACCCAAGGAGAAAGACTGAACATAAATGAAGTCAGGGTTTATAGGTTGAAATATGATAAATTGGTTCTACCTAATATCTGCACTTTCTACCCATTTCCCATGATCATTCATCTGGAGTCCTGCCAAATTTGTTCTTATTGTGTTAGTCTGAGTTCTCAAATCAGATACTAAGATGGGGCTAAACATGCAACAGATTTATTAGGAGAGATGCCAGTGAGATAAAATAAAAAGAGAGAAGCCTGGAGTACCATCAGACCAAGATTCAGGTCTGACCCGCAGTGAAGGACAGAGGGAAAGAAAGAAGAGTGGATGGAGCGTTTTGTACAGCAGTTCAGTTCTAAGGAAAGTTCAGCACTGGTGTTGAAGAATCCTTTGAACCAGAGTCGTCCGTCAGTGGAATTCTCTGTTTCTCAGGAGCTGCCATGTCTTAGTAACCCTATTATGCTCAGTCAGGGGCTGGCAGCAGTCTGGTCCGCTTCACTCCCTATAGTCAGTGATGGGAAAAGTGTATCCCCGTGACCACAGACCATGGAATTTCCCTTATATTAACATTCATTTCAAGAAATGAGACTAACAATCAGTTAATACGGTTTTCTTCTGAAGTAGATGGCACAAAGTCCCTAATTTAAATGGTAGATACTCGACCATACACTCTTCATCTGTTTGAGGTTTTGCAGTGGTATTTGTAACACCTTTCAATTTTAGATACCTTCTACTATCCTCCGGTGCCTAGTTTCTTATTCGGTTACCTTTCACCATCACCTTCCCTCCAAAGCTATTCCTTAGAGTGTTTATTTTGAATTCTCTTTTGCCTGTTACGTCGTTTTCCATTTTCAAGCCGTATCTCAACTCTCATTTTCTTCCTTAAGTGTCAAATTTTAATTGCCAGGGATCTCTCAGTTCCTAGACCTTATGGTGTAATCTCCAACATATTTCACTATGCAACCTCATTAAGCTCAAATTATATTCTGTTTTAATGAATGGAATAGATGTGTAAGTGTGTATTACATTATCTATTTTGGTGATATGTATCATTTGCTCTACTACTGTAGGAGTTTGTCACTATTTCTTTTTCTGTTATTCCTTATAAGCCTAACTCCAACTCTGGATGTGAGGATGTAAAGCTGGTGCTGATAAGTAATGTTTAACTGAAAACCATCTCAAATTCACTTGAGAATAGTACAACTTAAAATGACTCTACAATGACTATTTTGGTTAAAATATGTCATTCGTCTGTTTTGTAAATGTTATTTTGCCACTTAATCGAGATATTTATTTTATTTTGTTCAGCAGAAGATGATCAATATTTTTCACATATTAAGCATGAACAAAATAAAAGAGAGCAGAGGTCTCTCCAAAACAAACAATTTGAATCATAATCGATTCATCAGGATACCATAGTTTTACATGTAAATAATGCACAGTTTATCACATAACATAAATATATTAAAATAATAAAATTCTGGACAAAAACCATAACTTAGCTCTGTCATAGGATTAGTTAATGCTTTCATGTTCATGAAGCAGTTTTAAAAAATCAACTAGAAGCAGTACACTAAAAACTGACGTGACAGGGATACTTTAATGCAATCAATCATTATATAAAGTGGCATGAGTTGTGGAGAAAGTTGAGATTTTGTGTTATAATAATGTTTAAACAAACATTGCTTATGGTTTCTTCCTTTCTTTCTTTCTTTGATTTCCAGCTCTTCTGTTCAATCATTGCCGGACTGTTACATTACTTCTTTTTAGCTGCCTTTGCATGGATGTGCATCGAAGGCATTCATCTCTATCTCATTGTTGTGGGAGTCATCTACAACAAGGGATTTTTGCACAAGAATTTTTATATATTTGGCTATCTCAGCCCGGCTGTGGTAGTCGGATTTTCAGCAGCATTAGGATACAGATATTATGGCACTACCAAAGTGTAAGTTAAGATGGTTTCATGAGCACTTGAAACGCAAGTCTGAATATACTTTGTATATCTTTGAGAATTTTGCTTTGTTAAAATATGTACCAACATATTTATAGATTTTATCTGTTATTTACTTTTCAGATGTTGGCTTAGCACTGAAAACAACTTTATTTGGAGTTTCATAGGACCAGCGTGTCTAATCATTCTTGTACGTATGTATAAAATTTTTCTTAGAATTTAAAAAAGTTATTATTAAAGGGAGCTTAAAATTCCCAACAATCAAGTGTTATTCTTAAAAAAAAAAACTTGAGTACTTTCTAGTATGTCATTTATTAATATTGTGTATATATTGCAATTGAGAAAACATGTATATATTGTAAATTTAAAGCTGCTACAATTCATTTGTCCCTCTTGTGGGTGGATAAATTTCTACATAACATAGAGGAAAAAACATTTTTCACTTATCAGTAATATCTCAGCATACTTCAATACCGAGAGTGTACCAACCAGCTGATAATCTGACATTTCAGATGTTTACGTTATTTAATCTTTTATCGATGATCGGTCATCTTTGAAGATTAGACTGTCATCTTTATAGTTTTATCATCTTTATGTACCCTGTCATCATAAGTGATTTTAGACTAAATTGCAACGTCAGAGACAAGAAACCACTATTTCTCATGAACAGACAAGTCATATATTGATAGTCCTATTTCAGCAAGGAAGAGGGCCTTTTAATTCTTATTGGAAATGGTTTCAAACCTACAAATTTGGCAGGTATTATATGTTCCATTCTAAATAAAGACGTATTTATATGTCTGAAGAGCTTTTCTAAGTGCTGAAAGTTTTCAACAGCCATCCTGAATATAATAGTCTGTCAATGAATCTGGGAGGTCTGACAAGACACCAGAATGGAATGAATCGTCAGTAAAGGAGTTGCCACAATATTTTGGACAATTTTGTTCCATATGTTTTGGCCATAAACTAGCCATCTTTTTTGAATTTCTTTTCTTCTCTTACTCTTTTTTCCCTTGAGTTTTTTTATGGTTACATGAGGGAGCTGCTAAATGGAGAAAGACTTTAAAGCAGAGAATCTTCATCAAGTCTTTGTTTTTAATGGTGTGGGTGAAATCAAGTACATTCAGAAATGATACTTTCTAATCATCACAGAAAATTGTGAGTAATTCTCACAATGAATCTAGCACTACTTAAAAAAGAAAATCCATGAACCAAATTCCAGCTAAAACAATTTGAATCAATTTATTATAACGTCAAGATTTTCAACTCACAGCAGAATACAAACTGAAAGGTGCTCATTCATATATTTTTGTGAGCTTTCTTGATATGAGTATTTCACATGAACACATGCTCTACGTAATCTACTGATTTCCTCACTACAGAGTAAACCAACTCTAATATTGTTTTGCACAAGTGAAAGTTCTGTAGAGAATGATATTTACAGTTTGGATGAAGAGTAGCCAGATAGAAATTAAACAGGAAAAATAGAAGCATCTTTCCCTAAAATAAAAGGGAAAGTGTTCTCTGAAATAGTATGTTAGGCTAGTTTAGATTATTTTATAGTAAGATACCGAGACTTTAGATGAGCTTATTTAAAAATGAGTTCTGAAAACTTTCCTAGAAGTCTAAATGAACACTGTCACATTGTTCTCATCTGGAATTAATGAATCAATTTGTCTTCTATGCAATTTCAGAATGATAAATGTTCCCAGGTTGACCAGAGGGTCACGTTACTTAAAAAATGAACGAGTTACCTCAATTTTATCATAAAACTAAAAGCAGCTTATCTTTTATAATGCCTATTAAATACTAAAAATTTCTTAAGTATCGAATTAACTTACTCTAGTTATCTTTAATCTCATGTACTAATGCTAGCATATTATTATTCAGCTACGTAACACAATGTTAAGTGACACTTTTCCTGTTGTCCCAGGATTATTTCTAGTTCAAACATGAAGTCAAAGAGATATTGAGCACCAAACATTTATAAAAGAGCTATCAACAGTTTGGACCGTACTCTTCCCATAGTGAGAGGTGTGAAGAGGGCAGCCCAAAAGATGGTGGCTCAGAGTTAGGAGTCCTTGGTATTTGGGGGAGTACAATGTTTTCTACTAGAAGGTTTTATTTTCCCTGCCGTTAAGAAAAAAAGGTATTGCTCCTCTATCTCCTGAAGACAAGATGTGTCTAACTCTAAAAGATTTGCAGAACGTGGAGTCAAAATTAATAAAGGTTGTGTGCCTGTAGCATTTTCTTGTGTCCCTGGAATGTAAAGAAGAACAGAGCGTGATGAGCAAAAAAAAAATGTATGAGAGTTTGATATATGCCCCCTGATTTGGAGCCAAATGTGAATCTAGAGACCATCACCTGCTGGTTTGGAGTTTCTTGCAGGCTGAATGCTTACTGGGGTATTCCTCAACAATAGGGAGGGAAAATGTTACAGTGTGTCTAGGAATAAAATGATGGGGGAACACACAGAGACTTCAGTTATTCTATAAGCACAGAGAAGTTAGACAAGTGGAAACAAGTTGTGGGGCTGCCGGGGTCAGGTGAAGTTATGTAGAACAAAGAGAATGGGTTGAATGGAGACACAGCTGCCCCTCTTTGGGGAACAGAAGAGACCAAGATGGAAATGAAATACTGTGAACACTAAGTAAACGAGTTGTACCATCCGAGTGGAGGTCGTCCCATAAACCAACACTACTGACAGTAATAAGAACCAAGCTAAACCAAAGTAGTATCATGAAGCTCTCCCATCACCACAGGTGTTCAGAAAATTCTAACCTCAAAGAACAGAGTTGTGGAGCCTTGGCAAGGGAGGAACAATATCTCAGAGCCAACCATGCCCCTCTTACTCATCTACATAGACACAAACATGATACTCTAAGTTTCCAGGATGGAAAAATATGACCAGATTGTTTTTTAAATCCAAAAATACTAATATATATATATATATATATATATATATATATACACACACATATATATATATTTGCCATTGTATATATATAATATATAGCATGTAGATTTATATGAGTGCCCAGAAAAATGAAATTTTAACTTTTATGTTAAAAAAATTTTTATCAAATTCCTTTCTAAACTGAGTTCAAACATTGAAAATCTAAATGCTTAGGCTAGAACTTGAAACTGTTTCTTGTCTTCATCTGAAACTCGATCTTCATTTTTAGTGTTGCCTGTTTTGTAATTGCCATTGTATATCAATATAGTATGTAGATTTATATGAGTGCCCAGAAAAATAAAATTTTAACTTTTAATTTTAATTTTTTTTTTTTTTTTTAAGTTGGAGTCTCACTCGGTCGCCCAGACTGGAGTGCAGTGGCTGTTCCCGGCCACCGCAGCCTCGCCTGCTGGGCTCCGGCGATCCTTCCGCCTCAGCCTTCCGTGTGGCCGGAATTTCAGGCGCGCGCTACCACGCCAGGCTCATTTTGATTTATTGTAGAGATGAGGTCTCGCTGCCCAGGCGGGTCTCGAACCCGCAGGCTCAGGCAATCCACTCACCTCAGCCTCCCAAAGGCGCGGGATGACAGGCTGAGCCACCGAGCCCAGCTAAATTTTAACTTTTATGTTAAAAAGAAATTTTATCAAGTAGAGATTCCTTTCTAAACTGAGTTCAAACATTGAAAATCTATCACCATTTGCCATATTCATCTGTTTCTTCTTCTCTTCTTTTATAGTCAGATACTTATCTTTTGCTAAGATTCAAGCATTTATAACAATAATAACAGATTTGTAAAATTTACAATTTATTGAGCACTTACAACTTTTGAAACACAGCTAATTATTTAAGACTCAAATCTCCATTAGTCACTCACACTTATTATCTCTTTTCACAGTTAAAGAAACAAAATTTGATCCAAAATGTTCCATGACAGACCTAAGGCTGTAAACCTACAAGTAAATGCTGAGGCTAGAACTTGAAACTATTTCTTGTCTTCATCTAAAACTCGATCTTCATTTTTGGCGTTGCCTGTTTTGTAATTGCCATTTAACTTATCTTTCTGCTACCATCCTCTCCCATTTGATTTTCACCTATCCAGAAGTAACTATCCCAAACTCAGCTCAGATAATGGGACTATTAATAGTAAATATAAGAATTGTTAGGTCAGTGAGCTGGTGCCCTGGGAATAAAGCAAAGGATTGCAAAGACAAAGCAAAGGACTTGATTCACTTTCCAGGGCAAGGGTTTGGAATGGACCAGCACTAAAGGAGGGTAGTGGCGGGCTTGAAATCAGGGAGTATTTAAGGTCTGTAGAATGTCTTCAGTAGCTGCATTCTTGGTGCTGATAACATAAGTCTGGGTTGTCAGGACAACATGTCTTGTGTCTTGAGGTGGTGAGCTGGTGGTCTGTCACAAAGAAGGGCTACTCATAATAGATGAGATCAGCTTGACCCTTTATGGCAGGAAGACAAATACTTTGAATAGAAAGGTAGTCAGTACAAAGCATGCTTGGGTGGGTTACAAAACAATCATCCGGTGACTACCTCCAGGGACCAATTCTGCCACTGTTAATGATTAGATGATGGGTTAAAGTAAATTGCTAAAAAAAAAAAAACAAAAAAAATACAAAAGCAGAAACAAAAGCATGACAGAGTTAAGCAGTGTTAAAATGGCTGCCCTTTAAGTTACGGTTTTGGCATTTACCTTTTCAAGAATGTTAATCTTAAACCCTTCTATATCCTGGCAGGAATCTAAACATTTTCCATGTATTAGCTCATTTAATCTAATCCTTTAAACAACTCCATAAGGGCTGTGTGTGCATGTGCGTGTCTTATTTTATTCTGAAGCATGAGAAATTGAGATATAAAGTGACTGCGTCACTTTTTCAACAGCTAGTAATTATAATGCGACAACCCCAAATCTGAGAAAGCTTGCACGTAAGGTTCTTTACCTATCCAAAAGAAGTCACCCAGAGGTCCAGCAGGGAGAGACACTGTTTATTAGCACTTATGGGAGGCACCAGTAAAACAGCTGGTCAGTGAAAAAAGGATCTTTGCTGTGGAATAGTACAGCAAGCACTTTTTTAATCAAGCAAGTTAATTATTCAAATGGCAATACAGTGTTTACAATTACATTGATTAAGGGGGCTGGCTACATTGTTCTCAGCTCTGCTCCATCACCTGCACTCATTAATACTCATATCCTGCGGAGACCAGCCTAGGCCAGAGGCTGTCTGTGAGGATGGGGAAGAAAAAAGCCAGGTAGGTTTAGGAGGAAAGAGTCAATGTCCGGACAATTACCTCCCAGTACCCTAGCTGGAACTCACATTCATGAATTTGAATCCACTGCCTGCTTTCTTTTTTATTTTATTTCTTTCTTTTTCTTTCTTTCTTTTTCTTTCTTTCTTTTTTTGAGTCAGAGTCTCCCTCTGTCACCCAGGCTGGAGTGCAGTGGCACACTCAGGGCCACCGCAGCCTCGACCAGCTGAGCTCAGGCCATCCTTCCAAGTAGCCAGCAGTCTTCCAAGTAGCCAGCAGGCGCTGGTCTCGAACCCGCGGGCTCAGATGATCCTCTTGCCTTGGCCTCCCAAAGTGCTGGGGTGACAGGCTTGAGCCACTACACCCGGCCACTGCCCACTTTCTTAGTTTCCCTTTGCCTATAGTCCAAGTACCATGGACAGGTGTATAGTGTTCTCAGTAATCTACCTCAACCCTGCTTATATTCAATCTTATTTCACAGTCTATCTCCAAACCATGACCTCTTCAACAACTTGATCCTTGTCAGACTACTTGTTATCCCTTGGATATTTTTTGGTTCTTTGCACTCGAAAATCATGCCATCCCATAAAAAGTTCTGATTACCTGAAATAGTGTCATTAGTTAATATAGAGATTCATTAAAACCTTTCCAGCTCTGTAAATAACTTTCTCCAATTTGCTCTCCTATCATTTTAACTTTAACTCATATATTACTTTAATGCTCTGTTTTGTTGCATATGACAATTTTCTGTGTGCATAATACCACTCATCTCCCACACAAACACCCAGTCAGGAAGCTATGAATTTCTTGATTTGCTGACCGCATCTTGGTCAATAATCAGTGCCACTGTGTTGCACACCCTTAAAGGCCACACTTCAATAAATTGCAGCAAGGTCTCTAGAAAGCCACCTTTACACAGCATTCTCTGGGATGATGGACCCGAAAACTTCAGAACTATGTGGCCCTCTTTGTAGGTCACCCTGCAACACAGAAGAGTCTAGTAAGTCTTCAATAATTATCTATATACTTTAATTGATCCATTTACCCAAAATAAAAAATGGTAATACGTGAAGCAGCAAGGAAGACCATGTGATTTTTCTTAAGCTGTTCAACCACCATTTGCCTGGATTCGTAATAAATAAATAAAGAGAATGTTTCAGCCCTACACAAAGCTACAGTAAAAACTATTAACAATTTCAAAAGGAAAATTTACAATAATTTGCAAGACAATCTTATGGCTCCACTTCCCTCATGTTTAGTACTAAAAATTAAGAGACTAAAGTTAAACCATGATTTCCACAGCAAAAAAACCATATGCAAGAAAACGTGTGTGTGCATGGTGTGTTTGAGTGTATGTGCAGATCCTGATCTTTTAAATATTGGTGAATATGTGGTAGTATTTAATTATAGCAAGATTTGATTATAATGCATGTGCCTGTTCCTATGTAGAATTTGTTAAAAGTCTCTACACTGTGACAGAAAAATTTTAACTTAAAGAAAACAAAGTAACTGTGAAATCTCTTAGAGCAAAGAAAAGCAATAGAAATGCATTAAAATCAACAGTATTTATTTTCCAGAATAAAGACAAAATGTAAATACATTATTAGGTGTGACTTTTTTATAGCCTTAAGTGAGGGATAAGGTCGCTTCCACAGCTTTCTCTGAACACATCTAGAAAATCTTGTCCTCTAGGGAAGACATCTCAAGAGAGCCACTTGGAACTGCTTTCATTCTTGCATGGAATCTTTGCATTCCATTTCACCTGTAGAGTAAGGACTATAGATTAAAGCCTTAGATGCTATTTCCTTATTTTTAATGAATGGCTCTCTGGGACATGCCTGGTTCCAGATTATGATATAAAATGCCTTTGAGACAATATATAAATGAGTAAGAACTGAATTAGCACTAGTGGCTTTTCCTACCCCTATGTTTTTTCAAACATATATTCAAGCTTTTAATCTATTCTGATGTGTTAACTACATAGGTATTTGAACAGCAACACTTTCTCCATTGATCACACTAAAGTATCTCTTTAGGTGTTGACTCAGTAATACGAAGGATCTGTGAGAATTCTGAAATATGAACCAGTGACCCCATAGATTCTATCTACGAATCACTATGTTAAAAATGTTAAGATTGTGGCTATACTTGAAAAGGCCTAGCCAGTCTTTTGAAAGGTTGAGCTTTACAAGAAAGAGGCTTCCAAATCTTTGTAAAGCAAGCTGCAAACTGAAGATAATGTCCATAATTTATTTCCTCCTTCAGTATTTTTAATCTTTAATGCTGAATTCTTTCAACTAAAACTATGCAAGTGATTAGATTCAAGTACATAAATATAAAGAAGAGTTTGTAAAAATAATTTAACTTTTAAATAGAAATGGAAGTTTCCCATAGACACGTTCAGTATTGAAGAAAAGAATTTGCTTGATTGAGGCAAATACTAATTAAGCTACATCCAAATAAGGCACTTTCTTTAAAAATGTGAGCCTTCATTTGAATTTAAATCAAAGCTCTCATAATTGCGTGTTGCTATATCACTACTGTTACCCACTTCTTTGCGGATCTGCCCAGAATTTCACTTATTTTGTAGTAACTACTGCTTCTAATTGTTCCCTTTCTATGTCTACAATCTCTCAACTCTCCATCACCAGGAAATACCTATTAAAACCTATTCAAAATGAAATTTTTACAAAACCCTCACAAGATGGCCATGTCTACGTATATTTATGAAATGTGAGGTATTCTTATTATATTTTTAATTGCACAAATTTCCAAAGATTGGAAGATATGCAAATATTACAGACTATGTAAAGTTAAAAAATATATATTTCATCCTACACTCATCCTCCCTATAACTGTTCTATTTCTTAATATTTATTCTGTACCTTTCCGGGCCTTTGCTGTGTATATATATTTGATTACGCATGCAAAAAACTGATTTGCCAATGGTCTGCAATAAATCACATTTTTCCTTTCTTTGTAGAATGCATAGTTCTACCATCTTTTTACCATTGCATAATATGGGTGTGCTTTAATTTATTTAACCACTTTCCTATTGGTGAATATTTGTTTCCAATGATTACTTATTACAAATAATACTTCGTGAAGAATCTTTGTTCCAATGTAGTTGCATATATCCATTATAGAAAATTGTTAACAAGTGTTTCTTAGAAGTAGAAATGTGAGTATATACAGATTTTAAAATTTACAAATTGTCCTTCAAAACAACTTCAATTGATACTTTGATCAACAATATATGAGATATAAATTATAAGATGTTTGGCAGCATTTCTGGTCTCTAATCATTAGATGACAGTAGCACCATCACCACCACCTAAATGTGACAACCAAGAATGTCTCTGGACACAGATATCCTCTGGAAATGATATCCCCAATTCTCTTCATTGGGAATGATGCATCTAGACATAAATGTTAGGTATCGTGGATAGGAGCATATTTTGCAAACTTCTACAAATAGCATAAATATATTAAAAAATAATTAAGATCACAGTTGTACCCAGCACATTGGATGACCTATATTGAAACTATTGAAACTACATTAGAACACTACTCATTGTAATTTTAAATATTACGGATAACAGCATCAGCACTTTAATTTATCGTCATCACATTTTTCTAGGTACATCTTTTGGTGACCTCTGTGGTTCAAGCCACTTTTTATCCATATTATATATGAATAAGCATTTCAGTGCCTGTAATTTTCGCCACTTTTTAAATATTATTTCGACCTTCTTGAAACAATAGATAACTAGAATTTAAAATAAGAAAAAGTGGAACAAATAACCCCAAAACATAAATAATACATTGGTCGTTTTCAATATGTTCCATGGGAGTTATAGTCTTACTGGAAATATTTTCAAAAATAATATCCTTAGGACTCAAACTAGAAAATTTTATAAAATTTGAATAACCCCATAGAAATTAGAGCTACCAAACATCTTTTTAATTCCTTGGATCTCTCAAGCCCAGGTAGAAAAAAACTTGCTAAGATGAAGTTCATCACTGTTGTTTCCTCCTAAATGTAGCTTTACAGTGAGGGATCTTACATAATGATATGGTAAGAGGGGAAAACTATGAATGCTGGTAAAGCAGGGCAGTTATTAGAGTATTCACTTTACATTTCTATAATCTTTTAATCTTGACAAAACACTTTTAATATATCTCAGTTAATCCTCACACAAAAGCTTCTGTAACATATGAAAATAAAAATAGGAACAGGGTTTAGTAAAAGATCGTGTTTTGCTACATTTTCACACTACAGTACTGTAATCTTGACTTATCTAATTGTAAGTACCCAGGGGGGTTCTGCTATTTATAACTTTTTAAAGATGTGGGTCAGTTCGTTGAAAAGAACTGATTATACTAAGGCAATTTATATGCATTCTGCTGTAGCTAGCAGATAAAACCCTCAAACTTCTATTCATCTAGAATTCATGAAAATCCTTAAACTTGGCCAAGAGCACCGTACATGTTGTAATCGTCTTTGGGCTTCTGATCATCCTCGGAGAGTAATGTGATATCCTTGCCCAAGCTGAGTTACAGCAAGAGGGTGCCCTTCTTTGAATCAGTCTTTATTAGCATTTGCAGAGCTCTTGTTCCACACATCTGAAGCTCTTTAAGCTTCCCTACAAGTGTTTATGGTACCCCTCTGTCCTTTTAAATACACCCTGCCAAAATGTGAATTACGCATTCTGAGAGAATGGACCACTGGTGTGGCTCTGCCTTGATTTCTTCCGTTCATATCAGAACATTGTCCTGTCTACTTTCAGAGATTCCCAAGGAGAGAACATTTAAAATTCTTTCTGATGCAAAAAACATGCCTCCTGATATTATCTGATCAAAAACAGAGAGCCCAAGTTGGTCAGAGTCAGGGTGCAGCTTTTAATCATTGGAGTTTAATTCATACTTATGTGAGTAAGAGCTACCCGTTATGTCTGTGTTTTAAATAAGTAAAAACTAAGGCTTAAGCCCTCAGGATCACCCAACTACTGAGTAGTAGAGGCAAGATCAGGCTGGCAAGTTCACATTCTGTGCCATTTCACTACCACATACTTTTTCATCTTTCCTTGCACAAGACATTGCAGGGAATAGATCTCTGTTAGGTTTATGAAAAACTTACTCTTATCTCCTGGTTTTCAGAAATGGTTCAGGATGAGTTCTGAGAAATCTAGCAACTGTAGACCTTCGAAAAGTCACCCATAATCTTTCATTATTTCTTTTACTTAGAGAAGGTGTGAAAATACATTTATTTTCATCCTGTTGAAAATGAGGGAAATCATATCTACTCCAAATATCTTTTCCCCCATTTCGTGTTGCTTTATATAAATACTTGCCAGGACTATCCAACAGCTAACCAGAATATTCTACCTAAAATCCTGACTGTACCACAATACAGTTCAGTGTATGGAATGAAAACAGTTTAGACATTTACTATTCTTTCCACTGATATTCATCAGTAAGTAACTTTCAATACCCTCTCTTACATCTAATTGCCCAAAGTCCTTTATTTCATACTTCTGATTTCCAGATCTGTTTTCCTTAGGGGGAAAAAAAGTTATATTAGATTATTTTTAAAATTTTATGATTTTTGACTAATAGTAACCTTACTAATATAGGTAGTATTATATTAAAATAAAAGTACAGGGAGTGTGAAAAGTAAAAACTTTGGTCAAAAAAATCGATAATATACATGGATATTCTAAAACAGGTCAAAGCTTCTTCAAGTATAGGAACCCCAATTTAATAAATAAACAAATAAATAAACCCCCGATTAGGCTATACTAGTAACTGAGGGAATAGAGGTAAAGGGAGTCTAGTCTCCTAAAAAGTATATCACAGATTGACAGGTAAACAAACAGCTATAAAATAACACATGGGCAAGCTTGTGGCAACGTTTTAGAAGAGCAAATCTGATCTTTTCATTGCCTCCACACCCCTGTTTACATCTTTCTTGGCTTTACCTTGCTCTTGAGATCAAATCTAAAACCTTTAACTCGTTTTATGCTGAGGGTAGTCCTGATATCTCATTTATCATCAAAATGAGGACCCTTTTGAGAGTGTAAGTAGGTAATGAAACACTTCAAATTGCTTTGATTGTATGGGTAGACCCACACAACAGCTCTATTCCAAAATCTATCTTCAAAAGTAAGCTTTTTTTTTCTAAAAAAGAAAAAAAAATTATTTGGGATCGAACACCATGTGGCTGACAATGACAGCCATTTTGAACTCTTCTTCCACTATCCCTGGCACACGCAGGAGGCAGCTGATTCTCGCCACCACGTCTGAGAGTATTTGAACGGGAGGTAAGGCCTGCCCTGTACCTGGATAGAACCAGAAAGGAGAGCTGTGGTCTTGGTGGTTATCTGCCACGTTAACCACGTGTGAAAGTCACCATGTTCACTACCCCTGTGACTCTCACAGGGGAATCCTGGAGACATGGCAGAAGCTGGAGGTGGAGCAGGCCAGATCTATCTGAGCTTATCGTAATACGATTTTAACACATGGAAAATCCAGCAAAATGCTAGACTGAAAAGAGCACTGATCATCAGACAAACAAAATCCTGGCCAAGGCAAACAGAGACATATGGACTCTTCACCTAGAAGTTACTACATGTTCTGGCCTCTGTCTGCTGTCCCACTTCCTCTCACATGAGCTCTCTGTGCTTAATCACACTGGCTGCTTAACATTTCCTGGGACCTTCCCATCTCGATATCTCTACCCTAAAACACTCCCCATCACCTCCTTCTACCCATCCTCCATCTAATTAACTCCCATTTGTCCTTCTGATAGCAATTCAAAGAACACTCGCTGCCAGAGAAAAGTCCTCCCTGACTCATTAGTCCATAATAAATTTTTTTGCTATATGTCTCCCACAGAAGTCATTTTTTTTTAAATTGTGGAATACTTTTACCAGTTTATAATTACACATGTGTTAATGCAGGTAACTGATCCACATCTGGCTTCTCCAGGAGACTGTTGGTTCTGTGAAAACAAAATCTTATGGATTTTTCTCTCACTTTATTATCCTTTTTTTTTTGAAAACAGGATTTATTGAGAGGACAGAAAAGCTCCCACAGTGGGAGGGGACCCAAGGAGGTTGTCCAGTTTATTATTCTTAAGGTTTAACATGTAGAAGTCACTCAAGTAACACTGCTGAGTGAATCAGTGAATGATACATGCCCCGGAGTAGTTACTCAAAAATGTTACTTCTTTTTCCACAATGGAGATTTAAAGAAAGAAATTATCATCATGGAGAAAACTGGAGAAAATTTTACAGAAGAGAAAAAAAAATGAGTGGCATTCATCATACCTATTGCTTTTACTTTCTTTTTCTTTTTAGGAAACGATTTGTGTGTGTGTATATAGATATATATATATACACACACATATTATATATATGTCAGTCAGTCTATCTATGACATATTTTCACTAGGAATTTTAACTTTGATGTTTTGCATGTAACTGAATAACAGAGTCCTGGCCAGACAATGTGAGAGATTTTCAAAGTCGTGTGAATGACAGAGAGTACACACAGTGGGTTCTTTCTATGCCCTGTATTTTCAATATGGAGGTGAGAATGATGGTATCAACTCTATATACAGAGCTACTGTTAAAATACATGCAATTGAAAAATAAGAAAATCCTTTAAATGGTAAAAATGATCAATTTTTAATAAGTTGGGGGATGATGATGTCTCTTCTAATCTTCCCTTTAAATTAAAAATTAAATTGGCAATCATTTTAGATATATCTTTGAATTCAGTTGTGCACATTGTTAGATTCTAAGTCAGTGATTTATGCATTTGTGTAAAAATTTTTGTGACTAAGTTACTTGTTTTATCTTGCAAGTTCATACAAAAACATTTCCTGTTACTTAATTCTTAGCAAAAGAAACTTTATCACATAGTTTTCATCATGAAGACAAACAATCTTTGCAAATGCTCTTCACATATACTTTTTGCCCTTCATATTTGTTTCTTTTCTCGTATTGTCCTGTGGCTTACAGCCATCTATAGTTAAAAACAGCATTACACATAAGCACATGACATTCACTTACACCCATGGGTGTCACTTCATCCTTCGTGTTTACAAATTTCCACTTCTCTTTTCCTTTTGCTACTGTTTTTAAGACTAGTAAATATTCTTTCAAACGCTGAAAAAAAATCTACTATTAAAATATTCCTAATGGAAGCCTGTTAAAAGTATGAAATATGTATATATCGGGATGGTATTTTAGCCATAATGAAAGAGAACAGTTATTTAGCTGTAACATGGAAGTTATTTTCCTAATGAAATCTTCTGCCAACTTGTTGATTAAGACTTTAGTTATGGCCTACCTGAGTGCCTAAATTTTAGATGAATAAATGTACATCGTAAATTTTTGTGGTTCTGTGTTTCTGTTAGAGGCAAAATATTGATGCTATCTCATAGTATCTCTCCATGAAATAAAAGAGGTGTAACTTTATCTTTGCCCTTTACTCAAAGTTATTCCTGGAGGACGTTGCCTTTAGATAATTTTGAATATATATTTCAGTTTCTATGGGTATACTTATCTACAAATAATTTATTTCTAATTATATACTGTTGTGTCAAAATCTGCGTGTGAGACAGAACAAAAACTTAATTTTTAAAAGTATTCAATCAAACTAATGGCCGAATGCTCCTGTATATAGGTTATTAAAGACACCTGAGATTTGACTTTAGGCTCCATTCTTCGCCTTTTTATTCATTCAACAAATGTTTGCTGAGCATCTGTTGTATGCCAGACATTGTTCAAGGTCTTGAGAATACATCATTGAAAAAAATAGAAAATATTCGTTCGCTTATGGACCTTAGCTGCTAGAACAGGAGTTAGAAATGGTCATGACCTGTATTTGTAAATAAAGTTTTATTGGGATACAGCCATATTCATTTGTTTTTGTATTGTCTAAGTTTGCTTTAATGGTATGGCAGAGTTGAGTAGTTGTGATAGATACCATATGGCTGTCAAAACTGCAAATATCTACTATCTGAACCTTTACAGAAAAAGTTTGCTGACCCCAACCTATAATAATGTAAGAAAAGATAGTTATCCTTGTCCATAAAATATTCCAGATATCATATTGGATTCATTATGAATATGTTTTCCATATTTAAGTTACTCTGTCAGTCGCCCTTTGAAATATAGTTATTCCTTCCTTTTCAATAAACTTCTTGAAGATAGCCAGGTTTTTGACGTGGAAATGACAATTCTACTCTAGAGAATTTTCAGTAAAAATGGAAAACTTTACATAAATGATGAATGCTTGGCTTATTCTTGAATTATATCCATTTCAGTACTTATTTTGCTGACATCATTTCGGAAGAAATTCCTGAAAAGTGGAAAATAATTTTCTTTTATATTAAGAACATATTGTTTAAAAATAAAGACTGACAAATATAACTTCTGATATTTTAAGGTGCTGATTATAGAGCCAATGAAGCTATGTCACAAAATAAGTCTCACCCATTTAGGTTGCACTAATATATGAGGGGGACCTCCCCAAATCAAAACTTATTTATTAAAATTTGTGTTTTTATTCTTACATGTTTAAACTTCAATCACCTTCAAAGTACTTTCCATTTGAGGCAATACACCCATCAAGATGCTTTTTCCATTTCTCACATTTTTCGAACTTGTCCATTTTGATGCCTTTCAGTGCTTCTGTCATATTTTTCTCACCTTTTCTGCATTGGCAAAATGTTTCCCTTGAAGGACTTTTCTCACATGGGGAAACAAACCAAAAATCCACTCGGGGCAAGATTGAGTGAATAGGGAGGGTGGAGCGTGGGGTTCATGTCATTTTTGGTCAAAAGTGCTGAACACTCCGAGCAGTGTGGACAGATTGTGTAAATCACCCATCATAAAATGGGCAAATGCTTTGAAAGAATCGCCAAAAAATTATTCACTTAAGCCTAACACAGCCTCCTGCAACAACACTGGCTGGTACACTGATGTCAATGGGTTCCTAGAACATTTACCTAGCGGGGAAGCATGCATTACAAGGGGCCCACCCTCCAAAAAATAATTCTGGGTTTTCTGGGTCCCCTCTTGTACATTATATGTATTTGGGGGCACTTCAAATATCACAGACAATTTGTAAGAACATACTTCTTCATGAATGTTATAACCATTTGTGGTAATAGTTGATGTTTGTTGAGACCTTATATATTGGGTACTATTTGAGTACTTTCCATGAATTATATAATTTAGCACAAAAAAGCCCTATGAGATAAGTACTATGATCATCTATGTTTTACATACTAGGAAAATAGGATACAAAGAATTAAATAAATTGCCCACCTAGTAAGTAACAGAGCTGGAATATGAACCTATGAGTGTGGCTTTCAAGTCTATTTATTCTATTTATCTTGAAGGTGCAACTGTTTCTTTTTTAAAACTGTCATATCATATAAGAAAGTGATCTAAAGACCCATAAGTTAAAAGTACATACCACAGCAAATGTATGTTTACATCTTGAAAATTTGCATCATTTAATAGTTTACTAATATTTTATGTACCTTATCTTAGACAATGTATATTATAAAACACATCTTAAAATATACTTAAAGAATGAAAAATGAAATAATACTTAAAATAGTTTGATGTGATCCTCACTGAAATATTAGCATTTCATTTTTTTAAATGGAATATTGATTATACTTCAAATGCAGCAATCCAAAGGTATAGATCTAAGCTCAGTTTATTTTAATACTGATTTTGATGGTTATCAGAGCGGCAACCTCAAAGATACATCAAATTTGTACTTTCATGGTCTACACAGCAAATCTACCTCCCTGAGTACTCTGCTCTAATACTTATTTCTTCAAACCTTCAGAAACATTTTCTTATTGCACTTTCTAACAGTTTTTTACTGCAGGAGTTGTATACTTAAGTTTATAAAGGAACGTATTTAAATTTGACACCATATTATTTTTCATGTATTATTTCCATTAACTTCATCACAAGGAGCATAATTTTTTTTCCAATGGTACATGATTTTCTTTGAACTCACACTATTAAGCAGAAGACATTGAAAGAAACATCTAAACATGTATCATGAACTTTAGAGAAAATATGTCTTGAATTCAATATTGTTTGACTTTATGACTGAAAGCTTTGGATGTAAATCCACAGTTCAAATGGTTATCTTAGTAGTTTGAATTTTTGAATACTGCTTTATGAAATCTGATTAGATTGTCATGAATTTTAACCTGGCTGGTTTGCATGGACTTGTTGCATGGACTTGCAACCTGGCTGGCAAATAGCTCACTCTAGAAGTAGGAAAATGTCGGTTTTGTTATTTCCTGGTTTGTGTATTCTTTATCACTGTTAATTTTAACCTACAGTGCACTTGAAAACATCTTAAGTCTTATTTGTCCATTTTATTAGGGCTACTTTATTAAAACTACACAATGTGAACCGGAAATGTATCCAATGTGCATACACACAATATGTTGCAGTAAGCTAAAAGATAAGAAAGAGGGTTGATCTCTTTACCTTAAGGAACAAACATTCATCTATCAGAATAGCTCAGATCTGACATGTGACTCCATATGTCATGGAAAAAGTGAGTGCACTAGTGTCACCCTTATTCTAAGCATCGAAGCTTAACTTTTCCTTGGAAAAATATCGGTTGGAATTCTAATGTATTCTTCATGCGCCCCAAAAGATTGTTTTGGCAATGGACTTTGGAGATCACTATCGTGAGCCTAGAAACCATATTTAGACTCAAAAGCAGGAGTCCCCAGACCCTGAGCTGCAGACCTGTACCAGTCCGTGGCCTGTTAGGAACTGGCCCCACAGCAAGTGGTGAGCGCAGGTGAGCAAGATCAACTGTATTTATAGCCTCTCCTCATCACTCACATTACTGCCTGAGCTCTGTTTTCTGTCAGATCAGTGGCGGCATTAGATTCTCATAGGAGCTCGAACCTCATGGTGAACTGTGCATGCGAGGGATCTAGGTTGTGTGTTCCTTGTGAGACTCTAATGCCTGATGATCACCCCCCTGCCTTCATGGGAAAACTGTCTTCCCGCAAACCGGTCCCTGATGCCAAAAATGTTGGGGACCAATGCTCTAAAGGATGGAAAGCTTTGTTGTTCACCAACACAGGAAAATCTAACACATTCTTAGATCCCTTGACCAAAGAGAACAGTGAGGACATGCATTTCGGGTGGAGGATTACTGACCAATAAACTAAATTCTATTCACCATTAACAAGGCCTTCACCACTGCCCAATAGCAAACCCTGTCATGATTCATTAATACTCTACTCTTTACACTTAACCGTGTCAAAAATGAAGTAACTGTTACTTATTCATGGACATCAATGTCTACACAATTAAGTTCTTAAAATGTTAAATGTCAGGTTAGCTTCTCTTCCCTGGTCCTTCATTTGTAGTTTGGTAGTTTTGTAAAGTGCTCACGGGTATAAACACTATCACCTGTCTACTTGGTGTGAATCTTGGCTCTGCTGCTTCCTATTGTGTTGCCTTGGGCAATTTATTTAACCCGCCTCTGCCTCTGTGGCCTGAATGTGAAACACATGTGGTCATAATGATAATAATAACAACAATAACAACAGCCATGGTAATAGTATTAAGAAGAAGAATACTTGACATATACAGCCAGTGAGAGGTTTTCATAAATTGAGATAGTTTACACTCCCACCAACAGTACAGAAGCATCCCCTTTAAAAATAAATAAAATAAAATAAACAGATAAAGAATACTTGGAGCAATGTCTGGCACATAGAAAAAACTCAATAAGTATTAATGCTCAAAAATATTGTTTGTTGTCATTGACCTGAGATTTGATGTTATAGTAGTTTATGCGTACATGCAAAATGCCACCTTATCCCGGAACCATTGTTTATCCAATTGTGTTTGCCAGCTGTCAATGCCTGGTGGGAGAACATGGCTGTCTTCTAAAGTACTAATCTCAAGAGGTTAGTATATTTTCATGAATACTGTTAATATCCCAGAGTGATCTATTAAGAATGCTCTCCTCTTGTGATATTCAGAAACTACTTGAGTATATTTGTTATGTTTTCAGATTGTTTGAGATGTTTCAATATGTTTCAGATTGGTCAATAATTTTTTCCACATTAACTGCAGCCTGTACTCACATTTCTCTGAGGTCTACTTCCTCCTCTTCTGTTTTTTGAGAACCTCAGTAAGGGAATGCTTTTAGCTCTGTGGATATACCCAAGGCTGCTGAATCCTGAGCACAGTGAATGCTAAACACGACAAGGTTCATGGTGTTAGATGCTTTCTAGCAGAGTCATGTAGGTATATGTGGGGGAAGAAGTTGTGTTTCACAATTCTGACAATAGATCAACAATATGGCATGATAATTTCTGCGAATTTTCACTAAATTTATGGCCATGACATTTTACACTTAGGCCTTGTAAATTTTTTTCTAACCATTGCTTTATTAACAAAAAGTATTTTAACAGGTGCCCATCCAATCCACTGCTTCCTGACACAGATTCACCATGCACATCAAGGGTTTTCCAAGGTGATAGAGTTCTTCCAAGCCCGGATATAGTCTTTTCTGAGCTCAATTCTTTTGTATGCCCTTTCTTCCACTCCGTACCTGTAGGACATTTTGTCTGTCTTTACACATACATATATGTTCAGGTTCCAAAGCAGTGAGAACATCTGAAAACTTACCCCTTCTTCCTTTGAGACCTCTTTTCAGTTTATAGATCAGCCTATGTGAAGAGGATAACATCCTTGGGGTTTTCTACTAAGAAGTCATTGTCTTCAGGTTATAGAAAGTTCGAAGGTGAAAATAATTTGAAAGCTATGAAGTTACAGTTGCCATACAATATACAGGATGCGTAATCAACTTGAATTTTAGAGAAACAAGGAATTATTTTTAATTAATAGGTATGTCCCAGATATTGTATAGAACCAATATTTGGAACCAGGATACTAGTATTCTATGTTTTTATTTACTGCACCTGGCAATCCTATGAGAAGTTCCTATGAAGGTAATTATTACACAGAATAAAATGCGGTAGGTACTTCCAAGTACAAAATGCATTTATGACTTCCCAGAAAAGAAGTCATTTACTAGTTATAATTTGTCTTCATCTTTTTGAGAAACTTAGACACATAATCTACAAATAATAAACCAGCGAAAGCTACCTACTTACCAAAAACTGGAATATCAATAACATGAGATAATGATAAATTAGCATTTATTTTAAGTTGGACTTTAAATTTTTATTTTAAAATAAATAATGTAGTTCCAAGGTATTTCATTATATGTATGTATAATGTATGCATAAGTGTTTTATATATATGTATACACACACGCGCGCGTGTCCACATTTGTTGCCATACAAATTACCACAATTTAGCAGATGAAGGCAGCATAAAGATCGTACCTCACAGTTCTGTAGGTGAGAAGTCTAGGTATAATGTAGCTCAGCTGGATCCTCTCCTTAGAGACTTCCTGGGCTAGAATCAAGGCATCGGCCCCTAGGGAGGATTTCATGGAGAATTTATTTCCATGTTAATGCAGGTTTGGGGCCATATTCAGTTCCATGCATTTGTGGGTCTAAGGCCCCATTCCTTGCTGGCTGTTAGGGTCCTTCTCACTTGTGGAGGCCTCCCACATCCTCTGAGTCATCGCCCTATTTGTCCTCACAGCCATCCACAGCTGGTGGAGTCTGTTCATGCTTCGGTTCTCCCTGCCTCCACTTTATTTCTGTGTCTCCTGCCTGATCTTCTTAGGGGCTCACACAATTATATTGGACTTAATTGGATAATTCAAGATCACATCCCTAGCTTATACTTCATAACCTTAATCCTAGCCACAAAATCCCTTTTGTAGTATTCACGGGTTCCAGGGATCAGGGTGTGGACATTATTTGGAAGCGGAACGCTATTCTGCTTACCACACACCCCAGTTTCTCTGATACTTTCTGTGATCAATATTGTAACTGAGGCATTTAATATGGTTATTACAATTGGGAAGTGATAAAAAGACAAAATCAGACAATAAACAAAACTTTGGCAACTCGATGCCAATTGAACTCATGGACAATTAATAGAACATGCTTTTTAACTTGGATGCTTATATTGATAACTATGTCCTTAGCCATTTTGGTAGTGATTTAAGGATTGAGAATAAACAGCTGTTTAATATGGGCACTCAGAAAGTCAGTAGAAACCCACACTTTGTTCATAATAGAAGCAGATTTGTCCTAGGGTGGTTAATTTAAAGGTAATAAAATAATATGAAAGGACATAGAAGTTGTGATCATGACACATTCTTAAATGAACCAGATTCCGTTTGGTATATATGAAAAATTAAAGCATGGGTCCAAGAGTGCTGTAAGAGAAATTTTCTCATTCTTTTTGGTGAGATCTAACATCAGCATATAGATGGCTTCATCAATTATTGAGAAAAAGAATAAGAAAAGAAAAATGACTGATTGGGATGCTTCATTTTGAAGTCTGATTTTGAAGCCCTTGGGTTGCATGTAGCTATAGGTCTAAATCCTTCAGAATTCGCTGTTTCTCTCTCACCAGCTCATCTACTTAAATTTCTTATTGTATAAAAGTAAGACACTTAAAAAGTTTTAACACACTGTCAAATAACAAAATGTATGTGTTAAACTTTGAAATGTATGAGCTGCATATATCTGAAGTTAAGAAACAGGTCTTTGTCTAGATAAATATCACTTAGGATGAAGCAAAGGAAATGAGTTTACATTTAAAATATTGCTTTGTCTCAAGGGTTATGTGTTCATGTCTTTGAACGATTTCTTCTTCACGGCTATTTTCATTCTCTTCTGCATTCAGAAGTGTAGCAATGAATTTCAGAGTTCTTATGTTTGCCATCTAAGGTCTTTGTCTTGTTTATTCCTATCAGAGTATCATGGATTCCAATGACAGTCTAAAACCATGAAAACAAAATTGAGACAAAAGTGATAGTGAATGAATGTTAACAAGTCATTGATTAGTTCCTATGTTTTTGTGGCACTCACATTTAGAGAAGCATAATAAAGAGTCCACATAAGAGGAAGAACTCCAAAAAACCCCATAACCTGTTAAAAATTGTGTACTTGTTCTCACATGTTTAAACTTCAGCCACCTTTAAAGTACTCTTTGTATTTTTTTTTTTTAAGGTGCTTTTTCCACTGCTCAAAACAGTTTTTGAACTCATCAACTTGGATGCCTTTTAGTGCTTCTGCCATTTTTTTGTTTCACCTCTTCCACGCCTATAAAACATTTCCCTTTGAGGAGTTTTTTTAATCTGGAGAAATGAAAAAAAGTTTCTGGGGTGAGATTGTGTGAATAGGGAGAGTTGGGCATGGAGGTCATGCTGGTTTTGGTCAAAAACAACTGAACACTCAGCACGGGGTTGGCTGGTGTGCTCATAAATGAAGTGAGAATACACGCTGAAAAAAATCTCCAGTCTGTGTGCTGTCTCCCTGCTCTCTTGATGGTTTCTTTGGCTTTGCAGAAGCTTGTCAGTTTAATGAGGTCCCACTTGTCTATCTTCTCTCTTAAGGCCTGTGGGTTTCAGGTTTTGTTCAGGAATTGGATGCCAGTTCCAACTTCCATAAGGGTGTGTCCTGCATTTTCTAAGGTTCTTATGGTTTGAGGTTTTACCTTTAGGTTTCTGATCTATTTAGAGTTAATTTTTGTGTATGGGGATAGATAGGGGTCTGGATTTTTTTAAAAAATGTGGTACATATACATGATGGAATACTATGCAGCCATAAAAAAGAACAAAATCATGAATTTCGCAGTAACCTGGATGGAACTAGAGTCTATAATACTGAGTGACCTCTCACAGAAACAAAGATCTAAGTATCACATGTTCTCACTCATATAATGGACCTTGAACATTCAATGTAATACTATAAGAAAAGGATTGACAGTGGTGGGAAACTATGGAGGGGGGAGGGAAGGGAAGGGAGGTGGGATTAACGGTAGTCAATGTCTGTCTGGGGATGGGAGACACCCCTTATCAACAAGGGTGCCTGAACGAAGCGTATTTGTATACCTAACCCTTAACTGTACCCCACAATATCAAAATAAAAAATATTGATTTAGAAAAAAAATCTCAAAAAAAAAAAAATGCACTGAAGTCGAACACAGCCTCTCACAACAATGCCAACTGGTGCAATGATGCCAATGGGTTCCGAGATCACTTACCTAGTGGGAGAAGCCTGCACTACAAGGGGCCTGCCCTCCAAATCATAATTCCGGTAAACACTAATAAGCAAAAGTGCCTGCCATTTTAAAGGCATCATTTCTAATTAAGGTTAATATCAATGATTTTTCTTATATTTTACAAGATTACGCAGGTACTTGTCTATTATGTTCAATGCTGCCATGCAAGCATAGTGCTAATAGTATCTTTCTAACTGTTCAATCTAAAATGCAGATATGGCCTCATCTATCCTCAAATTCACCTCGGAGTTAACTGCAAACTGTTTCATATTATCAGAAATACTTTCTAATTCTATATCATCATGTTTTGAGCTATTCTTTTTTACCTCATCTCAGATATTTCATACTTATAAACTCTCAAAAGATACTTGCCCATACTGTGTAAACTACATAGAGTTTCAATTTGTTTTACACTTCTAAGTACATAAAGTCCTGTGCCTTTAGGTGATATTGATTCTTCATTTACAGTTTTTGTCTATGTTAGAAAGATTTCAAGTAGCTTATATATGTATGGATAAAGAGAAAATGCAGGCAGAGTAAAAAAGATTGGATCATGCAATTCAGTAAATTTGGGGTAAATGGCAAAACCTACATTTTTCATTTACCCCAAATTTGCTCACTCTTATAATATTACATTGGATCATATAAGCCAGAAAATTTGAGGTACCTCGAAAAAATCTATTCTCAGTAATTTTTAATAATCATTAATCTGGTAAAAGTTATTCTGATTAATAAATTAAAGAAAAAATTATTCTGATGTCTGACTAATGGTAAGAAAGACATTACCTAAGACTACTGTGATAGTGTTAAAACTATGGCAAAGGGGAGACAGATTGACTCAACTTTGAAAACAGTAAAGACAGCAGGGGATTTGTAGCCAAGGAGCTGGTTGAGGGTAATGGAATAATTACTAAGAAGACACATCACAGGTAATGACACTGTATAGGAATGCAGTCCTTGCTGCTGTACCAGATCCTTTTAATAGACCCTTTATACAATTCTTAGAATCAATGAAAATAAAAAGCTTCATATATTTTGTATTGTTGTCAATGAGTATGGATAATATAATCAATGTATTTGTGATTTTTTATTATATAAAACTATAATGCCTCTTGATTAAAAAAACAATTGTAATCTGTTTTCTCTTACATGCTAAACCGAATTCCTACTGAAAGGCAGAATTCCTACTGAATAACAGAATTCCTACTGAAAGACAGGCCAGGGTGATCAGATACCAAGAGTTCAAGCGAGGAATTTGATAAGGTCTTGAGAGTGACAAGATATCAGATTCGGGAGGATTCTCTCTAAACTGACCTAGCAGGATTTGGGCTAAAACTGGATTCCACAGAGACAGACACTGAAGCCCAAGGTTGAGGCCTAGCTGAGAAGTGGGCTCAGAGGAGCCTGACTAAAGTTGGGTCAAGGAGAGAGTCTTGGTCAGTTGTGTAGTGACTACAACAAAGAAGAACATGCTAATTCAACTCAAGTCTGATTTTATCATTTCGGTTTCAGGGTTTTTAACAAAAACTACACTGCAAGGCAGTTACGAAGACAAGGTGGCATATAAGCAGAGGTGGTGAGGAAAGGCGCCATGGGACTATTTTAGAGCCCAACAAGTACAACTGCTCTGTGGCATGCTTGGTGTACTGAAGGAGCTACAGAAAATTCACTATGAATAGAGTGAAATGATCAAAGGATAGAGACATAGTACTTCAGGGAAGAGGTATCCTGGGGACCATTTCAGACCTTAGAGGACATTGTGAGATCTTTGGGAAGAGGAATACTGGGGATCATTTCAGACCTTAGAGGACATTGTGAGATCTTTGGTTTTAACTCAGAATGAGATGGGAGCCCATTGGAGGATTCTGAGTAGAGAAAAGATCTGATTTTACATTTCAACGAGGTTGATCTGGTTGCTAAGATGAAATAGAGCATAAGAAGGCAAGAGTGGCAGCAGGGAGATCAATGAGGGAGTTTCTACAATAGCCCAGGGCAGGCATAGTGGTGACCTGTTTCAGGAGACTATCGGTGAAGATGGTAAGTAATGGTATGATTCTGAATATGTATGCAGAGGTGAAGGGTTTGCTGATGGATAAGACTAATATGCTAGAAAAATGAGATAATTTTTTTTTTCCTAGATGGGAAAGACTGCAGCAAAAAATAGACAATTTGAGGGAAGAACAGCAGCTTGGTTTTGGACATTGTTTTTCAATGCCTAGTAGACTTCCAAATGGAGGAGTCAGGGCCTAAGGATAGATAATATTTTGAACCACTGGGTCTGATCATCTAGGAAGTGAGGGTCCATAGATTGGTCTAATGACTGATACCTGGAGTGATCACTTATTTCTCTGTGTTGTCCTCCCTTGCCTCTGCTGGTCACTCTGGATTGACTTCGAAATCACATTTTAGTTGTGTTCTTTCATGCCACTGTGAAAACAGCTTCATGGTACTTTCTGAATCACGTACTTGCCTGTTGACTGGTCTCCTCTTCCATTGTACTGTGAGTTCCTTGAAGAAAAGCTCTTTACCACCTAAGTGATTCTTGAATGCAAGAATACATAAGCCTTTGCGCTTAAGATAAACGCTAAGTGATATTTGTTCCTGTCTTCCTCACCCACCTCGTCTCATGCTATTCTGCTTGGCTCACCCACCCCAAGCACCTTCATCAGTTGCTCATAGACATATCACTGTCTCAATTCCTCCAGCCTCAGGGCTTCTTCTGACTGTTTTTCCTCATGGAATGCTTTTCTCCCTGCATTCTTTGATATGCTAATTTATTTTAATCTACCATGTTCTAGTGAAAATGCTAAATTTTAAGATACTTCCTGAACTTTCATTCTGATCCTCCTCCATTTTGTCTCTGCTAACAGTGTAAATGTGTGAATTCATAGCCATGATCACAATTTATGGACTTATAAGTATTTATATGATTACTTGTTTACTACTTAATTTCTTAATAGTTCTGTGAGAACAAAAGACCACATTTTTTAATTTATTCATAGGAATGCATTCCTTGCCATGGTACCAGACACTTAATAGACCCTTTATAAAACTCTTAGAATAAATGAAAATAAAAAGCTCCATGTATTTTGTATTGTTATAGATGAGTATGGATAATATAATCAGTGTATTTGCGATTTTTTTATCATATAAAACTATAGTGCCTTTTGGTAGAAACAATTGTAATCTGTTTTCTCTTACATATGAGCTTATGGGGTAAGAATTAGTCTCCCACTTGCTCAGCAGCACCTGGTTTTTATAAGTCAGTAAACATTTTCCCTTTGTACAGAAAAAATGTACTTACAAGATCTGGATCCCACCCTTAGGGAATGTTCCATTTCCTCTCACGACTTTAGCATGTCATGTGGAGGAACATATCAGAAATGTATATTTGCTTCTGAGAAACCACAGCATAGGAGCAACTATTTTTCAAACTCAGTTTTATCAAAAACAGAAGTTCAAGAAACATCCATACACCCTGCAGATTACTCATTTATGTGAAAAAATTGTAAGGCTAGAAAACAGTTTTTAAAATCATTTGTTTTATCTTATAACTCTTCCTTTATTCGGATAACAAGTTCAATATAAATACCTCATAAAAAGTATTTACAGATGCTCAAATCAATAAGGGTTTGGCCTACATTATGTGTACTAACCAAATTGTAATGCTTTTTATCATTAAAAGATATATGTGCATATATTTGTAAAATTAAATACAATTATTGTTTCCAAATTTATACAAAGTAGCTCTAACTATTGAAATCTAGAAAATCCTAAGTATTCCACTTTAACAAGTATTAAAAGCTATTTATAAAGTTAAATATTATTGTCATTTCAGTTAATTGAACATACAAATAAGATAAAACTGCCGACTAAATCAGTTTTAACATATTTTAGTTCCCCTCTGAAATTACCAAATTATTTTCTTTGTATAAAAGCACCACTGTAATTAGAATTAATTAATCATATAATTAGAAGTAATGGACATTTGGAAACAGAAAGATGAAACTAGACCCCTGCTTAGACCTGAGATTTCCTCTCAAGGTCGTTACCATGAAGAAGTGACAACATGAAATTATATGACTCATTATTTTATACTAGTTTTTACAATAGTAATTACTAAATATATTTTGAGAAGCTATGTAAAACTTCTTAGGATATAGAAATTTTCAATAACTGTAAAATTCTGAATTGCTAGTAGAAAATTTATAACATTGTACTTTATTACTGTCATTTCAAAGTGACTTTTGAAAAAATCTGTTTGAATTAATAAATATACTCAATAAAGGATTAATTTTAAAATTATTTCTATGATATTTAACAGCTTAAATTGTTAGTATGCTCAATAGATACATATACATTTAAAATGTGTCCCTCATAATCTGATACAGCAAATATGACTTGAAGGTTTTCAAAAATATAGATAATCCAATCACTTTATTTTATTTTATTTTATTTTATTTTTGAGTTGGAGTCTCACTCCATCGCCCAGGCTGGAGTGCTCATGGCCACCCCAGCATTCTCCTGCTGGGCTCTGACTGTCCTTCTGCCTCAGACTTCCAAGTAGCCAGATCTACGGGTGTGCGGTACTTTGCCTGGCTAATTTTTTTTAAATTATTATTATTGTAGAAACAAGGTCTTGCCAAGTTGCCCGGGCTGGTGTTGAACCCTCGAGCTCAGGCGATCCACTCACCTAGGCCTCACAAAGTGCTGGGATTACAGGCTGAGCCACTGATCCCTGCCAACCCAATCATTTTAAAAGGGTTGAGAGTTCTGTGTATTCTTTTTAGCCCATATTACAAACTGTAAGTAATAGAATATGTTTATTAATAAAATTTATTTGCCTTCCAACAAACATTTATTTCACTGATTAATATTTTGAACCATCTAAAGTTAAATCCAGGGAAAGTAAATCTCAGTATAAATACTAGGAGAGAATCTAGGTGAATTACACAAAATCAAGTGCATTCAAGCATCGTCAAGCAATAAAAGTTGAGAGTGTTTTCTTGAGTTTTCTAATTTCCTTTTTTCTTTTCCAGTCTAAAATTTTGAAGGGTTGACAGAATTATCACTCACACCTCTTCTCAAAGAAGCAGTATACAATTTAATAAACAAAAATACACTTTCCCAGGTGTTGATAAAGCTTTTCAAACTAAAAGTTATCTTAATGTGTCTATTAGTCATATTAGTGGCAGCAAATGACACTGATCCATTTTTAGGTGTGATCATAGCATCTGAAGAATTTTCCTGAACAGGCTACTTAGCACATTCTGGCAAATTGTACTAATTACCATTTGCGCTTACAATTTTCAGTGATATTGTAAAGAACAACCACTCATTTATTTGCCTAATTCTCCCAAAGAGTTTGCACTTTGTAATATATGTGTATGCCATGATATTTGGGTTTCTAACTTCTTGATATATTTACTATTTATTTCCTTTGTATGTATCTGTTTTAATATGAAAATTATCTCTTCTCTGAAATTAATTTTTTAGGTCAATCTCTTGGCTTTCGGAGTTATCATATACAAAGTCTTTCGTCACACTGCAGGGTTGAAACCAGAAGTTAGTTGCTATGAGAATATCAGGTAAATGTTTCTTTAAGCCTATTTCTTTGGTAACTGAAAGCTTTAGGAAGTCAAAGGACAAGTAACTTTTGGAATTGTTGTTTTTAAATGATTTTAAATGTTGATTTTAAATGATTTTAAATGTTGATTTTAAATGATTTTCAATCTTCCACCATATTTAAAATACTTATGGAAAATAGCATTTCATATGTTTATAAGACTAAAATCTACAGGTTAATTGGTAACTGGAGCAATTATTTCAAACATACACCCCTTTGAAATGGAAAGATGGTAAAGTAGACCTTAGTGATTTTCTTTTGTAAAATGTTTTTCAGAGCTCGATAACTGTTTCTTTCTTGTTATTCCTAGTTTGCATGTTGCCATGATTTTTCCTTCAACCCTTCTCTTTAAAACTGATTTATTGAAACCTTGAAAATGATTTGTCCAGGAAAAGCTGAAATATACTATAGGGAACATTGGAAACAACTGACTATTTGTGTTGCTTGGGAACACTCCTGTAGTTTCAATACCTTACACAAGATTTATAGTTGGAATTTAGCAAATGTTTGATCGATTACTTCTTTTTTAGCCCTCACCATTCATAGTTTCATGTAGTGCGCTGGGTTTAATAAAATTAAAAATTACTTATTTTTTGAGATATGCTGCTAAAACACCTGCAGCAAAGGATGATTGGACAAAAAATGAATGAGCAAATAATTATGAGCTGCTTTAGCTTCAAGGCAGTGTACTCAGTACGCAGGACGGAATATTGTCTTCCCAAAAGTCACAGGCAATCAGTTGAAAATGTGTAAGAGCGAGTATGCGTGTGTATTTTTTCTCTAATTTTCAAGAAAACAATATTCTGCAGTGAATTTATTTTGACGTAACTGTATCGCAAAAGCAAAAAAATAAATAAACCTACTTTTATATCCTACGCTCTTTTCTCTACTAAACCTGAAAGGAAAGCAGTCTCCTTTGATGTCATGGATATGGGTTGACCCAAGTCCATATAATCTACTTTTCAGGGTTTCGTAGGGAAAAGACTTCCTAACAGATATATGTCTTACTGCATATATGAATTACTGCAACATTAGATTTGAAATCAAAGCATACACACTGCAGTACACCAGATAAAAGTGTTTTAAGAGGACGGAAATGCCTTTAAAAATACCGTGTTTTAATAACTGTACCTTGACTTTGGAAGTATACCCCTGCCACAGTACAGTAGCATACCCTGAAGGCTGCCCCATGAAACTGCAGCATAACTTGGTTTCAGAAATTATTCTTGGTCTCTAAGATTTCCTGATGATACCCCAAACTTACTTCCACTTAATTTGAGTAAGGAGTCTGGTGTGCTGACGGATGTGTTGAAGGTGCAGGGCTTTCGTCAATGAAACATTCCAAATCTGTGCTAGGTCTTGTGCACGAGGAGCCCTCGCCCTCCTGTTCCTCCTCGGTACCACCTGGATCTTTGGGGTCCTCCACGTTGTGCACGCATCAGTGGTTACTGCGTACCTCTTCACTGTCAGCAATGCCTTCCAGGGGATGTTCATTTTCTTATTCCTGTGTGTTTTATCTCGAAAGGTAAACAATTTCTTATTTTGTATTGTCATGCAGCATCAGTTCTCAAATTAATAGAAAATCCTGATCCTCATAGATTTATGACTTCTGCCTTTATTGTCTAAGTGCAGTGGATTTCAGTGCAAAAATCATCAGAATACCTAGGTGCTCATAGGAAAATATGCTTTTTAAAAATCTTGCTATTAGGGGCACAAATATAGCTTATATGCACTTGAGCATATCCTGACAAATAATCAGAAAGCAATAATACCCTAGAAAACCAGATGTAACAATTTATTGTGATTTGAAAAATTTTGATGTGATTATCACTATTATATGTAACATTTCTTCCTTTCTTCTTCTGTTTTCTTTCTCTCTCTCTTTTTTTTTTTAGATACAAGAAGAGTATTATAGATTGTTCAAAAATGTTCCTTGTTGTTTTGGATGTTTAAGGTAAACATGGAGAACTATGAATAAGTATAACTGCACAAAAATGTTTAAAAATTCAAGCTGTGGATGAACAATGTGCAAAAAATGACTCAATCAAATCATCAATTTATCAGTTACTAGATAATCAAATATTTTCAATCAGTTTTTCTGTTTACAGTATAGGAACTGTAAATAACAAGAGATGAAATTATGTACCATACAGCTATAATATGCTTTCCCACATGACATAGTTATGTCAAAAATAGTATTGCAGTTATTTGGAAAGTAATTGGTTTCTCAGGAGTGATATCACTGCACCCAAGGAAAGATTTTTTTTTTCTAATTCAAGAATTATATGAATATCCTGAAGGAAACCACTGGCTTGATATTTCTGTGACTCATGTTGCCATTGAAACGAGTCCCCTACCACCTTGGTAATGAGCTCCGTTACAGAAAGTGGAACATGTGAGAAAGAAGGAGTAGAATGTCAAACAGTGCAAAGGGAATGACTGTTAGAACAGTGAGATGTATTCTGAATAAGTTTGCTTTTCTGTAAACTAGATGAGGGACTGTTGAGATAAAATAAAGGATTGAGGAAACGCGTCTTACCGTTTTGTGAATTGTTCTGAACTTAAATTTCTACTAAGACCTCTGTTGGCTGTATCTATTTCTTTTCCTAATAGCCTAAAAAAAGAAAACAAAAAAAAAACTCCACAAATTAGAAAAAAAAACCCAAGAGTATCTGTTTTTAGGTTAACATTAAATTGAGATATATGCTATTTCTATACTTATTTCAGATTCTTAATCAGTAAAATATAAGCTTGTCAAAATATCTTGCCAATGTTTGTAAATATAAAAATGGTGTGTATAAAGTTGTAGTATTCTATTCTGTTATCTTTCAGTCTAGTGAAAATTATTCTATCTCATTAGACAAGTATATTTGAGTTCCTTGTTATCTTTAATCTTAGAAATATTGCCGGTCACTTTACATTATCCCCTTTTAATTTACTATTTTTAAAAGGGCATTGTAAATATAAAAGTATTCATAAAGTGAATTGCTATTTTTTCTGTCCAGAAAAGTACACTTTAAAAAATGTTATTTATAACAAAGAAATTATCAAGACTATAGAAGTTTTCACAGTGGTTCTATTTTCTGACAGTTTTCTATCTATTAAAGCAGATCTGCTTACATGTGTGGCTTCTATCTACCCTTAAATCTTCTCATTAATGTGTAGAAGCAGTGGCTTTGATTTAGAATATATATATAAGTAATTGTTCCTCACCTACCTGGAAAAGTGTGCCAATGCACTAAATGTGATTTTAAATTAATTTCTCCAGCTGTTGAAATGAAGTCTGCCAAATCTTGCTCTCACAAATAAAACGTTATCTAAATGAAGCAATTCTGCTCCTGCTTTGCCGAGTTGTTATCTCAAGAAAGAAAGATTGCCAGTAGGTCTTTTCTGTTTGTAGACAATCTATGATAATAACTTGTTATTATATCTTCTCATTTCCAGTAAGCCTGTGATCTATTATTCTCATTGCCATTATGGGATACTGTTATAGGAATGTGATGTTGAAATACAGATCTGTTCAATACATATACACAAAACCATATGTGGTAGACAGAATAATGCCACCCTCAAAATGTCCATGCCCTAATCCTCAGAACCTGTGAATCTGTTAGATTACATGGTAAAGAGAATTAAGGTTGCTAATCAACTGACCTTGAGATGAAGAGATTATCCTTGATTAGCCAGGTGGGTCCCAAGATAATCATGAGGGTCCTTATAACTGAAGGAGAAAGGCAGAAGAGGGAGGGTGTCACAGTGACACAGACTCTGCCAGCCATTGCTGCCCTGAGACAGAAGAAGTCCACAAACCAAGGCATGAGGGCAGCTTCTAGATGCTGAAAAGGCAAGAAAATGGATGCATCCCTAGAGCCTCCAGAAGGAACTCAGCCCTGCTGATCCCAGAGTTTAGCTCAGGGAGACACATTTCAGACTTCTAACCTCCAGATCGGTAAGACAATAAATCTGTATTGTTTTAAGCCACCAAGATTGTGATAATTTGTTACAGCAGCCATAGGGAACTAATACTATGGAAGTATTTATGCAATAAGATTGTTAGAAACAAACTACTATTCCTGTCACTAGGGCGTTAGCTCAAGTGTCTCGTTTTCACCCACTTTCCCACAGAGAGCGATGGAGAAAGCCTGTGTTCCTAAACGTGGTATTTAATCCACATATCTGCTTATCTGCCCCGTTTTTGCTTTTGTTCTATGAACATTTTTTTGTTTATACTGAACTGTTTACCTTTCTCCAAACTTACTGTGGTTTACTAAATTCCTTATTTCCTCCAAGTGCCAAACTGTGCCCCGACAAATATCTACCTGTCCCAAATTCATCTTTCTCTATGAATCCTTCCTTGGCTCACACAAGGAATTGATCACTTCCACATTGTGTCACAATGTGTCTACTACTTATCTATTTAACATTTATTACACAGTAATGCAATGATTTAGCCCAACCTCAGAACATTCATTGTGCGGAGTTTTGTTCTGCCTTGAAGGCAGCTACCTTTTTTCTTTGGGGATTCCTGTATCAGTATGACTTATCTTCTGCTTCCTCCTGACCATGTGATTGATGTGATAGCAGGTCTGGACGCTCTGAACAGTCTGACCTTTGCGCTTTTGCTTTTGGCATTCCCTTCTGGAAGCCCACTGACGCAAGCCCCTCATGCCTGTCTCCCATTCATCATACAGTTAGGTGGGAAGGGATGGCCCCACAATTTCAAATCAGTGAAGGAGAAGAGTCAGAGGAATTAGTTCATCAGGCTAGCCTTGAGTTTGTACTATGCTTCAGCTCCGTTTTCCAGAAAAGACATTTCTGGGGGATTTGTAAGGAGCTTGCCAAAATAATAAAGCCAAGCTTCATTTTCCATTTGGTGGTTATTCCTCATTACATTCCTCAATTCATAGTGAGTAGGGTAAATATAGGATTTAAGAGTCAACATCCTCAATCTGTAAAACATATCACGAGTTCATCAGTCAATCCTAATGTACAAATGCCACTTTCCCTCATAGACAAATGAAGGGGGAGTCAGGGAGTTATAAGATCTCAAAAGATTCAGAGAAACTCAATACTTTAAGCTTGGCCTCAAGCAGTGAGGTAGACATACATCAAAGTATAAGATACATTCTCTGACTGTATGAAAACTTGCTATTAACTAGAGATGAAATAATTCCCTGATTAAAAAAAATCTGTCAGTCAATTGATTATTCTGTGGTTAGAAAAACTTATTTACATGCAACATAGCAATTAGAAAATATATGAGAGAGTCTATAAACAAATACCTCCCAATCTGCATATAGGCATCACCAACAATCCTTACACAATAATTGAATGGTGACATCATTTCTTCAATCCTTTTCAACTCAATGCCAGCCCCTTAAAATTAAGCACTAACTCTGCATTTGTTAATTTCTGTATAGTCTGTCTAACTTATACCTATGTTCAATGCCCTATACAATAGAACCCTTTCTTATGTGTCAACATGATTGTCTAATTTCCCCAACCTGACATTTTTTAGGAAAACATAACCTTTGAATTCAGTATGGATTCAGAATGAGTACCCTCTTGTCCAGGTTTCTCCTCAACCTGGAACATTTTCCTCCATGCAAAGTCTATCCATCATTCAAGACTCTACTCTATGAAACTCTCTGATCAATTTGGTCCTTATTAATTTCCCCAATCACTACAACTATAGCACTTACATAGTGTACAAGATAAGATAGCACTTAATAGGAATCGTTAGGAAGTCATCGTTCGGTGTTCAGGCTTCAAATTCCTAGGTTTTAGATGATAGGAGAGAAAGAACTTAGTAAGGGTATTTAAAGAAAAACAAACACGTCTTTTTTGAAAGTAGATACAGGTTCAAATTATTTTAACTGTGCTAGCTCATTTAATTCTCATGGTAAAATATACAATTATATTCTCATAGCCTCAGCTTTTCAATGCAGAAAATGCTTACAATCACCCAGGTAGGAGATGGCAAAGTTAGGGTTCAAACTCAAAGTTCCAGTTCCTTCTGCTGTCCCATAAAACCCTCAGAAGCTTGCTCACACTTCACTCAGACAGAAATTGAAAATGGCCAGACTCATACTCCTGGCCCTTGGGACCCATTCCACAGCTATACATTTGTATATTATAAAGACAACAGTCCTATTTTTGGTTATGTTCTCTGAGGTGTGGAGGAAGCACGGCATACTTTTTTAACATGGAATTTTGACATGTCTTTTCCACATGCATATGCAGTGTGAAATATACAAATATCATAGGTGGCAAGGTGAAGGGCATTTACTATTTTTCTATGGCCTGATTGTCCTTTCTTTGTAGATGTATTCCTGTCCCCCATTCCTACTCTCACCCTCAACCACGCAATTCACCTCAACAGACGGGCTTATATTCTTGTGCATTTTTCTTCCTGTCCATATCAGCATGATGAAATCATGAATATGAGCTCACATTGTAAAGATGTCTTTGCTTCTCTCTTTTGGTAAATGAACAAGTACACTTCATTAATTCTTTTTAGTGGTTAAATAATATTCCATATTAAGTGTGGACCATAAACTGCCCAGCTAGTATACAATCTGGATTAATGCAATAATATATTAAAACAACAACATCAGTGCCTTTCAGAAACATGCTATACAGTCTGATTTTGTTGTCAAAAATACCAGTTGCTGACATTACCTTTTTTCCGAAGATAAAGGTGGACCCATATTGATAAGCCAAACACCATAACCCTTTCACTGATGTACAGGTTTCTTGTCACTTCTGGTAAGTATTCAGTAAAAAACCACACCATGGATTTGAGATCCACAAAGCTCCTTGAGCATTTTCATTGAAGTGAAAAGAATTTGAATTATTTACCCTGCACTGACGGCTTGACAAGCATTAAGACCGGTACGCAATCTGAAAGTAGAGAACATTGTACTTGGTGGCTTCATTTGGATGTTGCACATCCTAGATTTGTGTGACAATTATGGTTAATACAAGACGAAAGGGTTAGCCTAGCTGCAACAGATCTCTTCCGGCACCACTGTGCTCTGTTTCTAATTCCAGCCTCCATTTTGGGGCATTGTAAACAATGAAATCTATAGCATATATTACAATTGCATACAGTCAAAAATAAGAGAAAAAAATAATAGGTTTCTTTCAGAAATTGTCCTTTGAAAATGTGGTTTTATTTCCTATTGGGCTGCAATTTGCCATATATCAGCATCTAAGGGCCAGGCTGTTCAACCTGAAAATGATTATTTTCTTTCCTTTCCTTAATGTATCAGAAGTGCATCTAAAAGAACCTCCAGTATGCAGGGGGGTTAATTATCCTGGCAGTCAGTTAAGCTTTGCAAGTTTTCGGTGATAAGAACAGAGCCCTAAAAAAGACTCCCTGCTACTGCTGCCTGCCGTGAAGAAACAACCGTGTGTGGCCACCACTGCAAATACTGTTCAAATTACCCTAAAATTTCCTTGCTTTTCTGTGCATCCTGGCTCCCAGAGAGCAGCACTGTGCCGGTGAGGTCATTTACCCTGTCACTTCAGCCCACTCAGCAATCATGACAACTACATCTTTCACTCAGTCTGATGCAGGAGGCTTTTCTGCAGGACCCTCGGTGACCCTGGCGAGGAAAGTAATTATTCAAAACAACATCTCTTCTGGCTCCTCAGGTGCTGTTGACTCCTTTGCAGAACCACCTAAATGCCCTCCAATTTGATCTGCCCGCTCAGATCAATTTCTCAGAAGCTCCTAAAGGAATGTGTAAATAAACAAACCCTTCTCACACGTTAGAACTTGACTTCCAGAGAGTCGGTGCTGTGTTCGCCAGACAAGTCTGGACTTCGCTGCCTCGACTGGAACTCCCTTTCTCCTTAGTGAGTTACGCATCCTAGGGCAAGTTACAGCCCTGGGCCTCAGTTTCTTGTGATGAAATAGAGATAACCTGCCAGGCAAGGTGGCTCACACCTGTAATCCCAGCACTGTGAGAGTTGGAGGCAAGGGGATTGCCCGAGCCCAGGAGTTTGAGATCAGCCTGGGCAACTTGGCAAGAAGTTGCCTTCACAATAAATCCAAAAATTAGCCACACGTGGTGGTGCATAGTCTCAGCTACTTGGAAGGCTGAGGTGGAAGGATCGCCTGAGCCCAGCAGGTCGAGGCTGCGGTGGCCATGAGCCTGCCACTGAACTCCAGCCTGGACGACAGAGTGAGACTCCCACAGAAGGGAAGGGAAGGGAAGGGAAATAGAGATAACAACAGTACTAACCTAATAATGTTGCTGGCAGAATTATATCACTTAAGATATGGAGGATAATAAATACAGTGCTGAGCACATGGGAAGTGGCATCTAAGCTTTAACTATTATTATTATAGCCTAGATAAACAACTACCAGTGGTGTACTTACCTGGTACTAGAAACTGTTCCAGGCATGTGGTATAATTCACCAGTAAAAACTCAAACAAACTGACAAAAAATAGAAATACATTTCTTTTTCAGAGTCAAGATTTCCACACGATCAATTTATCAGCAAGTTATTTCTGAAACAAGCTGAGAAACAGTAGAAACTGAAATGAATAATGATAAAGTCCAATTTTAGGTTGACTGTCTCTATTTTCTTTCTTTCTTTCTTTCTTTCTTTCTTTCTTTCTTTCTTTCTTTCTTTCTTTCTTTCTTTCTTTCTTTTCTTTCTTTTTCTTTCTTTCCCTTTGAGTCAGGGTCTCAGTCACCCAGGCTGGAGTACAGTGGCACCATCATGGCTCACTGCAGCCTCAACCTCCTGGGTTCAAGCAATCCTGCATCTGGCTAGTTTTTTTTCTTTCTTTCTTTTTGTAGAGTTGATATCTCACTATTGTGTCCAGGCCGGTCTCGAACCTCTGGCTTCAGGCAAGCCTTTCGCCTCGGCCTCCCAAAGTGCTGAGATTACAGGCGTGAGCCATTGCACCCAGCCCCGATATTTTGTTTTTTGCGACCTCATCTACTTGTCCTGACCTCCATTTCACCCTGCCCAAATCTCTAATTTCAAATTTCATTGCCATCAATTGTGGAGCTGGTGGTATGTCGTAGAGAATTTTAAGCGTTCAACAACATTGATGTTTTCTTAGGAGAGGGGTACAGCCCAGGCCCCATGTTGTTCTATACGCATTAAAAACTCTGCCTCTGCAGGGGCTAATAATGTCCTTCGGTTTGGTTAAAGCCCAAGTGGTTTTCCTGTATAAAGATTGTATCAATGTCTTTCTATTTCAAGATAAACACTATTAGCATGTACATGAACTTAAAAATATTTTCTCTAAAAGCAATGCATAGTAGCAGAGACATTTTGATATTCTCAACTTTCCATGTATCCCCATGAATGAGGGAGAAATTTACACTGGCATCATTTGGGTACTTCATAGCTTTGTTCTGGACACTGTGTCATTCCTTTTGCTCATGCCGAATGTGAAACTACAGAAAGAATGCTCCTTTAAAACATAATCTTGATATCTTTAAAGACAAACACAAATGAGCTACTGTAATACTTGAGGAAAGCTAATAAAGGAATCTTTGGTAGAAAATAAGAGATTTGTTTTGTTTTGTTTTGTTTGAGTTGGAGTCTCACTCTGTCGCCCAGACTGGAGTGCAGTGGCCGCTCCCGGCCACCGCAGCCTCGACCTGCTGGGCTCCGGCGATCCTTCCGCCTCAGCCTTCCAAGGAGCTGGAATTACAGGCATGCGCTACCACGCCCGGCTGACTTTTTGATTTATTGTAGAGATGAGGTCTCGCTGCCCAGGCGGGTCTCGAACCCGCGGGCTCAGGCAATCCACTCACCTCAGCCTCCCAAAGGCGCGGGATTACAGGCTGAGCCACCGAGCCCGACAAGAGATTTTTTAAAAATAAACGCCTGTTACTTATATGTACAACGCATTTGGTTTTACCTGTTATTTATGCTATTTAAACGTTCAGCATTGTTTCCTGAACCATCAGATTTCTTTGTTATTACGTAAAGGTAATTTCTAAGTGTCCATATTTAGTAAACTATATACTGCAAATGTTTTAGATAAATGAACTAGGAATTTTATGAGTCACTAATTGGAGAATTCAGGCAAAATGTTACATCCACCTCCCTCATCTGCAAACCCCTGGTGAAGAACACAAGCTGGTCTGCAAACCATTCTGGTGAAGAATGCCTCAGAAATTAGAAACATCGTTATTTATTTTCTGATGTGCTAAAATATAAGAGGTACTTAGCATTGTGTGACTTTTTTCCAAGCAGACTTGCATGCATAGATTGAATCAGCTGAATAACACTACATCGCCATTTTTTCATGCTTACCCCAACAATACTTAGCAAATTGGAAGCTCTCTCTTGCTCACCAAAAGTTTCCTTAAAAGCAGAAGAGTAATGTTACATCTCATTGTTCATTCATTTTCTTTATGAGACTCAGAAAAGATAAGTGGATTAATATATATTTCCTGACTTGGACTCTGATATGAATTTCACACATAAAGAATGACATGCATATTACTTTTTTACAAAATGAATTTAAGGCATCCAGCAAGTATAATTTAGATAATATGAATATAAAGCACATAAGAGTTGGGTCAAAAAAATATCAGGAGATAGTTATAAAATGGAAGTAAAAACTTTGGCAAAATATGAAATACTGTTTCATTCATTTATGTTCTATCCTGTTGTCTGTGGTTGTACAACAAAGCACTAAAACCTGGTGCCTTAAACAATGAAATGTTATTGTTTCTCATGTTCCTGTTGGTTGGTTGGTTGGTTGGTTGGCTGGTTAGTTGGCCTCAGGAGTGTTGATATCGCCCAGCGGTTTTCATGAAACTGTGGTCAGATGTGAACTGAGGCTACAGTAATCTGACATGGCTGCCCCTTATCATCTTTACAGAGGCTGTCCACCATATGCCCATTCATGGTCTCTCCATGTCATTTGGGTTTCACACAACATAGATTTTGGGATCCTTGAGGGACCATCCCCAAAGCAAGCATTTCAAGAGGTTCCTGTAGGGCTAAAAGGTTTTTTTAGCCTCTGAAATCATACCATTTACTTCTGCCAAAGTAATTACACACAACTACTAATTTAGGGGGTAGGAGAAATAGATCCACTTTTTAATGGAGGAGTGACAAGGTCACATTGCATATGAGCATGCAGGTTTGGAAAATATTACTGAGCTTCTTTTTAGAAAATGCAATCTGCCATAAGTTTTATGATCTTGCTAATATCTATGTATCATAATAATATCCTTACATTAGACAAAGCAATGAATTTCATAGGACAGTTGCCTGTAGTGTCCTTGAGCGTAAACCAATGAAATCACACCAAAGAACAATTCAGTAAAAGCAATAACAGCCATAAAAATCCCAAATTATATGGCCTAGGTCACTATTTTATGCTATATATATTCAGGGGTATATTTCTAAAATCCATATCAATATTCTCCAAACTATATTCTAGTATTCTGATCACAAATATTCTGATTACTGATAATAGGACCTTATTTGAAAAAAAAATAAAGTAATAAAAGCATTTATTTGTAAATTTTTTTTTTTTAGAACTCATGCATAGTTTATCCATACCCACTGCCCAGCTACACCACTGACTTAAGTCAGGCTGTCAATTCTTTTAGCATATAAAATGTTTTAAGAATTATTGCTGTTTTTTTCAGCTGGGCGTGGTAGCGCACGCCTGTAGTTCCGGCTCCTCGGAAGGCTGAGGCGGAAGGATCGCCGGAGCCCGGCAGGTCGAGGCTGCTGTGGCCGGGAGCGGCCACTGCACTCCAGTCTGGGCCACAGAGTGAGACTCCAACTCAAAAAAAAAGAATTATTGCTGTTTTTAAAACACAGAGCCAAATTGTTAAATTCGTTTAACATAGCTTTGCCTTTTAAAACTCAGAACCGCCCACCCCCACCACTATCCCATAGGGATGCCAATTAAATTAGGAGAGACCTTCTAGAACTTAGATTTAGATCCAAAAGTACGGATGTGATACAACGCAGATTTTTCACACCCTCTCACCATCACTCGTCCATAATTATTCACTCTATCAGTTAGGTCATTCGAAAATAAACTCAAAGCCAAGTATCTCCTGGATGTGAAATAACATTACTTTGCATTCAATTAATCCAAAGATACGGTCTATATTCTTTTCTAGAAACAACCAAAAAAGAACTCAATATCTTTATTAAGAGGTAGAACAAAGGAATCCTTAACTACATAAAACATAACAAATGACTCTCATTGAAAGACCAAAGTTCCTATTCCATATATGTAGCATGGCGGGAATAATTTAGTTAAAATCCTGCCCTTCTCAATATGCAGACTAATATCAAGACAGATGAACTATTACCAAAAAAATTGATCTTAACACTATATCCAAGGTTATAAGTATAAAATCCAAAGTCACTATAAAAGCCTACAAATAAGTGTCTGTCTTTCACTCACTGATAACTTTTAAAATAGTTTCAAGTTTAGAACATACTTGTAAATATTTAATTCTCCAAAAGATCATAATTCTCAAATTTAAATAGACACATTTTCCATGTATAAAATGGTCTGCAAAATTATTTTTGAAACTATAATTTTAAATTACTATTCTAATTCTAATTATTGCAAGACTGATAATAGTATTTTCTAAATAATGTGAATAGTATTTTCTAAACTAATGTGAGTTAACTAATGTTTAGTAAAATAAGTGAATGCATACTCAAGTTTTTTACAGTTATGTAATTGCATCTGGTTCTGGCACTGCTCTGGACAACTGATGCTGTTTACAGAATACTAGTTCTGCTTGGTAGTCTGGCTAGAAGTAAGAGAAAGCAAGTATTTAATAGCAGAAAAATTATGAAAAAAGTGTATAAGTATATGAATTCTATTTTAAAATTTGATGTATTTGGTGAGGCTAAAAGTAAATATGTCACATAAACTATGTCATGCTTTCTCTTTTTCATGACAACCAAGTCAAGGCTGTGACCCAAGACAAGTTATACACAAGGCTAGATTTCATCGGGACTAGATGTAATTATAGAATTTTTTTTAAGACAAAATGACTCAAAATCATGCATGCAACCCCTGACATTAAAGAACCCTAGGGTCCCTGCTTCACTACGACAGTGGACAAAGGGGAGAGGAAAATGATGAAGTTGTGTTTAAGGAAAAATGAATTTATAAATTAGTCAGGAAATGAGAGAAACTTTAAATCAAAGCAGTTTGCAGGGATGCCTCCCCTGAAGCTACACAAAATTGAAAAGGCATCTACCGAATCTTAAAACAACATTCAAGGATATCTTCTTGTCTACCCTTTTAATGGATGATTTGTATGCAACACTTCCAAGTGAGATGAGAGTATTACAGACTACTGAATCAGACATAATCGCCCTACAGACCCAGCAGGGCGGCTTGAAAGAATAGGGCAAGAGGGAAAAAATGCTGTTTTTCTTTGAAACCTTGGAACATTGCACACGTCATGTAACCTCAGTCATAACCTAGGTGCCTCTTATTTTTTTAAAGGAAAAATAACCACCATCAAATAAATTAGCCTGTTACCTTTAGGCTAATTAAGCTAACTCTTAATTTCAAAGTCAGTGATGATTGCCCTTTGGTGACACTGCAGGCACTAATATGCTTGAAACGAAGACAGAGAGCCTTTTTGTTTTCATTTAATTTGTTTTTCAGAGGTGACATTCCAAAATATTGTAACTTAATGGAGATCAGTGAGGAGACCTTTCTATAGTATAGTTGCATAATAATTTGAAAACATACACACAAAACTAATATTTTATAAGCAAGGAATAACAGCTATCTTTGAAATATTGCCGGTCTTACTGGAAGAACACATCTGTGAGGGAAAGACCATGTGTATGAGTCTTCTCTTTCCTGTAATGTGGAAAATAAACAGCATCCTACAAAGATGCATGTAAGAATATAGAAAAGCTTAAACAAACTGAGATGCCTACTGAAATGATACACTTTCTGATAGAAAAAAAGAAAGGATAATTTGTTTAAATCTTGAAGCGTGTATTTCTCAACACCAGTAAACACTGTAATTATCATTCATGTCTAATTTCAGTGTCGTGATATTTAAAATTCACATTTTTTTCTTATGCAGCATGTAGTGAAGAATCAACCTTGCCCAAACAAAAGTCTAAAATTGCCCTCAACTCTGAGATCTGAGGTCTCTGGAGATTTGGCTACAGGACAGTCTAACAACGTGACTTATGATGGAAGATTTGGACTATGCCATGTCAGTTCTGACCCCTGGGAGGAGCTGAATACTGACGTGTGTAATCAAGCCCCAGTAAAAACTGTGAACGCCAAAGACCCAAGTGACCTTCCCTGGTTGGTTATGTATCTTGTTACACATCATGACTGAGAGGTCATGCTACTTAAGACCACACAGAAAGGGGACAACCAGAGGTCTCCAGATGGGGCCTCTTCTGGACCCTTCCCTGTGGATCTCTTGCCTTGGCTGATTTTAATTTGCACACTTTCATCATCATAAAAATGAAATCATAAGTATACTGTGTTCCTGAGTTCTAGTTGTTCTAGCAAATGATCGAAACTGTGAGTAGTCATGGAGACCCTGGAATCTGTAGCTATATCAGCCTGAGTTCTCAAGGAAAACAGATATTTATATATGATTGTAGCTTATAAACAGATGGTATTTGCATGTAATCGGATATATATACTTATATGTATATCATTTATAATACTCCAAGGAATTGGCTCATATGGCGTGGTAGCTGACAAGTCCAAAATTTATAGGGCAGGTCAACAGGATAGAAACTCAGTCAAGAGTTAATGCCACAGTCTTGGATCCAAAATCTGTAGGACAGACCATCAGGTCGGAAATGTAGCCTGAGCTGATGCTGCAGGTTGAGCAGAATTTTTTCTTCTGTGAGAAACTTCAGAGTTTGCTCTTGAGGCCTTCAACTGATTGGATGAGTCCCAACCACATTATTGAGGGCAATATGATTTCCATAAAGTAATTTGATTATAGATGTAAACCAAATCTACATAATATTCATAATATTCTCAAGGCAACATCCAAATTAGCGTTTGCCTAAATATCTGGGTACGGTAGCCTAGCCAAGTTGACACATAAAACTAACACGCCCATTAGTCAACTGGTCTGAAGTGAAAGTAGTCTTGGGGACTCCTGCAATTCGTGGCTGGAGTCTTAAATGAGGTGAGTCTTGTGAGGACTTTGTCTTCTAACTATATAGTTGGCTAAACTCCAGAAATAGATCCACACAAATATATTTAACTGGTTTCTTATAAAGACACAAAGGCAATTCAATGGAGAAAGGACAGTATTTTCAACAAACACTACTGAAGCAATTGGATGGTCATATAAAAAAAAAAAAACCAATAACAAGAAAGAGAATTTACCCCTTGAATGGAAATTAACTCAAAATGGATTATAGACCTAAACATAAAATTCTAAACTATAATGTTTCTGGAGGGAAAAAAAAAACAGGAGAAAAATCACCTTGAATTTGGTGATGAGTTTTTAAATATAACAAGAAAAACATAATCCATGAAAGAAAACAATTGACAAGTTGAACCTTAATAAAATTGAAGACTTCTGCTTTCTGAAGGATACTTCAAGAAAATAAAAAGCAAGCCACCAAATGGGAGAAAATATTTGCAATCACATACCTGATAAAGGACTTGCATCCAAAATACACAGCAAACTCTTAATACTCAATGATAAAAACCAAACAACCCAATTTAAAAATGGGCAAAAGATTTGGACCAAAGAAGATATGGTAAAAACATGTGAAAAGATGTACAACATCATTTGTTTTTAGGGAAACACAAATTAAAACAATAAAATAGCAAAGCACACTGATTAGAATGACTAAACTTTTTTTAATGGCATTACCAATTTCTAGCAAGAATGCAGAACAACAGGAAGTCTTATTCATTACTAGTGGAATGCAATGCCACCACTCTGGACAACTTTGGTAGCTTCTTACAAAGTCCAAAGAGTTTTTCCACATGATCTGGTAATTATGCTCGTAGTTATTTACCCAACTTATTTGAAAACTAGCATATGCAGGAAACTGCACATGAAAGTTCATAGAAGTTTTATTTATAAGTACCCCTGAAGTTTAAATAATCAAGATGTCCTTCAGTAAGTGAATGAATAAACAAACTGTGGGACATCCATAAAATGAAATGTTATTTGGCAATTAAAAGTAATGCACTATGAAACTGCTCAAAGACATCAATGAAACTTAAGAGTTTATTGCTGAGTGAAAGAAGCCAGTCTGAAAAGAGTATGCACTGTATCATTCATTGTATATGACATTCTGAAAGGGAAAAACTTTAGACAGGAAATGGACCAGAAGTTTCCAAAGGACAGTGGAAAGATGGGTCTATGAATAAAAAGAAACAAAAGGGTTTTTGTTAGCGCAATGAACCTATTCTGTGTGACACTGTAATGATGATATATGAACTATTTGTTTGTCAAAACTTATAGAAATTTATAGGACAAAGAATGAACCATAATGTATGCAAATTTTAAAAAACCATTTAGGAAGTTGAGGAATCCCCGGATACAATGCAGCATGTGACAAGAGAATACAACCTTATTACAAATGTATAAAACACAATCAATAGTTTCTCAAGATTAAGACTAAGTTCTAGGATTGTTGCCTGCCCTAGATCTCAGGGCTAGTAACTGGGATTTTGAAATCCTAAACAAATAGTCCACTCCATCAAATACAGTGCATTCCATTACCCTGTTTTAAAAGTCATGATTGACAGATTGGGGTGAAAAACCAAAGATCATAAACATGCCATCTGAAAATATCCTGTTTCTACTGCTATTTTTGAAAACCACAGTCCTAGCTACTAACACTTGACATTCCTCAAAATGAGCTTCTTTTCCCAGTTGACCCACACTACCAAGTGACGTGACATCATGCTCTGATTATTTTGGAGATATATTATCTATAGGAAACAAGAATTTATAATGAATCTCTAAATGCAAATGGCCACAGAATTTTTCTCTTTTTCTTCCACCCCTTCTGCATGTACCTAATGCTCTTCATGTTTTCTGCCAGACACTCTATTCACCGCATGAGGGGATGTTATTTTGGCCAGTTTTCTCAACTTTTCACTCTCGATCATTTTAAACAGGGTTACTTACCATGACAATCTCTCTTACCATATTTGACACACAATTTTCAAGCAGAATAAAAGTTGGCACCTTCCTATTAGTCCTTACTCAAACCGCAACTTATTAGCAGAGCAATTGAAGACCCCAATAAATACCCTTTTTTTGAAATTTATCTCCACATTCTTCCACATATTTCAATCAAGTCATTTTCTTTTTTTTTTCTTTTTTTCTGTTTTTTTTAAATTGATACATAATAGGTGTGCTTGTGATATCAGGGTACATGTGATATTTTGATACATTCGTAAAATATCTAATAACCAAATCAAAGTAATTGGGATATCCTTCACCTTAAACATTTATCTTTTCTTTATGCTGGAGAAATTATTATTATTTTACTTTATTTTATTATAAAGATGTAAGGTATAAGTCAGAATTAGGTACACAAGCAGTCTTTGTGCAGGTGAAGTACAGGTTTCCAACTGGTCCTCACTTTCCCTGGTTTAGGACCAGGTAACCTTTGCGTTATTACGAGCCCTCCCCTTCAAGTCAATTTCTTATTGTGGCCCCAAATAGGTGCAGATTAGTAAACTCTCTATTCTTGGGTTTTATTATACATTCTTCTCTATTAATTAACATCCTTCACTGACTTAAAGATGCCAAAATTCATCCTTTTAAGAGAGTGTATCTGATTTTCTCTACTATTATCTGTTAAGTTTCTCTCTGATAATATTATTTTCAGGTTATATGTTTCTCATCTGGAGCAATTGTGTTCCAAGTGTCTGGGAAATATTGATTCTCTGTACTCTGCAAAACCTCACGCTGGGCACTTAGAGCATGGAGCACATCCTAGTTATTTTTTGCTGCATAACAAACCAACCCAAACTCTGTAGCATAAAACAACCACTATTTTTATATGCCCATCAATTCACGGAGCCAGAAATTCAGCCAGAACACAGTGGTGTTTTCTCCTTTATGTCTGGACTCTCAGCTGGGAGTGCTGAAAGAACTGGAGCTGCAGAAGACACTTCTAAGGCAGCTAATTCACTCATGTGGCTGGTCCTGGGTTGGGATGACTCAAAGACTGGGCTTAACCAGGAGTGTCAGTTAGAATACCTGCACAAGGCCAAGCAACGTGGCTTGGACTTTTCACAGGATGGCTTCTGTGTCCCTAGAGAGAACATCCCAAGCACAAACGTTCCAAGAGACCACGGCGGAAACGAAAAACCCCTTCTAAACTGGCTTCAGGTATCGTGCAGCACCACTTCCGCCCTCTCTACTGGTTAGGGTCCGACCAGGAGCAGAGGGGGAATCAACCTGGGAGGAGTTAAAGTTCACCGCTTGACGGGGAAATGGTAAGATCATATTTATGAAAAATATGTGGACTAGAAGATGTGCTGCAGTCATCTTGGCAAAATACAATCTTATGAAGTACCACAGAGCAAATAAATCTTGTTAGGATGGCACCCTTGTCAGACTGTGTGCTGCTTACCTAATTTATACCTACCTAGGAAGCATAATCTTCACTCTTATATCATACTTGTGAATATATGTTGAATGGCCAGCTTCGTGTGTGTGTGTGTGTGTGTGTGTGTGTGTGTGTGTGTGTGTGTGTGTGAAAATTCTTTAAGACATGTAATCTTGCAGTGCTGTTACCTGTGGTGTCCAGTACACCTTGGCCACTGTGGGCAAAAGGGTCCATGGGGGAAGGGGCCAACCAAGACTGGACTAATCATAAAACCACATGTCTTGCAAGATCAATTAAAGTCTTTTCTGAGATTGTCTATTTTCTCTAACTACGAAGCCAAGAACACATGGAACTGTGTCCATTGGTAGCCTCTTCTCAGTTAAACCACATGTGAAAATCTCATTTGGAGTACAAAAAATGTAAACTGAAACACAGCAAGAAGAGTCAAGGGATGAAAAGAAAGGCTTGCTGACATCAATCAGTATAATCCCAGGTTCCAATGTGCATGAGACTAAATCTCTCCTTGACTTCTAAGTTACACAAGCCATAGTAATTTAAACCGAGTTTCCGGTACCTGTGTTGAAAAAGTTCTCTGACCTGAGCAAGTTCCATCTAGGTCTATTGCATAAGCATGAAAATATCTGAGAGAAAATCTTTAACAAGGGATAATAATCAATCAAAAAAGTTTACATGAAAAGGACATAATGTGTTCTCTAGGATGACAGAAATTTTTATATTGAGAGCCTAGGCACACGTGAATAAAGCAATTTTGAATATAATGGCATGAATTATGTTGTCAGTTTTCTCACTTGGTAAGAAACCTTGGCAAGGAAGGCCAAAAGAAAATTTTCAAATGTACACCTTTTCTTGCATATATATTTATTTCTTTGGGTGTTTTGCATTCTTCTGGTATGCTCCAAAGAATGCGTTCTCTTCATTCTTTTTAACATTTTTTGTTCATTCTAACCAAAGCCATATATACCATCTACTGTAGAAGATAAAGAGTTGTACAAGACAAATAAGTTCTTGTCCTCGTCGTCCTTACCATCCCATTTGGAGGTGAAGGTGGCTGGCATGATTACAATCTGTGTTTCAATAAGACTGAACACCATTAGTGTTCCTGTTTCAAAGCTTTTATTTAAGCAATTTTCTCTGCCTTAAATGCCTTTGCTTCCCTACTTTATTTCCATTGCTAAGTTCTCTTACTTAATTTAAGGAGCTTTCTTTCTCTTTCTATGCTTTAACCAGACCAACATTTACTTTTCCAAGATTCACTGATGTGAATGGGTAAAGAACACACCATCTTTGGTAAAAAGAATTGCCCGTGTGTGGGGTTTCACATACTGAATATGTTTTCTATTAGCTTTCTGAGTAATATCACTGTTCATCACCTTTGTAGCAGCAATTCCTGTTTAAAAACTACTTGTCCTGTTTTGTATTGTCTGTACAACAATTATTTGAGCACTGATTATATGTCTAAACTGGATTGGGCATTATACCACATGACGTAATAATTTGTGATCCCAGTACACAAGAAGCACAGTGCTAAGCAAATGGTTAATAAGATAGTACTTACAAGATTCAAAAAGAATAAGAAAAGAGGAAGTAACTGTGAGACATCTTTGGAGCAAGCAGCTGTATAAAGGTGATAGAACATGATTCTTGCAAAATGGATAAGTTGTAGCCTGTTGAAGAAGGTATCAATAAATGCGAATAAATGTAATGTATGGCTTTGGTGTGACAGGGGCTAGGGTGTAGAGGTGGGAACACGAACAGTAAGTGGAAGCAATTGAAAGAAAACTTGTCTAAGCATGGCCATGAGTGCATGTTGAAGAGTAGCTAGTGATTAAGTTGAAAACTTAGGGAAGGAAAACTTAAATCCAGGGAGAGAAAGTAATCATTTTTTTGTGGACTTATCGGAAAGTCAATTTAGGTTCTTAAGGTGGAAAGTTGCAAATGCCCCCACCTAGAGCATTTGCTCAGGAAGCAAGGATAGAGAGTTCTTTGCACTGGGCTGACAATTAACTGGATCAAGGTGGGTACCCTACTCAGTGATAAACAAAGAGGTTCAATAAACATGAATGATGACTATTAGTTGAGTCAATCTAACTGACTACATACAAGACTGTTCAGGTGGAAGTAAGAGTTAAAATGAGGGAACTGGTAGATAGATGCACATCATAAAACTACACAAGTCACAAGGGAAACTAAAAGAATAAACAACTACTTCCAATAATCCTCTTGTACAGTAAGTCCTCTACATATGAACAAGTTCCATAACCAAGAGTTTGTTCACAAGTCCAATAAAGTTAGCCTAGGTCCCCAACTAACACAATCGGCTATATCGTACAGTACTGTAATCGGTTTATGATACTTTCCATGCAAATAATACATTAAAAAGGAACACAAAAAAATAAAGAAAACCATTTTACCCTTACAGCACAGTACCCTGAAAAGTACAGTAGTGCAGTCTAGTACAGCACCTGGCATACAGGACTGGCATCAAGCAATAAGAGTTCCTGACTGGAGGAGGAAGAGGAGATGGGAGATGGCAGAGCTGAAGCATCATCAGCAGAGGAGACAGAGAACAAGCTGTAATTTCACTCACACCTGACGTTGATGTCACAGGTCTTGGGCCCTTGCTCGTTTCAATTCTATCTTCCCCCTTGAAAAACATGTTCACATCTTTGAAAGTTTACCACTTGAAGATTCGTGTGCAGGCGATTTACCGAACTTAACATAGTCGGTGCAGAACTCTGTTCTTGGACTCAATAAGCCTAACTAACATTATGAAAATGACATCTCGGGAATATTTATCAAGCAATGCTGCCAAGCCTTGGGGCTAGGCAAACAGAAACCAAATTTAAAATACTAGGAATACATTGAAGCAAGTTAGATTTGAGAACACGAAGGCTAGGGACTATGTGATTACAACAATCTCATGAGACATGATACAGATATAAAGGGGTGGCCCTAAGAAACGAGACTCAGAAGATCAGAATGACTGGACTGATCATCATCAGAGTCCATCCCCTAATTGAATTCCATAGATAAATACCTTCTTGGAGGAATTCAATCAGGCTTATGTCCAAAACTTTAAGGACAGAGAAAAAAGTGTTTTCTCTTTCATTCTTTTAAAGAATGTATTGGTTGAACTCTCAATCCAACAATCAGATTAACTGAATAACTATGTCTATTTGACCCTGAGGAAAACTACAGTTGTCATATCAGTGAGCATAGAAGGACTTTCTCAAGAACCTACTGTTTTCCAAAATAATTAAATCACCATGGACAATAAAAAAAATAATGAAGCATATCACCCAAAGTAATATTTAGGGTTTAAAAACAGACCTGTGTACCTTGTGCCAGAATGACAGCCATCCAAAATCCCTGGCCCCTCTGCGAAGCTGTGAACCAGCTCATTGTAGCTGGTTTTGTGCTCAGCTCCATTGCCAAGCAGCATTAGAGCATAGAAAGGCTAGAGGGCAATCGTTCTCAAGTTTTAGTGTAGGTAAGCACCATTAAAAGCCTTGCTACTTAAGCAGATTCCTAAGATCTACCCTGAGAGATTCTGATTTAGTCGATTTGGGATGGGACTAGACATTTGCATTTTAATTAATGCCCCCTAAAAGATACTGATGTATGTGATCCATGGACAAACCTTTGTGAAACTCTGATTTGTGAAAATGAGCTAAGTGCTCCATCTAGCACATCCTCAGAGCAAGCAGTGTGTCCATTATGTTATTATTGCCGAACTATGAGAAAGGAGACTAGTCAGCACACAGGGTTCAAATTTTTAGTCCTTTATTTGCACGTGGTCAAGAGTAGGCTCATGCCAAGAAAGCTCTCGATGCTGAACTAAATTTGCAAGAAGCTTATAAAGACAAAAACTGCAAGTGGGCTACATAGCAGGGGGGTGAGGGAACAAGGAACTAAAAATAAAAAAGAAGGGGAAATTTTGCAAGGAACAATCTCTTGATGAAACATCTGATTTCAGCTAACAAAGCATACAATTACGTGGAACTTGCAGCTAGGGAATTTTCAAATGGTCAGCGTGTACAGCTCAGGGGAACAAGACAGTGGGAACAACTCAAGGGAACGAGGCTGTGGGTCTGTGGTCATGGGAACATTACAACAATCACATGTACACACTGGGGGGGTCATTTTTAGGTCAGGCAGACAGCTAAGATGTAGGATTTTAACAAAATGGAGTTACTTAGTCAAGCAAGGTATTACAATTATTTCATATACTTCATTAGATGTTTCAATGTCAAGGAGCATGTTGCATTAATCTTATTTGTTTATATTTTGTGTTGTTAGAGTGTGAGCTTCTTGAGGGCATGTCTTGGGCAATTAACTTTGTGTCCCCCATACACGAAATGGCAAGTTTACTGAAGGATTATCTAAAGTTGATGTCATGAGTGCAAACAGAATATTTTCCAATGACTAAAAGAACTAAGAGAGCATTATAATTTAAATAAAGTACTGTTTGCCAGGTTATTTTTCTGCTAATATCTACTGTCCTAAGCCATATATTGAATTCTACTCTGACATTTGAGAAAATTTCTTCTCTTCCAACCTGACTAAATATTGCAAAACTATGAACTCAACTTTCTATACACAATTTTTTTTTTTTTGAGTTGGAGTCTCACTCTGTCGCCCAGACTGGAGTGCAGTGGCTGCTCCTGGTCACCGCAGCCTCAACCTGCTGGGCTCCAGCGATCCTTCCGCCTCAGTCTTCCAAGTAGCTGGAACTACAGGTGCCTGCTACCATGCCCGGCTAATTTTTTGATTTATTGTAGAGATGAGATCTCGCCAAGTTGCCCAGGTGGGTCTCGAACCCACGGGCTCAGGTGATCCACTCAGCTCAGCCTCCCAAAGCGCAGGATGACAGGCTGAACCACCAAACCCAGCCAAGTGTTGTTGTTGTTTTTTTTTTTTTTTTGAGAAGTGTACAACTGATCAAATTTGATCTAATCTTGCTATCTAGCTTTCTGGTCATGGTCATAGAATTTGTTCAGAAATAGACACAAACCCATGGCAGAGTCACTCGGTTATTTCTAAGATTTTTTTTTTCCTTTTTTATGATTACTCATTCATTTATTCATTCAGTAAAAATATATCACTTCTCTCTTCAACTACCAAGTATTTTTAGTGAGTTTCGGGTCTGTTGGTGACCTGGCTGTTTCTCCCTCCCCTGTCTCTGAGCCTCTTTACTTGACTTCCTGCCTCTCACTTTCTCCTCACGCGACTCAACCACAGTAGCAACGGCTCTCCAGTCCAGCTCCAGACTTCAGAACTTCACACTGTCTGTGTTCTCCACTCAAAATCCTCTCCATCCCCCACCCCCATATCTACATAATATACTCTTTCACCTTTGAGTTTTACTTTGGAATAGCAACTACCTTCCTCAATAACATTGCCGATATTTCCTCCCTAACTCTACTTCCTTTCTTGTTTCATAGAACTTATCACCTTCAAACATACTAAAAAATCTACTTTTATATTGTAATTATTTTTTTTTCGTCCCCCAAATCCCTACCTAATGTGAATTGCACAAGAGCAAGAAACTTTAATGTATGGCAAGTATCTAGAATCGAACTTGGCATTTAGTAAGCACATAATAATTCAATCATTCCATTAATCCAACCAGGATTTGCATATTGCTATGTACCAGATAATTAAGCAAACAGATGAAGTCTCTGTTGTCATGGAACTTACAAACTAGTGTAGAATACAGACAACAATCAATGAATATACAGTAGAATGCCAAGTATTAATGAATACTTGGAAGAAAACAGAGTGTAGAAAAGGGATAGAGTGCCAGGGGTGGGATTTTGATAGGGTAGTCAGGTCTTTGAGGTGGTGGCATTTGAGAAGAGTCTTGAAGGAAGTGAAAAAATGAAAATGTAAAGACACAAACTTTGAAGCCATGTTGCTAGGGCTGAATCTGGCTATGGTATTGATCAACTGTGTGACACTAAGATATCTTTCTATGACTCTATGACTTAATTTTTCTCACTTGTATGACAGAGATTAAAATAGTTTCTTCCTCAGAGGTTTGATACTGAGTATTAAATGAATTAATTTACACATAGAGTCCACAGAACAGTGCCTGAGCATAATAAATACTCTACACTTGGCTACAATCATGGTTGTTTTGGGGCAGAAACTTCCAGTAGAGGATTTATGCTTGACAGGTTTAAGGAGCAATAAGGAGACCAATATGGCTGGCTGGAGCCAGTAGAAGTGTGAAAGGAAAAGAGAGCTGAAAAATATCCACGGACCAGCCAAATCATGGGTATGTACTCATGATGGTAGTAGGAAAAAGCTCGAGAAATCCAAAACACCACATTCCCTCACTGAATGGAAGGAGACATTCTCCCATAGGAGGAAACAAAATGTTCATGCAGGTAGACATTGGGATGAGAGATTGGCAAAAAAAAAAAAAGATTTGATGATGCTTGGACTGCTGGGATCCCCAGAGAAGCTTTGGTTTCTGTCCTTCTCAAGACTTCCTAATCTTCTTTCCATTCTGGGAACCATCACAGATACTTCTAGTAAGTCTATCTTTTCTATTTTAATGAGATGAGAGGGTGGTCTAAGCTTTTCTGAGCTGGATTTTTATCATCTGCAGCCAATAGGATGCAGAACAGCACACCTCATAGTGGCCATATGAAACAGGTTCTACTATTAAAATATTTATTTTATTTGATTTTGTTTTTCATAGAAATAGACAAATATTTATTAGCAGCATCCCATGGACAACAATTCATAACCTCCTTACAAACAAGATTTAATATTTATTGTAAAAACAAGAAAAATGAGTCTCAGAAGGAATAAAACTGCCCAGTGTTGCCCATTTAGTAAATGGATTAACAAGAAATGGAATTCAGTATGGCCTTATTCTTTTTGCATTTCTCTTAGACATTAATCTGCATGGGGCTTAGGAGTATAGACCCTGTGCCCACTGCCTGGTTCGTATCTCGGCCCTTTCACTGAAAATTCTACTTTGTGACAAATAATTCCTTCAGTTACAAACCGAAGTGCATAACAAGACATCCCTACAAACCTAAGTGCATAACAGGACATACCTTAGCAGTTTGTTGTGATGTTTAAAACTGTTAACACCCGTACAGCACTTAGGACACTACCTAGCAGAGGGCAAACTGTCAATCGTGTATTGGTTTATTGTCATTATCACTGAGTTTGTTGGGCCAGAGCTCCACAATAGTATGTTTTATTTATCTTAGGCTTTTATGTTTGTGATCAGCCTGTGGGTCAATTTCACTAGTCCTTCTAGAGTGGGTAGCGTCAAACGAATGGCTGGTCTATAACTGGTCCAATTTCAGCCCTCCTTCTACAAAACTTCCTACTCTTCCTCTCACCATTGCCTGTGTCCTCTTCCCCAGCCCCCATCCCCTTTTTTAAAGACAATTTACATTTGTACCAGGCTCAGTGTTTAGCCCTCTCATTTCACTTTGCATCCTCTCTCCGGACACTCTCACCAGCCTCCTAACATCAGGCATCAAATCTCTTTAAATGAATTCCCAAATCTATTATTACTGCTGTATTAGTTTCGTATTATTGTAGTAATAAATTACCTCAAACATAATGGCTTAAGATTTATTGTCTTATAGTTCTGAAGGTCAGAAGTCAAAAAGTGTTGACTGAGCTGTGTTCCCTCCGTGTATTGTAGGGGAAACTTTTTTCCTTGCCTTTCTCAGCTCCTACAGGCCACCTGATTTCCTTAGCTCAAGGTCCCTTCCTCACCTCAAAAGCCTGTGGTGTAGAAGCTCCGAATTTCTCTCGGACTCTCAAGCCTCTGCTTGTTTCCATGGTCACAACTTCTGAAGGGACTGGTGATTATTTGGGGCATACTCAGAAAAATCCTGAGGATAATCTCCCATCTTGAGATTTTAACTTAATCACACCTGCAAAATCCTTTGCTATGTAAGGTAACACAGTCACAGATCTCGGAATTAAGACGTGAACATCTTTGAGGAAGCGTTTTTTTGTTTACTGCCCTACCTTTGACTTTTCTCCCAAATGTTGAATTTACATAATATTGGTCAGTGTTCTGCTTCTGGAGGTTTCAACTCTATCTAAAAATATTTTTCAGCCGGGTTCGGTGGCTCAGCCTGTAATCCCGCGCTTTGGGAGGCTGAGGTGAGTGGATTGCCTGAGCCTGCGGGTTCGAGACCCACCTGGGCAACTTGGGGAGACCTCATCTGTACAGTAAATCAAAATAGTTAGACAGGCATGGTAGCGCGCACCTGTAGTTCCAGCTACTTGGAAGGCTGAGGCGGAAGGATCGCTGGAGTCCAGCAGTTCGAGACTGCGGTGGCCAGGAGTGGCCACTGCACTCCAGTCTGGGTGACAGAGTGAGACTCCAACTCAAAAAAATATATATATATTTTTTCAAACGTAATTACTTCTCAACACACATTCAGGAATCCTGCTCCCTCTCTTTCAACTAGTCTCGCATAACCATTATCCTAGTCATGCTGACCAGGAAACATGATGAAAGGGTAACATGGTGCACAAGACTGTGAGCTGGGAAAACTGCCTGGATTCAGATTCTGGCTTGAGTATTTCACTAATTCTTAGCCAATCTTTATTAATAACAATACACCTCAGAGTCTCATCTACATACAAAAATAATAATGGCATCTACTTAATAGATTTCTTTTGAAAACTAAATAAGATAATTCATGAAACGTGCAAGTCACATAGTAAGTATTTGATCAACGCTATCTAGTTCCTTCATCTCCTATATTAGTCAAGACAGGTTTGGTATGCTACAGTAACAAATAAAGCTAAAACCTCAGTGGCTTATAGGAACAGAAGTGTCTTTGTCATTGACAAACTTCTCATGGGGCATCAGACCCTCTGCTCCTCATAGCTACTCAAGGACTACAGTCACCTTCTCAAACATTAACAGTCACAGTTATAGAAAAAGAGAGAGTCTTCTGAAGGGCCATACATTAGCAATTAAATACTTGGGCAAGAAAAGACACACTTCACTTGACTGAACAAACTGATCACTTTGTCACAAGTTGAGCACTTGACCGCACCCAACCATAAGAGTACAGTAAAAGCACTGGGTGTATCAGAAAAGAGAAAGAACTGGAAGTATTTTGCTAACAGTACTCATGAAAACTACATCCTCAGTTCAAACTATTTGAGTCCTAATTAGAGTACCTCTGACACTGCTTTTATATTCTGGTCCTATTTTCACTTCAACTGTGACTCCTATAGCTATGCCTTAAATGATATTTTGCCCAGACCATTGCAATAGTCTTATTGGTTTCATTACTTCTATTCTCTTTTGAGTCAGGGCCTCACCCAGGCTGGAGTGCAATGGTGTGATCACAACTCACCACAGCCTCAACCTGGACTCAGGCAATCCATTCACCTCAGCCTCCGGAGTACATGGGACTAGAGGAGTGTGTCACCATGCCAAGATGATTTTTTTGATTTTTTTGTAGAGACATGATCTCTATGATGCCCAGGCTGGTGTTGAATACCTGGGCTCAAGAAATTCGCCTGCCTTGACCTCCCAAAATGTTGGGATTACAGGTGTGAGTCATCACACCTGTCCTTATCCTCTCATGTTTTTAATGCATCTCTCAAAGTGATGACATGGTTCTAATTATATCAGTTACCCCTCCCAAAGCTATTGGGTGATGAGGCCATTTCGTTCATTACTTAATAGCCCAGGATCTACATTAAGACAGATCTAGATTCAAACAGATAAGCTATTAAACAGATATGCGACCTTGAGACTATTACTTAAACTCTCCAAGCCTCAGTATGATTTTGAGGATTAAGTAAGATAATGTTTGTAAATTACATATTTACTCACTATCAAACTTGATATTACCAGTTCAATAAATGTTAGCTTTCCTCTTTTCTTCTGCCAAAAAAACAAAGGACAACGTTCTTAACATACCATTCAAGCCTTTTGTATCCCAAGATCGACTTAATTTCTAATCTTGTTTTATCTCTGTTTCGCTCGACCCCCGTGAACTTTACATTACAACCCTCCCATCCTACAATCCATAAATATAGCATAAACTCTCCTAGCAGTATGTCTCATCATATACTAAACTGACAGCCAGAAACACCCGTTCTCTCTTCAGCCCATTGAAAGCTCCCCCATAGCATAAAGCCTGTCTTGAACTTGACTTCTCTGGGAAGACCTCTGTGATTATCAACTCAGAATGAATCAGTTTCTTCTCTCTTTCCTCGTATATTTATTATATAACTTATCTCTTATCCCTGGAATTGCAAGCCTCCTTTTCTTTTTGCAATCCTACTAGATTCTAAGGCCTTTGTGTTCTTCAACTACTCGGTGGCTCAGCCTGTCATCCCACGCCTTTGGGAGGCTGAGGTGAGTGGATTTGCCTGAGCCCGCGGGTTCAAGACCCTCCTGGGAAGCGAGACCTCATCTCTACAGTAAATCAAAAAATCAGCTGGACGTGGTAATTCCAGTTACTCGGAAGGCCGAGGCGGAAGGATCGCCGGAGCCCAGCAGGTCGAGGCTGTGGTGGCCGGGAGCGGCCGCTGCACTCCAGTCTGGGCCACAGAGTGAGACTCCAACTCAAAAAAATTAAATAAATAAATAAATTTTCTTTTTTTTTTTTTTTTTTTTTTTTTGAGTTGGAGTCTCACTCTGTCGCCCAGACTGGAGTGCAGTGGCCGCTCCCGGCCACCGCAGCCTCGATCTGCTGGGCTCCGGCGATCCTTCCGCCTCCGCCTTCCGAGTAGCCGGAATTACAGGCATGCGCTACCATGCCGGCTGATTTTTTGATTTATTGTAGAGATGAGGTCTCGCTGTCCAGGCGGGTCTCGAACCCGCGGGCTCAGGCAATCCACTCACCTCAGCCTCCCAAAGGCGCGGGATTACAGGCTGAGCCACCGAGCCCGGCTAAATTTTCTTTTATATTCAAGGGGCACATGTGTAGGTTTGTGACATAGGTATGTTGCATAATTCATCACATATGGACTGAAATTCTACCATGTATCCAGACCTGGGCAAAGGACTGTGGGCATATTAATTAATAAAATAGATGTGGGCCCAGGTCTTTTGGGCCGTGTCTCTTCCCGCCGTACCTTGCATCTGAGTGTTTGTTGAATTGAATTCTTTTTGTGTATGAAGCAGACTGAGGAATCTTTACATCAGCCCTGACTGTCCTCTGGATTCTCTCCGGATTCCACGTATCTTGTTTAAATTGCTTCAATCAGGTGTGAACATAACTCTAATAAAAGCTTTACAAATGCTGAGGACTGTGAGAAGATTAACTCATGCTTCCTATAGTTACACTCCTGTTTGTATGTCCCAGAATCAAGCTTTGCTTTGCGAACAGCAGGACTATAGTGTAGCTATGTTCTGCTATATGTTAAAATATGTGTTGAGGTTGGATCAGATTCTCAGCCTGTACAACTGTAAACATTCTCTCCAAATTGCCTACAATGCGATCCACCTCACGAAAAATATATATATAAACAAAGCTTTGAAGCTAGGTATATTCCCAACTTGAAATGGAATAAAATATAAACTACCTAGCAACTCTCCAGCACTTCTTTCTTTAATTAGCCAATGAAATGTGCCTAGAAAATTTATTTCCCGGTCCCGAGATTTATTCTCTGTGAAGTCTTACCTGTTCACCTCAGTGTTCCAGGCAGAAAACCTGACTCGATTATTTCCATTCCCAAAAGAAGGAAACATAAAGTTGTGGAGAGAGCCAGGCTCGGTGGCTCAGCCTGTAATCCTGCGCCTTTGGGAGGCTGAGGTGAGTGGATTGCCTGAGCCCGCAGGTTCGAGACCCGCCTGGGCAGCGAGACCTCATCTCTACAATAAACCAAAAAATTAGCCGGGCGTGGTAGCGTGTGCCTGTAATTCCAGCTACTTGGAAGGCTGAGGCGGAAGGATCGCCGGAGCCCAGCAGGTCGAGGCTGCGGTGGCCGGAAGCGGCCACTGCACTCCAGTCTGGGCGACAGAGTGAGACTCCAACTCAAAAACAACAACAACAACAACAACAACAACAAAGTTGTGGAGAAAGGTCTCCATCCTGGAAATCTGACAATCCTGGGTTCCAATTATGTCTCCGTCACTTATATGAGGACCAAGCATTAGAATCAAGAACCATCCTAGAAGTGCAACAAACCTAATTGCTGAATATCACTACCGTCACCTTCGAAGGACGCCCCTTGGGAAGCTATCTACTGACACCAGTGCCTAGTCCACCCATCAAAACAGTTTGGGAACTCTTTTTCTGAAATAGCCATCAGAGCTGTCATCATTATTTGCTGAGCTCTGACAATTAAGTTCGTAAACTCATCACTGTGTGCTTACGTTGACAGCACTGTACAAATAGCTGTATTGGAACATCCTCCCTACTCGTCTGATCTGGCCCCCAACGACTTTTTTCTTTATCCAAAGTTAAAGGAAATATTGAAGGGAAGACATTTGATGACGTTCAGGATATCAAGTGTCAGACAATGACAGGTCTGATGGCCATTTCAGGAAAAGATTTCCAAGATTGCTCTGATGGATGGGCTAGGTGCTGGCATCAGTGCAGAGCTTCCCAAGGGGATTACTTCGAAGGTGACTATAATGATATTCAGCAGTGAGGTATGTAGCACTTTTTATAAGATGAGTTCACAGACTTAATTGTCGGACCCCACAGAGGGTATGCTTTAGTCACATAACATTATTGCTCTGAGCTGTAGTTGTCTGGTTGGTAAAATTGTGTCAATAATATATATTTCATAAGAGGATTGTGACGATTAGCAAGATGGTGCATATCAGGTGTTTAGCAGGCAAGTGACATTTAGAATCACTTGGTTTGTGGCTGTTATTAGCTCCTGTAGTTCTCTCTGTATCAACTGTCTTGCTGGACCATAAGCCCCCCTTGAGAGCAGTGATGGTTTTTTGAGAACGGCGATTCTTTCAGTCACCGCCTTTATTGTCTAAGAGAGTGCTCAGAAAATATTTGTTTACTGGATAATTTATCAACTCCAGCTGTGGAGGGGCCATGCAGGCTTTCTTTGGCGTCCATTATCTACCTACCAATGAGCCCTTCTGATGTCACTGCCTGTCACTCCTCATTGAATAGTCACCTGAAGCTGGAAGCTAGTAGGTGGACTCTTGTTTGAATTAGTGTTAGAGGATTAAGGATTTAAACACAGTGAATGAGATATAGATTAAAGATCCTGAAAAAAGAAATATTTTTTATATTTAACTTGGAGGCAATGACTTCAAATCAAAAATTGTTAGCCTCAGACTACCCCTTAAAATTAAAATGCGTTAATCTCTTGTTTTGAGTTTTTTTAATATGTGGGTATGTGTAAATATTCCTGAGCAAAGTACCTGCTAAAGCATAGGTTTTTTTTTCCTTGATAATAAATGTATGCTCTTTTAGAGAGCATGAATAGAGAGACAGTAAAAGCAATGGTAAATCAGACTAAATTCAAATTTAAAAGGGACAAGATCTCCATTTTACAGTCAATAAAATTTAAAGAAACAAAACCTAGTTTTAGTACTTTTGTCTTTTAATCAATAAAACGCCTCATTCCCTTATTAGGCCATGTCAGTTGCAGTCAACTGTTGTCAACAACCAATTTGCTCTATCAGTGAAGCAAATCATGACGACACACATGGTACCAGTGTTGCAGCTTCCCATTTTGTCTTGAGCATGACATGGAAAAGAAAAAAAGAAAAAACAAAATATTTTCCTTTACTTAAAAAATTAAAAACCTGCCAGATTTAAAGGGGAGGGAATTTTCAAGGTAACATAAAAGAGTCTTTTTCATCTTAAGGCCAGAGGGAATTATCTATCTATAGTATAAGCTGTCATTTAAAACACACTTATTAAATACAAAAGCCATATACATATGTGACAGTTATCACCTTGGCAAATACAGCAAACAGAGACAGAAATGTCCAAGATCACCCACCTAAAAGAAGAGGAAATTAAAAGGTTATTTTACTTTGAAGTTCGTTAGCCAGAATCAAGAGGACTGAGAAAACTGGAAAAAGAGTGAGAACCTTGTCCCCATCCCTCGTATAATCAGCGTAAAAACACTGCGGGCCACATCGAAGCTACTCAATAAATACTGGCTAATCAACTTATCCAGTGGCAGAAGACTGGAGCCTCCAGCTACTGGAAGTGTATTCTCAAGAGCAGAAGTGCTTTTAACTGAGGCCAGAAAGCCTTCGGGACTGTGGGAGGCAGAGAATGCAGCTGGATGGAGACCACACAGGTTCTTCAAGGGCTCTCCTGATTAGTCATCTAGGCAGGACAGATCTCAGAAAAGCAGAGCCAGGAAAGACTGTCAGTTGAAAAAAAGACTGGCTTGCTCCTTGCATTCCTAGATAGAAGGGTTTCTTTTTTGGCACAAGCACCTTTTAGGTCTGTAGGGAAGGGGGTCTCCCAGCTGTCAAAACCCTCTCTTCACCCTCCTGGTGACGTGCCAAACCACAACTGTCAGTCAGGAGCTGCTGGGTGCTGCTGGCACAGCTCACATTCACTCCTTGCTGCTCGGGCCTGAGGGCGTTCTGGAAAGAACCTACTTCGGTAGGGTCTCTGGGGCCACCTTCAAATGAAGGTAGTGTCCAGAGGAGCCCAGGGGCAATGAGTGCCAGTGAGCAGCCCCACTGTGTGCAGGAGAAGTTGCAGAGACCAGGATCAGGAAGGAGAAGAGAGCTCAGCTGTTTTTAATGTGCTTGAACTGGCATTGAATAGAAGCTATTTCTTCCTGGAAGCTAGACCCAGGAGCAACCTCTGCTACTATGGGAACAGCTGTGGCAGCTCTTTGGGGATGGTTAAATTCCAGAATTCAGGGTTGGCAATCTGAGAAACTTCTCTAGCTCTTGGCTCTGAATTGATCATCACACACAACTGAATGTTTAACTGGAATAAATAACACTTCGGGGTCTGTTGTCTCAGGTGCAACTTATTCCTACCAAGTTTAAAGATACAAGCACTACTGCCAAACTTTGGTTTCTTCATAATCAAAAGCAATGCAAATACATCTAGATCTTAAATCCTTATGGAGATTTTCATCGCAATGTGCTGAGACTTGGTGATTTACACATATAATTCCCATTAACACTAATAGGAGTCAGAGTACGCATACCAATTCCCTTGTGTCGAAATGAGAACATAGCCATATGGATACTAATAAATACATTTTTAATTCTGATTTTATGCAGATTTAACATAATATTTTATACAAGACTTAGCCAACCCTTTGGAGGCAACGGTTGTCTCAATTAATTCTCCCCAACAGAGATACAAATTCATATAAACTCCCAATATTTCTTCAAGAATATTGATTTCTTTTGTACAGAAGATTAGGTTAAATCAGGCTATTGGTGATAGTTTGTATCTATGCAGTGTTAAGATTTTCTTTGTTTGCAAACATACCTTCTTTCCGTGTAACAACCTCCGGACCCCTCAGAGATTTTTTTTTTTTTCCCCAGGTGACATTTTAAAATTGATAGTTGTGACTCAGTCTTTTTACAGTGCCTTAGTGCCACCTCCTGGAAAAATCTTTAAAAGCAAGCCATGCAGAAATTAATGAATTTACCTTTCTCAAACCCAGAAACAATTAGCTGAAAAGAGTCTACTAATATTAAGAAAGAAAAAGAACTTTTTTTTAATATAAAGGAAGAAAAGAGAAACTGATCAAAGGGTAAAAAAGTTTCTTTTTTGTTGTTTTTTTTAAGAAAGAGTAAAGAGAAAAAACAGCGGAAAAAATTGAAGATAGAGAGAAAGCTCTGAGGGTGAGGGTGATACACATTCTTTTCTGTGATACTTAAAATTTAGTTGATTTTTTACATGCATACATTTTTTAAAGAAAATCCCAAGACAGTAAAAAACTTGTGTATTGTGTGTATAGAGAATGAAATAAATATTCAGTATGAATTACCTCAAATTTTATAGAAATATAAATAGCCAAGGTCATTCATTTAGGGTTTACTAAAAGGCACTCCATTATAAGTAACAGGAGGTTATAAAATTTAAATAATAACAGAGGTGCCCTTTTAGAACTAAAATTCCCTCACAGAAACACAGTCAAAACAGTACATATTGTGTTTGAAAGAGAAAATCAAATTTTTTAAATTTAACTACCTTGAGCTCGTATGGAACTTTTGCAGAAGCAGAAGTAAGTGGTGATTTATCTGAATTTCACAGTACAGCTTCTAACAAAATACATGAGGTTTTTCTAAAGACATAATTTGTGAAAGACCATACTTTCTTGGGTGGGTGTTTTGAACTATCAACATGCAGTTAAGCATCAGAATTTTATAGCTTCTAATGTCTTTCAGTCCAAGTCCCTAACCATTACCTCCCTAGAGGGAGAAAAAGAGGGAAAACTCTCTTTTTAATTCACATATCTTACTTTCTCATTGAAAACACAATTCTACTTCAAACAATGAGTGCTTATTGAATATGAATGTGAGGATCTGGGGCATGTGATTTAGAAAATGAAATGGAAGCCACTAAGCTTCATCACACAGTCTTAATGATAATTGTGAAAAGATAATTGGAATTTCTAAAATCTCTCCATTTTAATTAATCACAGGTTTATTAGAATGTTTTAAAAATTAATATTTTTTTAATCTTACTGGAACCAGAAGTAAGAATTTTTTTTGAAAGACCCAAAATGTTCAGCAATTTTATTTTATTTTGTAAGCCAGCAACCTTGAAAAGATAGTCTCCTAGGCAAACCAGAACTTAGAAATGAAAACATTTCTAACTTGTTAGATCGTTGATTGTTTTACCTTTATATCTTAATGTTCTGTAGAACCATTTTACACATACAAGCATAAATATATGCACAGAGACACACAAGAGAATATTTTAATTCCATCAATTTAAAGTAGATTTTAGGTAGGCCACCTTGACCTCTTTTCCAGATTCCAAGCAAATAGTTATTTGTTCTTGAGAAGCACCTAAAACAGTTGCAGGCTAAGAGTTTAAACATTCTATTGAATCATATTGAGATCATTTATTTTATCTACTGTTACAGAAACTGTTGGAAAAAGAGTAAAAGCTGTTTCTATAAATACCACTGAGAAGACAGGATGAATGCATGTTTTATTTTTTCTTAAAGTAGGATTTCAATTATTTTTATGTCTATTCCACAAGAAAAGCTCTAATATTATACAGCCCTTTCCACATTCTCAGGTACTATACTATTATCTTTTTGGTGCACATGTCCAGCTTCTATTAAATACTAATACGCACCCCAAAGACACAGTTGCCCTAAGCAGTTTTTACTCCACAGACAGGAGTACGGAATATGCTTTCTCGGTATGCTTTAGCCATGCATTAAAATGGGTTATATTTTCATTAATGTACCTTGTGAAAACAGATTGGCCTGTCCTCAAGTTACATGGATAGAGAACAAGGGGGTGGAATTCAAACCATCATCAATTCAAACTGGTTTTTACAAAAGATAAGAACAGTTGATTCACCACCAATGGGTGTGTCTACTGTAGACCTCTCTGTCATTATGCATCACATATCTATGTTGTATGTAAGAGAGTGCAAGTAACATAATTTCGCCTTGTCTTGGGGTCCAGTGAATACAAATGAAGGCATATTCTCATCTAAAGAGTAACAATAATGTCTCCAAGCACCATCTCTCCTCCTCTTCCATGGGCTCCAGCTGTGGTATATCTCTCTAGTTCTCTCAGAGTCATTTCTAGAAATGACTGGAAATGTGAAGATTCAAAGCAGATCACTTGTAAGCAAAAATCCCCACGCTCTGTCTGGCTTTTCTTCTCTGGTTCGTTAGTATCCATGTCCAGAGACTTTGAAGGTATTTCTCTAACAACTATAGACGAGAGTACCCTTGATAAGTCTATCAGTGTCCAATTTCCCAATACTTTATGAACACCATTACAGGGGTTCCAAAGAAAGTTCGTTTCAGGCAACATAGAGAAAATAACACTTTTTTTACCTGGATCATTAAAACAGCACTACTTGCACTCAAATTTCCTGAAGCTCAACTACAAAAGTATTTCTTATGCTTGTTGGCTCTCACCACTCTAGTGGCTAGGGTTCAAGTCAATTTATGAATGATGGCAAAAGACAAATGTCAAAACATCTGCTTTTGCTTTCTCTCTCTCTCTCTCTATCTTTCTCTCTCCCCCGCTCTTTCTCTTTCTCTCTCCCCGCCCTTGCTGCATGCCTCAACCCAACTTCTCTCTCCTTCGAAAGTTTTATCAAGTAAAGTCCTTTGCAGATGTAATAGGTACCAAGAGGAAATTTTATCAGTCAAATGGTGTTTGAGCCAGCTGAAAAGACTATTTTTGACTCGATGCTACCTTTTCTTGTATATAAGAAGAAATTCTCCAAGCAGTAAGTTCTCACTCCCAAGTTTAAACTCGTATAAGGTTTTCTTAAATTCCTTCTCTTTCTCCATCGCCACTTTCAACTGTTGCTGGTCATCACCTCTCTCTCTCTCTCTCTCTCTCTCTCTCTCTCTCTCTCACACACACACACACACACACACACACACACACACACACACACACACACAGTATGTTCAACATATACCTGGAGATGGTTCTTCTTTTGTGATCCTTCAAGTTTTCCTGGAATATTACTATGTTGAGGTTGATTTTCATACCATTTTGCTATATCCCAAAAGCATTCTATCTCCTGGATTGTCATGACATTTAAAAAATTCTCCAAAATATTGTTTTATGGTTATTTAAAAAATTATATTTAGCACTTTTTTAGGTGCATGAAAGACAAATAAGAGACTACCTCAACTACAAAAATATAAAATATTCATGAATATATCACCCACTGTCTTCAAGGCTTTAAACATGAGCTTATTCTTAATACAATTTTTTTAATATGTAAAAATTATAAATGTACTCATACAAAAAAGACTTAAGGCCTTTGAAAGGAAGTAAAACAACAATATTTTGGATATCATCTGCAATGTAGAATATTTTTAGTTTTGTCTCTATGTTGGTCTTAAAAACCATATCTTAAATTGAAAAGCATTTTGTGCCCACAGAGTTGTAACTCAAGAATTACAGTCATATTGTAAACAGACAGAATTTAAAGTAGCCTTTTCTTTAAGAAGAAAAAAGTTTCGTTTTATATAACCTTGTAAAGTAGTTATAAAAAGTAAAAGTCTTCCTTTAATTATTCTTTTCTATAATAATGGGAAAATGGAATGATACCATATGGCACTTGATGCTATATAGAACTTATACAAAAGAGACTATAGAGTAATTAGTAAATCAAAAGTTGGAAATAACCCAAATATCCTTTAACTGAGGAATGGATAAACAAACTGTGGTATGTCCATCCACACAATAGAATACCACTCAGTCACACATATGAACCAGCATAGCGCATAGAATAATAATAACTCATAGAAGAAAGATGGAATGAGAGAAGCCAGTTTTTAAATCTTATGCACTGATTAATTTTGTAGGACTTTCGCAACAAGGCAAAATTATAGTGATGAGAAACAGATCACAGTGGTTGGCCTTGGAAAGGAATGAAAGGAGTATATGACTATGAAATAAAAGCATGAGGGAAATTTTTTGGGATGACGCAGATTTTATGGAATGATTTTTTTTAATTAAAAAATATTATCTATGATCTGTTACAGAAAGAAAGTTAGAATTTTAAAACTACATGTACCTTAAGTTACTGATAAGAAACAGCAAAATGCATTGTGTAATTTTATGTTTATAATGAGTTTTTCATCTGTTTTGTGCTCTCGTTTTATTTCTTCAAAAAAATAGTTATTGGGGATCTACTATATCTTGTGACAAGCAGGGAGGCTGGTGGTGACATCCAAACAGTATTCCTGGTGAAAAATGAGATTAACCTAGATTGAGTGGAAGTTTAAACCAATAGGATTGGATTATGCAGAGGATACAAAGTGCTCCAATTCTCACAACTGAGTAGAAGGTGAAATCACTGGGGAATCATCTATGTTATGCCTATTTTTGTATTTTTGGTGGGGAGATGGCTAGAAATCATTTTTTCAGTTTTGGTCATATTTATTTTGGATTACCTTTACCATATCCAAAAGAAAATGTCAAGTAGTAATTGCATATACTGGCCTGGAATTTGGGAAACATGTAAATCTAGAGATATGTATTTCTGAGTCATTTTCATATGGAGAACAATTTCATCCACGGGTATTAGCAATACAAAGTATGGTTTGCAGTATAAAATGAGAAGGAAAGGTTACCTAATACTGATGCCAATGTTTACTGCGTAGGTACAGAAAGAGGAACCCCTGAAACAAAACAAAACAAAGGAAACCAGAGAATAAGTAAACTGAGAAGAATGAAGTAAGTTATATTATGACCTATAAACCAAGAAAGGATACTATTTCAAGAAGGTTGAGTCAAAAGTATACCATCCTGCTGCAAGTCCATGTACATGACTGATAATTTGCATGCAGGATTTAGGAAGATGAGGGACATTTGTGGTCTTTCCGTGTATTGTTCCAGAAGAAGGGTGAGGTCAGAATTCTAAAAGAACTAAACGAATAAGTAAATTGGAGGAAAGAAAATGGAGAATTCTAGGCAATTATGTTGAGAAGTGTGGATAAGAAACTTTGAGAAGGGGAAGAAGAACAGAGCATGAAGTTAGAAGCAGCTAATAGTTGGTACAGTGAGGCAGGAACAAATTCACCAGTCAAGCTGATCTGAATTTAGAACACTTTCAGGTGAATGTGATGGAAACCAAAAAAGTAGAGAGAAAGGGAATTTAAGATATGGGGAAAGTGTTGTTGAAAATGATGAATCGTGGAATTTAAGACTGTTGAAGAGGCATGAATGGGGGCTGTTGGCAAATAAAGGAATAAATGTACAAGATATAGATGGTGATATAGATGGTGTTGAAGAGTTGCAAAAAGAATGGTTGAATAAATAAGCTAAACGTATGAGAGAATATGGCAGAAAATGTGAGGCTTGAATTGCTTATTTTGAAGGAAAATAAATTAGAGGTGGCGGCATGATTGTAGGACTGACCCCTGGAGCTGATTGTTAGAGTAAAAGAAACAGTCATAAGAGTAGAAGAGGTCGGAACATTGAGAAGCCAGGACCCTGAAGGATTTATCCTGTGAGCTCTGAAAATATGTAGTATAAAACAATAAATTGGATTAGGCTAAAAGAATTTGTGTATTTTACAAGACAATGAAAAACTGCAGTAAGTCCCCTGCATACAAAGGAGTTTCATTCTGAGAGCATGTTCATAGGTCTAGTTTGTTCATAAGTCCAACAAAGTTAGCCTAGGTCCCCGACTAACGCAGTTGGTTATATAGTACTGTACTGTAATAGATTTATAATAATTTTCGTAGAAATAATACACAAAAACAAACAAAAAATAAAGACAACGTTTGACCTTACATGTACACAAAAGCACAACCACTTGTAGACAATGCACGCACATGGCAATGTACACCAGACACATGGACCAACTTACGTGATTGGTTGTGTGAATGCACATTTGCATCTTTAAAAGTTCACAGCTGGAAGGTTCATATGTAGGGGACTTACGGTAATGGACTGGAGGTGATAATGGAGAGAAATGAAGACATCAAAGTCTAATTCCTGGTCACGAGTTATGTCAGGTGAGAAAAAGTAAACAAAAAAGGGCATCAGGAGTGTCCTTGGGAAGATAGAAGTTGTTAGTTAAACTAAGATAGAGTGAGCACTGAGATAAGAAGTCACAGTGGAATTTGCCAACCATGGAGGAACAACTTTAGAGGATATAGTGAATGGTTTAGTAGGTCCACAAGTGCAATCCAGGAACAAAGTAGAGCAGAGTGTTATAGAGAATGTGGGACATTAGAGTGCAGATGGCCAGAGAAGCAGACAGTTGGATCTTAAACTTATTAAAACAAGAATCATAAGTGTGATGATACAACAGTCTTGCTGAGAACTATGAGTGTTTATTTTATCATTTGTCCTGGCTGACGGGGAACCCAGATGCCCTGAACACTGCATATTACGTGGTTTGGCTGTTGGAAAACTCAGAAACTGTCAACTACACACAATGTATAGGCTGGTTGGCAGCAGATTTGCAAACAGTAGACTCATTTCTGTGCCTTCTAAATGACGGTAAATTCAAATATTGGACACGTTCATGATTAAAAACAAAAACAGAAAACGTCCAAGACTGCTGACAGATGTAATCTGCCCACGCTTCTAGAGTAGAAAAGAAAGCTGATATGAACATTTGAAAGAATAATAACGCATGAAATCATGTTCAACTTTGGGCAGGATTAATCACTTCTCAATTTAAATATGGAGTTGAATTCCTTTGCATATTAGCTCATTCAAAGCTCCAAAACATGTTTCTGGGACAACCCTGCCTCTGTAATGGAAACTTAGCTGCATCAGTAAAGAGGAAATGAGAGAAAGGGAGGTGACCAACAGGTGGGCCACCAGAACCATGTACCTGTGAGAGGCTAGGTCTTCTATTTTTTTCTTTTCTTTGTTTTTTGTTTGTTTGTTTGTTTTTGCTTTTTGTGTGGTTTTTTTTTTTTTTTGGAGTTGGAGTCTCACTCCATCACCCAGGCTGGAGTGGCATGCTCTCAGCCACCTCAGTGTCAACCAGCAGGGCTCTGACAATCCTTCCACCTCAGCCTTCCAAGTAGCCGGAACTACAGGCATGCACTTCCACCCCCAGGTAATTTTTGATTTATTGTAGAGCCAAGGTCTTGCCAAGTTGCCCAGGTCTTGAACCTGTGGGTTTAGGCAATCCACTCGCCTCAGCCTCCAAAAGTGCTGGGATGACAGGCTGAGTGGCCAAGCCCAGTGGCTAGGCACTCTCTTACTGAATTGTTAGTGTAAGTATGTGTGTACATGTGTTAATAGATTTATAAATATATTAAGATTACTTTATAAATGTGAATTTTAGATTTGTTCTGTTTCTTAATTTCATTTATTGAACTTGTTATTTCTTACAGAAACTTTTAATGGTTTTGTAGGCAACTCTACCAACCATTTTCTTTATAGTTTCTGGCTATATGTTATGATTCATGTATGTATGTTATCCTATATCAAAAATTCTAAAATATTCACTTCTGTTTTCTTCAATTGTTGTCAAAATTTTACTTTTTAATATGAAATTCATTGCTCTATATGAAGTTGATTTCAATGAGGTATAGATTTTCATTGCATTTCCCCCCACCCCAAAGGTTGTTTTTCACAGCATCATTTGTTGAATTGCCAATTTATTATCTATGGATTTAAAATACTGCATTAACAAAATGTTAAAAATACATATAAAGCTGAGGCAGGTTCTAAACTCTTTTTCTTTTCTTTTTTTAAATTTTATTTACCTATTTGATCTTGTTTCAGTCCTAGATTTTAAAATATGAATGCAAAAATGGTGAATAAATGGATATAAACATGTCAATTTCAATCCAAACTGTACATGGAAGACTACAGATTTGCATTCCATCTGTTTGGATGAATCAAAACAACCTCATGTAGGGACAGAAAACTTCATCCTGAAGGCAAGTAGATCTGAATATGTCTGCCCCTAACATTGTCAGCCCTACTCAGCTGCAGGCTCTGAAGATATTCCACTTGCAAATTCCAGCTCCCTTCTGCTCAGCAACCAGCATTTTTTTCATCCATTTATCAAATAGTTATTTATCTCCTACTATGTGTCATGCACCATCCTATGAATGAAAGATTAATCATCGTTGAGAGAAGGCCCTTGTTTTCATTATGCGATTAAGCACATGCACAAGACAATTTTGTACAGTGATAAACACAAAAACAGAAAAGAGAGAAAGGTCATGAAATGGAAAGTGACTAGGATCTGCTGGGGACTTTCGAGTCGGCAGTCAAGGAAGTTCTCTGAGACATAACGTGAGTCACACTCGAGTGATGAGCAGAGGCCCACCGTGAGAGGCCTGAAGGCTGAGCCGTGGCTCAGCCTGTAATCCCGCGCCTTTGGGAGGCCGAGGTGAGTGGATTGCCTGAGCCCACGGGTTCGAGACCCACCTGGGCAGCAAGACCTCATCCCTACAATAAATCAAAAAATCAGCCGGGCGTGGTAGTGCATGCCAGCTACTCGGAAGGCTGAGGCGGAAGGATTGCCGTAGCCCAGCAGGTCGAGGTTGCAGTGACCAGAAGCGGCCACTGCACTCCAGTCTGGGCGACAGAGTGAGACTGCAACTCAAAAAAAAAAAAACAGAGGCAACTTCAAGTGTAAATATCTGGGGTTGGTATAAGTTTAGAATTGAGATATTTGAGGAAGAGATGAGGCTGGCTCAGAAAAGGATGGTGGCTGTGAGACTGGGAAAGGAGGTTGGATGAATGGACGGGGAAGCAGACCAGGTAGGACCTTGGAGGCCATGGCGAGCAGACCGCGTTTCAGACGCCTCAACTGGTGGGTTTTGAATGAGCTTGCTGTTCTAGACTCAACATCTCATATATGTAGGAAATCGTTCATGAGTTTCCTCTTTTATCTTTCATTGCTGTTGCCATCAAAATCCTTCCTCCAGCCTGGACAACCGATGAGACCTCATCTCTACAATAAATCAGAAAATGAACCAGGCGTGGTAGCACATGCCTATAGTTCCAGTTACTTGGAAGGCTGAGGCGGAAGGATCACCTGAGTCCAGCAGGTCAAGGCTGCGGTGGCTGTGAGCATGACACTGCACTCCAGCCTGATTTACAGAATGAAACGCTGGCTCAAAAACAAGAAACACACAAACAAAATCCTTCCTCTGGCCTTTTCTTGCCTATGGTCCCACTGGAACCATGGGTAGTGACAATCGGGGGAGACGACTCTTCCATCAGCGTATTTACAGCAATGCAACTGACTTTGTCTCTCCTGTTAGACCTTCTGTGACATTTTTCTCAATACCATATCTTTTGTGGTGTTTGATTATGCTATTACATGAATAATAGCAGTTAGCATCTATTTACGTTCCTTACTATGCACCAGGCAACGTTCTGGGGGTTTCAAATGTATTAACTCGTTGAATCTTCACAACCATCCTGTGTAGCTGGAACTGTTACTATTCCCACTTAACAGATGATGGAACTGAAGTGTACACTCTGCCCACGGTCACACAGCTAGTAAGTGGCGGAGCTGGGATTTGAATACATAAAAACACGTCTCCAGAGCCTGACTGCTTAGCCATTATGCTTTGCGGCATCCCCAAAGCACTTGTCAAGAGGGCTGTGTCTTTGATGGCTGCGGAATATCTTAGAGAGACAGTAGAGGAGAATTACTTAGGAAATGCGACTTCCTAATGTCAGTGGCCAGCAATGTGCCTATTAGTGCACATATTTCTTGTACTCGTGTTTCTTTATTTAAAACTCACAGCAACCCTTAAAAAAAGGCATTTCTTCTCTCTGGTGCCACAGCCAATTTCTAATATCACCCCAGTACTGCCTCTCAATGTCTAGCAATGCCTTAAGCATCCTCAGAGGACAGTCTTGGACAGAGCTCTTGGGGTCATTTTTTAGGCCAGAAAACGACATGTTTGGTCTTAGTGGGAAAATATTCATACTGGCCACCCATCCAGGTAGAGGTCCAGTGGCAAATCTTCTGAATAATGGCAGACAACAGAAACAAGTGCCCCTCTCTGATTGACTTACCTACTGCTGGAACTGATTGGCTTAGGGCTGCAATTAGACAGTCATGTCTGGCACATAAGTGACATGCATTCCTTGTTCATGCAGTGGATGAATAGCATTCCTGAAAGGCTCACAGATTCAGCCTCTCAAATTTTCTTTTTATTTTTTAGAAACACCACTTTAACTCTTCTCATTCTCCTCTATATCTTTGGTTTTTATGTAAATAGTATATAGCATGAACTATGGGGTCAGGCACAGTTTTAAGTGCTTAACAAATAATCTGGGATTCTGAATCTTGCAACAACCCCATAAGGTAGGCAGTAAAGTGCTCCCATTCTGCAGATAAGAAAAATGAGACATGAGACATGAAGGAACCTTTCTAAAGTCACAAAGCTAGTAAATGGTAAAGTCAGGCTGTAAGCCCAGCAAGCCTGACTCCAACTTCTGAGCTCTTGACCACCTTGACACTGGCTTATTGTGACTTGTTTTTATCACTGCAAACCTTCTCATGCCTAACCCAACGGCAAAATTGAGAGGTCATTTATACTTATGTTTCGATTATAATATCTTAAAGTCGTGGTTTCTTTACTTGAGGTCATTTTCTTTCTTTCCAGAATTCCACTCCACATAAATATTTACACAGATCCCCAGAGGTGCTTACACCTGTCCATAAATCAGTCTTTGTCAGAGCTCCCCTGTTGCCGATGGCATCACTTAAGGCCAAACTATGCAATTAATGGTGTCCCACACTCCCCCAGGCTGCTCTAATTACCTCCAGCCTTAAAGCCTGCTACCATTACCCCCAGTGGACTGTCACTACTAACAGTGGGGCCAAATATTCAGCGTCTTTGATAGCTCATCTAAAAACGCCAGCAGTCCTCTGAGAGTTACAGCACCCTGTGTCCATGGTTTCATAGATCAAAGAGAAGGATGAACTCCCCTTAGTTACGAGAAGCAACCCCAAAACACCAAAAATGTATTTATAAAAAATCGTGTATTTATTCTTACGTGTTTAAACTTCAGTCACCTTCAGAGAACTCTCCATCCAATGGAATCCATCTATTGAGATGCTTTTTCCACTGCTCAAACAGTTTTTGAACTAGTCATTTTTTATTTAGTTCTTCTGCCATTTTTTTGTTTCAGCTCTTCCACACCAGCAAAACATTTTTCTCTGAGGACATTTTAAATCCAGAAAAACAAAAGGAAGTCACTCGGGGTGAGATCAGGTGAATATGGAGGGTGGAGCATGGGGGTCATGCTGTTATTGATCAAAAACTGCTGAGTACTCAGCAAATCACCCATCATGAAACAGGCAAATGCATCGCAAGAATCTCTAAAAAAAAAAAAAAATCACTGAACCCAAATGCAACCTCTCGTGACAACACTAGCTGGTCCACTGACACCGATGGGTTCCTAGAACACTTACCTAGCAGGGGAAGCCTGTACTACAAGAGGCCCGACCTCTAAAGGATCATTCCAGTTTAGCTTGTTTGCTTGGTTTTTGTTTGTTTGCTTGTTTTTTGGTTCTCCCTCATACATTCACCCAGAGGCTAACCACAACAAAGCTACCTGCACCTCAAATATAACAACTTTTGTGGCACCACACTTTTTCTCCGATCCTTTTCTCCAGAGAACACACTGAGTGTGACTGGGCCCCAGTCAGCTACTCCTTGCACCCAATGAGCCAGGTACTGCCATGACCACTGCCAACAGTCCACACTCTTTCCAGACTGAGCTCCCCTTTGGTTCTTCTGTTGTTGTTGTTGTTGTTGTTGTTGTTGTTGTTGTTGTTGTTGTTTTCCCCAAAATCCTAGCATGATCTGAACTCACTTTAGTTGATCAGACTTTTTTCTTGCTATGCTCAACCTCAGTAGGGCAAGAGTTTGGGGTTCTGATGATTCCCTGTGCATCACCTCCTGAAGAGTTATTTGGCCTGCGATTTAAACCCACAGCTGCAAACGTTGGGAAGTCTCCAGCTTGAAGAGGGAAAGAAGCCCGTCCAAAGAAGGCTTTTGCTAAGAGCATTAAGTAGCAAAAGCATGACCTTCCTTCCTTGCTCTCAGTATATTTTTCTTGGAGATTTTCTTGGTCTGCCATTGTGACTTCTGTCCATTCTCACCCTATTCCAAAATTCAAGATATTTATCTAAACAGAGATATTTTGAAGTAGTATGTTCAAATCTGTAATTAATCGCCTATGGATTACAGTTCATTGCTCCAAGCTCCTAATTTTCCCTTATTTGTTCAAAATGTCTTAAAGATCTTGTTTTAAAGTAAGTTTCTTGTACTCTTTTCTTACTTTATTTAGGAAATAATAAAATAAATACAGTATGTCTCCTACATATGAATGAGTTCCCTTCCAAGAGAGTGCTCATAAGTCCAATCTGTCCCTAAGTCCAACAAAGTTAGCCTAGATGCCTAACTAACACAGTCATCTATATAGTACTGTATCGTGATAGTTTATAATACCTTTCACAAAAAACTACATAAATACAAAAAACAGTACTGTACAGTAAAGCACACAAAAAGACAGCCACATATACAGGATGCACACATGTTGACAATGTGTTCCAGACACGTGATCTCACTTTTGTGGTTGGATATGCAAATACATATTCACATCTTTAAAATTTCATAACTTGATGGTTGCCATGTAGCAGACTTACTGTAAATGATGGGTAAACTATCTTTTATAGCAATGTATATGTGTTTGTTCCAACCCAATAATGAAAGCCCAGGTAGTAACACTTTCAGAATGATTCCCCATATATTTCACCTATAAAACTCAACAAACCTCAATATTACCAATTCCTAAAGCTCAATTAGTTTCTCCAACACCATTTTTGCTTAAGAATTATGATATCTCAGACTCACGTGTACCAGAGTAATCTCAATCCTAAATTAATTCTAAAATTAGTTCACTTCAGGCTGCACACATAGCTCCTAAATCCTACGATTCCTTCTCCAAAACAGAAAACTCAAAAGTTCGTTTTTTGTTTGGAGAGAAGAGGGTGAGCACCAGCATTTAATCCTTCTCAGGAGCAAATCCAGAACGAGGATAAAGAAGAGGAATTGTCTCATTTACAGAAGCCCTTTTCTTGATTTCCTCGAGGAGACGTTTCAAATAGTGTTTCTTGTAGTTTTCAGTTTCCTAGAGATATAGTTGTGAGTTAACAGGTGTCTTGTCAAAATTCATGTCAAATTGAAACCTTACAATGTGATCTTTTTGAAAATAGTGTCTTCACAGGTGTAATTAAATTACTGAATCGGGGGGACTCCAAGTCCAATGACCAGTGTCTTTGTAAGAAGACGAGAGGGCACACAGAAAGACAAAAGGGATCGAGTGAAGATAGAGGGAGAGATTGAAGTTATGCAGACACAAGTCAAGAAACTCCTGGTACCACCAGAAGTGGCAAAAGACAAGGAAGGATTCTTCCTTAGAGACTTTAGATCACAGCCCCGCTGGCACCTTGATTTCACACTTCTAACCTCCAAAAATATGAGAGAATAAATTTCTGTTGTTTAAGCCACCCAGTTTGTGGTACTTGGTGGTGACGGCCCTCAGACACAAATATGTATAGAAATGCTCACAACACTGCTGTCTTGGGCACTCTAGAGGACACATTTGAGAAGGCCTAAGTAAGTCATTGCTGCACCAGGAGATTTTATTAGTAGAAACCACAAACTCTGGTGCCAAGTTGCCTGATGTATTAGACTGCTTGGACTCCCATAGCAAAATACCGTAGACTGGGTTGGCTTAAGCAACACAAAAGTGTTTCTCACAGTTCTGGAAGCTCAGAAGTCTGAGATCAGCCAGTCTGGTTCTGGTGAGAGTTCTTTTCCTGGCTTATAGACAGCTGTCTCAGTACTATGTTCTCACACGATAGAAGAGTGAGTCTTCTCTGGTGTCTCCTTCTCCTTTTCCAAAGGCACCAATTCATCATTTAGAGCTCCACTCTTATGACCTCATTCAATCTTAATGACCTCCTGATGTCCCTGTCTCAATATGCAATCATATTGTGAAGTACAGCTTCAACCTGTGAGTTTTGGAGAGACACAATTCAGTCGCCAACACCTGAGCTTAGTATAGGTCTTCCACATTTTTGCTGTGTAGTCCTGAATAAGTTATCCAACTTCAGTGGCTACCAGTTTTCTCCTCTGTAAATAGGAACAGTAATAACACCTACCTCACAGAGTTTTTGTAAAAGTTACTTGCATACATAATTTTGAATAAGTCCTGAAACTCACTAAACACCACATAAGGATCAACTGTGATGATCAGGACACACATACCAAACATAAGCCATGGTGTGGTCATATGAAACCGTGATCTGATTCTGTTCTTTTTTTTCTTTTTTGTAATGATCAGTCCAGTAGACTAAGATGATCTTTTCTTATTATTATTGCCTTACAGAAGAACATGGGATTCAATGACAACTACTCTTTCAAATTTGAAGCATGTAGTTTCCTTTGGGCATTTATTCATAGACTTGTGCTATCTCCTAAGCTGCCACATTTACAAACATTTGTAATTTTGTAAAGTAACACTGCTCCTATTGTTCTTTGCAAACATTTGCCAGCTACCGTGGGGGCCATGATGATATCACATGAAAACCAGAGAAAATATATACAGAGATTCTTTGCCATCTACTTTAAACACATAAATAGTCAAGTCAAGTTATTCAACAAATGCAACCCCATCAAAAATTTCAGATCTGAAAATTTCAGCAAATTAGAATTATTGAAAACCTATCTTGCCAACAGGAATGCATTGAAAATATCATCACTTCCAAATAAACCCTATAATGCAAATTTTAAGAATATTCAGAGGTAATCTCATTTTTAAGAATTAATATAGCCATGGTAAAAATATAAACATTTTAGAAAAAAAATACCAGTGACATACTGTTAGAGATATGTATGGAATACATAAGAGATATTTATGACTAAAGTGAATGAACGTGTACTGATAAGAATTGTTAAGGTTAAGTTTTTAAAAGATATTTGGTTTTCAATATTGCTTTGACAAACACTAATTTTTTTTTTTAAGAAAATTTCAGTTTTGAAATATTCTTGAATATAAATATTTTGTGTCTACTAATGTAATCAATCTGTATATGTGTAAATGTATATCAAATATATTTATTTTTATTAACATTATGATGTTCCTTCAATCCCCAGAGTGTCCTGATTTCTAGGACAAATGTATTCTCACTTTACTTACAAGCCGGGTAAGACTTTGACTTTGATTCTGATGGAAAGAAAAACTTTTAGAGCTTAAAAGTGGCGTGATGCAGTTTGTAGCTTCTATAGAGAACATGCATATACACAGACATTTTCAAGGATCACTCTATCTGGATTGGAGTGGACAAGGGCAGCATTGACAGAGACCAGGTAGATGCATATTGCAGTGATGCAGGTGAGAGATGATAGTGTGTTGAAGCAGGGTGGTAGCAGTGAAGACAGATGTAGGATCCAGTAAAGGTAGAGCCAAAAGCAAAGGTTCAGGTTTGGGATCTAGTTCAAAGGTAGAATCAAATGTGTGAGATGACAGACTGGACATCAACTGTGAGTAAAAGAGAGGAGTTTGTGTCTGACTCACAAGAAGGATGAGGGCCTGAGAAGCTACACAAGTGGGGACACGATTTTAAAAGACTAGGAAGCATTTTAGAGGGTGAGGTTTGTGGACAGGAGGAGATTATAAATTTAGATTGGGACATTAGAACTGAGATCCCTATTAGATTACCCAGGAATGTGAGACAGAGAAACCAAAGAATGAAACTAAAGAAGGTTGAGAATAATTGGAGTAAAACCAGAGTTACGGTACACACCAGAGGGCAAGTGCAGAAAATGTTTCAACCAGAGAGGCAACCAACTTTGTAAAATGGTGCTAATGAGCCAATGTATGAGTCAGAATTCTCCAGAGAAACAGAACCAATGGAATATGCATATAGAGAGGTACTGATCACAGAAATTGTCTCACAGGATGATACAAGTGGAAAAGTCCTACAATATGCCATTTGCAAGTTAGAAGCCTGGGAAAGCCAGTGGCGTAATTCAATTTGAGTCCAAAGGCCTGAGAAACAGGGTGGAGGAACATGGAGTGGATGGCTGTGGAGTAAGTCCCAGAGGTCAAGTTCCCAGAGAAACAGGAACGTTGATGTCTAAGAGCAGGAGAAGATGGATGTCCCCCTTCAAGGAGAGAAAGAGCGAATTTGCCCTTCCTCTAACTTTTGTTCTGTTCATACCTTTAAGGGATGAGATGATGCCTTCCATGTTGGTGGGAGTAGATCTTTTTCACTCAGTCTAATGAACCAAATGTTAATCTCTCCCAGAAACACTCTCAAAGACACACCCACAGATAATATTTTACCAGTGATCTGAGCATTTCTTGGCCAAGTCAAGTTTACACATGAAATTAATCATCACAGACAAGTATGATGGGAAAGTGAGAATTAACCAAATATAGAGGTCATGGTTGACCTTGACAACAGAAGTTATGGTGAATTAGAGATGACAAAAGTCTGAAGTAGAGTAGTAAAATAAGATGGTGTCTAAAATTTGCTTTTATATACTTCAGCTAAAAGGAAAGCAAAAATGGTAGGTGTAGACAGCATAGCAAGTGGCAATAACTATTGCATCTGAGGGATAGGAATATGAGATTTCATTACACTATTCTTTCTATTTTTGTGTATGTTTGAGGTTTTTTTGAGTCATAAAAGGGGAGACTAAAAGGAGACAATCAGAGACAGCAACTATATACAAATTTTCTGAGTAGTTTTTTGGGGGGCAGGGGAGAGCTGAGAAATTAGATACTAAAGGGATGCTTACTAGAGAAGAAGTAGAGTCCAGAAAGATTTTTAAATATGAAAATTATAAACTATTTGCATGCTAATAGCAATGATCCAGCAGAGAGAAAAAAACTGATGGTGCACTGAAGGCAAAGGTGAGCATTACTGGAAGAATAACCGAGCAGATAAAATAAATAAAGGTAGTCAACTACACAATGGAGGGCTTTGCTTTAGACAGGACCACAGCATAGTTTTAGGAGTAATTTTTTAGGAGTAATGTAGAGTCTAAGGGCATAGCTGAAATTAACTGGCTATTTGTGGTGGAGGAAGTATGTGGCATTTTTATTCTAATTATTGCTATTTCCTTAATAAAAATAAGCAAGACCGTAAGCTGAGAGTGAAGATGAATGAGAGGGTGTTGTAAGTTTAAAGAAAGAAACAGGAAATAGTTATCTAGGAGAGAGGCTGAGTGACAGAGTTATAAATTCTAGTGGGTCAGAGATCACGGCTATCTCTATTCCTCTACTGTGAACAGCAGTCCAGGAGTAGCCCTGAGTACAGAGAGGTGAATCCAGTCAGGGAATGGATTTTTCAACCTTATATGACGAAAGGCAAGACAATAAGGTTATGTGCAAAGGAGTAAAGAGTAAGGAGGGGAGAAAGTAAAAAAATGATACAGTCAGCAGGTTGTAAGTCTCAATAGGCTATACAGAGTCTAACAGAAATGAGAATGTGGGCAATGAATTTATTTGAATGTAGACTGCATAAAATGTAAAATTATTTTCATTAAAGCAGATCATGAAAGTGGAAAGACAGTGTGCAGATTGGAAACAAAAAATTGAATTTTTAGTATTTATGTACAATACGTTATACATATCACCACAATTTTTTAAAAACTCTTAAAAACAATAAGAAACAAACATGGTACACAGGACTATCACAGGAGAGGTCAACCAATATATAAAATGATACTCCACTTTACTGGCAATTTAGGAAAACATGGATAAGGGTCACAATGAAATAGTACACAATGACATAGTATTTTATAATAATTGAGTTTTTAAAGTTGTTTAATAACAAGTGTCGGCAAAGTAAGGAAGAATCAGGAATGTTTATACACTGTTGCTGGTGAAACTTGAAATTTATATAAACATTGGGAGAATGTATAAAATAACATTGTTTTTACAAAATAAAGGAAAACCGTTGAAATGTCTATTAACAGGAGAATGGAGAGATAAATACGCTGGTATATTCATACCATAGGGGACATAAGTGAATACACATAAATCTTACAAACAATCTTAGAGTAAAAAATGAAGTCACAGATTAAAACCAATGATATAAAGACTTAAGTATCCAAAGCAACACTATGTAATACTTAAGGACATATACATATATAGAAAACTATAATGAAATTTATTAGTGTCAAACAACGGTTTTAGGATAATGCTACTTCTAAAAGAGATATGGGCTGTGTCTAGGAAAGATCTGGAAAAGAGATATAATGTTTTGGAAAGGTATTTTCTTGAGTGGGTGGCAAGTACATGGATACTTGATAGTTTTCCTTACAATTTTTAAATAAAAGTGTTGCTTTATAAATGCTAACCCTAAAAAAATGATAATATATTAGCTAGAAAATTCAGTACAGTCGTCTTCTTTTTTTCTCTCCTCATTTTTCCTTATCCTCTGACCCCTTCTGTCTTTTTCTTCTTGCTCTTTCATGCCAACATATATTGACTATGAGGTGCCAGGCACGTTGCTTCACAAATACATAAATTTCTTTGGAATTGGAGTCTTTTATCAGTTTTCTAAAGCTTTTAAAAAGACCGCACTGAGGAACATGTACACATGGATAGGTAATTTCCTTGGTCTCTAACCATTAACAAGGGTAAAAATATTAGCGCCACTATTCTCTTTTTAATTCATCTATTTTCATGAAATCTCATTAGTTAAGTTCCATAGCTCCCTTACTCCCCGAGGCAAGCAAAAACTCTTACCTAATCACATTACAAAGTTTGACAGACCAATTTTCCAAAAGTTGGAGGTTTTCAATTAAAGTTCCTATTCAAGTTTGCTTGTTTCTGGATGTGAAAATGTGCCACTCTATCTCACACATATTTGTCATAGGAAACTTAAACTTTCCTTTTTTAGTTTTAACTTACATTCTTTCAAATTATCATCTAGTAACTGGGCACCATTTTAGTGACTTCTCTGAGGAGCCAGTAGTAATTTCAGCTGCCATATCATAAAACCTAGTTTCAGCAAATTTCATCTTCTCCTCTACTTTCCCTTTCTTTAAATCATCTTGAGGGATTTCTCTTCTCTTCAGATCAAGTTTGTGAATGAAGTTGCAGTTGTCATTTTGATTGGCAAAACACACAGTTGTTAGTTCATAAACAACCCAAAATCAAATTGTTCTCAAATTTGCAGAACTTGGTTTACTGTATTTCCATGGAAATTTACATAACACATTTCATTAGCCCTTTATATGCTCTTGTTGACATTTTAAAGTGAAAAATAATCATACTGACCTATAAGTCAATGCCTTGTTTTGTCTGTCTAATCAGGGCAGGACATCATCATTGAGTCTGTGGGATATCTAAACACAAGTATAAGTGAGCTGGCAAATGAATACTCAGTAGCAGAAAGTGTTTAAATTAAAACTAGATCTAATTTAAGCAAGAGTGAAAGCAATGTTTATTGAAGAGACACTTGTTTTTCTCCATAAAGGAAAAATAATAAAATTGGGACATTGTATTCACAGTATTCAGCAACCAAACCACTTTAAACTTGATGTCACTATGTTCCTCTACTGTATCTCCCCCAGGGGATCTTTCAGTAATTGTAGTAAATTTTAATGACCAGGAAGTAGGGTCTCAAAATATTTTCAATTTAAGGGTCCCTTAACAAAATGGAATGAGCAAAAGAAGAGAAGCCTAGATTTTAGTTTCATTTATTTCCTTACTGATTCATTTATTCATCAATCATTAATTGTGTATCTACTATATACCAGGAACTTGCTAGGCACTAGGGTGACCAAGATAAGTAAGATACACATTTGCTCAGAAACTACTGTCATTCAAGTCAAACAAAAAGGCTGTTTGACTTACCCTACATCAATGTTTTAACGTCTTCTTCTACAAAATAAAGAAGACATATGTCCTAACTATTAATCTCATTAATATGAGGATCAAAGGTGCATGTGAAGTTTCTGCTTAAACTGTAAACAGCAAACAGGAATGTCCTGAAGAGAAGCCTATGACCTTTCGAATGTCTCTCATGTCTAAACCCCTCCTGAGCAAAGCAAGCTCATGTATGAAAAGGAACAAAGGTAATTTAACTCCACGAAAAGGGCTCTATACTTTGCATATTCAGAAAATTATATTTAATTAAACTCAGATTAAAGACAATTAAGTCTATAATACTCAGTGTTCTTTCACAGAAGCAAAGAACTGAGTACCACATATTCCCACTCATAAGTGGACCCTGAACAATTATCATAATACTGTAAGAAAAGAAATGGTAGTAGTGGGAAACTGTCAAGGGTGAGGGAAGCAAACTTTACCAATAAGGGCACCTAATCTCAATCCAGGTGAAATGGGGACCAAAGCGAGACCGAAACTCTACGTGTACAATGACTATCTGTATACCTAACCCTGAATTGTACCCCACATGTTTAAAAATAAATAAATAAAAATAAACAAATGAGTTCAATCATAACTACTATTTCATCCAACACCAAAACACATTCAGGATTCTAGGGGAATATGAAAATGAAGGATCAAATGATAATACAATATAATAATACGGCGTGCTCATTTGAGACATTTTATCTTCCATTTTGTTTAGAATCTCATGTGCCTTTTTCCTGAGACCAAAAGGAATTGCATAGAAATCCATATTCTGCAAGCAAAATGTCTTTTTGTTCTATGCAGCAGTTCCCAGAATCTGAGAGGGCAAGGGTAATGTCTTCAAAGGAATGAGTTAGGAAAGATTGCAAAAAATATTCTGGAACTGGAAGAGTTGACCTGAAAGGGCAGCTAGAGATTTGCCTCACCTGTTCCAAGATTTCTCCAGTTGTAGACAAGTTATAACATCCTACAAATGAAGTTACAAATTCCAAAGGATAGGCAGGACAAGAAATAAATACTCCTTTATAACTGCTTTAAAAAGGTACTCAATAAAGCTCCTTTAAGAAAAGAGGTGGAGGCCAGGTGTGATGGCTCACACCTATAATCCCAGCACTTTGGGAGACCGAGGTGAGAGAATTGCCTGAGTCCATGGATTCCAGACCAGCCTGGGCAACTTGGCGAGACCTCCTCTCTACAACAAATCAAAAAATTAACTGGGCATGATGGCGTGTTCCTGTAGTTCCAGCTACTTGGAAGGCTGAGGCAGAAAGATCAACGGAGCCTAACAGGTCAAGGCTACCGTGGCCGTGAGCATGCCACTACACTCCAGCCTCTCATAGAGTGAGACTCCAACTCAAAAAAAGAAAAGAAACAGAAGTCTAGTCTAGCACTTTGGGAGACCAAGGTGGGAGAATCACTTGAACCCAGGAGTTCAAGACCATCCTGGGCAACATAATGAGCCCTCCTCTCTACAAAAAATTTTAAAAATTATACAGATGTGGTGATGCATGCCTGTAGTCTCAGCTGCTCGGGAGGATTGCATAAGCCAAGGAGTTGGAGACTGCTGTGAGCCATGACCGTGCCACTGCCATCCAGCCTGGGTTGAGTGAGACCCCGACTCAAAAAAAAATTTTTTTTGAAAGGAAGAAATTGCTGAAGTAGTTGCTTCAACCATTGAGTTTACTTTTGTTTGTGCTTTGATTGTTAAAGACCTTTTTTCTCATGACTTACAGGGTTTGAGCAGGTTGGGAAGAATGGAAACCATTCCATAGTGTTAAAATTGAAGTATAGCAATGCCTGCAACTGTTGTAAGAATTTCCCGAAAGATTCCACGACGACACAGACAGAACCGCTGTCACGGAGAGGCCATGTCTCACTTGATCCCACCACCTTGTCAACTGATTGTCAAGTGTTTGATAAGTGACTTAAAAACAGCCAACCACACATGGATCCATAGAGGGAGAGCAAGAGAGAGGGGGAGGAGAGGAAGAACATTAAGAAGACTCCCCAGTCTCTCTTTGCCCACACCTTAGAGGCTGTGATAACAAGGAGCTTTGCATTTGATGAATTCGCTTGGAATAGATTTCTCTCTGTTTTCCCATTTTCCAGCTTATTCAGGAGTCCTGACAAGGAAACAAGGTAAATGCTTCTCTGCTCTACAAAGTCTCCCTGTTAAGCCATCTTCAGATTGATCAGCATTAAGCCAGAGCTGGGCATATAGCTAGGTCTTCTAGTCCTCATCATGTAATAAATATACATTAGGTACCTATTCTACAGGAGTCACTACACTAGACTAGAGTATATTATTAAAGAAATCAGTACACCAAAAAATGCACAAACTGCAAGCAAAGAAATCGGCAAAAGTCCAATGGGGGGCAGGCAGATAAATACTGAACTGTAGAGATGACTGAATGCTAACACAGTGGCGAACTGAAAAACACTAAAGGAGGCTAAAAGTTCAGCAAAGCGTCCTCTTTCAAAAATCTCCTTGGGCTGGATCTCAAAGAGCAGGTGGCGTTCTGCCATGTGGAGAGGAAGCAGAGCATCTCTGGAAGCAGGGGAGAATCACCGGGGCAGGGACGTGAGCATATAAAGGATGTTCAATGAGAATGATGTGGACAAGAAGTATGTATAGTTTGGGGGTAGTACACGCTTATACAGCACTCTGCCCCTAATACAGTTTTTATTATTTAAAACAACAACAAAACAAACAAGCAAATACCTCATTGATTACAGTGGAGTCCCATTCAGCTATTGGTCAAGCTCTAAAGAGAATTTGAACTTGTAAGGTGAAAATCACAGATGGTCAAAGACCCCCTTAGGAGATACCATGTTAGACACTGATGTGCCTTCTTCTCCCCACTTTTTTGAGATAAGGGACTGATGGGCCTTCTTCCTTCCAGTTTTTTTTAAGATAGGGGTCTCATTATGCTGCCCAGGCTGGGCTCAAATTCCCAGGCTCAAGTTATTCTCCCACTTCAGTCTCCCGAGTAGCTGGGACTGTGGGCATGCAGCACCACACTGACTGTTGTGCCTTCTCTTCATACCTAAGCCTAAGACCACCGTTTTCCTTGGAACAGAGTATGGGTTTTTAGTTGAGCTTGAGATTACTGGCTTGCATGTAGGACCAGGGGTATGCAAAATACACATATTTAAACATCATGTACCATTCTTACCCTGTGGGGCCACTGAGGCAACATGCATCATTGTAGACTCATACACCATGTCACGCTGATTCTGGGGCGGAGAATCCATGAGTGGAATGGGGGGTTGAGACATCCACACTTTTTATATTCTTCTTCTTTGCCTCTCATGTTTCTCTCTCTCCAGACTTCAGATAGTTGATTTGTGTTGTTAAATAAGCATATGATATGATACACAACGTGGTCTCACTCATTCCTTCCTTTTCATGTAGCAAATATTATCGTGCATCGTTGATAGGCCAGGTATTGGTCTGGGTACTGGATAATGTGGACAGTGACCAAAAAGAGGCAATATAATTATAATAGATGCCATATTATTTAAATGAAAAGAGAGGAAAATAGGAATGAAGGGGAGGGGGTGGTAAATAAATTTAATTTTAAATAGAGTTCTTATAGTGGGCTTCATTTGAGAAGGTGACATTTGTGCAGAAACCTGAAGGAGAGAAGCCAGGGAGCCATCTGGTTTTGGACTCTCAGAGTCCAGAGGTAGCAGCAGGGAGACCAATGAACAGCCCACGGTGGCTTAGACCAGGGTAGAAGCAGCAGAGGCTGGATAGTGTCTAACTTTGAATATATATTGAAGGTATTTGCAGAAGTCCTGAATAAAGACATAAATTTGGGAAAACTTTTAGCAAAAGACACAACATGGATGTAATTACACTTTTAACGAAAGAACTGGGAAGTAAGGAGATATTCACAAGCTGAATCTAAATCAACAAAGTGAAATATTAGCATAGTATCTTGAGAAAGCGGATAAGTATCTGTTAGCTGTTTAGTTAGTCTCACTGCACAGTCTTGCGGATCTTCAACAAAGAGACAAGACTTCTTTCATAATTAAATAAGAGCTGTTAATGACAAACACAAAACGATTCATTCTTAGAAGAATGCCACATATAACTGCGTGTGGGTGGGGTAGATGGAAAGAATCATCAGTTCCCAGAGATGGAAAAAAAACTGGTACAATTGTAAACAGGTTGAAACTAGAAAATAAATGACAAATTGGAAAATAATATAGGCAAGTTATTATTGTTTTACAACCATACAAAATCAAATTTTTCATCAAAAAGAGAAATTTAAAAAAAAAGAAAAACCACAAGGATACTGATAATACTCAAAGGATGAGGATCCCTCAATCAAACCATCTTTACCTGAAAAGTGTTCTTTTTTATTGCCTGAATCCGCTAATGTGACTGTCTCTCTTGCCCTTACATCATTTGATTACTGTTTCAAGGGTATGGTTATCAGTGTTTTTATGTAAATGAACACCCTTTCAAAAAGCTATTTTGTTGTTTCTAGTGATGTTTCCATGGCTCTATTGCTCCAACATGCTCTGTCATTTTTCTTCCTCTAACTGTACCTCTTCTCAACATTGCCGGCCTTTGTTTTTCTATCTAGTTTGTTATCTTAAAGGAGAGATTTTAGAAGTGATGCCAGAGTCATAGGTTTAAGAAAAACAGCCATGTCCTAGAGCATAATTAGTTTTCAGTGTCTTGGAGTTCATCTTGATCTTGGAGAGTCACGTTTTAGTGAAGCTATGTCTATGAATGTTTAAAATTCTTCATTAACAATTTAAACCCTACTTAAAGCCACTGATGGGTCAACTGGAAAATGACTAGTAATTATTTCTAATAATATGAGTTATTTTCCCAGTTTTAGTACGAGGTTGCAATGTTACATTCATCAGAACTCTTAAATCCTTCTGCAAAATGATTCTGATTTTGTAACAAGAAGCTTATAGTACTCTTCTGAGGTTTAAATGATATTATAATGTTGCAAAAACTTTTAAAAGCATAAAATGCACTGCTGATGCATTCAAAATAGCCCCTCTGTTGTATTTCAAGAAAAAAATTCCTACATGCTTCAGTAAGATATTTAATAACTTTGAGTTTTGGGCCCTAATCTTTAGAATGAGGATAGAAATACCCAACTTAAAGTGTTGTGTATTGTGTGATTATAGGAGATAATACAGGTAAAAGTCTCAAGCACAATCACTACCTTGGTAAATATATAATAACACGAATAAACAAACAATTGAGGGAATCAATACTGGGGTACCAAAAAAAAGTATACACATTTTAAGCGATGTTATCTATGTATTACTTTTTGAAGTTGGATTGCATTACAGTAGCAACATGTAGTATGACATTCTCTCAAAAGAAGGCATTAATCAAATGAATGCTAACATCGCCATGTGACAGGCAGGACAGTCAAAGAATATGGAGGAAGCATGGTTGCTGTTAGAGGATCCAGACCCTTTTGAAGTGGTATTTGAAATTCGAGAAGGTTGTGAAAGTACAGTGGCAATGGAGATGAGAGTATGCAACAGAACCTCCAACATGGCTAACAACTGCACACATTCGTGGTAAGTATGATATATGGTCCTGTGTGTGATGTGCACAGGGCAAGACCCGGGAGGCCTCAGACAGCAAGAAGTCTTGCAGTAGTTGCCATCATCAGAAGTGTCAGGACGCTGATGGGAACCACTTCGAGCACCTCTTGTAATTGTAGAAGTCAAACATGACTTGTAGTCCTCTTTTGTTATTGGTATATATTGAGTATTCCAATTTTCGTACAGTTTTTCCTTTCTTAAAATGTGTATACATTTTTGGGCAACCTCTGTATGTGTGCACATGTTTCTATAAGGACAAATATATTTAAGGCAGGCATTGGACTGGGCTTAGATGTCACATGAAAGCAAACTGAAGTAATGAAACGGGCACAATATTAATAAGGACAGGTACCAATTAAGCAAGTTGAAGACCATGTAGCCCACCCAACAGCATTCTAACTCAAAGGTTTTTAAATCAGCAGTGCATGCAAATCAAGGCACAACCAAGGGTTTGTTCAATGACCTAATGAAATAATCATAAGCCAGTTAATAAAAATAAAATAGCTAATAAAATAATGGTGCTAGCCAACTTGACATAAGTATCTCTGTTTTGTTTAAATCTTCCATCTTAGTTGCCTGCCTGACCCAAGAATAATCTCTCAATGTATACGTGTGATTGCTGTAACATTCCCATGACCACAAACTCCCAGCCTTGTCTCCTTGGACAGGTCGTGATGACTGTTCCTGCTGACCATTATAAAACTCCCTGGCCACGAGTTCCATATAATTGCATGCTTTGTTAACTGCAATCAAATGTTATGCCAAAAGTTGTTAAGAAATTATTCCTTGCAAAATCCCCCCCACCCCATTTCTGTAGTTTATTCCTAGTTTAGGTTCCCCTTTGTTTTTAGTTCCCCTTTCCTTCACTTCCTCGTTCACCCCCTGTTATGTAGCCAACTTGCAGATTTTACCAATAAAAGCTTGTGCTAATTTCACTTAGTTGTCAAGAGCCCTCTTGGCATGAGTCACTCTTGACCATGTGCTTTAATAAAGGACTCAATCTGAAATTTGGCATGCTGACGTGACTTCTTCTTGCTTTTCGGTCATAACACTAACAGTGACGTCTGAACTAGAGTTACTTCTTGATGTAAAATACCTACGGATGTGGACATCAGTGCACATATGAAGAGAACGTATGTTGAATACATGCCACTCCATTCCTCAAGTGCAAAGTAGTTTAGACCCCAGTCACCGAGAGGAGAGAATATCTGTCCACTGTTGGAGAAGATTCAGTCAGACAAACAGAAAGTTGAGTAGACATTTTAAACAGAAGGTATTTAATGCAGAAGATGCAGTACTCGGGTATTAGACAACAGAAAGAGTACCAAACCAGCACTGTAGTATTCAACGACAGTAACTGCAAATGTTTCCACAATTAAGTCTGAAAACGGAATGGAAGAGGTTGGGTTACCAGATCCCAGAATTATGGAATAGAAGTGCCACCGAGCTGGTGTTCAGGTTTCTGAGGAAATACGATGCTTCATTCCTGCTGGTATTTTTAAGACGGTGTCAGAGGACTAGTGTAGGGAGTACAGACAGAAACCCAAAGCAACACCAACAGGCATGGAAACATATGAAGGAAATACCTTCTTCCTTTTACTCAACTTCCAACCTCCTTCTAGTGCCTCTTTTTGTCAGAACCAAAGGGAAAGCCAGCGTCTGAAAATTCAGTACACAGATCCTAGCTTTGTTATTTTATTTTATTATTATTATTATTTTAAGTCAGAGTCTTACTCTGTCACCTAGGCTGGAGTTCAGTGGCTCGATCACAGAGGTACTCAAGTGATCCTCCCACCTCAGCCTCCCAAGTAGTGGGGACTACTGGCGTGTGCCACCACACCAGGCTAATTTTTTTTTCATAAAGCCAAGATCTTGCTATGTTGCCCAGTTTGGTCTCAAACTCCTGGGCTCAAGCAAGCCTCTCACCTCTGCCTTTCAAAGTGCTGGGATTACAGACATGAGCCACCTTGCCCAGACTGGAATCCAGCCTTAGAATCACTGGACTTGAATAGACTTCAGTTGGAACACAATAGATAAATAGCAGGCCCACGACTCCTGCTCTGCCAACCTTGCTGAATCTTTTCTATTATAGTAGGAGTGAGTGATCTTACTGGTAAACTGGGTTGAAGGTCACTGAGATTTTATTGAAAAATAAATTTTATTGAAAATTTTATTGAAAAATAAAATTGGTAAGAGAAAGACTGTCAAGAATGAAGAGAAAATAAAAATTAACATCAGCAATGCAAAGAAAACATTACAGATCATATAGACATTAAAATAATAATATGAAAATTTCATAAGCAATTTTTGTCTATAAATTTGAAAATGTAGTTGAAAGCAACAAATTCCTAAGAAAAGCCTACCAAAACAGACACAAGAAGAGAAAAAAAACCAAATTTTATATTTCTATTAAAAAATTCAATTTGTTATTAAATCTTCCCTCTGATAAGTCAAAAGTGATATGAGTAAACACACACTTACATACACACACACTCACACACAGGCCCAAATTCCTCCATCAATAATCTGCTTCTGGATATTCAAGAGAGAAATGAATTCAGTATTACACAGACTATTTCCCAGAATGGAGAAACTAGACTAATTTGTGAAATCAGCAAAACCTTGATTTCAAATCTTGGAAGAAGATTACAAAAAAGAAAATTTCATTAGTGAATTGCACTATTTTTTAGCATCTAAATTAAATATTAGAAAATTCAATGTGACAATACACCATGAGTTTATTTTAGAGATTCAAGGTTAATGTAACTGTTGGAAATCAATCAATGTAAATCATTACAATAACAGAATAAGAGAAGATAAAACACTTAATATAATCTCAATAGATACAGACAAACTATCTCATAACATGAAATAGTTCAATAGAAAAATAAATGTATAAGTGTGTGTGTACATCTTTCAGTGTATATGTGTATGTATGAGTTAAATCTGTTGTATCTGTGATTTCACACAAGGATAGAAAAACCAATTGAACAGAATAGAGAAGTCCAAATACAGGCCCCTATGTTTATGATCAGCTGATTTATGACACAAATCAATTCAGTGCAACAGAGAAAATACTATCAAGCTTTTTCAATGAATCATGATAAATCAATTGAAGAGTCACATAAAAAAAAATCTCGCCGGGCTCCATGGCTCAGTTTGTAATCCTGCGCTTTGGGAGGCTGAGGTGAGTGGATTGATGGAGCCGCGGGTTCGAGAGCCACCTGGGCAACTTGGCGAGACCTCATCTCTACAATAAAATAAAAAAATCAGCCGGGCATGGTAGTGCGTGCCTGTAATTCTGGCAACTCAGAAGGCTGAAGCACAAGGATCGCTGGAGCCCAGCAGGTCGAAGCTGCAGTGGCTGGGAACGGCCACAACACTCCAAACACAAAAACCAAGTTCTGTATGAACCATGGACTTATATTAAAAGGTCAGACAACAATAAAACTTTAAGATTAAGATGCCACAAAAGAATATCTTCCTGACCTTGGGGTACGCAAAATTTCTTAAAAGAACATTAAAAGCACTAAATATAAAACAAAACACTTATTGTAAAAGAACATATTGATATATTGTACTTCAAAATTATCACCATCTGTTCTTCAAGAAACACCATAAAACAAGTGAAGATAGGGTGTGTGTATGTTTAAGAAGCATAGATTTAAATGTGTTTTATATATGATGCATAAAGAATGTGATGTGAAAAAACTGGAATCCTTGTGGACTGTTAGTGAGAAGTCAGAAGGGTGTAACTCCTACAGAAAGTAGTATGGAGTTCCTCAAAAAATTAAAAATAGGAACCAATTCCCCTGAAAACTGGAACTAGACAAGGATGCCCACTCTCACCTCTCCTGTTCAACATAGTATTGGAAGTCCTGGCTAGAGCAATCAGAGAAGAGGAGGCAATCAGGGGTATCCAAATAGGAAAAGAGGAAGTCAAGTTATCTCTCTTTGCAGATGATATGATTGTGTACCTTGAAAACCCAAGAGAATCTGCCAAAAGCCTCCTTACATTGATAAAGGCCTTTGGCAAAGTCTCAGGATACAAAGTAAATGTACAAAAGACAATCGCATTTCTCTACACCAACAATAAACAAACAGAAACCCAAATAAAAAACACAATTCCATTCACAATAGCCACAAAAAAAATGAAATACCTTGGCATCTTCCTAACCAGAGATGTGAAAGACCTTTACAATGAAAATGACAAAAGACTGCTCAAAGAAATCAAAGATGACACAAACAAGTGGAAAAATATCCCATGCTCATGGATTGGAAGAATCAACATTGTGAAGATGTCCGTCTTACCTAAGGCAATCTACAAATTCAATGCAATATCCATCAAATTTCCAACAACATTCTTCTCTGACCTGGAAAAAACAACACAGGAATTCATATGGAAACACAAACGTCCAAGAATAGCCAGAACAATTCTCAGAAAAAAAAACAAAGCAGGTGGTATCACATTACCAGACTTCAAACTTTACTACAAAGCTACAATCATCAAAACGGCTTGGTATTGGTACAGGAACAGGCATATAGATCAATGGACTAGAATTGAGATTCCAGAAGCAAAATCTCAATTTCTCAACCAACTCATCTTCGACAAAGCCCCCACCAGCTACCACTGGGGAGAGGAGAACCTATTCAGTAAATGGTGCTGGGAAAACTGGCTGACCACATGCAGAAGATTGACACAGAACCCCTGTCTATCCCCATGCACAAAGGATAACTCCAAATGGATCAGAGACCTAAATGTAAAACCTCAAACCATAAGAACCTTAGAAAAGGAAGGAAATGCCCTCATGGAAATCGGAACTGGCATCCAATTCCTGAACAAAACCCGAAACCCACAGGTCATAAGAGAGAAGATAGACAAGTGGGACCTTATTAAACTGACAAGCTTCTGCAAAGCCAAAGAAACCATCAAGAGAGCAGGGAGACAGCCTACAGACTGGGAAAAAGTATTTGCCAACTCCAGGTCTGACAAAGGCTTAACATCTTGTATCTACAAGGAACTCAAACGTGCTGAAAAGGAAAAAACAAACAACCCCATTATAAAATGGGCAAAAGATATGAACAGACACTTCTCAAAGGAAGACATCCAAGCAGCCAACAAACACATGAAGAAATGCTCAACCTCACTAATCATCAGGGAGATGCAAATCAAAACCACACTGAGATACCACCTAACCCCAGTCAGAATGGCAATTATCAACAACTCAAAAAAAAACAGCTGCTGGAGAGGGTGTGGTGAAAAGGGAACACTTCTACACTGTTGGTGGGAGTGTAAACTAGTGCAACCTCTGTGGAAAGCAGTGTGGCAATTCCTGAAAGCTCTAAAAATCTACCTTCCATATGACCCTGCAATACCCCCCTACTGGGAATATACCCTGAAGACCTCAAATCACGCTATAAAAAAGATACCTGCACACGTATGTTTATCGCAGCGTTGTTCACAATAGCAAGAACCTGGAAACAACCATGCTGCCCATCAATAGAGGACTGGATTAAAAAAATGTGGTACATATACACGATGGAATACTATGCAGCCATAAAAAAGAACAAAATCATGAATTTCGCAGCAACCTGGATGGAACTAGAGTCTATAATACTGAGTGACCTCTCACAGAAACAAAGATCCGAGTATCACATGTTCTCACTCATATAATGGACCTTGAACATCCAATGTAACACTATAAGAAAATGACTGACGGTACTGGGAAACTATGGGGGGGGGAGGGAGATGGGATTAACAGTCACAAATATCTGTCTTGGGGTGGGGAAACACCTCTTATCAACAGGGTGCCTGAATGAAATGTAATTGTACACCTAACCCTTAACTGTACTCCACAAAATCATAATAAAAATATTGATTTAAAACAAAATTAAAAATAAAACTGTACCATATGATCCAGGAAATCCACTTCTAGGCATATCTCCAAATGAACTGAAATCAGGTTCTCAAAGAGATATCTGCACTCCCATGTTGACTGCAGCATTTTTCACAATAGCCAAGATAGGGGAACAATAAAAATGGTAACCGGCAGATGAATGGATAAAGAAAATGTGGTATGTATGTACAATGGAATATTATTCAGTCTTGAAAAAGAAAGAAATGGTTACAAGTGCAGCATTAATGAATCTGGAAGACATTATTGCTAAGTGAACTAAGCCCATCACAGAAGAACAAATACTACAGGAATCCACTTTTATAAGGTATCTAAAATAATCAGTGTCATAGCAACAGAGTCGTTTGCCAGGGGCTAGGGGTAGGGGACAATGGAGAGTTATTCAACGAATATAACGTTTCAGGAATGTAAGATGAATAAGATCTGGAGATCTGCTATCCAACATGGTGTCCATATTTACCAATGCTGTATTATACATTTAATGTGTTAAGAGAATCTTAGTGTCATCTTAAGTATTCCTGCCACACATTAGGGATTAGCAGTAGTGAGAAACTGCCAGGGGAGGGGGACATACTTCCTCAATAAGGGTACCTGATCTCAAACCAGGTGAATTGGGAACCAAAGTGAGGCCCTGTAAAATGCCCATTTGTACACCTAACCCTGAATTGAACCCCATGTCTTTAAAATACAAATTAAAAATTAATTAAAACAATTTTTCCATCAAAAAATAGAAAAAAACTTGAACGTAAACAAAAATGTGCAAATGGTTAAAAGATGAAATGATATTCAATATTATTTTTCATAGCAAGGCAGATTAATAAATTAATACATTTCACCTGGTGAGGCTTCTGTGATATTCATATATTCTATATCTTTATCTGGATGCTAGTAACAGGGTGATTTCACTTTGTGAAAACGTGTCAAATTGTAACCAGGGGTCCCCCAAAAAACTGGAATTTATTTACTAAAAATTGTGTATTTATCATTACATGTTTAAACTTCAGTCAGCTTCAAAGTCCTCGCCAGTCAATGCAATGCACCTACAGAGATGCGTTTTCCACTGCTTAAATCAGTTTGGGGACTCGTCAATTTTGGTGCCTTTTAGTGTTTTTGCTTTTTTGTTTTACCTTTTCCATGTTGGCAAAATATTTCCCTTTGAAGACTTTTTTCATTCAGGGAAACAAACAAAAAAGTAGCTGGGGCGTGAGACTGCGTGAATAGGTAGGATGAGGCAAAAGGGATCGTGTTGTTTCTGGTCAAAAACTGCTGAACACTCAGCATGGAGTGGGCAGGTATGTTGCCATGGTGGAAGAACCCGTCGCCTGTTTGCCACGACTTGGGATGTTTCTTCTCCAGTGTAGCCTCTCACAGCAACACTAGCTGTACTCTGATGCCTATGTGTTCCTAGAGCACTTACCTAGCTAAAGGGGAAGCCTGTACTCCAAGGAATTCGCTCTCCAAAAGATAATTCTGGGTAATGTTTGGTCCTCCTTTGTATAATTCATTTATTGCCTGTCTGTAAATAGATGTTACTCTTCAGAAATGTTCTCCTGTATGCAACCTGCTTGTTGCTAATCCTGACTTGCACCCCAGATATCTATAGTTTAAAAAACACGACAGATTAAAAAAGGAACATCCCAGTGACAATAGTTAACAATGACTGTATTGTTTGAGATTTGATGGCAGTAAATATTGTGTTCTCATCACACATACAAATGCTACTTATGTGGAGTGATGGGTGTGTTAATTTGATTGTGGTAATTATTACACAGTACACACATATATCGAATCATCACCTTGAGTATATACAAACTTTAACTGTCAATTATACCTCAATAAAAAAATTTTTAAATATTAAAAAATAAAAAGGGAATCTTTTATATCTGGTGACTACCATTGTACATACTTTAAAATATGCTGAAAAGTATATCTCAAATACCCCTTTGGTGGCAAAGAATGTGTATATTGAATATTTATGTCCTCTCCCCAAATATGGTAAAGAGAGAGAGCCTGAACTTCTTGTCCACTCAGTTGAGTTCAGTTTCACAGATCACAGACTTTAAACAAATAGCACAGAATGACTGACATCCTGGTAGAAACTGCAAAAGCTTTTCTCCTTTCTTCTATGTTTTCCCTATAACTCTATTCCCCCACAATACTACAAAATCTCTGACTGGCAACAGCAATGTAGATTCTAAAATATTTGTTGATGTAGGAGTTGAAAATTGGTGTGTTCTCTTAATTTTTGCATGGTCGTGTTTTCATGTGTGTTCTCTTAATTCTGACACTTGGAAATGTTAAAACACATTCATGACTCAGGATTGAATTAATTCAACTCTTGGAATGCTGATGAAGTGATCATTCCTTCAAGTGAAAGACAGACCAGGCTGCATTGATATTTCAGGATCCACACCTCTCACAACGCATCTGAACAAGATGCCTTTGGCTGAGAGTAGACATTGAAAAATTGGAAAAGGCACAATTTTTGACTTGGACTCCTTTGAAATTTAATTTAGAAATTGTTTTCTGGGAATCTAATTTTTTCCTGGAAATTAAGCACAAAGGATTGATATCATTCAAACTTAGCACATTTTAATAGGACAGTGTACTATTTGGAGTATTTTGATGTTGTCATTTGGGCTTCTTATCCAACCTCTAGTGTTTTGTATTAGACAATATGATTGGGAGATTTCAATTTGTGGAAAAACTGTTAAACTTTTAGCCAAAGGCACTGTGAGGCCTCGGAGTTAATTAATATATTATTCTAACCCTGTATAAGAGCCAGCCTATGGAAAAGCTTAATCAATTATTTCTGGCCCTAAGAGGATACACCAAAAACCAGAGTTTGGTAAGTGATCTATAATTTACGCAGACTGGAGAAAGATGTCCCTGACAAATTACCAGAAGCTACCCTGTGGAGAATTCCCCACCCATGATGTAGTATGAATCCAAAATGGAAAAGAGAGTTTAAGAGCTTTACTAACCTCTGCTTGCTCTTCCCACCCCTGTTCCCTCAAGATGTGAATTCTTTAGATGAGTGAGTTGGAATAAAGTCCCTTACTTTCTCTCTCTCTGTGACCCTGCTTGCCTATGAATGAGCACATTGTCCTTCAAGTTTCTCTTCCCATATGGAAAGTGTATTGGAGCATGATTTTTCTTCCCTGCAAGAGAGGAAGCCATCCAGTTGTCCTGTTGGAGACTAGAAAATAAGAGCAAAGGTAGAAGCCCAATATCTTCAATCCAGCTTGAATCAAGTATCTTGTGTTTTGGTTCATAAATTGGCTCTTAGATCTCACTGTGAGTGATAACTAAAAGAAATGAGAGTCATGTCATTAGAGTCTCAAGACTCCAAAGAATAAATTCATCTGGCTATAATCTCTTTGAGATGTGAGAATAAAATGCCTTTAGTACTATCATGTTGCACCGTACCCTGTTGTAACTTCTCAAGGCTACATTCATTTTGTTGTACCTCAATATTCTGATATAGCACTTTTTAAAAAATCTTCTGGTGACAATGATTTAGTTATACATTTCAAGGCTTAGGATCTTGTAATTCATTTTTTTTTTAATTTTTAGAAATTTTTTATTTTAGAGATGTGGGGTACAATTCAGGGTGAGGTATACAAAAGTTCATTCTGCAGGTACCCTTATTGATGAGGTGTTCCCCCTGCTCCCAGCAGTTTCCCACTACTGCCAATCCCTTCTCCCTCTCCCCTGGCAGTTTCCCACTACCACCATCCCCTTTCTTAGAGTATTATGATAATTGACCAAGGTTTGCTGATGAGTCAGAACATGTGGTACTCAGTTCTTTGTTTCTGTGATAGATCACTCCGTACTAATCTTCCGTATGTGGTCAGTCAGTTTTCCCAGCACCACTTACTGAATAGGTTCTCCTCTTCCCAGTGGTTGATAGTGGAGGCTTTGTCAAAGATGAATTGGTTGAGAAATAGAGGTTTTGCTTGTAGAGCCTCTGGCCTGTTCCATTGATCTATATACCTGTTCTTGTACTAATATCAGACTGTTTTGAATACTGTAGCCTTATAATAAAGTTTAAAGTTTGGGAGTGTGATAGCTCCCGCTCTGTTGTTGCTGTTGTTTTGCTTTGTTTTGTTTTGCTGAGGATTGTTTGTCTATTCGTGGTTGTTATGTTTCCCTATAAATTCCTGTATTGTCATTTCCAGGTCTGAGGAGATTGATGCTGGTAATGTAATGAGTATTTTATTAAATCTGTAGATTGCCTTGGGTAGGATGGACATCTTAACAATGTTGACTCTTCCAATCAACAAGCAGAGAATATTTTTTCCATTTGTTTGTATCATCTTTGATTTTTTTGTGATGTTTTGTAGTTTTTGTTGTAAAGATCTTTTACTTCTCTGGTTAGGAAGATGCCAAGGTGTTTCTTTCTTTTTTGTGTGTGTGGTTATTGTGGATGAGATTGTGCTTTTTATTTGGGTTTCTGTTTGTTTATTGTTGTGCATAAAATGCATTTGTCCTGCACTTTATTTTATACCCTGAGACTTGCTGAAGTCCCTTTTCAGTGCAAGGAGGTTTTTGACAGATTTTCTTGGGTTTTAAAGGCATAGAATCATTTCATCTGCAAAGAGGGGTAACTCAACTTCCTCTTTTCCTATTTGGATCCCCCTGATTTCCTTCTCTTGTCTGACTGCTCTAGCTAGGACTTTCGATACTATGTTGAACAGGAGGGATGAGAGTAGGCATCCTTGTCTTATTCCGGTTTTCTGGGGAAATGCTTCCAATTTCTATCTGTTTAGCAGCATGTTGGCTGTGGGTTTCTCGTAGTGGCTCTTACTATTTTGAGGTAAGCTCTGTCTATGCCTAGGTGTTTGAGGGTTTTATCAAGAAGGGATGCTGGATTTTATCAAAAGTTTTTTCTGCATCTAATGATATAATCGTGTGGTTTTTGTTTTTACATCTGTTGATGTATTTTAATTACATTTATGGTCTTGCAGATGTTGAACCAGTCCTGATTTCCAGGGATGAAACCTACTTGGTCATGGTGAATGATTTTTGAGATGTGTTGTTGGATCTGGTTTGCTAGAATCTTGTTGAGAATTTTAACATCTGTGTTAATCATCAAGGATCTCTCTCTTTGTTGGATTTTTACCTGGTTTGGGTATCAATGTGATGTTAGCTTCATAAAATGATTTGAGGTCAGTCCCATCTTTCTCAATTACCTAGAACACTTTCAGTAGGATTGGTATCAGCTCCTCCTTGTATGTTTTGTAAAATTCTGCTGGAAAGCCATCTGGTCCAGGGCTTTTTTTTGGGGGGGTAGGTAATTTTCTTATGACATAGTTTATTTCCTGGGTTGTTATCTATTTAGAGACTTGATTTATTCTTGTTTCAACCTGGGGGGGTTGTGTGGTGTCAGAAAGTTCTCCGTTTCATTTAGGTTTTTAAGTTCGTTTCCATACAAGTGTACATAGTAATCTCTGATAATATTTTCTATTTCTTTGGTGTCTGTTGTGACTTGATCTCTTGCATTTCTCATTATGTTTATTTGGGATTTCTCTCTCTTTTGTTGACCAGTTCAGCCAGGGATCCATCAATATTGTTCATCCTTTCCAAGGACCAGCTGTATATTTCATTGATTTTTTTATATTATATTTTTGTCTTCTATGTCCCATATTTGGACTTTTATTTTGGTGATCTGATTCTTCTGCTAAAGTTAGGGCTTTGGAGGTCTTGCTTTTCCAGCTTCCTTAGGTGATTTGTTTGACTGTTAACTTGTTATCTTTCCATTTTCCTTATGTGTGTTTGTAGAAATATGAATTCCCTTCTTAGTACTACTTTCAGAAATTTTGGTAAGATATTTCTTCGTGTTTATTTGTTTCCAGGAATCTTTTAATTTCTGTTTTGATTTCCATTTTGACCCTGGAGTTGTTCACCATCATGCTGTTTAGTGTCTTTGTCTTTGTGGGCTTTGGTGTTGATATTTATTTTTATTCTACTGTGGTCTGAGAAGGTACATGGCAGTATTTCAATTTTATGAAATTTGTTTATGCTTGATTTATGGCCAAAGATGTGGTCAATCTTAGAGTATGTTCCATGTGGTGATGAGTTGAATGCATATTATATGGTTGTTGGGTGGAGTTTTCTGTCTGTATCAATTAAGTCCATTTGATTAAGCGTCACATTGAGGTTCTGGATCTCCTTATTGATTTTTTTGTCTTGATGATCTGTCTAGGGTTGTGAGTGGGGTATTTAAGTCCCAGCTATGATAATATTAGAGTCAATTTTTTTTTTAGTTTACCTAGAAACTGCTTTATGAAGGTTGGTGCTCCTATGCTGGGTGCATGTATGCTTAGGATGGATATTTTTTGCTGATGGATTGAACCTTTTATCATTATGTAGTGACCTTTTGTATTTTTTTGTTGTTGTTTTTACCTTAAAGGGTATTTTGTCTGATATTAAGATTGCAACTCCTGCTTTCTTTTGTGTTACATTTGCCTGAAAATTTGTTTTCCATTCTCTTACTTTGAGTCTGTGAGTGTCCTTTCTGGTGAGATGAGTCTCCTGAAGACAACATATTGTTACAAAATGATATTTTATCCAATTTTCCATTCTATGACCTTTCAGTGGTGCATTTAATCCATTTATATTCAGGCTAGTTATTGAGATGTGGGAGTTTATCCCTGTCATGAGGTTCTTATAGAGCTTGTTGTTGCTGCTTCTGTTTATTTGTTTGTTGTCTTTCTTTTGTTTTTGGAGTTGATTTCTGCATGTTTTCAATCTTTTTCCTGAATTCTTGAGAAGGGCATGGTTTGTTTTGTTTGTTTTGGTTTGGTTTGGTTTTTGGCTTTTTTTTCTTTCTTCTGTGTTTAGTACTTTCTTAAGTGTTTCTTATAGAGCTGGTCTAGAGGTGGTGTAAACTCTTAGGGATTGAATGTCTGGGAAGGATTTTAATTCTCCATCACTGTTGAAACTTAGCTTAGCTGGTAATCCTTGACGGAAATTGTTTAATTTTAAGGATTTTGAAGATTGGACTCTAATTTCTCCTAGCCTGAAGTATTTCTGTAGATAAGTCTGCTGCTATTCTAATTGGTCTTTCCCGGTAGGTAGTCTGATCTTTCTCTCTTGCTGCCCTTAGGATTTTTTTTCTTTTATGCTACTTTGTATAAATGAATTGCTATGTGTCTAGGAGTTGGTCTTCTCATGTGCTGTATTGCAGGGTTTCTCTGAATCTCTTGTGTTTGAATAGTTGCATCTCTGATGAGATGAAGGATGTTTTCTTGGATAATTTCATGGAATACTTGTTCCAGAGTGATCTCTGTCTCACTATCTGCCTCAGGAATTCCAATTAATATTAGATTTGGTCTCTTGATATAATTTCTCATCTCTTGGAGGTTTTGTTCTATGTTTTTAAGCTTCTTTTTTTATGTTTTTTAGCAGCTTGAGTTAGTTCCATATTTTGGTACTCATGCTCTGATATTCTTTCTTTTGCTTAGTCAATTCTGCTTTCCATGCTTATCAGTTTGCTATTTATTTCATTCCCTGTATTATTTATTGTTGTTATCTCAGTTATCAACTCCTTCATTCTTTCTTCTTGTCTCTCCTCATTTCTACTTATTCTTTCTGTTAATATCTTGATATCTTGGTTTGTGGGTTGAGATCAGTCATTCTGGAGGCTCTTCATTGTTTGAGTTCCAAAGTCTGTATTCTCAGTTGTTACACTCCCAGGGGTCTGTATGAGACCCCTATTCTTCCTTTGGTTTTTCTCCATTTGTCAAGGTTTTCCTTCCCCTTTTTAACCTCTTCCTTAATTCTGTTGTTCAATGATGGGGGAATAGATTTTACTTCTGTTTGTTCAATCTCTTATTCTTCCCTATGTAGGTCCTCCAACTTTGTTCAATTTTGAGGCAGGACTGGGGATGGAGGGCTGTGCTTTTTTCAGTTTTGATATTTAATTAAGGGGGCAGCTGGATTCAGAAACTATTTGCAGATCCCAGTATCCACTGACAGGTGTGTGGGCCCCCTGAAACCCACATCCCACTGTCTTACAATTTTTCCATGTAGTGGGAGTGTATGTTTGCCCCCTGAAAGTAAGATGAGATAAGAAAAAGGGAAAGGAAGGAAAAAAGGAAAAGGAAGATGAAAGGAAGGTGAAGAGAGAGAAGAAGAAGAGGGAAAACAGACAGGCACAACACTTAACAAAAAAACAGAGACAAAAAAAAACCCAAGAAAAAAAAATACAGACAATCATACAAAGAAAATTTCCCTGTTGCTGTACTTGCCCTCAAAAAAAAACCTCATACAAAACAGAAAATCTAAAAAACATATTGAAACAACAGAAACAAAGCAAGTAAAAAAAATGTAAACAAAAACAGAAAGAAAAAGAGAAGGAAAAAGGAAAACAAAAACAAAAAATCAAAACACACACACACACCAAAAAAACTGCACTGTGGCTATTTTTGTAACTCTGGTTTCTCTCTCTAGCATAGCCACCACAGCTTTTAGTGACTACTGCCGCATTAGGGAGCAGCTCTGTTTTCCAGCTTGTCCTCTCTGCTATCAGCACAGGCTGGCGGAATTGCTCTCAGCATGGGACATTTCCCCATAGACTACAGTGGGAGGAAGATGGATCAGATCCAGACTCATCCGATTGTGTGCTGCTCCTGCCGCTGTCAAGTCTCCTGCTCAGATCAGACTTATCTGTGCCTATTCCAGCATGGGGGGGGACATCTGTCTCTCCAAGTCTGACGGTTGATCTCAGAGGGGTGTGAGGCTAGCCTCTGGGTCCCAGGATAGAAGATGAACAGATCCTGGAACAAAGATGGCACCCACTGGCATCTCCTCACTAGGGTCAGGGCTCCATTCCAGATTTCCACACCTTGCTTTCTTCACAGTTCCTGATGCACATGTCTGGCCTGCTGCTGCGGATAATGGCATGGACCAGGTGCCAAGCGGTGAGGAGCAGCTGTTCTCTGCTTCTTCCTTTCAAGAGAGCTCTGAAAATGGCAGATAATCCTAAGCATCAGGACTCCAATTTCAGGGTGGTGGTGGGTTGCAGTCACCTCTGGAGGAGAGCCTCAGGTGCATGAACCCAAGTTTCCCTTCAGATGGACTTTCATTTACCCACCAGCACTCACCCACTCATGGAGAGAGTCTTTATGGACACAAGCTTTTGCAGAGACCCATACTCTGACCTGTTTCATTGCTGTCTTGCCTCTCCTCCAATAATTCATCTTTTATCTCAGCTATTCTTTGATAATTCTATAATAAAATTATCATATTCATAGTCTTCATTCTCTCTAAAACATTTGGCATTATTCATCACATTCTCCTTTTTCAAATACTCTCTTCCAATGGCATGTGAGTCGTTGCATTCTCTTCATTCACTTCCTTTCTCTCTCTTTTCTTTAACCACTTTTCATTTGTCCTTCTTTCTTCTTTTAATTCTTAAGTACGGATTTTCTCTGGAGTTTTCTTCTTGTCCCACTTCTTTTCCTTTCCTTATACTAAGTAATTTAATTCACTATGAACTCTGTAAGGATCACACCTAACTGCATTTTCTAACCTGTTTTCTCTATAGCTCTACCAAAATGTCAATATATATTTTAATTAATCCAAAATATACTCTAATAACTTCTTCCAGAATATCCTTTATCACTGAAATTTCTAATATTGATAATCAATATTAGGATCCATCGTAGACTCACACTTTCATAGAATCAAGCTAAAACATAAATTTATTATTTCTTATTTCTCTGGATCTCTTTATCTTCTCATAAAACTTACCCTAGTGATTTTGCCTTAGAGAGGTTTTTATTTACATCTTACATGTATTACAGATTTACAACCAAATTCTCCCAGGTGTTTAAGGAAGAGCTGGTAACAATCTACTAAACCTATAACAAGAAATCAAGAAGGAGGAATTTCTCCCTAACTGATTTTATGAAGCCAATATCATTCTGATACAAACATCTGGCAAAGACATACAAAGAAAACTACAGGCCAATATCTCTGATGAATACAGACACAAAAATTTACAACAAAATACTAGCAAGCCACATCTAACAGCACATCAAAAAATCATTCACCATGATCAGGTGTGCTTTATTCCTGAGATGCAAGGATGGTTCAACATATGCAAATCAGCAAACATGATCCACCACATAAACAGAATTAAAAACAAAAACCATGTGATCATCTTAATAGGCACACCAAGAGCATTTGGCAAAATTGAACATTCCTTTATGATAAAACCCTCTAACATGTTTTTAAAAGGAACATACTTTAAAATAAAAGAGCTATCTATGACAAACTTACAGCCAACACCATACTGAACTGGCAAATGTTAGAAGCATTCCCCACTAACAATTGGAGCAAGACAAAATTGTCCAGTCTCTCAGTACTTCTAGTTAATGTAGTACTGGAAGTCCCTAGCCAGAGCAATTAGGCAGGAGAAAGAAACAAAAGGTCGTCAAATTGGAAAAAAGGAAGTCAAATTATCTTTCTTTGCAGATAATGATTTTATATATAGAAAAACCTAAAGCTTCCACCAAAAGATTCCTAGATCTGATAAGTAACTTCAGTAAAGTTCTGTGGTAGAAAATCAACATTAAAAAATCAGTAACATTTCTATACACCAACAACATTCAAGCTGAAAACCAAATCAAGAAAACAATTCCCAATTACAATAGCCATCATATGTTTTATACAATATATAAAACATATTTTTATTATTATATTATGCCATTATATATATCTAACCAAGGAGGTGAAAGATCTCTACAATGCAAACTACAAAACACTGCTGAAAGAAATCAAAAATGAGGTAAATGGAAACATATTTCATGCTCATTGATTGGAATAATTATTATATCTTTCTTGTGAACTATTCATTACATAGTGACCCTTTTTCTCCAATTGCTTTTTTGTAAAGCTAATTTTTCTTCTCAGAATAACATCTATACTATTTTTAATACAGTTTATTTTGCCTTATATGACTTCTTTGATCCTTTTATAGTCAATTTTTTGGTGTCTTCAAACTTATAGCTAGAACTGGACTTTTAAAATTCCTCTGACAATTTTTGTCTTATACAGAAAGAATTCGACCTACATGCATTTATTATAATTACTGGCATATTAAGCTCTCTTTATATATTTTAATTTTATGCTTTTAATTGTTCCCACTTTTATATATGTTGTTTTTCTCTGCTGTATTTTTTGGAGGAGTTTTTCATGGGCCTTCACCAGTTGATTTTTCTTTTTTATCTTTATATATTTTGGGTAATTTCTATTATTCTCTGAATTACACTTGCAATTTTATCATGAGTGTAAAAAAACTAAATGTAATCGATACATTTATTTGTTTCAAATACTAAGACCTTCAGTTGGCTTATGCATTCCAATTTTTGTGGTATTGTAATCTACTTTTGTATTCCTTCCAAATTATACATTAATATAATTATTTTATACAGCTGGCAAATATATATATATTTACCCTCATTTACCAATTTATTTATTTACTATTTCTTCTTATATCTCATACATTATTTTAAGGTCACTTTCCTTCTTTCTTTCTTTTTTTTTCTTTTTTGAATTTTAATCTCACCCCATCTCCCTGGCTGAAGCGCAATGGCATGCTGATGGCTACCCCAGCGTTGACCTGCTGGGCTCTGGCAATCTGCCTCAGCCTCTTTTCTAATTAATTCATATCATTCACAAGTTTGTCTGAAATGGGTTGACTAATAGTAAACAGGTTTTTTTTTAACTTGCAAATTATTTTTGTTTCCATTTGGTCATAAAAAAATATTTTTGCTGCTTTGCAGCTTACACCTGTAATACTAGCACTTTGGGAGGCCAAGACAGGAGAATTTCTTCAGTCCAGTAGTTCAAGACTAGCCTGGGTAACATAGTGAGACTGTGTCCCTACAAAAATATTGAAAAAATAGCCAGACGTGGTGGCAGATGTCTGTAGTACCAAATACTCAAGAGGCTGAAGCAGAAGGATTACTTAAGTCCAAGAGTTCAAGGCTGATGGGAGCCATGATCATGTAACTGCACTCCAGCAGGATTGGCACAGTGAGGGGGAACAAACAAACAAAAAAAAACTTCTGCTGAGTTATATAAATGTGTATAAATTATCTTCACTCCTCACACTTAGAAGCTATTTCCTATTATTTTCTGGTTTACAGTGTTGCTTTTGAAACATCTCCTGTCAGTATAGTTGTATTTTATGTAAAGATAATTTGTGGCTTTAAAAAATATCTAGAGTTTTTGTCTGTTTTGTTTGGGTATGGTACAGTTACTTCATACAAATTACCACTGTTAGCTGTGGATTTTCTTCTACTTAGTATTAAGAATCATTTTTGTATCATAAAATCATGTATATGTATTAAAAAACTGTCAATCTTCTCTCGTCTAATATTTAATCTTAGCCATTATTTTTATTCTTTACATCTGGAACTCTAACCATATCATGTTAAACCATTTCCAGATACCCTACATACCTTGCACTTCCATTCCTATTACACATATCTGCAGACTGAATAATTTCTTAAGATCTCTTTCAGTTCCATAATACCCTATATAGGTCTATCTGCTATTAAATCTTCTATTCATGTAAATATAATTTATTATATTTTTCACTTTTAATTGCCCTTTTTAACACAATAGTAAATCTTTTTTGGTGTTTTTGATAGCTTCTTTTGTATTGCAATTTTTTCATGCCATCCGCTTTTTAAATGATTAATATGCAATTATTTCATGTTCTAAATTTGATAATTTCAGTATCTGCCATCCTGGGATAGCTTTACCTATTGGATTGCTTTTGCTGGACTCAAACATATTGGCTTTTTTCTAGGCAGTATGTTTTATAAATATGAGTTTATATTCGACATGTTGGTTTTTTCTTGGCCAGTATTTTTTAATATGAGTTTATATTTCACAGAACGTAATCTGTTGAAATACTGAGGACATTTTCTTCAGAATTGGGTCTGTTTTTCCTCCTAAGATTTATATGTCATCAGGAGAACTATCAACTTAGAGCCAATTTAAATTAGTTTCTTGACTTAATATTCCCAGTTGACTTCTGTTATAGAAATTTGATATCCAGAATCACATGAGAAAAACTCCATGTTTGTAAACTATCAGATAAGACTATTATTTTTGTGATTATGATTATTTTATATCATATTTTTCATACTTGGTGACATGAAAACAGAGTTTTCCTTGACTTTTGCTATTCTCAAATTTTTAATAACTTAGCCTTTCACTAACAGTGCAGCTTTTTAGTACCCCAGATTAATACAGTAGTATTCCATTCAACAGTCTTTAATGTTGTAGGCCTAACTATAATGTCTAATTTCCAGAATGTCATGTCACTTACCTTTAAGATTCAGGTAATGATTTTATATGCGTTTACTTTAAGAAACAGCCCCTAGCTTCTGCTAATTTAACGCTCACTACTTTGACTTCAGCAAATTATTCCTATTTTTAATCCTTGGACATTGTTCTTACTTTTTTTGCAAACCCAGGCACTCATTTAAGTATAAGCATGTTAATTTTTATCCAGGATCAAGTTGCATGGGGAAGAGGAAGTTTTTATTAATTGTTTTTAGAACATACAGTCATAAGGTTAGAAGCAGAACATTCTAATATGTAATTTGATTCTTTCTCAGATTTACTGATTTTAAATGATATAAGAGAGGCCAGTCTGAGGCTCAAAGCCAAGATGAGGGATGATCAAGTTGTAAAACTGGATATTCTCCCAATATGATACTATTTATAAATTTAACATTTTTCATTCTACTTTCAATCTCATCCTCATTCAGAATTGAGAGGCATATTATCTGCTAATGTGTTATCCTAATATAATCTGATTTCAAAGGTCATTACAATGAGTTAATTTTGGCTTTTTAAAATATTATTTCTTCTGAGCCTCAGTAATTAATAATTGCTTCCTATCTTTAAATTATTGATAGCCATCATAAATATTATTCAGTAATTATTGCCTAAGTGTATATACACATGTCTATACACATACATCCATGTATATAATTTCAAGATAATTTGAAACAATTTAAGAAAAAACGCTTGTCTTCATTTAAGTACAGTTAAATTAAAAATTCTGTCTACCAAGTTGCCAATAAAAAATGACAGTGGAAAACAGGATGGTATTTTTCTTCTCTACTTTCTTTCTCTGAAAAACTTTTGGACTTCTTGTTGAGATGAGCTCATTCAACTTAAAAACCTTAAATTGGAGCCGGGCTCAGTGGCTCAGCCTGTAATCCCGCGCCTTTGGGAGGCTGAGGTGAGTGGATTGCCTGAGCCCGCGGGTTCGAGACCCGCCTGGGTAGCGAGACCTCATCTCTACAATAAATAAAAAAATCAGCCGGGTATGGTAGTGCATGCCTGTAATTCCGGCTACTTGGAAGGCTGAGGCGGAAGGATCGCCGGAGCCCAGCAGGTCGAGGCTGCAGTGGCCGGAAGCGGCCACTGCACTCCAGTCTGGGCGATAGAGTGAGACTCCAACTCAAAAAAAAAAACAAAAAAAACCTTAAATTGTAGTAAATCTGGCAATAAATGACTAGAACTTGATGCCAGAGAATTACAGGAGATTCTTTTGTAGTTAACAATGCCCTTTTCTAGAACTGCACATGTAAGTAGACATAACTGCATATAAATCCAAAGAGAAATGCTTGCTGACTCTGACTCACCATGGATAAGGACAGAAGCAGATGACTCTGTAACACAGAAAGTTCAACTCACTGCGTCATTGTTCCACTGCATCATGTTTGAAATAAAAATGTAAACAAACTAACAAGTAAAACAACTCTCAGTTGCAGGGACCATAAAATACTTCAAAGAATATGAAATAATCAGTGATTGGTATTTTGTAATTATCAGATTAAAGAATGATGCCACTTCTAACGCCACGTTACTTTAAATGACTAGGTCATTTTGCATTTTCTAGAGAAAAATCAAGTTATTTGTGTGGGCACAAGGAGGTTTGATTCAGCACAAAGAATCCTTCAGGCATTAAATTGCTTACCTTATCTCTGTTCAGACCTAATATCGTTCTGACCATGAGTCACAGGGACATGAAGATAAAAAAATAGACACCACATTCTACACAGATCAAATCTATTGACATATTCAACTGCTAGCTTATTTACTGTCATCTGTCCAACATAATATTATGTTCCACAAAATGTCAATTCTAAAATTGAAAATAGGGTGGAGGCAGTGGCTCTCACCTGTAATCCCAGCACTTTGGGAGGCCAAGGCAGGAGGATTGCTTGAGCCCAGGAGTTTGAGACCTCACATCTACAAAAAGAAAAACGAAATCAAAAATTTAGCCAGGCATGGTTGCTCATACTTACAGTCCCAGCTACTCAGGACGCTGAGGTAGAAGAATGCACCAAGGCCAGGATAATGGGGCAGCAGTGAGTCATGATTGTGCCATTGCACTCCAGCCTGGGTGATAGAGTGAGACTCCATCACAGAAAAAAGAGAAGAAAGAAAGAAAGAAAGAAAGAAAGAAAGAAAGAAAGAAAGAAGAGAGAGAGAGAGAGAGAGAGAGAGAGAAGAAAGAAAGAAAAGAAAGAAAGAAAGAAAGAAAAGAAAGAAAGAAAGAAAGAAAGAAAATAGACCCCATCCAAAAAAGGTAAATCGTGTGACGTATTAAATCCTTTAAATATTTTATTTCTTTCTAAAATGTACTTTTGTGGAAGAAGTAATGTTTTATTATTATTTCATAAAAACATAGTGTAGGAGAAGGGAAGAAGGCGTCAGTGAAGCCAGTTGAACTATATGAGTACAGGTGTGGCTGGGTGAGTGTATGTCTGTGGGTAAGTAGGTGTGTGAGTGGCTGACACAGTGGGGACTCAAAAACAAGTGGCCAGGGCCAGCGCCCTCCTGGTGAAGTGGTTGGTGCCGCTTCCCCTCTGCTTGGATCCTAGCACTTTCCTAGGGCACAGAAGCCAAGCACCATTTTTTAAAATCAGCAAAGTCAGCCAGGCTCGGTGGCTCAGCCTGTAATCCCGTGCCTTTGGGAGGCTGAGGTGAGTGGATTGCCTGAGCCCGCGGGTTCGAGACCCGCCTGGGCAGCGAGACCTCATCTCTACAATAAATCAAAAAATCAGCCGGGCGTGGTAGCGCAGGCCTGTAATTCCAGCTACTCGGAAGGCTGAGGCGGAAGGATCGCCAGAGCCCAGCAGGTGAGGCTGTGGTGGCCGGGAGCGGCCACTGCACTCCAGTCTGGGCGACAGAGTGAGACTCCAACTCAAAAAATACAAAAATAAAAAAAATAAAATAAAATCAGCAAAGTCCTTCCCAGGAAGAAGCTGCCAGGAGTGACTGCTGGCTCCAGGCTCTGCCTCACCACCGCAGAGCCTGGCCGGACACCAGCAGCAAAGGACTGTGGAAGGAGCAAAGAGAGAGAGCCAGAGGGAGAACCCCACTGGAGAAGACAAAACAGGCACCCTGCCACCATCTTGAAAACTGGGCAGGAAAGTGCTCCGGCTTTCTCACCACAGACTGACAGACCTGAGCTCTGTAACCAGTGGCAACATACTCAGGGGCTGATTGTGATCCATAGGGAATATCCCAAAAGCACAAACTCTGGAGGGATAAGACAAATGCTGAGTCTCAGGAGTCCAACTCCCTACCCTGATTCAACTCTGGAACAAAGGATATGACCAGAAAAGGACAAGGAAGACCCCAAAGGGATCAGTGGGGAGTCATAGACTGACCCAACTCCCTCCTCCTCAGCAATCTTCTGAACATCTGAACTGAGTCACAACTGAGAGGGACAAACCCAGGTGGAGCCTGGATGTCAGCCATGATAGGACTCTACTCCAGGATAAGCCTGGCTGGGGCAGCCCCTGCCACCACCTGGGAAAGAGACAATCCCCATTTCCCCACCAGAGGGGATCCTTCTGAACATAAGAGAGTGGGAGAGGAGAACTGAAGTCCCACTCATCCCTACTGTCTCCTTCTCCTTCCCCAGGTGAGATACTAGGGAGACTTGTGAATGAGGTCACAGTTCCAGAGAGACAGTACAGGGGCTCACCTGAGAGCAGCTGAGAACAGTTACAGAACCTGCCACAAGAGGGCAGGTTGTTTTCATTTCTTAGTTGTTTTTCTGTTTTTAATTTTTTAAATAATTTCCTTTGTGCAAGAATATGTATGTGAGGGTTTGAGGGTTTGAGCTGAATTCCCCCATCATTTTTCTTTTTCTTTCTTTTATATCATCTTCCTTCTTTTTTGTTTTCTGTTTATGTATGTGTGTGAATGATTGAGTGTTCATATTTCAGTTTTTTTGTTTGTTTTTGTTCTCGTTTTTTAGCTTAATGTGTGTGAATGTATTATGAGGGCTTGATTTTAATTCGGTTTTTTTCCTATTTTTTCTTCACCTTTCATACTGTGTTGGGCACGTGTGTGTGTGTGTGTGTGTGTGTGTGTGTGTGTGTGTGTGTGTGTGTTTGTTCAGTTTTCCTGTTTTGGGTTTTTTGTTTGTTTGTTTGTTTGGCTTTTTTTGTTTGCTTGTTTTGTTTTGTTTTGTTTTGTTTTAGTTGGAGTCTCACTCTGTTGCCCAGACTGGAGTGCAGTGGCCACTCCCGGCCACCACAGGCTCAACCTGCTGGGGCTCCAGAAATCCTTCCGCCTCAGCCTTCCAAGTAGCCGGAATTACAGGCACGCTCAACCACACCCAGCTATTTTTTGGTTTATTGTAGAGATGAGGTCTCACCAAGTTGCCCAGGCAGGTCTCAAACCTGCAGGCTCAGGCAATCCACTCACCTCAGCCCCCAAGGCATGAGATTACAGGCTGAGCCACCGAGCCTGGTTTGGCTTGTTTTTTTTTCCACTTTGTTCTGGTTTTTGTTTGTGTGTGTGTTTAATTATTTTTTACTGTGGTTTCTGCCTTTTTTTTTCTGGTGTTTTTTTAAAATTTTTACTTTTGTCCATCTTATTTCATTCTACTTTTCTCTGTTCTCTGCATTGCTGTTACTGCATCTTGGATTCAGGTGAAGCACACACATACCCATTGAATCATCATATAGAGTGGTGGTGGGGAGTGGGTCTCAGGGAACCCATACCACAATTAGTGCACATTGTGATTTACAAGTAGTTGCTGAATCCTAAATCCCCATCCTCCACTTTACTTGACTCTCAAAACTGCAAGAGATAGCAAAGCTTCCAACCCACAGGCCTGTTTCAAAGTAGAACAAATTCAGAACCCTGATCAGGGAAGAATAGAGGGCTGAGTAAGCATCACGAGTGAAAACCTTTCCCGTTGCCACTGAATAACAGAACTAAAGAGAAAATAAAGAGATCTGTTACAAATGAAGAAAAATCACTGGAAAACCACAGGTAATTTCCAGTGTAGCAAAGAGAAAACACCTGAAAAATCGAACCTCAGAGCCTAAACAATGGACTAACCAATGACTGGCTCCAGAATACAAGAAAGATAAGATGCAGCTGGGCTCAGTGGCTCAGCCTGTAATTCCATGCCTTTGGGAGGCTGAGGTGAGTGGATTGCCTGAGCCCACGGGTTTGAGACCCGCCTGGGCAGGCGAGACCTCATCTCTACAATAAAATCAAAAAATTAGCCAGGCATGGTAGCGCACACCTGTAATTCCAGCTACTCGGAAGGCTGAGGCGGAAGGATCACCAGAGCCCAGCAGGTCGAGGCTGCAGTGGCCGGGAGCAGCCACTGCACTCCAGTTTGGGAAACAGAGTGAGACTCCAACTCAAAAAAAAAGAAAAAGAAAGACAAGATGCAACACTGAAATAACTTGTAACAGAGATTTTGGACATAAAAAATTTCATCCAGGAGATTCATCTTATGGCAAGATGGTGATGGGGCAACCTGGTCTATGAAACCTTCTGCAAAGGAGAATGCAGAGGGTCTCTGGCTCTCTCCCCAGGGCCTACGGACCCCAATATCGCAGCCTGCTCTTCACAAGGAGCTAGGCCATTGCCACCGCTGGGGCATCGCAGCGGTCTGGACAGCCACTGCAGCGCAGACACAGCAGCGGCCTCTGTGGCAGCCATAGCACATCACGCCACCCATGCCAAGGTAATCCACGACTTCAGTCCTTGAAGCCCCTGCAAGCAAGATCTGCTGGAATCACTGCCACCTCTGTTGCCACCGTGACATCCTGCCAGCCGTGGGTCTCCTCCCGTGTGCCCTGAGGCAGGCTTCCATCTCCAGCCTCTACCCGGTTCCTGTCCGGCCCCACCCCCATTGGGGCGAGCAGCTGAGATAGCACCACTTGCTGGCGATTCAAGGTAACAACACCGAAATGGGAGAAACAAGCTTGAAAAACAGACACAGGCCAGAGTGGTGAACAGAGGGTGATCTGAACTGTCCTTCACAGCAGGCCAGGGGCAACTGACCCAAACTGCGAACTAATTTACCAGCTTGAAAAGAAAGCTAGAAATCAGAGCTGAAAGGACATTGGACTTAAACAAAAAGTCTCAGAGTGTGATCAATTGGTTCTGTTAGTTAATGACTTAATTCTATTCCTACTGTATTGTTCCTTTTTTGTTTTTGCTTTCCTTTTTTCTTTTTTTCCTCTTGCTTTTCTTCTCTTTTCTCCTCTCTGTAAACCATATCTTTGTATAGAGGAACAGCACACCAATAAGGTGGTTGGTTAGCTTGTATGTTAGCATCATTTTTTTGTATGGGAGTTGGTTAGTCTGTAGCTGTGGTCTATTGTTTTTATCTTTTTCAGTATAGGTCTCTCTCTCTCCATTTGTTGGTACACTCATTTGTTTCCCCCCCTTACTCCTCTATCTCTCCACCCCCCTCCCCCCAACTGTCTGCTCCATTCTCTTCCTCTGCTAACCACATTTTATTTTCAGGGAGTAAACCTACAGCCCCACTGCACAGACAGATTCCAAGGCAGTGGGAAGTGGGTTTCAGATTATCCATACACCAGGCCCTGCAGATAGATTTGAATCACAGCTCCCCCCTTAAGTAAATCTCAAAACTGCAAAAAGGACCACCCTCAACCTACAGTGCAACTCCAGAATTGAACAAAGTAAGAGGACATACATAAAGAATAGGAGATTGAACAAATAGAAGTAAAACCAATTCCTCTACCACTGAATAACAGAATTAAAAAGATGGTGATGTGGAGGAAGGAAAAAGTAGGGAGGGGGGAAAAACACACAAATAAAGAAAAACCGAAAGAAGAATATAGGTCTCACACAGACCCCTGGGAGATCAGACACTGAGAAAACAGATTCTGGAACACAAACCATGAAGAGCCCCCAGAATGACTGGTTACATGCCACAAACCCAGGCATCAAGACATTAATAGAGAGAATTTTAAAAATTGAGGAGAGACAAGAGGAAAATAGGAAGGATATTGTGATGGCAATAAATAACAAACTAATAAGCATGGAAAGCTGAATTAGCCAAGCAGAAGAAAGAATCTCAGAGCTCGAAGACCAACACACAGACCTAACCCAAACTGTCAAAAGTATAGAAAAGAAGCTCAAAAAGACAGAACAAAACCTTCAAGAGATTAATGATCACTTCAAGAGACTGAGCTTAAGAGTAATTGGCCTTCCTGAGGCAGAGAGAGAAACAGAGGTCACACTGGAACAAACATTTCATGAAATCATTCAAGAAAACTCCCCTCATCTCATCAAGGATGAAAAAATTCAAACACAAGAGATTCAGAGAACCCCTGCAAGACAACAAATGAGAAGACCAACTCCCAGACATATAATAATTTGCCTAAACAAAGTAGGTATAAAAGAAAAAATCCTAAAGGCTGCAAGAGAAAAAAGTCAGACTATGTAACAGGGAAGACCAATTAGAATAGCAGCAGATTTATCTACAGAAACCCTCCAGGCTATGAGAACTTGGAGCCCTATCTTCAAAGTACTGAAAGATAAGAAATTTCAACCGAGAATAACCTACCCAGCCAAGCTAAGCTTCATCAGTGAGGGAGAATTGAAATCTTTCCCAGACATCCAATCCCCTAAGAACCTACGCTGCCACAAGACCACCTCTACAAGAAACACTTAAGAAAGTATTGAACACAGAAGAAAAGGAAAAAAGAACAACAACATTCTTCACAAGAGTACAGGCAAAAGATTAAAAACACACATGATCCAACTCTAAAACCAAAAGAAAAGCAACACACAAACAGGAAGAAAAACAACTCTGTAAGAACATTATGATAGGGATCAACTCTCACATTTCAATAATGAGTTTGAATGTGAATGGATTAAATGCACCACTGAGAAGACATAGAATGGCAAAATGGATAAAATATCACCAGGCAATAATCTATTGCCTTCAAGAGACTCACCTCACTAGAAAGGACACTCACAGACTCAAAGTAAAAGGATGGGAAACAAATTTTCAGGTGAATGGAACACAAAAGAAAGGAGGAGTCATGATCTTAACATCAGACAAAACACCCTTTAAGCTATCAAAAATTTAAAAAGATACAAAGGCCACTACATAATGATAAAAGGTTCAATCCATCAACAAGAAATATCCATCCTAAGCATATATGCACCAAACATAGGAGCACCAACTTTCATAATGCAGCTCCTAGGTAAAGTAAAAACAGATATCAACTCCAATACCATCATAGCTGGGGACTTCAATACCCCACTCACACCCCTAGACAGATCATCAGGACAAAAAATCAGCAAGGAGATCCAAAACCTCAATGTGACTCTGGACCAAATGGACTTAATTGATACCTACAGAGCACTCCATTCAAAGACCACAGAATACACATTCTACTCATCACCACATGGAACGTACTCTAAAATCAACCACATACTTGGCCATAAATCAAGCATAAGCAAATTTAAAAGGACTGAAATTTTACCATGCACCTTCTCAGACCACAGTGGAATAAAAATAAACGTTAACACCAACAAGGTCCCCCAAAACCCACAAAGACATGGGCACTAAACAGCATGAGGCTAAACAACTCCTGGGTCAATGATGAAATCAAAACAGAGATTAAAAGATACATGGAAACAAATGAAAATGAAGAAACATCTTACCAAAATCTCTGGGACGCCATGAAAGCTGTAGTAGGAGAGGAATTTATATCCCTACAAATGCACATGAAGAAAATGGAAGGATCACAAATTAACAGCCTAAGAAGCCACCTAAAAAACTGGAAAAGCAATACCACAAAAACCCTAATTTCAGCAGAAGAATCCAGATCACCAAAATAAAAGCCCAAATCCAGGACATAGAAGACAAAAAGATAATACAAAAAAATCAATGAAACAAAAAGCTGGTTCTTCAAAAGGATAAACAAGATCAATGGTCCCCTAGCTAGACTGCCCAAGAAAAAAAGAGAAAAAGCCCAAATAAACACAATCAGAAACACAAAAGATGAAGTCACATCTGACCCTGAAGAAATACAAAAGATCATTAGAGACTACTATGTACACTTGTATGGAAACAAACTTGAAAACCTTAAGGAAATGGAGGGCTTTCTGTCATCACACAACCTGCCTAGGTTGAAACAAGAAGAAATTGAGACCCTAAATAGACCAATAACAATCAAGGAAATTGACCACATAATAAGAAAATTACCTACAAAAAAAAGCCCTGGACCAGAAGGTTTTCCAACAGAATTCCTCAAAACATTTAAGGAAATGCTTATACCAATCCTACTGAAGGTATTCCAGGCGATTGAGAAAGATGGAACTCTCCCAAAATCATTTTACAAAGCCAACATCACATTGATACCTAAGCCAGGTAAAGACTCAACAAAGAAAGAGAACTACAGGCCAATATCTTTGATGAACATAGATGCTAAAATTCTCAACAAGATCCTAGCGAACTGGATTCAATAACACATCTCAAAAATCATCCATCATGACCAAGTATGCTTCATCCCTGGGATGCAAGGCTGGTTCAACATTCATAAAACAATAAATGTAATTAAATACATCAACAGATGTCAAAACAAAAACCACATGATTATATCATTAGATGCAGAAAAAGCTTTTGAAAAAATTCAGCACCCATTCTTGATAAAAACCCTCGCACAGCTAGGCATATGGGGAACATACCTCAAAATAGTAAAAGCCATCTACGAGAAACCCACAGCCAGCATATTCCTAAACAGACAAAAACTGGAACCATTTCCCCTGAAAACTGGAACAAGACAAGGATGCCCACTCTCACCCCTCCTGTTCAATATAGTATTGGAAGTCCTGGCTAGAGCAATCAGAGAAGAGAATGCAATCAGGGGTATTCAAATAGGAAAAGAGGAAGTCAAGCTATCTCTCTTTGCAGATGACATGATCGTGTGTACCTTGAAAACCGAAGAGAATCTGTCAAAAACCTCCTTACACTGATAAAAGCCTTTGGCAAAGTCTCAAGATATAAAATAAATGTGCAAAAGACAATCGCATTTCTTTACACCAATAATAAACAAACAGAAACCCAAATAAAAAGCAGAATTCCATTCACAATAGCCATCAAAAAAATGAAATACCTTGGCATCTTCCTAACCAGAAACGTGAAAGACCTTTACAATGAAAATGACAAAAGACTGCTCAAATAAATCAAAGATGACACAAACAAGTGGAAAAATAGCCCATGCTCATGGATTGGAAGAGTCAACATTGCAAAGATGTCCATCTTACCTAAGGCAATCTACAGATTTAATGCAATGCCCATCAAATTACCAGCAAATTCTTCTCAGACCCAGAAAAAACAACACAGGAATTCATATGGAAACACAAATGACCAAGAATAGCCAGAACAATTCTCAGCAAAAAAAACAAAGCAGGGCCGGGCTCAGTGGCTCAGCCTGTAATCCCGCGCCTTTGGGAGGCTGAGGTGAGTGGATTGCCTGAGTCCGCGGGTTCAAGACCCGCCTGGGCAGGGAGACCTCATCTCTACAATAAATCAAAAAATCAGCCGGGCGTGGTAGCGCATGCCTGTAATTCCAGCTACTCGGAAGGCTGAGGCGGAAGGATCGCCGAAGCCCAGCAGGCGAGGCTGCGGTGGCCGGGAGCGGCCACTGCACTCCAGTCTGGGCGACAGAGTGAGACTCCAACTCAAAAAAAAAACAAAGCAGGTGGTATCACATTACCAGACTTCAAACTTTACTAAAAAGCTACAATAATAAAAACAGCTTTGTATTGGTACAGGAACAGGCATATAGATCAATGGAATAGAATTGCGATTCCAGAAGCAAAACCTCAATTTCTCAACCAACTCATCTTCGACAAAGCCCCCACCATCTACCACTGGGGAGAGGAGAACCTATTCAGTAAATGGTGCTGGGAAAACTAGCTGACCACATGCAGAAGATTGAAACAGGACCCCTATCTATCCCCATACACAAAAATTAACTCTAAATGGATCAGAGACCTAAATGTAAAACCTCAAACCATAAGAACCTTAGAAAATGAAGGACATACCTCCATGGAAATTGGAACTGGCATCCAATTCCTGAACAAAACCCCAAACCCAGAGGCCATAAGAGATAAGATAGACAAGCGGGACCTCATTAAACTAACAAGCTTCTGCAAAGCCAAAGAAACCATCAAGAGAGCAGGGAGACAGCCTACAGACTGGGGAAAATATTTGCCAACTCCAGTCTGACAAAGGTTTAACATCTTGGATCTATAAGGAACTCAAACATACTGAAAAGAAAAAAACAAACAACCCCATTATAAAATGGGCAAAAGATATGAACAGACACTTCACAAAGAAAGACATCTGAGCAGCCAACAGACACATGAAGAAATGTTCAACCTCACTAATCATCAGGGAGATGCAAATCAAAACCACACTGAGATACCACCTAACTCCAGTCAGAACGGCAATTGTCAATAACTCAAAAAATAATAGTTGCTGGAGAGGGTGTGGTGAAAAGAGAACACTTCTACACTGTTGGTAGGAGTGCAAACTAGTGCAACCTCTGTGGAAAACAGTATGGCAATTCCTAAAAGCTCTAAATATTTACCTCCCATATGACTCCACAATCCCCCTACTGGAAATATATCCTGAAGAACTCAAATCACTCTATAAAAAAGATACCTGCACACATATGTTTATCGCAGCGCTGTTCACAATAGCAGGAACCTGGAAGCAACCGTGCTGCCCATCAAAAGAGGACTGGATTTTTAAAATGTGGTACATATACATGATGGAATACTACGCAGCCATAAAAAAGAACAAAATCATGAATTTTGCAGCAACCTGGATGGAACTAGAGTCTATAATACTGAGTGACCTCTCACAGAAACAAAGATCTGAGTATCACATATTCTCACTCATATAATGGACCTTGAACATCCAATGTAATACTATAAGAAAATGACAGTCATGGGAAACTATGGGGGGGAGGAGAAGGGAAATGGGATTAATGGTAGTAAATATCTGTCTGGGATAGGGAGACACCTCTTAACAAGGGTGCCTGAACAAAGCATATTTGTATACCTAACCCTTAACTGTACCCCACAATATCATAATAAAAAATATTGATAAAAAATAAACTAAATAAAATAAAATAAATTTCTTCCAGGAAATAAACAACAAGATGACAATCATGAGAAGCACAGTTAATCAAGCAGAAGAGAGAATCGCAGAACTTAAAGATCAAAACATGGAATTAACCCAATCTGTAAAAAACATAAAAAGAAAACTCAGAAAGAAAGAAATAAGCCACCACTGATGTGTGACTATGTTAAGAGGTCAAACCTATGCCTGATTGGTATCCAAGAGATGAAAGGGAAATGGAGAACACCTTGGAGCAAGTATCCCAGGAGGTTTTCCAAGAAAACTTTTCCCATCTCACCAGATAAGTGACCATCCAACCACAAGAGATAGAGAAACATCACAAGATATCAAATGAGAAGACCAACCCCTAGACACATAGTAATTCGCCTATACGAAGTAGGTACAAAAGAAAAATTTTTAAAGGCAACAAGAGAGATGCTTAAAAAGGTATTAAGCACAGGAGAAAGAAAGAAAAAAAAAAAAAGACTGACCATGTACTTCCCAAGAGAGCAGGAGAACACGGAATCAACAGAGAATACATCACTGCTGCAACTTGAAAACACACACATATATCAACACAAAAGTTAAAAGAAAAAACTTCAAACGAATCTTATGACAAGGATAAACAATCACATTTCAATAATCAGCCTGAACATGAATGGACTAAATGCACCACTGAAAAGACACAGAATGGCAAATGGGATAAGAAGCCATGACCCAATAATTTGCTGCTTCCAGGAAATTCATCTCACCACAAGGGATGCACAGAAACTCAAAGTTAGAGGATGGAAAATGATTTTCCAGGTGAATGGATCACAAAGAAAGGCGTTTGTGATCTTAATATCTGACAAAACAACATTTAAGCTATCAAAAAAAGAAAGATATGAAAGGACACTATGTAATGATAAAGATTCAATCCATCAGCAGGAAGTATCCATCCTAAACATATATGCACCCACACTGGAGCACCAGCATTTATAAAGCAACTACTACACAAACTAAACGAAAGATATTGACTCTAACACTATTATAACTGGGGACTTAAATACCCCACTAACAACCCTAGATAGATCATTGAGGCAAAAACTAGACAAAGAGAGCTAGAATCTCACTTGACACTTGATCAAATGGACTTAATAGAAACCTACAGAACACTCCACCCAACAACTACAGAGTACGCTATTTAGTGTCAATATCTTTGTGAGTTTTATAGGAATTTTGCTGGTGTTGATATTTATTTTTATTACATTTTGTTCTGAGAAGGTGCATGGCAGTATTTTGATCTTATGAAATTAGTTTTTGCTTGATTTATGGCCTAGGATGTGATCAATCTTGGAGTATGTTCCATGTAGTGATAAATAGAATGTGTACTCTGTAGTTGTTGTATTTCTGCCTGTCTCTTTCCTTAGGTCCAGTAGAATTTGTTTCATAAAACTTGGAACTGTGATGTTAGGGTCATATATATTTTAAATTGTAATATCTTCTTGTTGAATTGATCTCTTTGTCATTATATAATAATCTTCTTTGTCTTTTCTTCCACTGTTTTCCATTCAAAGTCTGTTTTATCTGATATGAGAATGGTTACTCCTACTCACTTCTGTTTTCCATTTGCATGGAATATTTTTTTACCATCTCCTTTACTTGGACACTATAGGAGTCTTTGTATGTTAAGGGTCTTTTGAAAGCAACAGATATTTGGATTATGCTTTCTTTAGCCATTTTACCAATCTTCATCTTGTAAGTGGGGTATTCAGACCTTTTGTATTCAAGGTTAATGTGATATGAAAGGTACTATTCTATTCATCATATTGGTTGTTCAACCTGATTGCTTTTTCTTTTTTTATCTTTATTGTGTTGATGTTATATAAGTCCTGTGAACTTTATGATTTTCAGTGTTTTACTTCTGGTGTATTTCAAACTTTTGTTTCACTATTTAGAATGCCTTTGAGTACTCCTTGTAGAGCTAGTCTAGTGGTGACAAATTTCTTCAGTGGTTGCTTGCCTGAGAAAGATTTATTTCACTGTCATTTATGAAACTTAGTTTTGTGGGATACAAAATCCTTGAGTGACTGTCATTTTCTTTGAGGAGATTGAAGATAGAGTCCTAGTCCCTTTTGGCTTATAGGATTTCTGCCAAGAAGTCTGATATTTGTCTGATAAGTTTACCTTTGTAAGTTACCTGATGCTTTTGTCTCACTGCTCTTAGAATTCTTTCCTTCATATTAACTTTGCATAATCTGATGACTATATGCCTTGAAATGACCTTTTTTCAATGAATCTTCTAGGGGTTCTTTGGGTTTCTTGTATCTGGACGTATAGATCTCTGAGAAGACCAAAAGTTTTCCTCCATTATTCCCTCAAATAGATTTTCCAAATCTATTGCCTTCTCTTCTTCCTCAAGAACACCTATCATTCTTGGACATTTATATAATCCCATATTTCTTGTCATTTATGAAACTTAGTTTTGTGGGACACTTTGTTCTCTTGATTCTGTTTCTTTATTGTTGTCTGATTGAATTAATTTGAAAGCCTTCTCTTCAAGTTCTGAAATCCTCCCTTCTATTTGTTCTAGTCTACTGTTAAAACTTTCCACTGCGTTTTGTACTTCTCTAGATGAGTCTTTCATTTTCAGAAATTTAGTATTTTTTAAGTTGTCTATTGCTTGTGATAATTTTTCATTCATGTTCTGATTTTTTAATGATTTTATGCCTGTTTTCAACTTTCTCCTGGATCTCATTGAGCAATTTTACAATCAATCATTTGAATTCTATCTATCTCTGGAATTTCAAAGCTTTTATTTTTGTTAGGGTTAGTGTGGTCTTTGGGGGATGTTGAAGAGCTTTACTTTTTCATATTGTCAGAACTTCTTTTTTCTGGTTTCTTCCCTGGGGTAGACTATTTCTTCTTGAGATTGGCAGGGGACTGATATAGGCACTTCAGATTTCCCTTGATTATATATAACCTTGATATGGTGAGTTTCTCAATTCCCAGCTGTGGTGGTACTGTGCTGGATACCCATACAGGCTCAAAACACCCTGAATGACTGGGATGTATGTTGTATTGGCTACAGCAGTGGGTATTGGGAATAAGTCTATGGCCAGTGGGGTAACACTGCCATGTTGTGTAAAGGCTATACAAAATAATTTACATGGAAAGTGAAAACTTGTTAGGGCAATGAGAGTCACCCAGCTCCCTCACCTTAGCTTCAGGCAGTCTGCATTCAGAATGCAAAAGTGTGGCCAGCTTCTGATCTTCTCATGGGTGTCTGCCTCAGCTAAGAACTATCTGCTGCAATGTAATTCACCCCTGAGGCCTGTTCCCCCCCAGGCCAGCTAGAAAGCAGCCTACAACAAGAGTTGAGTTCCTGGAAAATGGCTGCTAGAGCTGCACAGAACTTTTTTTCCTGCACCAGTTATTTGGGGTTTTTTTTCTTTTCTTTTCTTTTCTTTTTTTTTGAGTTAGAGTCTCACTCTGTCGCCCAGACTGGAGTACAGGAGTGCAGTGGCCGCTTTCTTTTCTTTTTTTAACAGTTTGTATACTTTATCACACATCAATTATATGCCAATGAATCTGTTGAATAATTCTTCCATTTCCTCATATTTCCTTTTATATATTTTTTCATTTATTTTATTTTGGATATCTTCCTTTTTTAATTTTTAATTTTAAAGATCTGTGGTGCACCACTTGTGAGTTTTGCCAGAGCACAGCTATGGGTAATGTAGTTTCCCATGAGGGACTGGAGTTCTTCAAAGCTCAGGAGACTTCAAAGTTTGTGGCAGAAGTACTGAGATCCTGAATTCTCCTCACCCACCTTCCCCACTGCATCTGAAGGCTGCTGGTGGTTTATGCAGTGGGCAAGTCTGGCTAGTTCTCACCCAAGCTGATCAATTTTTCTCTTCCTTATACTAGGTGGGTCTTACCGCTTCTGTGATCAGTCATGGGGTGTGGGGCTGCTATCCATCCTCTCTGAGTCAAATCTTGTCAATGATCTTGACCAGTTATTTTATATTATACATGGGAAAACTATACCCATTAATACAATTTCACCAAGGTAACGTAGTCAGAACCAACATCCCAATCTCCTGGTTTCTCATGTCAAAATGTTAATGCAAAATAGCTGAAAGAGAAATAAAGATTCTTATATTCTCATATTTTTATGAAATCAAAGAAATTGCACATTATTGAAAGAGAAAATTGTGTTGAATATAAGTATGGTTAATTTTACTCTAGGCTATATTTTGGCTTTGACATTAAAACGTGACCATAAGATAAAATTATCTTTACTATGAAACTGAAGTGCAATTATTTAGCAAGGTAGTCTCAGAAAAGCCACCAAAAGAACAGTCTGATGAACCTCATGACAGATTGCAATCAGGAGCATTCATTGTAGACAAGGCGTTGATGTTAAAACACAAACTCCAAGCCAGTTGATTACTGCTATAGCTTGGGTTCTCACATGATGATTAGCGATATACTTTTCCTAAAATATTTTCTCAAAAGTTAAATGAGTAAAATATAGGTATGCAATTAGTATACATTATATACTGAATCGGATTGGGCACATTGTGGCCATGTAATTACTTCATTAAAGTGTAAGCCATCACTTAAAATTTTAAAATTTAATGAGTAGTTTGGAGGATTTGAGAAAAAAAGTATGGACTCTGCAGAGAATATGAAGAGTTAATTGTAGACATTTAAAATTCTACAAGTCACTTTTACCCTTCACTGTTACAATTTAAATAGCCACTTCATGAAGATGTTTTTGACTGTGTACCAATGTCACCAAATACCAAGAGAAGAGAGAGAAAGAGAGAGAGAGAGAATGTTAAAAGTGCTGCTTTTTTAAAGCAATAGAAGACAGACACAGAATATACTAATATTAGGAAACATAACTCTGCAATAAAGGATGCTAAGTCAGACCATATATTTCGGGATGTGACATGAAGTCATTTCCATTCTAATGATATTGTATTCTGAAGTCAAAGTAAAAGGCAATGTCATTTGCCATCACTGCCTAGTTGATTGTTTTGGTGAAAATTTACTATGGTGGCTTGGGAGCAATTTTTCTAATCCTATCTTTGTTCCTAAACAACATGTGAAAGTGGTATCCCTAAACCATAATTCAGTATCATGAATGCAGTGGAAAGAGTAAGCAGGAATAACTGCTGAATTTCAACAACAATTAATGTGACTCTGTTACCTGAAGAGAAGATGTCTGCGAGAAATAACATCAGTGTGAATACGGTATTTCTAAAGTGATAATTAAAATGCATTTCCATTTCATATCTAGGGGATTTTGCAATTCAAAGCATCCTGCATCATCCTTACACATTTATGCTCTGTTCGCTCTTATTTTTACTTCTACCAACCCTGCCAAGCACCAGATGCACATTAAATGTACTAAAATTGGTGATTCACAAATGTCAGCTTTCCTTATCACTAAGGAAAAGTATCACATTTTCACTCACAAGTGTTAAAATAACATCTTAACCTCTAAGCATCTCTCCTCAAGACCTTTTGCACTTTTATGAAACATTATTCTAAAATGTTTTCTGCCAAGGAACATTTTATATAAAGGAAAATTCATTGATAACCCCGTTTTTGTGTTTAAACTCCTTGTGTTGAAAACAAATATTTAGGGAATATTTACAGGGGCCTGCTTAGTTTCTCAGTGTTTGAAGAAGGTGATGAGGGCAGAGTGTATGGAGTCCAAGATCAAAACAAAACAAAACAAAACGAAAGAAACCAACAAAACTATTTAGCAGTTTAGTGTTTAATGCTGTCACATGTCAACACTAGTCATTTTTTGGCTTTTCAAATACTATAGCAAAATTTTAGATCAAACAGATCCTAATGAATCTTAGAGCCAATTCCATAATGTTGCATATATCGCTCAATCAAATACATCTCAAAATCAGCACCAGGTTATAATCATCCCCGAGACTTTATAAAATTAAGGAAATTAATAAGTCATTGTTTTCTAGAAAACAGGAAAAAGGAGCTAAGTTGTGACTGTGAACTTAGAGTCTTCTATCACACATTCATACATGATACATGTGGTATTTGTGCATGCAAATCATGGACTCCTGGATATGGTTTAGAGATGCACACTCAGTGCATTAAAGCAAAGAGGATTTAAGCAATAGCAGTGTTCTAAATGATTCTGCCTTTGCTCTAATTTCTTATTCAACCTCATATCTTGCCATATTTTGTGCTCAGTATCATTCAGGACAAAACATTCTTCACTGCCCAAAACTTGGTATTTGTATCTTGCCTCAAAAACTGAAAATATATTTAATTCCAGTTCTAGAGCTTACACTAGAAGATGAAGAGTGGCAGGATATGAGGTGTTAGAGGTGGTCAAAAGTCAACTCATGGAGGACATTGTAAGCCACGGAAATAGGCTTCACTTCATCTTCAATAGAAAGATTTTAAGGGTGGAATGCAAAATCAGATTTGCATTTCAGAAAAGCCATTCTAGCTTCAATGTAGAACAGGATTTGCAAAATGCAAGTTGATTGGCAGGGAGATAAGTTAAGCAAATGTGATCATAGGTAGGCGAGATGGTGATCGGGGAAGAAGATTAATTAATATCATCAAGGGGTCAAGCCCTTCCTGGGTAGCATCATGGCAGCGGTTGCTGGGTTGGCTTGCCACGTTTCCATAGGTTCAGTCAGTAAAAGACAATGAACCTAAATGGATTTAGACAGTTTATTACTTACACAAAGTAAAACATAAACAAGATCAGCTTGGTTTCCACTTCCTGGGACCCTCATCCTACAGAGTGACACAGAAACTGAGGGGACAGATGACATCTGTTGTGAAGAAGCTATCTTCTTCACAATTAAGACATCAGGACATTATTCTGTTGTGAAGAAGCTATCTCTAGAATGCATTTCGGTAGTGGTTTGATATCCTGCACCTGTGCAAATTGGGGAGGAGGGTGAGTTGAGGTGGGAAGCTCCATAACCCACCACAGTCAGGGAGGTGAATGAACAGAGCCATCAACAGGAAGGGAGGTGGGTGAGAAACAGTCTTGTGACTGTCCTTCACAAGACTGTCTACCTTGGTATATTTCAGGAAGGATCACAGACATTCACGAAGACTTGGACCAGACTAAAAAGAAAAAAACAAAAACAAAAAAATTCCATTAGAAAATGTGCAAAAGGCATAACAGACATTTAATCGAAGAGTACATACAGGTGGCAAATAAACACATAAATGATGTTCAACATCATTGCTCATTGGGAAAATACAAATTACAGTCACTGTGAGATATAATTACACACCTATCAGAATTGTTAAAATTCATAAATTTATTCGAAAGGAATAACAATTATGAGTGTATATACTCCTACCTAATAATAATGTCTTTAAAATAGATAAGGCAAAATCTTGCAGAAATAAAGTAAAACAGAAAAATAAAATCTCAATTCAGTTAGAGATTTTGACACTCCTACCTCAGTAATTTGTAATTTATAATAGTAATGTGTGTGTGTGTGTGTGTGTGTGTGTGTGTGTGTGTGTATTCTGAATAAACCTTATCCAAATTTTTTTGTCTTTTTTCTATCCAAATTTTCTCTTTTGGCTAGTCCTAACCAGAAATATAGAGGGAAGGGAATTTGGAGAAACGTTGAGTCTAGTCAAGATGACACATTACAAAACTCCATAATAACAAAGATAGAGCTAAGAGCAGCAATTAATCGATCTTGGGGAGCATTCTCCTGGAAGCCGTGTACATTTTGTTCAGTGTCAGAATATCTTTTGAGAGAAAAGTAGAAAAATTTATTCATAGGTTCTCATCCTGTATTCAGTGCATATTTACCCCTCAGATACATTTGTAGCTTCCATTTCAACTGTACCTAAAATATACAATGGGTCCTCCAATTTAGTGAGAATATGATGATTTGATTCTTCCCAGAGAAACTTGGCACACATTTAATAACTCACAGAGTTCCCTTCAAGATAGAAGCCAGGCACAATTTTTGAAAAAACCTAAAGAGAGAAGATTAAAGACATATGCTACAAACCCCACTGTTGGCACTGACCTCGAGGCCCTAATTGATAGCCACCATCACTTCTCCCATTCTAGATTTTCCAATCTTTCAGCCAAGCTGGTCTTGAATACTTGCCCAATAGGATGATACAGACCTTTATCCCAGAGGGATAACTCGAAGTCCATTATTTACAGTGCTGTTGCTGTACCATGGTTGCTGCTACAGTTGTGAATTTGTCATCATTATTGAGGATAACGGTACCAACGGTCCTATGGTTTCTAAACATACTCACCCTACCCATTGTGTAGTACCAGCCCAATCTTTTCATGAGAATCAGGGTTGATTACTTGAACCAGTGTTTATTTTTCTACCCATGTGAGTACTGACATGAAGAGATCAAAGTGGTCAAGAGTAGCTGCTGCCTCAAGTCCTGTAGAATCCTCATTGTGTCCCCGAAAGAAACGTTCCCTTCCCGAAAGTCAGGACCTCTAATGTGGCTATTGTTGCAGAATAGGAAGAACAGATCTGAAAGTGAGACACTTGAAGTGATAATGAGAGGGATCAGTCATATTTCTGGCTCTTGATTTTCAGACCTGCATATTCTAACTGTTGGGACCACTGCACCATATTGAGGCCACTGATACACATTTATACCACATCCCAAAAGACAGCATCCTAAACTCACAGGCTATTGACCCCAAGCTGGCATATTGGCTAAAGTTTTCACAAGCCATTCAACTGTTTTAGTAGGAAAACTCCTCCGGAGTTTTTTGTTATATAGCAGAGCTCCTGAAGTACTCACACGTCTGTTAATGACATCATGCCGTATGAAACTGAGAAAGTCCAAAGAAGCTTTCCAGAAGAAAAAAGGCAATTGAAGCCCTTAGGGACTATACTACGTTAGAGAGTAGGACTGTTAACATAATCTTGGAAGCAAAGCAGTGGGTATATATCTTTGTCCCCACCATATGAAAATGAATTGCTTGGTAAATGAGATGAATGTATGGTTCATATCAATAATGCTATACCAGGTGCCAAAAGGTGTGTGAATATATTCCAGTAAAAGTGCTGTGTTTGACATAGCAACTACAACTGTGGTTACTACTTGGCTAAGATTACAGCACCGCTGTCATCCACCATAATCAAGTTGGTTTTGTGGGGGCTTACACAGGTGGAATGAGTAGGAAGGGAACTGCCCACCTGCATCTTTTTAGCATTTGATGATAACACTAATCTCTGAAACTCTTTCCAGTATATGGTGTTTCTTCTGATTTACTACCCTGGTTGGGCAAGGGATGAGATGTTTTGAATCTTATTCCTAGAATCAATATGATCTATTAGTCCTTGCCACAGTAGTCAAGGAACCTGTAAGTCAAGGCACACAGATTCACATTGTAGTCTTACTGTTCATTTTGGTGGCAATGTTGGCCTTCATACTGATGGAAAGGTGCTACCTTATGGCCTTTAACATTCCAGGATTTTCATTTTATTGATACTGAGAGCCCAGTTCCATAGCAGCAGCCCAACAATGTTCATCTGGGATACTTCATGCCCGTGTCACCAGTGCATGGGTTTATTGCCTTTATGACCAGTTGGATGGTGGTTCTTGGGTCTTATTAGGTAAATTCATTGTAACATTTCCATCTCCTTGAACCTGCAAAACCCATCCTCAATGTTGTAAGCTATCATTGTGCCCAAGTTTCAGGAAGACATATGAATATACCTAACAGATTTTAGCAATCCTAATAGACTAATAATTCAACTTCCAAAGATAACTGTTTGTAAATCATTCTCCATTTCCCAATTAGTGTTGCTCCCAATAGAATTCCTCCTCTTTCCCCTCTCATAACATGTTTTGCCAGAATGCAAGTCCCTGTTCTTTGTGTAACCTCAAGATGGTATTTCAGTTTCTGTAGCTCATTGGGAAGTTGGGTCTTCATCTGAAGACTTCCATGTATACATGTTAAGTAAAATTTGTATGGCTCTTCTCCTATTAATCAATCTACCTCATGACTGTGATTTTTCAGTGAACCTTTAAAGGGCCAGCAACCATGGCCCCCACAAAGCTGGATAATATTAAATGACTATGTTACAAAGAATTTGCATTTAGGTACAGATACTGTGTTTGAAATAAAAGGCTTTTAGGTGAGATGTTTTAAAAAGATTGTGGCTTACATTTGCCTGATCCTTCTTGAAGAATTAAGCAACGCAATTGCTGTCACCTGACCACGTACCTCGAGAGTCAGAGTATGCCTAGCTGGCCTATAAAATGAAAAAAAACAATGGTCATCTTCTGAACTGTAGGAGACAACAGGACAAGCACATGGCTTTGAGTCCATCACATGTGCCCAGTTGTTGCTTTTGAAGCTGATGAGAGTCACTGATAGAAGCTCTTGTCCTCTTCTGGCCAGAAAAGGCCAGATCCACTTTTTTAAAGGACTCATCAGTTGTCAGAATGATCTTACCCACCAAGTTGTTCTTTAGCAACTTGTTACAAACCCTGACTGGAGTGACAAGAAGCTATAACTTTTAACTCCTTTTTTTTAGCTGAGGATCCTCCATTTTCTCCTTAACTACATCTCAAGAAGATAAGAGGCAAAATAAGGTTTAATTGGCTTAATTCATACTCAGTATAGCTATCTATGAATTATTTAGCAAAAAAAAAATGAGTTTCAAACTTAAAGAAATAGGAAATAAGTTCTTAATCAGAATAATCATGGTAGGCAACTCTCAGTACCTATTTAATGCAACTGAATTTTTTTTTTAATTATTCTGCCTATTAACTGGAAGTTTACCATGCTCTCCTTTCAGTCTCAGAGAGGATCTATGTGAATCTTCTCATACATAGCTACCTCTAGGTATTTACACTGGAGTCCACATGGAATGGCAAACTAGATTAAAAAGAAAACATGACAATATGCTGTCTCCAGGAGACTCATCTCACTAAAACGGACATTCACAGACTCAAAGTAAGAGGATTAAAAGCAAATTTTCAGGCAAATGGAACACAAAAGAAAGCAGGAGTTGTGATCTTAATATCAGACAAAATACCCTTTAAGCTATCAAAAATTAAATACCTGAGTCTTATAGATAAGATAATGCATACACATATTTCCTATTACTTCTCATTCTCTGCTGCTTAGTAGCTATGTGACTTCAGACAAGTTATAAGGAACAGTCATGGATTCATCATCTATAAAATGTAGCTTTAAGTAGCACATCTGTTGACAAAAAATGTCAAACTCTGTAAAATATTTAAGAAGGTTTATTCTGAGTCAAATGTGAGTGACCCATGGCACCGTCCCAAGAGATCTTGAGAGCATGTGCTTGAGGTGGTTGCAGCTTGGTTATATCAATTTTAGGAATATCAATTTTAGGTTAGATCAGATTTAGAAAGACATGTGAGATTTACATGGTTTGACCCAGAAAAGCAGGACACCTCCAAGTGGAGGCTTACAGGTCATGGGTGAATTTAAAGATTTGTTGTCTGAGGAATGTTGAAATCAGAAAAGAAAATGCTGCAGCTGAGATAAGGGCACAGGGCATTGAGGGGAACTTTCCTGATATGGAAATGAGGCCTCATGGGGGCAACCCTGAGAGAGACTAGATAGCAAACATCTAGCTTCCCTATGGAAAATCCCAGGAAAAGGGATTCTATACAGATGCAAATTTTCCCAGGAGATGGCTTTGCAAGGTCATAAAACATTTTGATTTGCTTCTTTATCTGTGATATGATGCTGTGCCAGAGTCAAGTTGGAAAGTAACCCACATTATGTAGGGTTAATAAAAAACCATGTCCCCAGGCTCCTTAGTTAGGAATTTGGCAAAGGGGAGGAAAGAAAGATCAGAGTTTAGTCATCGCTTATTACATAGGCTTCTGACAAAGATGAACATTTAGCACTGTGACTGGCTTTCAATGTTAGCATATTCACTCGGTCAATAAGGTTGCTGATGCCACTGTCATCCTTGCAAATAACACGTCACATCTTCAGGTAGAAAGACCTTGAGTGTACTCTATTATCACTGGCTAGAGATTAAACAATCATTTTTCTTCTGATGATCTCAGTAGCATATTTTTATTGTATTGAAACATTTGCCTTGTTTATTTTAGATGTAGTTCTGTAAATACAAACCAAAAAAGGATAGATCTGTGAATCTAAACGAAAAACACATTTCTTACTAGTTTCTACGCACGGTTCCCACATATGCACAGCCCTGAGTGTGGGAAACGATACTCCATTGGACAATCATTTGGTACATGGGACGTGAAGGAAAACAGAATCTGAGGACCCCAGATTCACTATGCCAAGGGGAAAGCTGAGTTTGGGAACTGAGTTCAGGCCCCTAAAGCCTGTTTTCCTTTTGTCCCCATATGGATACTTCCATAATAGATGGCTATATGTCACGCAGCTGCCTCCCTCACAAATTGCTCACAGTGAAATCTTTCAGGATATGTATCCCCTCTGTGTTCATTCCCTGAAGCAGAGTTCTGTCACATCTTCCTCTGCTTTGTCTTTTCATATGTTTTCTTTATCTCATGTGAAATACAGATTTACCAAGCTTGAGAGGAACACCTAATGGATAGTTCCTCTACTACCACTTTCATATGTAACATGTAAAATCACTGAGCACAGATCAAAAGCCTTCACATGAATGTAAACCATTTGCCCCAATTACCAACCCCCTGCCTTTTCCCTTCCTTCCCCTTTAAATATTGTATTTGTTCAAAGTCCTCTTTGGAACAAGCACTCATCACAGACGCTGCTGTGATTCGTGTTTCTCTTTTTCAGTCATGCCCAAAATCTTTGGCAAAAATAAACCTCAGAATGATTGAGACATGTCAGTCTTTTTCTTTTCTTTCTTTCCTTTTTTGGGGGGGGCGGGGGAGAGGGTTGACTAGGATATGGAAGCTTAAGTTGAGTAATGAAAACAAATAAAATAGAACATACTATGGGGAACTAAAAAAACCCCCAGAATTATCTCTTGGAGGGTGGGTCTCTTGTAGTTCAGGCTTCCCCCCAGATAAGTTTTCTAGGAACACATTGGCATCTGTGTAACTAGCGGCGTTGTTGTGAGAGCCTGTGTTCAGCTTCAGCTATTTATTTATTTTGAGATTGTTCCAAGCATTTGCCCATTTCCTGTTAGGTAACTTACTTACATGCACATCTGCCCATACCTCCTTAAGTGCTCAGCAGTTTTTGACCAAAACAGCCTGACCTCCGTGCCCTACCTTTCCTCTTCACTGGATCCTGGATCTCACCCTGAGTGACTTCTTTTTGTTTGCTTCCCCAGATGAAAAAAGTCTCCAAGGAAGTGAACCCCCCAAAAAAACCAAACAAGCAGTAAAAGTTCTAAAAAGGATCAAAATCAACAAGTTCAAAACTGTTTTGAGCAGTGGAAATAGCACCTCAGTAGGCGTCCTGTGTCAAATGGAGAGTACTTTGAGGGTGACTGAGATTTAAACATGTAAGAATGCATACACAATTTTTTTTTCCTTTTTTTTTTTGTGAGTTGGAGTCTCACTCTGTCGCCTGAGCCACCGAGCCCGGCCCATACACAATTTTTTATGAGTAAATTCCAAGTTTTTTTGGATCCCCCTTGTAAATGATCTAAGAATTCTTAGGGTAAGTTTATGTCTGAGAATCCATTTGTCTACCATAAAATTGTAACATAAAGTAGAATGTACACTGGCTTCAGAATGAAAATCGTCATCATTTCTTAGATGTGACAGACAGTATTGTATATTTCTAAACACATAATTTTAAAAAGTAAGCTTTCACTTCTGACTTGAAGTTATTTTACCTTCTACGACTGTGTGGTATAATTCAGAGTCTGCATAGATTTGCAGTTAATTCGTTAAGTTGCTTTGGAATTAGAAAAAATTAGATAATAAGTTTTATTTCAGTTATCTCTCCACAATTTATTAGCCATTTAGCTTTAGTTTACATTTCCTCATCTAAAATGTACCTAAAATTGTACTCTCTTTATAGAATCGTTATGATCATTAAATAAGATAATATACACAAAGCACTCAGAAGTGAAGAACTCCACAAATGATCATTTTAATTTGCTAGATGGTAAAAAGTTTGGTTTATGACCACTGTGAATTTTCAGATATATGTAGCAAGAGAATAGAGAAAAGGGGACATGTTAATTTAGGTCAATATGAATTGCAATTTTTAAATAAAATTTAACCTTGTTTACACACAAAAAATCAGAATATGGCATTTATTTTAAGACCAAACCATGTGGTGTCATAGAAAGAGTATGAGATCTGTAGTTGGAGACCTACATTCTTGTGTCTGATCTATTGCCTACTTGCTGAGAGAATTAGCCCAAGAGACTTTGCACATCAGTTTTCTCCTCCATGTGGAAACAGTAATCATGCCTTTCATTTTTTCATTGCTTTGTCGTTTATTAACTGGGTAAACTGAATCATGCTGCTCAACTGCTATGTGCCTCAGTCGCTACATCTGTGCTTTGGGGATAATAGTAGCGCCTGTGTCACCAGGTTGCTGAGAGAAATAAATAAAATAAAGCAGGTTAATTCTTGGCACAGAGCCTAGCTGAGAGCAAATGTTGAGTACGGACTGTTGTATGTGCTTATTACTTATTACACCCCCCAGGATTCTGTGAGAATCAAATATAGTTTGTAGGCTGAAAATCATCTAAGCAAATCTTGTTGTTAATTCAAGTACATTTAGATTTTTGTAATGGCTTGCTAGGTTACTAACCAGTCTAAATTTACATAAAAACCACTATTGAAATAAGAGTATAATTTCCTTATTTTTGACCCCATTGGACAATCATTTGGTAAATGGGATGTGAAAGAAAACAGAATCTGGGGACCCCAAATTCACAATGCCAAGGGGAAAGTTGAGTTTGGGAACTGAATGCAGACACTTAAATAATCATAGTATCAGATGATTCTGACTGGAATTTTGTTTAAAAATCTAAATATTATAGATATGTTGAGTATTCTGGAAAAAGTGAAGACAAACAATTTGATTAAAGCAAGAAGGTATCACCTTTCCCAGTGATTATAGGTAAGACTCTAAAAATATGTATATTTATTATAGGTAAGATCCAAAAACATCAATTGACTGAATATTTCTGTCTAAAGTGAACTTAGAGTATTCATAGTAACCATCAAATTAAAATAAGGTGGTTGACTTCAGTCTTTTTCTTTATTTGGGTTTGTGAGTAAATGTTACTTTGCTTAGACCAGTTTTCTAAAGATAGCATGATGAATAACACATTAGACAGACTATTGGTTTTTGGAACATTTATAAACATAAAAACTTCAGCATCTTATATAAAAAGCTAATAACCCTTTAGGAAATTTTTCAGTGTATTCATAATAATGAAAGAAGAGACTGTTTTTATGTGTTTCTTTACATGGAGGATATCAATTAAAGGAAGACAAAATTGACAAAATGGATGCAATATGGAAAACAAATGGCACTGCAATGGAGGGAAGAAAATGAATTATTCTTTTTCATCTCATTTAATTGCAGTATTTTCTACTTTGGGGGCTGTCCATGGACTCAATGGTTTTATTAGGGTAGATGCTATTTCTAGGTCAATTAATTATTGGATCTTATTACATGAGTGTGTAAGATAGGGTTTTCATGATTGAATTTAAAATATATAGCAAAATATGGAGACATTGTAATGTCTGTATGGCTTTTACTTTTGTATGTGTTCTTCCAGGAAACGAAAGCACATCCAGTATCTAATACTACTTCTCATATTTCATTAAGTGAAACTGAACATGCTTATAATTCTGGAGTTGCATTTCATTTTTCAGGACTTAGCATTCAAACATCCAGAGAGGGACAATTTATGATTCTAAGTATGAAAGCCTGTTTCTAGTGTAGTTCTACAACAGTACTTGAAAGAACTGACATGTCAATGAAAAGTAAAGTAGAAATTACTGGCACAGATCTAAAATCTAACCTCATTAGAGTAAGAAAAATATATCCAATTTGAAAACTGAAATTACCTTTCTCTATAAAAGTTTGCCAAGCTTCGGACAAATAATTAAGTTGCATTATACATTTTACTTACTCATGAAGAATGTAACTAAGACTTTTTTTTTTTTTAAATGCAGGAGCCTAAATCCCATTTCACACTTTTGCCATCAATTCTCAGCTCAAGCCAACCTTGGGCTTGAGGGATTTCTTCTGCTTTATGCTCAGAGAGACAATACAGAATCAATTCATTATTTTTTGAAATTTTTTATTTTAAAGATGTGGGAGAATCATTTTAAATGCACAGCAGTTCGTTTCAAGATCAATTCAATTGTAGCAAAACCATATACACTTAGATTATTTAATCAACTTACTTCCTAAGCAGAAAACAAATACAAAAGCAAAGAGTTCAGTGTTACTTGATACTTAACATGATTGTTTTCTGTTTTTGCATTTCAATAATTTATACTACATATATATTCAGCAAAACAATTATATTCTTATTGCATGCTGGCACTGACATCATCTGTCTTTTATTACTATATGTCTTCACTCTAAATTCTGTACTGTAGAGAAGAAAATAAAAATAACCCCCCACCCCAGTTTTCTCATCATAAAAGCAGCAACGCTTAACTTTGGGGAACATGGAAGACCACAGAATCATAGTGCTTTATGAAAGAACATATTTCATATCTAGATCTTTACCTATATCTATATATAAATACATATCTATAGCTCCTTCAAAACAGCTTTGAGGAAAATGACCAGGCTTGAGGAGTTCACTATTTCTATATCAGTCATAAGTCGTCCACATGATCTAGTTCAGGGCTCAGACCAAGATCAAGTCTTCAGAGACTCTTTCTGGAGTTAATGCTCTCCTTTTAGATTGTTTCTCTTTCTTCTTCTCTTTTACCACCATTATGGAGTGAATCGAAATTGTTCAGTGAGCTCCTAATCAAACTAGTCAAAGGTCATTTCAAATTGTCTTCCCCATATTGAAGCCAAAAGCGTTTAGATTTGGTGGATATTACCCTGAGATTGTCAGCAAAAACTGTGTCAATACCATTGTACCATTACAAAACCTCTAGTTTTTCCTGAAAATACCCCCCTTAAAAATATTAGTTACTAAATCAAATGCTTCCTGATAACAGCATGAAGTGTGGTTGATTTAAGTGGTAGAATGAGATGAGATAATGCTGAATAGATAGTTCTTTTCATTATTCTGAATGCAAATATTAGCCACAGCCACAATGTGTTGCACATAATTTTTTTGTTTCTCTTCAAAAATAAAAGTAAATCTGATTATTTTCCCACCAATCTCTCTGCTGAAGTTGCACCATCAGCAACTTAGAGCATCCATCGATTTTCCCACAAAGATATATAATAATTTCTTCACCTGCTTATAGTTCTATGAACTAGTCCAGAAATTTCTGTGACACTGTTTTCTCTTTAAGTATTTTTTTAAGTCTTTACACGTGTCATTCCAGAACTCCCTACAACCATGTTAATTCACACACTATCACTCACGTAATTAAAGTCTTAAAAGTTAAATTAATATAGAATTCATTTTCATTAATATTTAAGACAATGACTGTGGTTTATGGCTTCTAGAAAGTAAAATATGTACAGAGCACAGTGAATTCAAAATCCTGAAAAGATGTAAAATGAAAAGTGAAAGGCTTTTTGCTTCTTATTGCATGCTTACACATAAATCTATCTATATATACACATATATGCCTGCAGTTATATTCTTTGACAAATTGTCTGAAATGACTCACCCTTCCTTATACATTGTTCTGTTCCCTGCCTTTTCATATAAATTTCTTACAGAGATTTCATCTAGCATTTATAGATCTACAGTAACTCGTTCCCATAATTGTTACTGTTATTAGAAAGTTCTTGGCTTTTTACTGATTATTGCTTTTATAGGAAGCAATATTTTTTTACACTTTCGTATATTTATTGGCTTTCTGTTTTCAATAGTTTTTCTAAGAATATAAACCTATAGTCTTCAATATTGATAAATTTTTATTTTGCTTTGTATATCTGTTTTTGCTTTTCTTTACAGTTATATTGGCTAGTAGTTCCAGAATAAGGTTATTCAATAGCTGTAATATAAGGTACTCTTGTCTTGATTCTGACTTTAAAATGAATGCTGTCATTGAAATCCAGGGATTATAACCATGCATTATGTTTAATTGTTTAATGCTTTAATTATTGAACTTATGTTTTATATTATTTTATCATAGTTTGGTATGTGTTATAATAAATTTTAAAATAACTTGAAAGTCTTATTTTATTTCTGTGGACTGTTTATTAAAAAGTATGAGAAGATTTCCTTATGAATACATCTGTGAGGGGTAACTTGTAGGATTTTAGTCCTTCAACAAAACTTCAAAAATTTTCATTATCTGTTGCTCAATTTTCAATTAATAATAGCAACTTACATTTTTCTCAAAAATATTCATTCATCACTTCAGCTAAATCTGTTTTATTTGCATAAAGTTTTTAAAATAGTGGCTCATGCCTGCAATCCCAGAAATTTGGGAGACAGAGGCGAGAGGATTGCTGGAGTCCATGGGTTCGAGACCAGCCTGAGCAACTTGGAGAAAACTCGTCTCTACAATAAACAAACAAACAAACAAAAATTAGCAAGGCGTGGTGGCACACGCCTGTGACTCCAGCTACTTGGGAAGCTGAGATGGAAGGATCGCCCTGAGCCCAGCAGGTCAAGGCTACGGTGGCCGTGAACGTACCACTGCACTCAAGCCTGGGCGACAGAGTGAGACTCCATCTCAAAAAAAATAAAAATAAAATTCTCTCTGCTTCAAGTTTACGTCCCCTGAATTATATATACATACACAATAATATATAACATAAGAATATATATAAATAAATATGTATATATATCAAGATGCTTGCTATTTTATACTCGAATGTTAGCTTGGAACTTTGATGTGTATCACATTTTTGGCACGTTTTCTTTTCCTTATTATTGGAATTTTTTTGATCTTGACATAGCCTTTCAAACACCACCCAGATCAAGACAGGCAACAACAGACTGCATTGTATTTTAAAACTTATTCTTACTGCTACCTAAAGCTATAGATTGGAAGAGGCACAAGAGTATATACGAGAATTCTCATGATTCCTCCCACCCATTAATTACCCACCCAAAGGTAAACAGTATCCTGATTTCCTACCACCATAGTTTAGTTTTCCTAAACTTTATAGTTTCGATACATACTGGTTAGACATATTATAGGATGCTTCTTTATTAAGATTTGTCTATAACGTTTTTGTCACAATTGGACTGGAGTTATCATGAGTTTTGAGGAGGCAGATCTCGAAAATAAAGCACCATTTTTATCATCTCACTTCTAGACACATATACCCACATGATTTGCAACTTTTGCTATGGACTTTGCTCATCTGATGGAAGGATTTTCCACTATAATGTTACTCTTCTGCCCCGCCCCTTTCTACATTGTACCCTTTGGAGGGCGGTCACTATACACACACCACACTTAAGGACTGGAGGATTTGGCACTCTCTCTTCTATGGTGAAAGAGTTACATATTTGGAATTCCTCTTCATGAGAGGTTTGTCTCATCTTCATAATTAATTTTTGATAGAAGTTTCTGTATACTGCTATCTTGCTAAATTCATTTGTTCATACTGATGCATTATTTGCAAATTATTTTACATTTTCTATATTCACAACCATCTCCTCTACAAGTTATAATCCTTTTATTTCTTCTTATCTAATCCAAATACTTCACTTCCTTTTGGCCTGATAGGTGGGTACAGAGAGTACAAGTAGTAACAGCAAGTTTTTTATCTCGTTCCCATTTTCAGAGGAGGAAGCTTTCAATATTTCATGATTAATTATGCAATTCGATATAGGTTTGTTTGATCTTAATGTGGCATTTTCTTTCTATATCCAGGTCCTGAAGAATTTTAAAAATTAGAAATGGGTGTAAATGTTATCAGATACAAATGTGTTTTCTATTTAGGTAATCAAATACATTTCCTTTTTCATCCTTGAAATGAGATAGGCTACATTGATTTTCAAACTTTAATCTTTCTTTCCTGGAATAAACCCAATTTGTCTTTATGTTGTATTCATTTTATACATTGCTATGTGCGATGTTTTTGTTGTTGTTATCTTGTTATATTTGTTAAAATTTTGTTAGGAGTTTCTGCAATAATGCTTATGAGTGAGATTTTCCTTTTCTACAATGTCCTTGTAAGATTTTGGTGCCATTGTTATGATTATCTTATGTAACGAAGTGGAAAATATTCCCTTTTTCAATTCTCTATAAGAAATTGAGCAAGATTGGTTTTGTGTTTTCCTCTAATGTTTGACAGCATTTGTTGGCAAAGACAGATGGACACCAAGTTTTTATTGTTGAACTTGAACTCCTGGGCTCAAACAATTCTCTTGCCTTGGCATCCAAAGTGCTGGGATTACAGGCATGAGCCATTGTGTCCAGTGTATTGTGGGAAAATTTTAAATTATAAAATTGAAGTGTTTAATATAGTAAAATTAAGAGCTTCTGTTTATTATTGTGTTTGGAAAGTTTTGTTTCATGAATTTTTTCACTTCATGCTAATTTTCAAATTCAATAGTGCAAATTTCTTATAACATCATTTTATATTTTACAGTCTTTTATATCTAGAGTGACAGCTACTCTTTCATGACATTTGTAATTTGTACATTAACTCTTGTTTTCAGAATTTTCCATCAGTCTTGATAGAAGTTTACCAATGCTATTATTTTAAAGAACAGAGTTTTAGATTTATTGAATATTCCTATCATATTTGTGTTTTATATTTTATCTTTCATTACTAATATAGATTTAATTTGCTGTTTTTCTATTACTGAACATTGTACTAGATACTCAGTTCATGATTTTACACTTCCTTCTCTCCTAAAAATATACACTTACACTTAAGTATCAATTTCTTTCTGAGCATTGCTTTAGTGGCATCTCAGTTTTGATATGCCATATTTTTGTGATGATTCAGTTCCAGTTAATACTCAATTTACATTTTGATTTCTTTTTTCCTATTCATGACTTACTTAGAACCAAATATTTAATTGCTCTCATTCTGATATTATCTAATTATCTTTTTTTATACTAATAATCAGTTCATTATCATCAAAGGAACTGTGGCATCTTAATCCATTGAAACTTAAGAATTACATAAGTTATTTCCAAATTTGTGGCACTATAAATGTTTTATATGTATTTGAAAACAATGTTTATACTGCAATTGCTGAGTAGAACTTTCTCTAAATGATAAGATCAAGTTTGTTAGTTATATTGTTCATATTGCCTATATTCTCCCTGATTTTTTTTCTCATTCTAATGTTTATTCTCAGAAATGTAGGGAAATGCACATATATTAATATGAATGTACCTATTTCTATGTTTAACTCAGTCAGTTTTTTATTTATGTATTTTGAGTTTCTATTATTAAATGTACAATTACTATACCTTTCTGTTGAATTGTACATTTGTATATAGTTAATAATAGAATTATTACTTGATGTTTATTATTATATATTGATCACAATTACAATTATTAACCATCTGAATTTGCCTCTTTATTGAATTGCATTTCCCCATTTGTCTTTGGTAATGCTTCTTACTTTAAAGTGCATGCTGTTTGATAGCATATCTACAACAGGACTCTTTCTATTAGTATTTGCATGACACATTGTGTGTCATTCTTTTATTTTCAGCCTCTTAAATCCTATTTGATATACATCTCTTATAAGTATCATTTGATTGGTTTGCTTATTTTTTTGCTTTCTCCAGTTTGATAACTTTTGTATATGAAATGGAACTCTTGTTACATTTAGATATAATTCAATTTCTGACATATGTAAGTTTAATACAAAATATAATGATATAGTTATGCTTCCTCCTTTTTTTCTCTTTTTTCTCATTTTGCTGTCACTTCATTTAGTCAATATGCTTGTTCTATTTTTCCAAAGTCATTTAAAATACACATTTCTTCGCCATAAATTAATACTCTTCCCACCTCCCAGACAATGAAAGGACCTTGTAGTTTTTTCATTTCATTTGCTTCTTCCCATCTTCTGTGTTTTTATTATCACACATTTATATTCTGATTATATTAATCTACAAAAGATTTTAATGTTTTTTATTTTAAATAGTTCATGTTTCCTTTCTTATGTCATCTTTAAAATGTTCTACTTATCCTTGGCATTCAACTATTTAGCCAGTATGTGCCCAGATGTGGTTTTGTATGTATCTTATTCAGAGCATATTGAATCTGTGTTCAACTCTTCTTCAGGTTTTGCTTCCACCCCTTCTTCTAGGGTTCCAATTATATGTAAATTAATTATTTTCACCATGCTCCATATATCTCTCTTCATTTCTCAATTTTTCAGCATTTTCTCTTTGTTCCTCAATCTATTTATGTTCTGTTGATATCTCTTCCCCTGTGTCTAAGTACATGGTTAATTATATCTGTTAGATATTTAAAGTCAAATGCTGTGTTTTCTTTTCAAATATTTTCTTTTTTTTATGATCAGTTTCTGGTTAAATTATTCTTCTTCTCACCTATCTTTCTTGGACATGTTAATTACTGTTATTTTGAACTCCGTGTCTGATAATGCCAGTATCTGGATAGTCTATAGTTCTAGTTCTACTGTCTATTTTTTCTTTTGAGTTTTAGTCTGCTGCTCTTGTCCCCTAACACTCTCAGGGTCTTACTCCAGGAAACATGAGTGAGAGAGAGGGAAAATAAAATGAGGGAGTAGGAAAGGCAAAATAAAGATATGGAACCAAACTGTCCTACTTTATTCAGTTAGGAGTTGATCTCACTGGGACTTTTTGAGGAAAATAGAGAATGAATCTTAAAAATTTCCATTTGTTGACTAGTAGTAAGAACTATTCTGTTTGAGTTGGCACATGCATGGTATTAGAACATCTTAAGAGCTGATTATATATCTGCTATATATTCATTAGCTCAATAAATATTCTTGACTCAATCATCCTTTGTGGATTCTGTGTTAGTGAATTTCTCTACTCACTAAATGTATTTGGAACTTCAAAATCAAAACTCAAGGCATTTCCGTGGCTATTCATGAACATGCATAGAGCAACAAAAATGTTGAGTTGCAGGGCGCATACATTCCCAGCTGAGGTCAAACAGGGCAATACTCTGCCTTCTTGTTGCACTTCTCATAGTGTAAAAAAAATGCCCTTTTGTTAGTGTACTTAGTATCTTATTTTTGCAATTTTGTACTTTGTGTTGGTGATTTTGCTGCTTAAAATGGCTCTCAATGGCAGTGCTGAAGAGATGTCTAGTGTTCCTAAGCACGAGAAAGCTGTTTTGCTCCTTATGGAGAAAATACATGTGATAGATAAGCTTCATTCAGACATGAGTTATAGAACTGTTGGCCATTACTTCAGTGTTCCTAAATCAGTGGTTCAGGACATCCCAAATATAGGAAGAGAAAATTTGTCGATATGTACAAGAAGCTGCTCTGGAAAGTTCCAACATATTGTTTAATGTGCATGATGAAGCTATGGAATACAAAAAAGCAACCTGATAAATTTGTGAATGATAATATAAAATGATAACTATTTTTAAAAAGTAGAGTGGACAGCATTGTAGTGAGATTGAAAGCCAAAGGAATCATGCTCATAACATGTAAGGTCAAGAAAATGTAAAACTCTTTTCAGTCATTCATATTAAAAAATACAGCACATAATTAATTATTTGTAAGAAATACATATTAAAGTGTCTTTAAGCAGAAACATACTAAAAACAAGGTTATGTATTGCTTGATTGGCAGAAAATGGTGTGACCAGAGGCTGTCAGAAACATAAGTAACACTGTATTTCTCCTGGGAACAATGACTCAGTATTCACTAATTCTCACTTCAAAGCAACTTTATAGAAAATAACTGTCATGAATAATAATAATTGACTGTACTTATAGTATATCAAGTAACTTTCTGCTTCTGAGGACTCAACAAGAAACAAACCAGACCTAGTCATTTCTTAGGATGATTACATTTCAGCCGGTGGGCTGAGGTGCACAAAATCCAAATAAGCATTAATATATTGGGAGGCAAAATGCTGAAAACAATCTGAGTAGGGCAACAGAGAGAAAGAGTAAGTTTTATTTTTATATAAATTAGTCAGGGAAATGTTCTCTCCTGAAACCACCTTAAAGCAGAGAACTGAAGGGGAAATCCTGCCAGACAAAAAAGGGAAGAGAAACAAAATGTCCAAAGGAGAAATGTGCTCTTTAGTTAGGAAAAAGCAAGAAGACCAGTGGAAGCAAGGGAAAGATGAGTAGGAATAGTAGGTGAAGGGGCAGAGCAAATCCTGCATGACTATAGGGAATTGTGACCTGGATGGCTTCCTTTTGTTCCTCCATTTATAATCCCCACTCTTGTACACCTTGATCTCTTCTCTTTGATGGAACCCATTGATGGGTTGGCCTCCACTGGGTTTGACCAGTGGGAAGCATGGGCAAGAGATTAAAGGAGAGGAGGAGAGAAAAGATGAGGTAAGCAATCCCCCAGCACTCTCTCTACGTGTTTGCCTCAGGCTGGCTTTTCCTCTCACTGAAGGTCACAGCTCCTGACAGGTGGCTCTCAATGTCTCTGGCTTCCAATAATAGTTTCCTCCCATCAACCCTTCAGGGATGGTAATGGCTTCTCCTGTCATTCACACCATGGTCCTGGATTATCCCCACTATCTTCTGAAGTTTTCCTTTTTTTTTTCTCATACCTCTAGAAATACATCCTTGATTAAATGCTCCAAAGATTGCTAATTTGAAGGTGCCATTTGTTTCTTGTTGTGGCCGTATTACACAAAGTAAGGATTTGGTTTTTGGATGGGTGAATTCACTAAATTTTGAATGTAGAAGATGGAATTTTTGAATTCGATGTCTTGAATTTTTTTCTGTGGATTCACTAAATGCTGGATATTTAAATAGTTTCACTTTGGCATCTGTATGGAGAATAGAGAATAAAGAGAGGCAAGGTTGGTAGCTGAGAGATCACCTAGAAGGATATTATAACAATCCGGAGAAGAGACTTTGTTGGCTTAAATAAAATGGCAAACACAGATTTATTAGGAAGGGATTGAATACTGTACACGTTCTGAAGCAAATTGACAGGATTTTCTGATGAATTGAGTTCAAGATGCAAGAAACAAAGAGAACAATAAAGAAAATTTAAAAACCTTTAGAGATTGTGGCCTTAGCTACTACAGTAACCAAGGATTCATATGCTAAAATGGCAAGCAGTAAATTTTATTCAGAACTTGTTTCTGGAAAAATTTAATTTTAAGAATCTGGAAGCCAAACAAGTAAACATGGGACTCATCAACACATAGATGGTATTTGATGTCAAGAGACTGAATAAGAGAGTGTGGGTAGCTAGAGGAAAGATAAGAGAATTAAGTCTTGGGGCAACAATGTTTACAAAATTGGAAGGAAAAGAAAACCTGGCAAGGGACAAAAAAATGAAAGACAGTGAAATCAGAATATCAAGAAGGTTCTGAGTTGCTAAGTAAAGAAAGTGCTTCAAGAGAGATGGAATGATGAATTGTCAAATACCTCTTAAAGAGCAAAGAAGAATTTGCCAAGTGACAAGAAAGTCTTCACTGACTTTAACATGAATGCTCTTTTTGTAATGTTTTATGAAAGAATGGAAGAAGCAGAAACTGAGACAGTAAGAATAAAAACTTTTCTGATAAATTCTCCTGAAGAATGACAAGCTCAAAAGGGAACAGAAAAGGGGAAATTCGGTAGTGGCTGATGGGAGATTTGGGATAAAAGAGGAGGGCTATATTTTAAGAAACATAGAAATGTAATATAAAATTTTGAAATAGGCAACTAAAGTAATGTGTGTGCTTCAGTAAGTAAGAAGGTAAATAATCTACTACTAGATATCTAAGAAAGTCACACACTGGGAATTAGGATAATGTGAAATTTTTTCTATGCGCTCATCTGCTTTCATTTTGAAAGAAAAGGCAAGGTTATCAGCTGAGAGTATGGCAAGGAATGAGACTTGAAGTTTTGCAGAGACAGAACTTATGTAGAGCTATCTGAGACAGAGATTAGTAAACCTACTGCAAAGACATGATAGTAATTATTTTTTATTATTTTATTTTAAATATGTGGGGTGTAATTCAGGGTTAGGTATACAAATGTTCATTATGCAGGTACCCTTGTTGATGAGGTGTGTCCCCCCCTCCCCTGGCAGTTTTCCACTACTGCCAATCCCACACCCACCCTCCCCTGGCAGTTTCCCTCTACTGCCAATCCCTTTCTTATAGAATTGCAACAGTTGTTCAAGGTCCGCTTATGAATGAGACCATGTGATACTCTGTTCTTTTTTTCTGTGAGAGATCACTTAGTATTATAGCTTCTAGGCCATTCCAAGGTGCTGTGCAGTTCATAATTTTGTCCTTCTTTATTGCTGCCTAATATTCCATCGTGTATATGTACCACATTTTTTATCCAGTCCTCTTTCGATGGGCAGCACAGTTGGTTCCATGTTTTTGCTATTGTGAATAATGCTGCAATAAACATGCGGGTGCAGGAATCTTTTTCATAGAGTGATTTGAGTTCCTCTGGGTATATTCCCAGTAGGGAGACTGCAGGATCATACGGCAGGTTGATTTTTAGATCTTTTAGGAATCGCCACACTGTTTTCCACAGAGGTTATCCTAGTTCACACTCCCACCAGCAGTGTAGAAGTGTTCCCTTTTTGCCACATTCTCTCCAGCATCTGTTGTTTTTTGAGTTATTGGTGATCAGGCTTTGAGAAGGATATAGCTACTCAACTTTCACGTTGTAGTATAAAAGCAGCAACAGGCAATGTACAAACAAATAAGTGTGACTGTGTTTTAACAAACTTTGATTTTCAAAAACAGGCACAGAGGTGAAAAGGGTGATGAGTTCCAACCAAGTTCGAAATCTGGCAAAGAAAATTTCATTAGCTCTGAACGCTCAAGGATAATCATCTTTAGCTTGATGCTCTGCCCTCCAGGCCCACTGGGATAGCAGTTTTATCCCTACAGCACTAGACAACAGCACCCCACTCTTGGTTTTAGTCAGAGACCCTGCCTTCATGTCTCTGTGAGGCAGCCTTGCTCCTGAAGCAACAGGCATGTGATTTGCCACTACAGTGGAAGTGGCCCATCCTCTGAAACCAAGGAGGAAACAATCTTGCCTCCTGGTTCTGTGGTGAGAATGGCAGCCCTGATGATCTCTGAATCTTTCAGGGTCATTCTTCCTTTAACTTCAGGATAATGCAAATTCAAAGCCTGAGAACACTTTTGTTGAGAATCCCAAAAATCTGACAGCCTTCCCTCCTTCCTTCCTGTTTTCTCTACCCCCTTCAGTCCCAGCTACCCCCTTCAGTTTCTGCTGGTGCAATCCTAGCTCTATTTCTGACTTGAGCTAAGATGACCGATTAAACCTATGGGGAATTTCTTTATAGAGGGTTTGTTATCTGTGGCATGCTTTCTCGTTTTTGAAATAGAGACAGACTGAGAATTTTCCATATCTTCAAGCTCTGATTCCTTATTGCTTAACAATTCCTTCAAGGTATCTCTCTCCTCTTACATTTTACTATAAGTGGTAAGGAGAACCCAGGCTGCACCTTCAACATTTTGCTTAGAAATCTCTTCTGCAAAATATTCAAGGTCAACACTCCCAAGTTCTACTTTCCAAAAACACTAGAACACAATTTAGCTATGTTCTTTGCTACATAATAATAAAAATCACCTTCCCTCCAGGTTCCAATAACATATTTCTGATTTTTGTTTGAAGTCCTACCAGAAGCACCTTTAATGTTCATATTTCCACCAACATTTATGAGAAAATATGTACTTTCCATGTTCGTGATGAAATAAGTATTCTCTAAGATTACAGGAACCTTCTCTACAGCTCTCCTTTCTTTCTAAGCCCTCACCAGAATTGCCTTTAATGTCTGTATTTCTACTCCCTCTAGCCCCCACCATAGACTTAGAATAATGTCTGTATTTCCACCAACAATTCCTTTAGGTCAATCTAGAACTTTTTGTAGCATGCACCTAAAAACTCTTCCAGCCTCACCCCCCACCCCACAGTTCCAAAGCCACTTTCACAATTTGAGGTATTTGTTAGAGCAGCATTCTACTTTACAGCACCCCAGTCTTCATCAGTCTTTTTTCTGAGCATGCACACATGGAAAGAGAGAAAGCTCTGGTATCTCTTCTTCTTCTTATAAGGACACCAGACCTACAAGATTAGGTTCCCATCCTTATAACTTCATTTAACCTTAATTACCTTTTAAAGGCTCTATCTACAATTACAGTTAAATCAGGGGTTAGGGCTTTGATGAGTTGTAAGGAGACAGAATCCTATCCAGAACCCTTCTCCACTCCTAGATTGGGTCACATTCTCTATCACTTGTTCCCATATATCCTGGTTCTCCCCTTATCACACAATATTAAATGTCTGATTTCATGCCTCTCTTTCCTACTACACTCTTCCTACTACGCTACTTCAGAAGAGTAGTGTCTGTATTGGTTTTGCTCTGCGGAAGGGTAAACTGAGGCAAGATGGGCCAGTGCCATGGGAATAATGCAAGATTGCAACAGAGAAGAAAGGAGACAGAAATAAAATTGATGATTCACCTTTCACAGATCGAAAGGGGGCCAGCACTCAGGGGGGCAGAGTGTGGAATGCTGGAAACTAGGTGTAATTAAGACCCTTTAAAGCAAGGGGGGCTTAGGCCTGGAGAAGGTCTGGACCAAAAGGAATGTCCAGAGTTATATTCTTTGGTTTCCATAGTAGTCGCATGAATCTAGTATCTTGACATCGCCAGGCATCAACTTCTCATGACGAAAGTATCCTAAAATAGATTCCCTACTAAATTTAAGAACTTATTCATCAAAGGGTTGTGTTAACTGCAATAGTCATACTGAGATAGCAAGACACCCCTTGTGATGTCATATTGAGCCATTTTATATTATCATTATTTATACTTTGTAAGCATTGTAGGTATGCTCAGAAATGTACTGTCCACAGAGCCCTCTTTCATTGGATTACATCAATTACTCAGGAACAAACTAGTCACCTGAAAGATGAGGCAAAAGGAAAATGACTTTTTGGAGTTCCCATTCTGTGATATTAACTATGCAAGATGATATTATTTATTTCACTGAATCTTCAAATGCTTATTCAGCAGTATAGCCTATCGAGTAGTAGACATTATTCCATGAATAAATTGAGAAACACAGGATTTCAGGCAATCTTTCCAAGGTTTCATGGTGAATACAAAAGGGCTCTAATTAAAGTCCAGATATATATAACACTAAACCCTTTTGACTGATCACTAGTGCAGACTATGTTAGTACATTTATAAATCAACCATTGAACACCAAAGGAGATATACATGCTATGGTTTGATGTTTTAAATATAGAATTTGACCTGGGAATATGGATTGTTTGTGCAGGTAGAGTCCATTGGTAGATTCAGAAAGCCACTGATGTCAGATTCTCCAGAATTCATTAGACTCAAGGATCTAATTGTCTGCCACATGACCACAGACTTAGCATATTTCAGTCCTAGATTAACAACTAACTAAAAGATTTCTGAGACACAATATTACTCAGCCCCAGTTCACATGGCTTTAAATCACTTGAGCAGGGAATGTAGTACACAGCCAAATATCAATTCCTGCAGGATTTCTCAACAATGTAAGGCACAGTTTCTAGACCCTTCTACCATACAGGCTATGTTCCATGGCAAGAGATGATGTCAAAGACAGTGAGGACCACTCCAAAGAGGAAAAGCTACCCTCTCTGGTTCTACCTGGAATTTATACTGTACTTACTTCAAGACCTCTCTAAGAATACATAGTTGCCCCACAAATGTGAGAGAAATCTGATTGCAATGTCTGTCACTCCACTGATTGCCAGGGTTGATTCCACTGATCTAGCTGCCTAGGTGGGTGTCCTCTTTCTCCCCCACTGCTCTGTATGCATCCCTCCTGAGGCTGTACCTTTGGTAGAAAAGGATGACCATTCTGTTAGAAGAGAAACGTTCTTTGGTCAAGAATATATGAGCAATCACACTCCCCTGCCAGAACCCCCAAACAAGCTCTTAAGAGTACATTGTTCCCTTTATGCAAGAATGACTAGTTAAAAGAAAGATATTGTCACAATCTTTGAATATTTTCAGAGTTGTATTTATATGAGCCAGTCTTCCCAGAATGATTAAAACATTGCCCAGTCTTTGCTATGATTTTTAATAAATATGAAGAATTGTGGATATCACACCTATAGAGGTATTGATGCATGAATGTACATAACACATACAACATCTATCTTGAAAATATTTTTCCTTCTCTATCTCATTTTTAAGAGGTATACCTGGCTGCACTATATATGAAAATGGAATATTTTAAAACTGCTGGTCTGGGAACTTTGTCACTCAGGCACTAAAGGGCCAGAGTTTCAACAGTCAAGGTCATCCATACCCAAGAAGATAGGAGGAGACTTAAATAAGTGAAGTGAAGTTATTCATTCTGGTTTTTATAAGCAGCAGCCCCCCATAGCCATCCCCAAAGAGTATGTGCTATCAAGTCATATCTGTCGGATCCAAGTACCACTACAATTCATAAGTAGGAGAGTCCCAGAAAACAAGCCAGACAACCAGATAAAAATCTGACCTGTTAACACTCCACACAGAACTTAACTCACTACAGTAGACAAATATCCATGCTTACCTGTAAATCATATTAGATATTAGATAATTGGTTCATTTAAAACATTTTTTAAATTTTATTTCCTGAGTACTAAAAAAGGGCAAAGAGTAGCAATAAATACTTGGGATACAACAGTAAACAAATCAGAAAAAGTCCCTTCTCTCATGGAACTTATTTTCTTGTGGGTCAACTGGATAGGTAGCAAGCATATAAATAATAGATAGATAGACCCATAAAAGGATACACAGATAGATACATAGAAAGATTATACAAAATGAGCTAGTTATAAGAGCCGTGAAGAAAATTTTAAAAGGTAAAGAAATGGAAATTGATATGAAAGTGAGCTATTTTAGACTGGACATTAAGAAGGGGCCTCCTTGAATAATGTTTAACCAGAGCTCTGAGGAAAGTAACGAAGTAGCCCTTCCTTGATATCTAGAAGAACAGCATGACATGAAAGTGAGCTATTTTAGACTGGACATTAAGAAGAGGCCTCTTTGAATAGAGTGCCAAAGTCTACGGAGGAGGATACAAGACCAGCAGAACTGGTGCACAGTGAGTGAGAAAACAGTAGGAAAAAAAAATAGAAGCTGAGGATTAGATCATTCAGTCTCACAACAAAGCTATGTTATGATTTTGAATGTCGGAACAAATGACTTCAAAACTTAGCAGTTTAAAACCACTTCACAGTTGCTGTGGGTCTTGAATCTGGGTGTGGCATCGATGGTTGCTTTTGCTTCAAGGTCTCTTAACAGAATGCAATCAAGGAGTTGACCAGTGCCATTCATGCCCAGTGTCACGGTCTCTTCTGAAGACTCAGCTGGGGAAAGACCTGTTTCCAAGCTCTTTCGAGAGTTCCTTGGTTTCTCGAGGGTCGTTAGACTGAAGGTTGTTAGACTGAAGGTCCCTGTCTCACTTGCTATGGACTATGTTCCCCCCTCATTCTTAACACACTCTCACAATATGTCATCCGTCTCTCCTCAGCAAACAAGCCAAACAGTAAGCACCTGGGACAGAAGCTTCTAATAACCTAATCTTCTAATAACCTAATCTTGGAAGTGACAGTTTATCACTTTTGCCCTAGTCTATTTGTTATAGGAAGTCATAAACACTAAAGAGTAGAGAATAATGGGGTCTTTACCTTAGAGGCTGTCTACAAAGATCTTATTCCAAGTGTGAGGGAAAACCACTCAAGAGTTTTGAAAAGAAGAATGAGAGGATCCAACTTTCATTTTTCTTGCTATCAGCAAGAAATGTGGATAAAAAAAAGACATGTCAGGAGGCTACCATGTTCATCTTAATGAGGGATGTTGGTGGCTTGTACCAGGACAAAAACACTGGAAGTGGTTGTTGAACTGTGGATGTATTTTGAAAGTAGGCCGGATAACTTTCCCAGAAAATGGGATCTTGCGAGAAAAGAAGAAAATCAAGAGTTATTCGAAAAAGATCCAATGGTAGTTCTATTTATAAAATGATACACATTAAAGGAGAGTGAATACGGCTTCTTCGATGCTTTTGTTAATGTTTAGAAAAATATTTTTTTTTAAGACTCATCCATTTTGTATTACAATGGTGACTATGTGTCATTATACATTTGATAAAATTTATAGAACGTCCACTCCAAAAGTGAACCCTGGTATAAACATGAACTTTGACTGAAAATGCCATGCTGATGTGGATTCATGGATTGTAACTACTGCCCTGCTGTAATGTGGGAGGTTGTGCCCTACAGGGAGAGGGAATAGGAACATGCTGTCATTTTTGCTCAAGCTCACTGTGAACTCTAAAAAACACATTTTATTGATTTTAAAGACTCAGTCGACTGTGTTTACCCCGACATCTGAATGATATAGTTGGGATATTTGTCCTGTCCAAAGCTCATGCTCAAATTTGATCCCAAATATCAGAGGCAGGGCCTGATGGGGGATGCTTGAATTGTGGGGGCAGATCCCACGGGTCAGTGCCACCCTCGAGGTCATAACTGAGTTCTCACTCTGTTCGTTTTCATGAGAACTGATTTTTTTTTTTTTTATAATCAGTATTTTTTATTATCGTTTTGTAGGGTACAGTTAAGGGTTAGGTGTACAATTACGTTTCATTCAGGCACCCTATTGATAAGAGGTGTTTTCCCAGTCCCAGATAGATATTAGCTACTGTTAATCCCGCCCCCCCCATAATTTCCTAGTACCATCAGTCACTTTCTTATAGTATTACATTGGATGTTCAAGGTCCATTATATGAGTGAAAACATGTGATATTCTGATCTTTGTTTCTGTGAGAGGTCACTCAGTATTATAGACTCTAGTTCCATCCAGGTAGCTGCGAAATCCATGATTTTGTTCTTTTTCATGGCTGCGTAGTATTCCATCGTGTATATGTACCACATTTTTTAATCCAGTCCTCTTTTGATGGGCAGCATGGCTGTTTCCAGGTTCTTGCTATTGTGAACAATGCTGTGATAAACATACGTGTGCAGGTATCTTTTTTATAGAGTGATTTGTGTTCTTCAGGGTATATTCCCAGTAGGGGGATTGCAGAGTCATAAGGAAGGTCAATATTTAGAGCTTTCAGGAATCGCCACACTGCTTTCCACAGAGGTTGCACTAGCTTACACTCCCACCAACAGTGTAGAAGTGTTCCCTTTTCACCACAGCCTCTCCAGCAGCTGTTCTTTTTTGAGTTGTTGATAATTGCCATTCTGACTGGAGTTAGGTGGTATCTCAGTGTGGTTTTGATTTGCATCTCCCTGATGATTAGTGAGGTTGAGCATTTCTTCATGTGTTTGTTGGCTGCTCGAATGTCTTCTTTTGTGAAGTGTCTGTTCATATCTTTTGCCCATTTTATAATGGGGTTGCTTGTTTTCTTCTTTTCAGTACGTTTCAGTTCCTTGTAGATCCAGGATGTTAAGCCTTTGTCAGACCTAGAGTTGGCAAATACTTTTTCCCAGTCTGTAGGCTGTCTCCCTACTCTCTTGATGGTTTCTTTGGCTTTGCAGAAGCTTGTCAGTTTAATAAGGTCCCATTTGTCTATCTTCTCTCTTAAGTCCTGTGGGTTTCGGGTTTTGTACAGGAATTGGATGCCCGTTCCGATTTCCATGAGAGTATTTCCTTCCTTTTCTAATGTTCTTATGGTTTGAGGTTTTACATTTAGGTCTCTGATCCATTTGGAGTTAACCTTTGTGCATGGGGATAGATAGGGGTCCTGTTTCAATCTTCTACATGTGGTCAACCAGTTTTCCCAGCACCATTTACTGAATAGGTTCTCCTCACCCCATTGGTAGGTGGTGGGGGCTTTGTCGAAGATGAGTTGGTTGAGGAATTGAGGTTTTGCTTCTGGAATCTCAATTCTGTTCCATTGATCTATATGCCTGTTCTTGTACCAATACCAAGCTGTTTTGATGATTGTAGCTTTATAGTAAAGTTTGAAGTCTGGTATTGTGATACCACCTGCTTTGTTTTTTTTTTTGCTGAGGATTGTTCTGGCTATTCTTGGACAATATGTTTCCATATGAATTCCTGTGTTGTTTTTTCTAGGTCTGAGAAGAATGTTATTGGTAATTTAATGGGTATTGCATTGAATTTGTAGATTGCCTTAGGTAAGATGGACATCTTCACAATGTTGATTCTTCCGATCCATGAGCATGGGATATTTTTCCACTTGTTCATGTCAGCTTTGATTTCTTTGAGCAGTGTTTTGTAATTTGCATTGTAAAGGTCTTTCACGTCTCTGGTTAGGAAGATGCCAAGGTATTTCATTTTTTTTGTGGCTATTGTGAATGGAATTGTGTTTTTTATTTGGGTTTCTGTTTGTTTATTATTGGTGTAGAGAAATGCGATTGTCTTTTGTACATTTATTTTGTAGCCCGAGACTTTGCCAAAGGCCTTTATCAATGTAAGGAGGCCTTTAACAGATTCTCTTGGGTTTTCAAGGTACACCATCATATCATCTGCATAGAGAGATAACTTGACTTCCTCTTTTCCTATTTGAATACCTCTGATTGCCTCGTCTTCTCTGATTGCTCTAGCCAGGACTTCCAATACTATGTTGAACAGGAGGGGAGAGAGTGGGCATCCTTGTCTAGTTCCAGTTTTCAGGGAATTGGTTCCAATTTTTGTCCATTTAGGAGTATGCAGGCTGTAGGTTTCTCGTAGATGGCTTTTATTATTTTGAGGTATGTTCCCCGTATGCCTAGATGTTCAAGGGTTTTTATCAAGATGGGGTGCTGGATTTTATCAAAAGCTTTTTCTGCATCTAATGATATGATCATGTGGTTTTTGTTTTGACATCTGTTGATGTATTTAATTCCATTTATGGTGATGTTGAACCAGCCTTGCATGCCAGGAATGAAGCCTACTTGGTCATGGTGAATGATTTTTGAGATGTATTGTTGAATCCTGTTTGCTAGGATTTTGTTGAGAATTTTAGCATCTATGTTCATCAAAGATATTGGCCTGTAGTTCTCTTTCTTTGTTGGATCTTTACCTGGCTTGGGTATCAGTGTGATGTTGGCTTCATAAAATGATTTGGGGAGAGTTCCATCTTTTTCTATCGCCTGGAATACCTTCAGTAGGATTGGTATCAGCTCCTCCTTGAATGTCTTGTAGAATTCTGCTGGAAAGCCATCTGGACCAGGGCTTTTTTTTGTAGGAAGTTTTCTTATTACATAGTCGATTTCCTTGATTGTAATTGGTCTATTTAGGGTCTCAATTTCTTCTTGTTCCAACCTAGGTAGATTGTGTGATGTCAGAAAGTCCTCCATTTCCTTGTGGTTTTCAAGTTTGTTTCCATACAAGTGTACATAGTAGTCTCTAATGATCTTTTGTATTTCTTCAGGGTCAGATGTGACTTCATCTTTTGTGTTTCTGATTATGCTTATTTGTTTTTTTTCTCGTTTTTTCTTGGTCAGTCTAGCTAGGGGACCATCGATCTTGTTTATTCTTTCGAAGAACCAGCTTTTTGTTTCATTGATTTTTTCAATTATCTTTTTGTCTTCTATGTCCTGGATTTGGGCTTTTATTTTGGTGATCTGGATTCTTCTGCTGAAATTAGGGTTTTTGTGGTCTTGCTTTTCCAGCTTCTTTAGGTGGCTTGTTAGATTGTGAATTTCTGTTCCTTCCATTTTCTTCATGTGTGTTTGTAGGGATATAAATTCCCCTCTTACTACAGCTTTCAGGGCATCCCAGAGATTTTGGTAAGATGTTTCTTCATTTTCATTTGTTTCCAGGTATCTTTTGATCCCTGTTTTGATTTCGTCATTGACCCAGGAGTTGTTTAGCATCGTGCTGTTTAGTGTCCATGTCTTTGTGGGTTTTGGGGGGACTTTGTTGGTGTCAATATTTATTTTTATTCCACTGTGGTCCGAGAAGGTGTTTGGTAGAATTTCGGTCCTTTTAAATTTGCTTATACTTGATTTATGGCCGAGTATGTGGTCGATCTTAGAATATGTTCCATGTGTGATGAGTAAAATGTGTATTCTGTGGTCTTTGGATGGAGTGTTCTGTAAGTATCAATTAAGTCCATTTGGTCCAAGGTCACATTGAGGTTCCAGATCTCCTTGCTGATTTTTTGTCCTGATGATCTGTCTAGGGTTGTGAGTGGGGTATTGAAGTCCCCAGTTATGATAGTAGTAGAGTCAATATCTTTCTTTAGTTTTCCAAGAAGTTGCTTTATGAAGGTTGGTGCACCTATGTTGGGTGCATATATGTTTAGTATAGATATTTCTTGTTGATGGATTGAACCTTTTATCATTATGTAGTGACCCTCTGTATCTTTTTTGATTTTTAGTAGTTTGAAGGATATTTTGTCTGAAATTAAGATGGCTACTCCTCCTTTCTTTTGTATTCCGTTCGCCTGAAAGATTGTTTCCCATCCTCTTACCTTGAGTCTGTAGGTGTCCTTTCTAGTGAGGTGAGTCTCTTGAAGGCAATAGATTGTTGCCTGATGATATTTTATCCATTTTGCCAATCTATGTCTTTTCAGTGGTGCATTTAGTCCGTTCACATTTAGGCTAATAATTGAAATGCAAGAGTTGATCCCTGTCATAAGGTTCTTACAGAGTTGTTACTGTTTATTTGTTGTCTTTCTTTGGGTTTTGGAATTGGTTCAGGTGTGTTTTTAATCTTTTGCCTGTACTCTTATGAAGAATGCTGATGTTCTTTTTTCTTTTTCTTCTGTGTTCAGTACTTTCTTGAGTGTTTCTTGTAGCGGTGGTCTGGTGGCAGCGTAGGTTCTTAGGGATTGGATGTCTGGAAAAGATTTTAATTCTCCCTCACTAATGAAGCTTAGTTTAGCTGGGTAGGTTATTCTTGGTTGAAATTGTTTCTCTTTTAGTACTTTGAAGATAGGGCTCCAGGCTCTCCTGGCCTGAAGGGTTTCTGTGGATAAATCTGCTGCTATTCGGATTGGTTTTCCCTGGTAGGTAGTCTGGCCTTTTTCTCTTGCTGCCTTTAGGATTTTTCCTTTCATAGCTACTTTGTTTAGGCAAATTATTATGTGTCTGGGAGTTGGTCTTCTCGTTTGTTGTCTTGCAGGGGTTCTCTGAATCTCTTGTGTTTGAATTTTTTCATCTTTACTGAGATGAGGGAAGTTTTCTTGAATGATTTCATGGAATGTTTGTTCCAGTGTGGCTTCTGTTTCTCTTTCTGCCTCAGGAAGCCCAATTATTCTCAGGTTTGGTCTCTTGAAGTGATCATTCATCTCTTGCAGGTTTTGTTCTGTCTTTTTGAGCTTCTTTTCTATGCTTTTGACAGTTTGGGTTAATTCTGTGTTTTGGTCTTCGAGCTCTGAGATTCTTTCTTCTGCTTGGCTGATTCTGCTTTCCATGCTTATTAGTCTGTTGTTCATTTCCATCACAGTATTCTTTACTGCTGTCATTTCTGACAACAGCTCCTTCCTATTTTCCTCTTGTCTCTCCTCAATTTTTTTAATTCTCTCCATTAATGTTTTGATGTCTGGGTTTGTTGCATGTAGCCAGTCATTCTGGGGACTCTTCATTGTCTGAGTTCCAGAATCTGTTTTCTCATTGTCTGATCTCCCAGGGGTCTGTGTAAGACCTATATTCTTCTTTTGGTTTTTCTTCATTTGTGCGGTTTTTCCACCTCCCTACTTCTTCCTTCCCTCCACGTCACCGTCTTCTTTAATTTTGTTTTTCAGGGGTAAAGGGACTGGTTTTACTTCTGTTCGTTCAATCTCCCATTCTTTATGTATGTCGTCTTACTTTGTTCAATTTTGAAGTTGCACTGTAGGTTGGAGGTGGTCCTTTTTGCAGTTTTGAGATGTATTTAAGGGGAGAGCTGTGATTCAAAATCTGTCTGCAGGTCCTGCTGTTCGCTGACAGGCGTGTGGATAATGTGGAACCCACTTCCCACTGCCCTGGAGTCTGTCCGTGCAGTGGGGCTGTAGGTTTACTCCCTGAAATAAAATGTGGTTAGCAGGGGGGAGAGAATGGAGCAGATAGTGGGTTGAAGAGAGGAGTGGAGAGATAGAGAAGTAAGGGAGGAAACTAACGAGTGTGCCAACAAATAGAGAGAGAGGTCTATACTGAAACAGCTAAAAACGATGGACCACAGCTACAGTCGAACCAACTCTCATACAACCACAAATAAAACATATTGTGATGCTAACATACCCGCTATCCAACCACCTTATTGGTGTGCTGTTCCTCTATACAAAGACATAGTTTACAGACAGAAGAAAAGAGAAGAAAAGGAAAAGGAAAAGAGAAAAAAGGGGAACAATACAGTAGGAATAGAATTAAGTCATTAAACTGATAGAATCAATGAAGCACACTCTGAGACCTTTCGTTTAAGTCCAATGTCCTTTCAGGTCTGATTTGTAGTTTTCTTTTCAAGCCGGTGAATTAGTTTGCAGTTAGAGTCAATTGCCCCTGATCTGCTGTGGAGGACAGTTCAGGTCAACTTTCCTTCAACAGTTTGGTCTATGTCTTTATCAGGCTTATTTCTCCCGTTTCGGTGTTGTTACCTTGAGTCGCCAGCAGGTGGTGCTATCTCATCTGCTCGCGCCAGAGGGGGTGGGGCCGGACAGGAACAAGATGGCTGCCTGCCTCCGAGCAGGCAACAGAAGCCCCACACAAGCCAGCAGCACAATCTCAGACACAGGAGATTTGGCTGCAATCCCTGCATATCTTCCTTGAAGCCGATTTGTGTGGATCTCCTCTAGGGCCGGGTTGTGATGAGCTGCGCGGGCCGAGCGCTGGGGCGCCGGGAGCGCCGGGGCGGGAGGCGGGAGCGCCGGGGCGGGAGGCGGGAGCACCGGGGCGGGAGCGAGAACTGATTTTTAAAAAGAGGTTGGCACCTCCTCGCCCTCTCCCTCCCTTCTTCTCCTGCCATGGGACACCTGCTACCCTTCACCTTTCACCATGAGGAGAAGCTTCCTGAAGCCCTTGCCAGAAGCAGATACTGGTGTCCTGTTTATAGTACAGCCTTCAGAACCATAAGCCAAATAAATCTCTTTTCTTTATGAATTACCCAATCTCAGGTATTCTGTTGCAGAAACATAAACAAAGACAGAAAGCTGGCACTGAGGAGTGAGGCCTGCTATAAAGATATACTGAAAACGTAGAAGTGACCTTGGCTCTGAGTAATGGGCAGAGGTTGGGAAAGTTTGGAGGCTTGAAAGAAAACAAGAAAACAATTAACGTTTGAAACTTATGCGAGACTGGTTAAATGGCTGTGACCAAAATGCTAATTCGCCTATGGACAGTAAAGGCCAGGTTGATGGGATGGTAAGTGGAAATGAGGAACGTAATGGGAACTGGAGCAAAGGTCACACTTATTACTCTTTAGCAAAGAACTTGACTGCCTTGTGTCCGTGCCCTAGGGCTCTGTGGAAAGCCAGACTTAAGAGCGGTGACCTAGGGTAATTGGTGACAGAAAGTTCTAAGCAGCAAAGCATTCAGGAACGGATGTGGATTCTTCTAATGATCGGACCTGGCATGACCTAAGGGAAGCAGAGCATAAAGGGGAAGCAGAGCATAAAAATCTGGAAAAATTCATAGCATGGCCATGTGGTAGAGAAGGAAGGAGCACTTATAGGTGAGGAGTCCAAGGGACTGTGGAGCAATCACTTACTAGAAAGCCCAGCGTGATTAAAAGGCAGTCGGGTGCTGATAGAGAGGACACTGGGGAAAGGGCCCGAAAGGCATGTCAGAAATCCTCCCGGCTGCCCTCCCTAGGGGCCTACCATGGACAGAATGGTTTCCGGGGACAGGCCTGGAACGCAGCTGCACTGTATCACCTCAAGGCTGCTTTCCCATACTGGGGGAGAGGGTGTCCAGTCGTGGCTCAAAGGACCCCCGAGTACTGCTCGCGCTGCTGTTTCAGGGGTCACAAGCAAAGGGTGTTAAGTCTGCAGGTTCCCAGAATGCAAGAACCACAGAGGCTTGGTAGCTTCAAGCTAGATTTCAGAAGATGTATCAGGAAGCCTGGGTGTGCAGGCAGAAGCCTGTTGCTGGGGCATGGCTCCCGCAGGGAAATTCTAGTGGCAATGTGGAGGGGACATGTGGGGTTGGAGCCCTCAGAGACACCACCCACCACGACACTGCCTAGTGGAACTGTGGAAATGGGGCCGACAGCCTCCAGGACTTAGGATGGTAAAGCCAAGAGCAGCTTGCAACCTCAGCCTGGAAAAGCCTCGCCATTGGACTCCAGCCCTCCACATGGACTGCGCCCAGCAAAGTCACAGGGGCAGAGCTGACCGAAGCCTTGAGGGCACATGCCAGGCACTAGTGTGCCCAGGATGTCAGACATGGAGCCAAGGGACCTTATGTTAAAGCTTTCAGATTTAACGTCTGCCCTGCTGTGGTTTGGACTTGCGTGGGCCGGTGACCCCCCTTTCTTGTGGCCAATTTCTCCCTTTTGGAAGGGAATGTTTACCCAATGCCTGTACCACCACTGTATCTTGAAAGCAAATAGTTTGCTTTTGATTTCTCAGGCACGCTGTTGCAAGATGTGAGCCTGGTCTCGGGTGAGACTTTGGCTTTTGGACTTTTGAGTTGATGCTGAAATGAGTTAAGACTTGAGGCCTATCGGGATGGAATGATTGTATTTTGAATGTGAGAAAGACGTGAGATTTGGGGGATTGGAGGGCTGAGGGATAGAGTTTAGATATTTGTCCCTTTCAAGACTCATGTTGAAATTTGATCCCCAGTGCTGGTGGTGGGACCTAGAGGGAGGTGTTTGGTCATGGGAGCGGATCCCTGATGAGTGGAGTGGTCCTCGTGGTAATGAGTGAGTTCCCAGTGTATTCGCTTTTGTGGAAACAGATCTTTATAAAAGAGCCTGGCACTGGGTCCGCTTATGAATGAGAACATATGGTACTCTGTTGTTTGTTTCTTTGAGAGATCACTGAGTATGATCGACTCCAAACCCATCCAAGTTGCTGCAGAGTCCTTATGTTTGTCTTCCTTTATGGCTGCATAATATTCCATTGTGTATATGTACCCCATTTTTTATCCAGTCCAGCTTCGATGGGCAGCATGGTTGGTTCCATGTTTTTGCTACTGTGAGCAGAGCTGCAACAAACATGCATGTGCAGGTGTCTTTTGTGTAGAATGATTTGAATTCCTCCGGGTATTTTCCCAATAGGGGAATTGTCGGGTCATATGAAAGGTCAATTTCTAGTTCTTTCAGAAATCACCACACTGTCTTCTAGAGAGGTTGCACTAAGTTTGCATTCCCACCAGCAGTGTAGACGCATTCCTTTGGGACTGGCGGTAGTGGGAAACTGTCAGGGGAGGGGGCTGGGATTGGCAGTTGAGGGGAACTGCTAGGGGAGAGAAAGGCATACCTCATCAACAAGGGTACCTACATAATCAATGTTTGTATACCTAACCCTGAATTGTACCCCACATCTTTATAATAAAAAAAAGAGCCTGGCACCTTCCTCCATCTTTCCTGCTTTCCTTTCTCAACATGTGATGCCTGTATCCCTCTGCCCTCCTCCATGATTGGAAGCTTCCTGAGATTCTCACCAGAAGCAGATGCTGGTGTCATGCTTCTAGTATAGCTTGCAGAACCATAAGGCAAGTAAATCTCTTTTTCTTTTTCTTTTTTTTTTTTTGAGTCAGAGTCTCACTCTGTCGCCCAGGCTGGAGTGCAGTGGTTACAACCCCTGTTCACCACAGCCTCAACCTTCTGGGCTCAGGCAATCCTTCTGCCTCATCCTTCCAAGTAGCTGGAAGATGCATGCCACCATGCCTGGCTAATTTTCTAATCTATTGTGGAGATGAGGTCGCGCCAAGTTACCCAGGCTAGTCTCGAACCCCTGGGCTCAGGTAATCTCTCGCCTCTGCCTCCCGAAGTGCTGGGATTACAAACCTCTTTTCTTTACAAATTACCAAGCCTCAGGTCTTCCTTTATAGCAATACAAATGGACTAAGACAATGGGTAATCAATTATTAGAAACTTTTTCTCCCCCCTCCTCAAGAACTACTTATGTACACACTCATAGCAATAAATTAAAATGGCATTTAAGGAATTTTACCACATATTTGGCATCTTTTAAAACATCAAAGCTAACACTTATTGTTAGTATTCACTACTTTATATGTAAATTTTACAACTTTATCAAAATGCAACATTATGTCATAATCTGTTCTTTTCAGCAAAAGAAACCACTAGAAGAAATAATTTCATGCTATTATCAGCTTTTCAATTACTTTCATCAATTCTAAATAAACTTGTGTAATCCCGGCACTTGGGCGGCTAAGGTGGGAGGATCGCTTGAGGCCAGAAGTTCCAGACCAACCTAGACAAGAAAAGTGAGACCTTGTCTCCACAAAAAAAAAAAAAAAGAAAGAAACAATTAGCTTGGTGTGGTGGTACATGCCTGCAGTCCCAACTACTTGGGAGGCTGAGTCAGGAGAATCACTGGACACCCAAAGTTCAAGGCTGTGGTGGACCATCATAATGCCACTGCACTTCAGCCTCAGTGGCAGAAGGAAAACGTCCCTCAAATAAATGACTAAATAAATAAACTTGTGTAATTCATATTAAACCAATTATATCAGTCTTTTCATATGCTTATTTTTTGAATCAGATCAGTGAACTAATTTGTTCTATAGGTAAGTTCTAAAAGAGATCAAAGTTTCTAACAGATTTTTCAACGAAGGGTAGATCAAAGGGCTATATTCAATGCAATTATATAAAAAATAGCTACAGCTAGTTTTAAAAAGTAATGTAGTTATTAAACTATAATGCACAGAATAAGATACCATTTCTGACTTCTTATGAATTATTTAGAAGAAATAAAACCTTATTGAAACCATTTGATGATCTTAAGAAATAAGAGCATTATTAATTGAAACTTTTAAAGCATGGAAATTTGAAATGAGGAGACCTAATAGATGCACCAACAAAATTCCAAAATTTTAAACTTTTGTAACTATTGCATATATCTATTCTTTTAGGATTGTTAGAAGACATGTTAGAAAATATTTAAACATAAGCTAAATAAAATGATAACTGGTCCATTTATTTCTAAACTAATACATTGTAGACGTGTTTGTCATAAAGTGCCCATCCCTCACCCCAATCTCCCATCCCTAGATTACTAACCTGGGGAACAGAAACAGAGATGGTGGCAAGGAAGGAAGTAGACTTAGAGTACTTGATTAATCGTCTCAGAGCACTCTTCCTGTCTTTTCCAAGGTAGATGAAAGCAAAAATAGTGGCTTTGTGTCTAAGCAGAACGAAAACTCATATAAGACTTATGGTTTTTACAGCCATATTGGAGTCCCCAGAGAATATGAAAAAGTACCAAGTTTAATATGCTCAAGTTTCAAACTCTGTGGTGATTCGTAAGGCCTAAAAAATGTGAAATATATGATTTTTAAGTTTAAGTTTACTATAGGAACGTGGGGTGCAAGTGAGGATAAACTACATAAGTAGGCTGCATGCAGGTGAAGTTTAGGCTTCCAGCTGGCCCTCACTGTCCCTGGGAATGAACCAAGTATGCTTTGTGTTCTCACCCACCCTTCACCCTCCTCCCCCTCTCCCCTAGCAGTGCCCAGCGGCTGCCTGTTTCACCCTTGTGCTAAAAGTGACTGATGCTCAAGGTCCACTTACGAATGGAGACATGTGGTATTCAGATCCGTGAGCCTGTGATCGTTCGCTTATTATGATGGTCTCCAACTCCATCCAATTGGCTGTGCAGTCCATGATTCTGTCTTTCTTCGTGGCTGCGTAATATTCCATTGTGTCCATGTGCCACCTTTTCTTTATCTGGTCCACTTTCGATGGGCAGTGGGGTTGGTTCTGTTTTTTCTATTGTGAATAGTGCAGCAAGAAACATGCATGTGCAGGTGTCATTTTGTGAAACAATTTGCCTTCCTCCGGGTATAGTCCCAGAAGAGGGATTGCTGGATCGTATGAAAAGTCAATTTTCAGTTCTTTTAGGCATCACCACACTGCTTTCCATAGAGGTTGTACTAGCTTGCACTCCCATCAACAGTGTAGAAGCGTTACCTTTTCTCTGTTCCTGTACCAGCATTTGTTGTTTTTTTACTTAGTAATGGTGGCCATTCTTACTGGAGTTAGGTGGTATCTCATTGTAGTTTTTATTTGCATTTCTCTGATGACTAATGAGACTGAGCACTTTTTCACACTTGTAAGGGAAGGCATCTTTTGAGAACTGTCTGTTCATTTCCTTTGCCCTTTTTTTAATGGGATTTCTTGATTTTTTCCATTCACTCCATTTGAGTTCCTCATAGATCCATAGATCCTGGATGTTAGGCCTCTGTTAGATACAAAAGTTGCAAATATTTCTTCCCATTCTGTGGGTTGTCACTGTACTCTCTTGATGGTCTCTTTTGTTGTGCAAAAGCTTTTCAGTTTGATGAGGTCTTACTTATATATCTTAGCTTTCGTGGCATTCTCTTTTGGGGACTTGGTCAAGAGCTGGTTGCCTACTCCAATGTGCACAAAGGTATTTCCTATGTTTTCTTCTAGGATTCTTATAGTGTGAGGTTTTACATTTAGGTCTTTGATCCATTTTGAGTTGACTTTTGTATATAGTATTATGTAGGGGTTCAGTTTCATTCCTCTGCATGTGGTCTGCTTTTTCCCAACACTATTTACTAAATAGGTTCTTTTCCCAGTGATTGTTATTGGTGGCTTTATCAAAGATGAGTTGGTTGAGAGACTGTGTTTTTGCTTCCAGAATCTCTGTCCTGTTCCAGTGATCTTTGTGCCTATTGTTGTACCAATACCAGGCTGTTTTGGTTACTGTATCCTTGTAGTAAAGTTTAAAACCTGGAAGTATGATACCTCCCACCTTGTTCCTTTTGCTGATTGTTGTTATGACTATTCGTGTTCTTTTCTATTTTCATGTGAATTTCTGTATGTTATTTCCAGGTCTGAAAAAAAAATGATATTGGTAGTTTGATGGGCATTGCATAGAATCTGGATATTGTCTTGGGTAGGATGGACATCTTGCCAAAATTTATTCTTCCACCCCATGACCATGAAATGTTTTTCACTTGTTTGTATCATCCTTGATTTTGTTGAGCAGTGTTTGTTAGTTCTCATTGTAAAGGTCTTTCACATCTCTTGTTAGGTGGATGCCAAGGTATTTCATTTTTTATGTGTGGCTATTGTTGATGGGACTCTGCTTTTTATTTGGTTTTCCACCTACTTATTGTTGATATATAAAAATGCTTGAAATTTGTATGCTGAGACTTTACCAAAGTCATTTATCAAGTGCGAGGAGACTTTTCACAGACTCCTTGGGGTTTTTAAGGTATAAAATCATATTATCTGCAAAGAAGAATAGCTTAACTTCCTCTTTCCCTATTCGAATACCCCTGATTTCCTTCTCTTGCCTGACTGCTGTGGTTAGGACTTCTAGCACTATGTGGAACAGTAGTGAGACAGGCATCCTTGTCTTATTCCCATTCTTGGGGAGACTGCTCCTAACTTCTGCCCATTAAGCAAAATATTGGCTGTGGGTTTATCATAGACGGCTTTTACTGTTTTGAGTAATGTTCCTTATATACCCAGGTGCTCAAGATTTTGTATCAAGAAGGGATGCTGGATTTTGTCAAATGCTTTCTCTGCATCTAATGATATAATCATGTGACTCTTAGTTTTATATCTGTTAATGTGCTGAATTATGTTTATGGTCTTGTGAATGTTGACTCAACCCTGTATCCCAGGAATGAAGCCTACCTGGTCATGGAGGATGATCTTTGAGATGTGCTGTTGGATCCCATTTGCTAGAATATTGTTGGGAATTTGGGGGTCTATGTTCACCAAAGAGATTGGCCTGTAATTGTCTTTCCTTGTTGGGCATTTGGCAGATTTGGATATCAGTATGGTTAGCTTCATAAAATGAGTTGAGGAGAATTCTAACACTTGATTTCCTGGAATACTTTCAGTAAGAATGGTATAAGCTCCTACTTGTATATCTTGTAAAATTCAACTGGGAAGCCATCTGGTCTGGGGCTATTTTTGGTGGGAAGATTTCTTATGACTGAGTTAATTTCCTGGATTGTTATTGGTTTGCTTAGCATTTCAATTTCTTCTTGTTTCAAATTTGGGAGGTTGTGTGATGTCAGGAAGTGCTCTATTCCTTTTAAGTTTTCTAGTTTATTTGCATACATAGTAATTTCTGACAATTTTTTAAATTTCTTAAGAGTCAGTTGTGACTTTGCCTTTTACATATTTAATTGTTTTTATTTGGACTTTCTTTCTTTCTTTCTTTCTTTCTTTCTTTCTTTCTTTCTTTCTTTCTTTCTTTCTTTCTTTCTTTCTAGTCAGCCTAGCCTGGGGTCTGTCAATCTTATTTATCCTTTCAAAGAACCAGCTTTTTGTCTTGTTGATTCTTTCTATGATATCTTTATCTTCTCTATCCTACAACTGTGATTTATATCTTGGTGATCTGGATTCTTTTGCTGAAGTTAGGATTTAGATGATCTTGCCTTTCCACCTTTTTTAGAGGTGACATTTGGCTGTTCACTTTCTGTTTTCTAGATGTGTATGTGCAATGCCATGAATTTTCCTCATAACATCACTTTAATGGCATCCCAGAGATTCGAATAAGATGTGTCTTGGTTTTCCTTTATTTCCAGGAATCTTTTTATTTTTGTCTTGATTTCTGTCTTGATTTTATTTTTGTCTTGATTTTTTATATTTGTCTTGATTAGCAATGTGTTGCTTAGTTTCCATGCCTGTGTGTTTTGGAGGGATCTTGTTGGTGGCAATATTTATCTTTATTCTACTGTGATCTACAAAGATGCATGATATTATTTTGATCTTTTGAAATTTGTTCACACTTGATTTATGCCTGAGAATGTGATTGATCTTGGAGTTTGTTCCATGTGCTGATGAATAGAATGTATGCTCTGTAAATGTTGGGTGGAGTGTTCTGTAGATGTCTATTTAATTTATTTGATCAAGTGTCAAGTTAAGGTTTCATATTTCCTAGTTGGATATATCTTGCTGGTGAATTGAGACTTTTATCATCATGTGGTGTCTTTCTGTGCTCTTTTTTAATTTTGATAGTTTGAAGTCTGCTTTGTCTGATATCAGAATAGCTACTCCTGCTTTCTTCTGTTTTCTATTTGTTTGAAAGACCATTGTCCAGCCCCAACTTTGGGACTGTGAGTGTCCTTTGCAGTGAGGTGAGTATCCTAGAGGCAGCAGACTAATGGATCATGCTTCTTCTTTATGTCTCTTCAATGGTGCACTTAGTCCATTCATGTTCAAAGAGATCCCTGTCATGGATCTCTTAGAGATCCCTGTCATGGATCTCTTAGGGGGTTGTTTTTATTACTTTTAACTTTTGTATTTATATATGTGTGACTTTTCAGTTTTGTGAGTTCTCTGTATGCTCTGTTGACTCTGTGCTAGGCTGTAGTTTTGTGATGCATATGACTGTTCTTTTTTCTTTTTTTCCTCATGTTCAACACATCCTGAAGTGTCTCCTGAAGGGCTGGTCTGGAAGCAGTATATTCTCTTAGGGATTAGATGTCTGGTAAGGATTTTAATTCTCTGTCACTGATGAAGCTTAGCATGGTGGGGTAGGAAATTCTTGGCATAATTGCTTACCTTCAAGAATGTTAAAGATTAGACTCCAGTCCCTTCTGGCGTGTAGTATTTCTACAGATAAGTCTACAGCAATTCTGATGGATCTTTCCCAGTAGGTAGTCTAACTTTTCTCTCTTGCTGCCTTTGGGATTCTTTTCTTTCATGCTTACTTTGTGAAGGCAAATTACTAAGTGTTTTGGGATTGGTGTTTTCATGTTGTACCTTGCAGAGGTTCTCTGAATTCTGAATCTCTTGTGCTTGAATGATCTTCTCTCCAATGAGGTATGGGAAGTTTTCTTGTATGACCTTATGTAATATTTTGTTCCATGATGTTCTACATTTCCTTTTCTACTTCAGGGATACCAATCAGGTATAAAATTCTCATTTTTACATAGTCCCACTTCTCTCGAAGGTTTTGACCCTCTTTTTAAACTTTTTTCCTTATGTTTTTGACAGAGTGGATTGATTCTATATTTTGGTCTTCAAATTCTAAGATTCTTTCCTCTGCTTGGTTGATCCTGCTCCCTATGCCTGTTGCTTTGTTTTTGACTTCCAGGATGGAATTCTTCATTTCCATTATTTTAGAATAGATTTTTCTGAATTGGCCAACTCTGCTTTTACTTCCTGTACAACTTCACTGAGTTTTGCTTCTAGTTTCTCTTCATTCTGTCTGTTCATTTTAGCCATCCAATTTCTGATTTCTATGACTGTCATCCTAAGCAGGTCGTTTGGGAAGGTTTACATTGTTTGTGCTCTGATATCTGCTTTTTCAGGCACTGTCTTAGCACTCTGAGGGTTGCCTGTATTTTTTCATTGATTTTTTTTCTCATTTGTGACAAGTGTCTCTTCCCTCTCTGTGATTCCTTTTGGTTTTGTTGCACTGACCCTCTCTTTTAGGACTCTTTCTGTAGTTTAATATAGGTCACTCAGTGAGAGACAGAGGGGCATTCACTTCTGCTCTTTGCTCCACCCTGTGACAGTTTTCTCAACCATAGCAACCCCTGCGGCTGGCACTATGCAGACAGTGGGTGAGGAAATGGGTCCCCTGTCTGCTGTCTGTGATTTGTAGCCCAAATCCTTCCTGCCATGAAAGCTCTCAGGTGTCTTTAGTGTCAGTTCCTCCTTGTTCAAGTCCCTACTCTTCTCTTGAAAAGGAGGAATTTATCTGACATGGGGTAAGGGGAAGTGGGTCTACCCTGTAGGCACACAGGACTTGGAGGTGATTCTTCTTGATCTGGCTGGGAAGATGGGCCTTGAGTCAGGGAGATTCAGATTCACTCTGCTGGTAGAAGCTGTGCTCAGTTTTTGACACAGCATGTCTTCTTTTTTTTCTGTTCCACCTTGGGGTTCAGTTGCCCACTGCTGTGACCTGACCAGGACTCGTTCTGCATGGAACTGATGATTTGTTTGTGAATGGAAGTGTCTTAGATACTCTCACCCAATTTCATTCACTTGGCAGGACTTCAATTCCTTTGTGAGTCTGGTAAATAATGGGGAATGGGTACCTGGATTCCCACATCTGCCATCATTTTCTGGTCTCCATGTGTTTAAACAGACCTTTGCTAAGTGCAGGGCATTTCACCCATCCAAAAATGTTTGGGGCATCTCCGTCTATCAGCAGCTGGGTCCCTACTGTCTACCATGCTTGGCAAGATTGGTGTCAGTCTGCTGCTCCATGGTGGTCATTTTGGTTCCCTGATGATTTTTTAGTTATCTTTTAATGTAAATAGTAAATAGTAAATATATATAGTTTACCCTTATATTTTTTCTGGGTCAAATAATCCTTTGATTTCCACAATCTCTGTTCCCACAGAAAGCCAACATCAGTGTCAGTGTTGTCTTTGAGATGAAAAGTTTTATAAATATTCAACAAATAATTATAAAAATAAGGGACTTGACTTTGAATATATCATTTAAAATATTGATATTATACAACTGGTTATTATGAATATTATATCATACAACTGAATATTATGAATATTATTCTTTAGCATTTAAGGTGCCATGCTTGAGAACATAGAACATGAAGTTTCTATTTTTTTTCTTATCAACACGACTAGCTCCAACTTGTTTTTCAATATTGAAGTAATTTAACAGCTTACCTGGCAACTAGTCATGGGCTAGAGCTAAAGAGAAGTGAAGCCCACAGTCTTTTTAGTGAAGGCTAAAATACTTCTTTGGCATCTCAGAGCAAATCCCAGCAGTATGCCTGTGAACAATTCAGCCATTTTCTAGTTTTACACACTATCTGGAACCTTTTAACAAATTATATAGAATTTTCCAATATGGAGCCAACAATTTAATCTTCTACTTATGGCTCTACTCTTTACCTGTGTGTTCATCAGAATTATGTCAAGCTCTTCTGTTACTTACATAATAATCATTACAAGTTTTAGACAAGTATAGTGCAATCATGGAGACTACAAACCGAATAGAAGTTTCTTTGGTTGTCAAGATATTCTTTCTTCCACATATCCAATGCAGTATTTTTGAGGGTTTTTTTTTTTTTTTTGGATAATGCTTTAAAATAACTTACACAACACTAAATCCACTACACAGGTATTTTTTGATATTAGCATGTTGTTCATTAACACACTACTAAAAAAGATCCTGAAAACAAAGTTAGGGGAATTAACTTTGTTTGTGATGTGGCCAACCCTTACTATATTAAGATTTTTCCAAATGGAAAACTATCCAGAAAAATCTTTGAAAACAATGCCACCAAAGAGTGCGCATAGCTATGTCAATTTCATCAAAGAAGAATCCATCTGCAAATGTACAAGGGTGGATCCAAAAAAACCAGAATTATTTTTTGGAGGGTGAGCCCCTTGTAGTATAGACTTACCCCACTAGGTTAGTGTTCTGGGAACCCATGGGCATCAATGTACCAACTAGCATTGTTGTGAGAGTCTGTTTGGCTTCAGTGAAGTTTTTTTGAGAGTTTTTCAATGTATGTGCCCATTTAATAGTGGGTGATTTGCGAGCACACCTGCCCACACCACACTGAGTGTTCAGCAGGTTTTGACCAAAAATGGCATGGTTCCCATCCCCTACCCTCCCTATTTACCTGCTCTCCTCTTGACCAACTTTTTTTTGTTTCCCCAGATGAAAAAAGTATTCAAAGGGAAATGTTTTGCTGATGTGGAATTAGTGAAACAAAAAATGGCAGTAACATTAAAAGACAGCAAAATGGACGAGTTCAACAACTGTTTTGAGGAGTAGAAAATATCTTAATAGGTGTATTGCATCAAACAGAGTACCTTGAAAGTGACTGAAGTTTAAACATGTAATAATAAATAAACAATTTTAAAATAAATTTATTCTGTTTTTTGAGAGGATTCCCCCTCATATACACACATATATTTATTCTGTTCCCAAATACTTTTGGCTGTTTATTAGAATACTATTGGAGAAGTGTTTTAGATATCAGCACATGTAGGCCTTATAAAAAGTCTATTTGTTGGACTTTGTATGCTGTATTAGTTTTTTATTACTGTATAAACAACTGCTCCAAAACTTAGTAACTTAAACAAGAAGCATTTACAGTCTCTTCTCATTATTCACAGTAGATACATTCAATAAAATCATGATAAACACTGAATCAGTAAAAACTGAATTACTCCTAGGAGTAATACAGGCTTAGATCCACTGCAAGGCTCTGGCAACAATATTTTCACCACCAACTAATTAATACATTACTTTGTTTTACGTGTGATTCTTTCTGAAGACTCCTTATTTAATATATAATGTCAATTCATTAGCATTGAATTTATGGCCAGCAGTACTAAAACTCACACATGATTGAAACTTATCTAATGCATGCATTTTCTCCATAGGGCACATCACAGCCTTCTTGTGGGTAGGAACACTAGACAGTACTTCAGAACTGTGCTTTGGACCATTTTAAACAGTGACTCATCAAGCAAAATACAAAAATGCAGATAATGTGGTAGAGCTCATACAAGATGAGAGAGCATTACCTTGTTTGACCTCAGTTAGGAACATGTGCAAGACGCTGCTGAAATTGTCCACTGCTCTGTGCATGTCTACAGATAACTGCAAACATACCATGAGTATTGGTGTAGGGATTACAAATGCATTTATATTTGGAAAGGCAAATTTGCAAAGATAGAACTCATGAATAATAAGGACCAGCTGTATCATTGCACAGCCTCTGTGGGGCAGAAATTCAGGAGTGGTTTAGTTAACTTTCATTTATTCTGCTGAGCTGAGTTGATATAATACTTCCTCCTTCACTAATTAAGACTGAGTTTAGTAACCTCTTTTTATGTTCTATGTCCCTACTTTTTATCATATCACTTATTAGACTTCCACATAGTAAGTTGTTTTACACAACACTCAATTGTAAGCTCCTTCAAGACATAAACTATGCTGTATTTATTATTTTATTTCTACCACTTTTCACAAAGTTTAGCTTTAAAAGGGTCTTCTCAGAAATTCTTGGAAGGTTTAAGAAATTAATGTAGTTTGAAGAAACTGTGCAGATAATGTCAATATGGGAATATCAAAGTACTTCTCAACTTGACAGTCTAGGCATATCAGATCTGACTACCTTGTGTATTGGAATGTGGAACTACCACTACAGTAAATCACATAAAAAATAAGAAATTACCAAAACACAATTATAATGTTTTAAAAAATCTAGTTAGGCAATAGCTTTCATTATTTAGAAGGTCCTTGTGACATTAAAAGATTCAAAGATGGTAATCAAAACTCATGACCAGGTTCCTGTAGCCCTCCACTATTAGCTCGTGGTCTTCTTAATCATCAATATAAAATTATATAAAACTTCTTGTCAAAGGCAAGAATATGTTTTCTCTTAAGACATCCATGCTCTCTCTTGAGTGTATTTTTTCCTTCTAATATCTCGTCTTATGCTATATGTTGAACTTGCTCTGAAATTCTTTTCTGTGATGAAGTCAAGAATTTATGAACCAACTACACCTCATACCAACCTTCATCAGAATATTGACTGCATAGTGAAATGAAATGATTTTTATTTGGCTCACAGATTCAGAAAAGTCTGCCACTGTTAGTAACTTTTTCTTTCTTTCCTTTAATTAACCTTATCTCTAGGACATTAAAAAACTATTATTTAACTACAATTTGGGGAAGAATAATGCCTCAAGTCCTTTATACCTCAGTGTAAATATGTTATCAGATTTTCTCCTGTACCAATAAATGCTGGAATAACCAAATGTTAAATCCCAGTGGTGTTGGTGGGGAGAAGAGGATGTTTACAGAGCACTCAAAGAAAGAGTAAGGTGACTGAATTAGAAACAAATGTGAATAAAAAATATTTTGACACAAATTATTGCCAGTTAAATTTTACCAATTTGAAAGACTTTGCATTTACTTTTTACTTGTTCAGTCCTATTGAATCATTTTTCTTGTTATTATATATATTCACTATGATGCATCCAGAATTCCTCTTTAAAATGCAGTTCAGTGAAATATAACTGAGTGAAAGGTAGGGTGATTTGGGGGTGTGGGACATTTTTCTTTTTATTTATTAATTTTTGGGATTTTTTTTAAGATGTGGGTTACAGTTCAAGGTTAAGTGTACAAACGTTGATTATCCAGATACCTTTGTTGATGAGGTGTGCCCCTCACTTATCTAGCAGTTTCTCTCAACTGCTAATCCCACCTCCACTTCCCCTGACAGTTTCCCACTACTTCCAATCCCTTTCTTATAGTATTATGATAATTGTTCAAGGTCCACTTATGAGAGAGAATATATGGTACTCTGTTCTTTGTTTCTGTGATAGATCACTGAGTATGATCATCTCAAAATCCATCCAAGTTACTGTGAAGTCCATATGTTTGTCCTTCCTATGGCTCCATAATATTCCATTGTGTATATGTACCATATTTTTTTAATCCAGTCAGGTTTCGATGAGCAGCATGGTTGGTGGTTCCATGTTTTTGCTATTATGTGCAGGTATCTTTCTTGTAGAATGATTTGAGTTCCTCTGGGTATATTCCCAGTAGAGAAATTGCTGGATCATATGGAAAGTCAGTTTCTAGTTCTTTCAGAAATCACCACACTGTCTTCCAAAGAGGTTGCACTAGTTTACATTATCTCCAACAGTGTAGAAGCATTCCTTTTTCCCCACATCCTCTCCATCTTCTGTTGTTGCTTGTTTTGTTAATGATGTCCATTCTTACAAGGGTTAGGTGGTAACGCAATGTGGTTTTGATTTGCATTGCTCTGATGATGAGTGAGGTTGAGCACTTTTTCATGTGTCTGTTGGCTGCCCGTGTATCTTCTTTTGAGAAGTGTCTATTCATGTCTTTTGCTCACTTTTTAATGGGACTGTTTGTTTTTTTCCTTTTGACACGTTTGAGTGCCTTGTAGATCCTAGATGTTAGGCCTTTGTCAGATATACATTTGGCAAATATTTTTTCCCATTCTATGGGTTGTCTCCCTGCTCTCTTGATGGTTTCTTTTGCTTTGCAGAAGCACATAAGTTTGATAAGGTCCCACTTGTCTATCTTATTTCTTATGGTATGGGCAAGTAGAGTTCTGATCAGGAATTGGTTGCCAGTTCCAATTTCCTCAAGGGTATCTCCTGCATTTTCTAAGATTCTTATAGTTTGAGGTTTTATGTTTAGGTCACGAATCCATTTAGAGTTAATTTTTGTGTATGGTGATAGGTAGGGTCCTATTTCAATCTTCTGCATGTGGTCAACCAGTTTTCCCAGCACCACTTACTGAATAGGCTCTCGTCTCCCCATTGGTTGTTGTTGGAGGCTTTGTCAAAGATGAGTTGGTTGAGAAATTGAGGCTTTTCTTCTGGAATCTTTATCCTGTTCCATTGGTCTATATGCCTGTTTTTGTAGCAATATAGGCTGTTTTGATTACTGTGGCCTTATAGTAAAGTTTGAAGTCTGGAAGTGTTATACCGTCTGCTTTGTTTCTTTTGCTAAGGATTGTTTTCACTATTCTGGTCTTTCATGTTTCCATATGAATTTCTGTATTGTCATTTCCCGGTCTGAGAAGAATGATGTTGGTAATTTAATGGGTATTGCGTTGAATCTGTGGATTCCCTATGGTAGGATGGACATCTTAACAATGTTGGTTCTTCCTATCCATGATCCTGGAATATTTTTCATTTGTTTGTGTCTTCTTGGATTTCTTTGAGCAGTGTTTTGTAGTTCTCATTATAAAGATCTTTCACTTTCCTGGTTAAGAAGATGCTGAGGCATTTCATTTTTTTGGAGGCTATTGTGAATGGAATTGTGCTTTTAATTTGGGTCTCTACCTGCTTGTTGTTGGTGTATAGGAATGCAACTGTCTTTTGCACATTTATTTTGAACCCCAAGACTTTGCCAAAATCTTTTATCAGTGCAAGTAGGTTTTTGACAGATTCTCTTGGATTTTTAAGGTATAGGATCATATCATCGACAAAGAGGGATAACTTGACATCATCTTTTCCTCTCTGGATACTCCTGATTTCCTTCTCTCGTCTAATTGCCCTAGCTAGGACCTCTAATACGATACTGAAAAGGAGGGGTGAGAGTGGGTAGCCTTGTCTTGTTCCAATTTTCAGGGAAATGTTTCCAATTTCTGTCCATTTGGCAATATGTTAGCTGTGGGTTTATCATAGATGGCACTTACTATTTTAAGATATGTTCCTTCTATATCTAGATGTTTAAGGGTTTTATATTAAGAAGGGACACTGGATTTTATCAAAAGTTTTTTCTGCATGTGATGAGATAATCATGTGGTTCTTGTTTTTACATCTGTAGATGTATTTAATTACATATATGGTTTTGCGAATGTTGAACCAGTCCTATATCCTTGGGATGAAGCCTACTTGGTCATGGTGGATGATTTCTGAGATGTATTTTTGATCCAAATTGCTAGAATCTTGTTGAGGATTTTTGTGTCTATGTTCATAAGGGATATTGGCCTGTAGTTCTCTTTTTTAGTTGGATCTTTACACAGTTTGGGTATCACTGTGATGCTAGCTTCGTAAAATGACTTGGGGAGAATTCCATCTCTCTCAATTGCCTGGAATACTTGGAATAGGATTGGTATCAGCTCCTCCTTGTATGTTTGTAGAATTCTGCTGGAAAGCATTCTGGTCCAAGGCTTTTTTTTTATAGGTAGTTTTCATGTGACAGAGTCAATTACCTGGATTGTTATTGGTCTATTTAATGTCTCAATGTCCTCTTGTTTCAATGTGGGGAGGTTGTTTGATGTCAGAAAGTCCTCCATTTCATTTCAGTTATCAATTTTTTCCATATAGGTGTACATAGCAGTCTCTGATAATCTTTTTTGTTTCTTCAAGGTCAGTTGTGATTTGATCTTTTGTGTTTCTGATTGTATTTATTTGGTCTTTTTCTCTTTTTCTTGGTCACTCTGGCTAAGGGTCCATCAATCTTGTTAATTCTTTCAAAGAACATTTTTTTGTTTTGCTGGTGTTTTCTATGATATTTTGTATTCTATGTCCCACATTTGGGCTCTTATTTTGGTGATTTGGTTTCTTCTGTTAAAGTTGGGATTTTAGTAGTCTTCTCTTTCTAGCTCCCTTAGGTGATATGTTAGGCTCTCAACTTGTGATCTCTTCATTTTCTTGATGTGTGCTAGTAGAGATATAAATTCCCCTCTTAGAACTGATTTCATGGCACCCCAGAGGTTCTGGTAAGATGTTTCTTCATTTTCATTTGTTTCCAGGAATGTTTAATTACTGCTTTGATTTCAGTGTTGGCCCAGCAGTTGTTCAGCATCATGCTTTTTAGTGCCCATGTTTTTATGGGCTTTAGGGAAATATTGTTGGTGTTGATATTTATTTTTATTTCACTGTGGTCTGAGAAGGTGCATGGCAATATTTCAACCTTATGGAATTTGTTTATGCTTGATTTATGGCCAAGAATGTGATCAATCTTAGAGTACGATTCATGTGGTTATGGGTAGAATGTATGTTCTGTGGGGTTTGGGTAGAATAATCTGTATGTATCTATTAAGTCCATTTGGTTGAGTGTCAATTTTAGGTTCTGGCTTTCCTTGTTGATCTTTTGCCTAAATGATCTATCTGGGGCTGTAGTGGGTTATTCAAGTCCCCTGCTATAATAGCATTAGAGTCAATCTCTCTTTTTAGTTTACTTAGTAGTTGCTTTATAAATGCTGGTGCTCCTATGTTGGGAGCATATATGTTTAGAATGAATATTTATTGTTGATTACTCAAAATTTTTATCATTATGTAGTGTCCTCTTGTATCTTTTTAAAATTTTGATAGCTTAAAGGTTGATTTTCAGATATTAAGATTTCGATTCCTGCCTTCTATTGTGATCTATTTGCCCAGAAACTTGTTGTCCAACTTTTAACTTTGACTCTGTGTGTGTTCTTTGTGGTGAGGTGAGTTTCCTGGCAGCAAAAGAGAAAGGTCAGATTACCTACAGCAAATAATTGGGTCATGGTTTATTATCTAGTTTGCCATTCTATATCTTTTCAGTGGTGCATTTAGTCCATTCACATTCTGGCTCAGTATTGAAATGTGATTGTTTATCTCTGTCATGAGGTTCTTATAAAGTTTTTTCTTTGTTTGCTTGCTTGCTTTTGGCTTTTGGGGTTGATGTATGTGTGTGTTTTCTTTTTAGATTCTTTTTTTTTAATCAGTATTTTTTATTATCGTTTTGTGGGGTACAGTTAAGGGTTAGGTGTACAATTACGTTTCATTCAGGCACCCTATTGATAAGAGGTGTTTTCCCAGTCCCAGATAGATATTAGCTACTGTTAATCCCATCCCCCTCCCCCCCATAATTTCCCAGTACCATCAGTCATTTTCTTATAGTATTACATTGGATGTTCAAGGTCCATTATATGAGTGAGAACATGTGATATTCTGATCTTTGTTTCTGTGAGAGGTCACTCAGTATTATAGACTCTAGTTCCATCCAGGTTGCTGCGAAATTCATGATTTTGTTCTTTTTCATGGCTGCGTAGTATTCCATCATGTATATGTACCACAATTTTTTAATCCAGTCCTCTTTTGTTGGGCAGCATGGTTGTTTCCAGGTTCTTGCTATTGTGAACAATGCTGCGATAAACATACGTGTGCAGGTATCTTTTTTATAGAGTGATTTGTGTTCTTCAGGGTATATTCCCAGTAGGGGGATTGCAGGGTCATATGGAAGGTCAATTTTTAGTGCTTTCAGGAATCGCCACACTGCTTTCCACAGAGGTTGCACTAGCTTACACTCCCACCAACAGTGTAGAAGTGTTCCCTTTTCACCACAGCCTCTCCAGCAGCTGTTATTTTTTGAGTTGTTGATAATTGCCATTCTGACTGGAGTTAGGTGGTATCTCAGTGTGGTTTTGATTTGCATCTCCCTGATGATTAGTGAGGTTGAGCATTTCTTCATGTGTTTGTTGGCTGCTCGAATATCTTCTTTGGTGAAGTGTCTGTTCATATCTTTTGCCCATTTTATAATGGGGTTGTTTGTTTTCTTCTTTTCAGTACGTTTCAGTTTTTTGTAGATCCAGGATGTTAATCCTTTGTCAGACCTAGAGTTGGCAAATACTTTTTCCCAGTCTGTAGGCTGTCTCCCTGCTCTCTTGATGGTTTCTTTGGCTTTGCAGAAGCTTGTCAGTTTAATAAGGTCCCATTTGTCTATCTTCTCTCTTAAGTCCTGTGGGTTTCGGGTTTTGTACAGGAATTGGATGCCCGTTCCGATTTCCATGAGAGTATTTCCTTCCTTTTCTAAGGTTCTTATGGTTTGAGGTTTTACATTTAGGTCTCTGATCCATTTGGAGTTAACCTTTGTGCATGGGGATAGATAGGGGTCCTGTTTCAATCTTCTACATGTGGTCAGCCAGTTTTCCCAGCACCATTTACTGAATAGGTTCTCCTCTCCCCATTGGTAGGTGGTGGGGGCTTTGTCGAAGATGAGTTGGTTGAGGAATTGAGGTTTTGCTTCTGGAATCTCAATTCTGTTCCATTGATCTATATGCCTGTTCTTGTACCAATACCAAGCTGTTTTGATGATTGTAGCTTTATAGTAAAGTTTGAAGTCTGGTATTGTGATACCACCTGCTTTGTTTTTTTTTTTGCTGAGGATTGTTCTGGCTATTCTTGGACAATATGTTTCCATATGAATTCCTGTGTTGTTTTTTCTAGGTCTGAGAAGAATGTTATTGGTAATTTAATGGGTATTGCATTGAATTTGTAGATTGCCTTAGGTAAGATGGACATCTTCACAATGTTGATTCTTCCGATACATGAGCATGGGATATTTTTCCACTTGTTCATGTCAGCTTTGATTTCTTTGAGCAGTGTTTTGTAATTTTCATTGTAAAGGTCTTTCACGTCTCTGGTTAGGAAGATGCCAAGGTATTTCATTTTTTTTGTGGCTATTGTGAATGGAATTGTGTTTTTTATTTGGGTTTCTGTTTGTTTATTATTGGTGTAGAGAAATGCGATTGTCTTTTGTACATTTATTTTGTATCCTGAGACTTTGCCAAAGGCCTTTATCAATGTAAGGAGGCCTTTGACAGATTCTCTTGGGTTTTCAAGGTACACCATCATATCATCTGCATAGAGAGATAACTTGACTTCTTCTTTTCCTATTTGAATACCTCTGATTGCCTCCTCTTCTCTGATTGCTCTAGCCAGGACTTCCAATACTATGTTGAACAGGAGGGGAGAGAGTGGGCATACTTGTCTAGTTCCAGTTTTCAGGGGAATTGGTTCCAATTTTTGTCCATTTAGGAGTATGCTGGCTGTAGGTTTCTCGTAGATGGCTTTTATTATTTTGAGGTATGTTCCCCGTATGCCTAGATGTTCAAGGGTTTTTATCAAGAAGGGGTGCTGGATTTTATCAAAAACTTTTTCTGCATCTAATGATATGATCATGTGGTTTTTGTTTTGACATCTGTTGATGTATTTAATTACATTTATGGTTTTACGAATGTTGAACCAGCCTTGCATGCCAGGAATGAAGCCTACTTGGTCATGGTGAATGATTTTTGAGATGTATTGCTGAGTCCTATTTGCTAGGATTTTGTTGAGAATTTTAGCATCTATGTTCATCAAAGATATTGGCCTGTAGTTCTCTTTCTTTGTTGGATCTTTACCTGGCTTGGGTATCAATGTGATGTTGGCTTCATAAAATGATTTGGGGAGAGTTTCCATCTTTCTCAATCACCTGGAATATTTTAATAGGACTGGTATCAGCTCCTCCTTGAATGTCTTGTAGAATTCTGCTGGAAAGCCATCTGAACCAGGGCTTTTTTTTTTGTAGGAAGTTTTCTTATTACGTAATCAATTTCCTTGATTGTAATTGGTCTATTTAGGGTCTCAATTTCTTCTTGTTCCAACCTAGATAGGTTGTGTGATGTCCTTGTGGTTTTCAAGTTTGTTTCCATACAAGTGTACGTAGTAGTCTCTAATGATCTTTTGTATTTCTTCAGGGTCAGATGTGACTTCATCTTTTGTGTTTCTGATTATGCTTATTTGTTTTTTTTTCTCGTTTTTTCTTGGTCAGTCTAGCTAGGGGACCATCGATCTTGTTTATTCTTTCGAAGAACCAGCTTTTGGTTTCATTGATTTTTTTCAATTATCTTTTTGTCTTCTGTGTCCTGGATTTGGGCTTTTATTTTGGTGATCTGGATTCTTCTGCTGAAATTAGGGTTTTTGTGGTCTTGCTTTTCCAGCTTCTTTAGGTGGCTTGTTAGGTTGTGAATTTCTGTTCCTTCCATTTTCTTCATGTGTGTTTGTAGGGATATAAATTCCCCTCTTACTACAGCTTTCAGGGCATCCCAGAGATTTTGGTAAGATGTTTCTTCATTTTCATTTGTTTCCAGGTATCTTTTGATCCCTGTTTTGATTTCGTCATTGACCCAGGAGTTGTTTAGCATCATGCTGTTTAGTGTCCATGTCTTTGTGGGTTTTGGAGGGACTTTTTTGGTGTCAATGTTTATTTTTATTCCACTGTGGTCCGAGAAGGTGTTTGGTAGAATTTCAGTCCTTTTAAATTTGCTTATACTTGATTTATGGCCGAGTACGTGGTCGATCTTAGAATATGTTCCATGTGGTGATGAGTAAAATGTGTTTTCTGTGGTCTTTGGATGGAGTGTTCTGTATGTACCAATTAAGTCCATTTGGTCCAGAGTCACATTGAGGTTCCAGATCTCCTTGCTGATTTTTTGTCCTGATGATCTGTCTAGAGTTGTGAGTGGGGTATTAAAGTCCCCAGTTATGATAGTGTTCGAGTCAATATCTTTCTTTAGTTTTCCAAGAAGTTGCTTTATGAAAGTTGGCGCACCTATGTTGGGTGCATATATGTTTAGGATAGATATTTCTTGTTGATGGATTGAACCTTTTATCATTATGTAGTGGCCTTCTGTATCTTTTTTGATTTTTAATAGTTTGAAGGATATTTTGTCTGAAATTAAGATGGCTACTCCTCCTTTCTTTTGTATTCTGTTCACCTGGAAGTTTGTTTCCCATCCTCTTACTTTGAGTCTGTGGGTGTCCTTTCTAGTGAGGTGAGTCTCTTGAAGGCAATAGATTGTTGCCTGATGATATTTTATCCATTTTGCCAATCTATGTCTTTTCAGTGGTGCATTTAGTCCATTCACATTTAGGCTAATAATTGAAATGCAAGAGTTGATCCCTGTCATAAGGTTCTTACAGAGTTGTTCCTGTTTATTTGTTGTCTTTCTTTGGGTTTTGGAGTTGGTTCAGGTGTGTTTTTAATCTTTTGCCTGTACTCTTGTGAAGAATGCTGATGTTCTTTTTTATTTTTCTTCTGTGTTCAGTACTTTCTTAAGTGTTTCTTGTAGCGGTGGTCTCGTGGCAGCATAGGTTCTTAGGGATTGGATGTCTGGAAAAGATTTTAATTCTCCCTCACTAATGAAGCTTAGTTTGGCTGGGTAGGTTATTCTTGGTTGAAATTGTTTCTCTTTTAGAACTTTGAAGATAGGGCTCCAGGCTCTTCTGGCCTGAAGGGTTTCTGTGGATAAACCTGCTGCTATTCGAATTGGTTTTCCCTGGTAGGTAGTCTGGCCTTTTTCTCTTGCTGCCTTTAGGATTTTTCCTTTCATAGCTACTTTGTTTAGGCGAATTATTATGTGTCTTTGAGTTGGTCTTCTCGTTTGTTGTCTTGCAGGGGTTCTCTGAATCTTTTGTGTTTGAATTTTTTCATCTTTACTGAGATGAGGGAAGTTTTCTTGAATGATTTCATGAAATGTTTGATCCAGTGTGGCTTCTGTTTCTCTTTCTGCCTCAGGAAGCCCAATTATTCTCAGGTTTGGGCTCTTGAAGTGATCATTCATCTCTTGCAGGTTTTGTTCTGTCTTTTTGAGCTTCTTTTCTATGCTTTTGACAGTTTGGGTTAATTCTGTGTTTTGGTCTTCGAGCTCTGAGATTCTTTCTTCTGCTTGGCTGAATCTGCATTCCATGCTTATTAGTCTGTTGTTCATTTCCATCACAGTATTCTTTACTGCTGTCATTTCTGACAACAGCTCCTTCCTATTTTCCTCTTGTCTCTCCTCAATTTTTTTAATTCTCTCCATTATTGTCTTGATGTCTGGGTTTGTTGCATGTAGCCAGTCATTCTGGGGACTCTTCATTGTCTGTGTTCCAGAATCTGTTTTCTCATTGTCTGATCTCCCAGGGGTCTGTGTAAGACCTATATTCTTCTTTTGGTTTTTCTTCATTTGTGCGGTTTTTCCACCTCCCTACTTCTTCCTTCCCTCCACATCACCGTCTTCTTTAATTTTGTTATTCAGGGGTAAAGGGATTGGTTTTACTTCTGTTTGTTCAATCTCCCATTCTTTATGTATGTCCTCTTACTTTGTTCAATTCTGAAGTTGCACTGTAGGTTGGAGGTGGTCCTTTTTGCAGTTTTGAGATGTATTTAAGGGGAGAGCTGTGATTCAAAATCTGTCTGCAGGTCCCGGTATTCGCTGACAGGCGTGTGGATAATGTGGAACCCACTTCCCACTACCCTGGAATCTGTCTGTGCAGTGGGGCTATAGGTTTACTCCCTCAAATAAGATGTGGTTAGCAGAGGGGAGAGAATGGAGCAGATAGTGGGTTGAAGAGGGGAATGGAGAGCTAGAGGAGTAAGGGAGGAAACTATCGAGTATGCAAACAAAAAGAGAGAGAGGCCTATACTGAAACAGATAAAAATGATGGACCACAGCTACAGTTGAACCAACTCTCATACAAACAAAAATAAAACATATAGTGATGCTAACATACCAGCTATCCAACCACCTTATTGGTGTGCTGTTCCTCTATACAAAGACATGGTTTACAGACAGAAGAAAAGAGAAGAAAAGGAAAAGGAAAAGAGAAAAAAAGGGGAACAATACAGTAGGAATAGAATTAAGTCATTAAACTAATAGAATCAATGAAGCACACTCTGAGACCTTTCGTTTAAGTCCAATGTCCTTTCAGGTCTGATTTCTAGTTTTCTTTTCAAGCTGGTAAATTAGTTTGCAGTTAGAGTCAATTGCCCCTGATCTGCTGTGAAGGACAGTTCAGTTCAACCTTCCTTCAGCAGTTTCGTCTATGTCTTTATCAAGCTTCTTTCTCCCGTTTTGGTGTTGTTACCTTGAATCACTGGCAGGTGGTGCTATCTCATCTGCTCGCCCCAGAGGGAGTGGGGCCGGACAGGAACAAGATGGCTGCCTGCCTCCGAGCAGGCAACAGAAGCCCCACGCAGGCGGGCAGGACAATCTCAGACACAGGAGATGTGGCAGCAATCCCAGCAGATCTTCCTTGAAGCGGTTTGGTGTGGATCTCCTCGGGCCAGGTTGTGATGAGCTACCCGTCCCAGAGTGCCGGCGGGAGGGGCGGCGGGAGCGCCGGGCGGGCGGCGGGAGCGCCGGGCGGGCGGTGGGAGCGTGTGTGTGTTTTCAAGTTTCTTGTTGCAATTTATTCTCTGTTGATTCTCTGCTCTGCTGTTCTCTTGGGAAGTATATGATCAGTGTTTTTTTTTTCTTTCTTCTGTGCTTAATATCTTTTTAAATGTCTCCTGTAGAGCTGGTCTGGAAGCTGCATAATCTCTTACAGATTGGATGTCTGGGAAGGATTTTAATTCTCCATCACTGATGAAGCTGAGTTTGGTTGGGTAGGTAATTCTTAGTAAAAATTGTTGATCATTGAGGACTTTGAATATTGGACTCCAGTCTCTTCTTGCTTGTAGAGTTTCTGCCAACAGGTCTGCTGCTATTCTGATTGGTCTTCCCTGGTAGGTAGTCTGACCTTTCTCTCTTGCTGTCTTTAGTATTTTTTTAATGTATGCCTAATTTGTGTAGGCAAATTACTATATGGCTAGGGGTTGATCTTCTCATTTGTTGTCTTGTGGGGCTTCTCTGTATCTCCGTGTTTGACTGGTCACATCTCTGGTGAGATGGGGAAAGTTTTTTTGGATTACCTCCTAGAATACTTGCTCCAAGTTGTTCTCCATTTCCTTTTCTTCTTCTGGGATACCAATCAGGCATAGGTTCAGCCTCTTGATATAATTGCACATCTCTTGTGGGCTTTGTTCTTTCTTTCTGAGTCTTCTTTCTATGTTTTTTACAGATCAGGTTAATTCCATGGTCTGGTCTAGTTCTGAGATTCTTTCTTCAGTTAGATTAATTCTGCTTTCCGTGCTTGACATCTTGTTATTTATTTACTGAATAAAATTTTTTATTGCCAAAATCTCTGTTACAAGTTCTTTCAGTGTTTCATCTTGTCTTTCTTGAGTCTTATTCACTCTTTCCATCCATTCCCTAATTCCTGCCATATTCTGGGACTAGTCATCAGTGATTTCCATTGTTTGGGCCTCAAGGTCTGATTTTTCAGGAGTTTCTCTTTGTTACACTTGAAATTGCCATGGGAAGTTTTGCTGTCTCTTATTGTTTTTGAAAGTTGAATAAGGTAGGAGATGGGGCACTAGGATTCAGAAACTACTTGCAAATTACAATGTTCTCTGGTTGTGGTATGTGTTCCCTGAGACCCACTCCCCACCACCATTCTATATGATGATGCAAAGCAGAAACCAATGCAAAAAACAACTGAACACACACACACAGAGACATACACGCACACCCCAAAACAAACTGGAATAACAGCAAAGTGAAACTAAACAAACAACAAAAACAAAATACCAAGAAAACTGAACACACACACAAATGCCTAGCACAAAGTGAATAGTGAAGAAAAACAGAAAGACTGGGAAAAAAGAAAGAAAAAAGAAATAAATAAATTCAGATTGAACACTCACAAATATATTGACACACACCTTAAACTATAAAAAAATAAATAAACAGAAGAACAAAAGAGCAAAAACAAACCAACAACAACAACAAAATTGAAAGATGAACACTCAGTCACTCACATACACACATAAACAGAAAGCAAAAAAAAAAAAAAAAAAGAGCCGGACTCGGTGGCTCAGCCTGTAATCCCGCGCCTTTGGGAGGCTGAGGTGAGTGGATTGCCTGAGCCTGTGGGTTCGAGACCCGTCTGGGCGGTGAGATCTCATCTCTACAATAAATCAAAAAAATCAGCTGGGCATGGTAGCGTGCGCCTGTAATTCCGGCTACTCGGAAGGCTGAGGCGGAAGGATCGCCGGAGCCCAGCAGGTCAAGGCTGCGGTGGCTGGGAGCGGCCACTGCACTCCAGTCTGAGCAACAGAGTGAGACTCCAACTCAAAAAAAAAAAAAAAAAAAGAGGAAATAATTGGGGGGATGCAGATCAAATCTTCACATATACATTCATGCACAAAGGAAAAATATTTTTAAAATAGATGAACTAAGAAATAGGTAAAAATTTTTAATAATTAAAAAAGGATTCGAATTATATTTAAAAACCTGCCCTCTTGTGGCAGGCTCTGTAATTGTTCCTCTAATCTGGTCTTTCCTGCAGAGCTTCCACCTATTTCACTCTCTCCCCAGTGTCTGGAACAAGGAAGGAGGAGCAGTGGAAGTGGGTGGGGCTGCAGTTTTCCCCTCCCACTCCTGTATGGTCAAAGAGATCTCCTCAGTGGGTAGTGTGGGATTGTTTCTTCCCCTGGTATATATTCTCCAAGTGTGTCCCCACCAGGCCTATCCTGGAATGGAGTTCTCCTATTGTGACTGATGTCCAGGCTCCGCCTGGGTTTGTCCCTTTCAGTTGTCACCCAGCTGTGTGGGTCTGATGTTCAGAGGATTGCTGGAGAGGAGAGGGTTTGAGTCAACCCTGGACTCACCACTGATCTCACTGATCTCTTTGGAGCTCTTCCTTGTCCTTTTCTGGCCACTCCCTTTGTCCTGTGGCTGGATCAGGGCTAGGAGTGGGGTGCCTGAGATTTAGCACTCATCAGGTCCCTCCAAAGTTTGTGCTTTCAGGATATTCCCTCTGGGTCACAATCAACCCCTGAGTAGTTGATCCACCAGTCACAGAGATCGGGTCTGTTGCTCCATGGTGAGAAAGTCGGAGCACTTTCCTGTCCCACCTTCAAGATGGTGGTGGGGTGCCTCTCTTGTCCTCTTTGGTGGGACTCTGCCTCTGAGACCCCTCCATAGCCCCTTCTGCCAGTGCCCTGCCAGGTGCTGAAGTGGTGAGGCAAAACCTGGAGCTGGCAGTCTCTCCTGCTGCAGTGGTGAGGCAGAGTCTGGGGCCATAGTCTCTCCCCACTGTTTCTTCAAAAGAAAACTTTTGTCCCTAAAAAAAAAACAATGCTGGGCTTCTCTGACCTGAGAAAAGCCAGGGACCAAGCAGAGATGCTGCAGCATTAGCTGTTGCACCAGAGACCTGGCCACTTGCTCATGAACCCCACTTAGGCAGTCTCTCCCAGCATTTTCTTCCCAGGAAGGATTTTGTTTATTAAAAAAAAAAGAATGGCACTCAGCTTCTGCATCCTGGTAACCACTAGGGTCCAAACCGAGCAGCTGCAGCACCAGTCGCTGCACCAGGGAAGTCCTGGCTTCTAGCAGTAGTCCGACTGGCTCAGCCGCCATTTTCCCAACCTTCCCGGGATATTTTTCAAAATGGAATTCTATCAGCTTATTAAATGAATAAATGTCAAATAAACAATTCATAGACTTACCAGATGGAAAGAAGAGGGACTTAAGAGCATACAAGACAGTCAGGAAGATCTTTCCAGTAAAAATCCAGCAGAATAGTCATTCACTACAAGATGTATAATTCTGCATCTGCTACATAATCTCTCTAGAGAGTAGTTTTAATAATTGTGGAATACAGTACTAGCAAACTCTTCCGCTGTCAATCTGATTGAACAAGCTATCAATCTAATTTAAAATACGGTGTTTACCAGTAATGCCACATCTCTTTTCTTGATACTATCAGAGCTGAAAGGGTTAAGTTCACAGAACAATACTGAGTCTAAGACAGGCAAATGTTTCTGAGGCTAGATGTTACTTTATTGCAAGTTTACTTCTAGTGCTGCAGTGGGTATGACTGGACATATCAAACTACTTCGGCGTAATTTAATCGCTGATAAAAATACTTCACCATCTGGCTTAATTCTTTCTATTAGCTTCATCAGTTTTCCCAAACTGATAGCAAAGGAGAATCATTTGTGCTGCATTTCCTGATCCCCTGATCACCACACATTTAGTGATTCTTTATTAATGTCTCTCATGGACTGATAATATAGAATATAAAGGAATATAGACAATGTGACTAGTATGATTAGAGAAATATAACTGCCATGAAATGAACAAGGGACCTCTATTTTTATATGTTAGTAGAACATGGTGTTCTGCTTATGGTAGTTTCATGACATCAGTTTTATGTTTGGGATTTTCAGCATTTCTCATCTTTTACTGTATGCCATGTCAGGCAATTAGTAGATTGATTCCAACTGCCCAGGGTGTTTTGAAAATCTAGCCATCCTTATGCTGATGTGTGTCTCCTTTTCCCATGACGTTCTCTTAAAACAGGAAATACCCTTAAATTCTACCCAGTAAATAACACGTGTATCATTTTTCCTTCAGAATACAACTAATATCTTGGTATTGAAATATTTCTTTTAGGATAACTCTAGATTTTAAATATATATTAAATCTCTTTGGTGTAATCTATCCTCTAAATAGAGACACATGCTTAAAATTGGCTAAAAGAGCTTATGAAAATGCATCCAGTCAGATTTGACACTTATAGGGTGTACAAAAATCATAATATCTCAAAAACTAACCAAAAAAGGGAAAGTATTATTGAGTTATTAATACTTCAGGTGAGAGTAATATTACTGAAATATTGTTTTACTGGAAGCAATATCCACAGTATGACAAAAGTAACATCTATAAAAAACCATTCACAACTGTATACACAAAGTAATTTGGAAAAAACACTTTTCTAATGCACTTGATAAATATTTATTCCAAATGGAAGAGAATGTTTACAAAGACATGATACTTAACCCATGAATCAATCAAAGTATCTAAAAGGAGCATATCTCCTTTTAGATACTTTGATTCATGGGATAAGTTCATGATTTTTTTAACAAAATTTTTTTTAATTTTTTATTTTAAAGATGTGGGGTACAATTCAGGATTAAGTATACAAATGTTCATTATGCAGGTACCCTTGTTGATGAGGTGTGCCCCCCCCAGCAGTTTCCCACTACTGCCAATTTCTTTTTTATAGTATTACAATAGTTGTTCAAGATCCACTTATGAGTGAGAACGTGTGATACTCAGTTCTTTGTTTCTGTGATAGTTCGCTCAGTATTATAGCCTCTAAGTCTATTCAAGTTGCTATGAAATTCATGATTCTGTCCTTCCTTATGGCTGCATAATATTCCATCATGTAACAAAATTCTTTTATCAGCTTACTTAGGAGTTTTTATGACCACTGGAAACATTTTATTCAGATGTAGTTTAACATATAATCTAAGTATTTCAGATTTTTAAAAATAATTTCAGGCCATTGTTTTGTTAAGCACAGGCCAGGTCATGTTTTCTTAGCTTTGGCCCTCTCCCCTACCTTAAGGAGATGAATCTCCGTTCTCTCTCTCTCTCTCTCTCTCTCTCTCTCTCTCTCTCTCTCTCTCTCTCTCTCTCTTCTCTCTCTCCACACGTGTTCTCTCTCGTGCGCGTTCTCTCTCTCTCTCTCTCTCTCTCTCTAATTTACATTCTAAACAAATGTATGTGGGTGTCAAGGAACTGAAGACTTCAAAATGCTGTATTCTAAAAAGAAGATCATGGAGCTTAAGCATTCTAGTCCTACTGTATGGAGGCTCCATTTTAGGGTAGAAGAAAGTTCAGTAGACACCCAGGGAGATATAACTGAGAGTCATGGCATAGAGGAAATAAGTGATGAGACTTGGAATCTTTGGGGGAGGTGTACGTATATGGTGAGATTACAAAGGATAATAGAAGGTGTAGCTGTAAGTTTGTTTGAAAACTTGGAAAAAAATAATAATTTCAGGCATTTGGGGAACCTGAGGGAAATCTTGCAATAGTCAAAAAGGGCAGAAAGGTTATTAAGAGTCGACAGTATAGGTTTGTAGTTCAGAGACATAAACCATTACTCATTTTGAACATTGAAAAGATCATGCCAACTTCCATTGGCTGCCATTAGAAAAGAGCTTCTGTTATGCTTCTGTAAGGTAGACTTCAGAAGTGTATTCTGCATGACTATATCCTGTGTGTGCAGCATTTAAAGTACCAGATCATTGTCATTATCATTATTGAAACCCAGATTCCACCATAGAATTTTCATGTTTTAGATTGGTTAACTTAGTTGCTAGCAACACTGAGGTGTGTCAAAAAGGCAGGAGTAAAATAAGTAATGTACAATAAATAATCTATGTGCCTCTTAACTGAACTCAGAATCTTAAGTACTTTCCACATGATATGAACTAGGTCGTATATCTTTCCTGTAGGTATTGTTTTATCCCTTTACCTAGATGGCAAGGTTACAGTTGCACATAATTGCAAACTGAAGGAAAAAATCCATTTAAGAATGAAGACAAACAACCTCATAAGTGTCACTTCTTCATTTTACTTTAAGGACGATAGTGTCCTATTCAAATTTTCATGATCAGTCAGGAAATGGAAAGTGTTGCCATTAGGTACATGGCTTTTGTATGCTGCTCTGTTGGGAAATATATAGACTACTTAATTATTTGTAAGATACTAGGCTAAATGCAGTGATGGATATAATGAATAAAGAGCATGTCTTTTAAGTTGAAATTTTGCATATAAATATATAATGAAAAAGGCATGGTGGAATGGAACTAAATACCTGAAATGGCTCAGTCTCTACACTAGCAGTGTGACATTGGACAAAATGCTCAATATTGTTGAGCGTGAATTTCACTGGTCAAATTAAGATGTAGATGCTAACACACACAGTTCTCTTGTAAAGATGAACTTATGGGATATAGATAAGGCAGTGTGTAATCTATAGATACGTGTTTGGTGGATTTATCCATGTGTTTTTAACGTCAATAGAAAAGGACAATTAGAGAGGAAGAGTATGAAAAACAAGAAGGAAGACAGTAGTAATGAATCAACATTACAAAAAATCTTAGAAGGTATAGTGCAGACTGGGGATTAGTCTTAGTTTTCTAAGAGACTGAACAGGAGAAGATTCTAGAGAAAGCTATAGACTTGTCTAAAAGAGGGTGGGGTATCATTAAAGAAAGTTCCGAATTGGTGGCTTCTACTCATCTCTCTTTGAAATAAGAGTCAAGATCGCAGGAGTCTAAGGTTACAGGGGCGCAAGGTAAGGTGCTTCATAGGCAAATGGAAGAATCAAGGTAATTGTTGAAATATATAAGAGAACAGCTGTTAAGTTTTGTGATGGCCTCTGGTTGTACGTATGTGTAAGGAAGGGGAAGGAATTTTTTAATATTTTCTGTTTGCAAGAGGATGATAGGGAAAGACACAGAAAAGCAAGAAGACAAAGAGATTTAGGATGTTAGCCAAAGGACCCTTGAAGGGATGAAGTGTGTTTTTAGGAAAGGAAGGAATGACTAAAATAAGCCCAGAAACTGGAAGGAATATGTGGATGTCAAGGAACTGAAGGCTTCAAAATGCTGTATTCAAAAAAGAAGATAATGGAGCTTAAGCATTCTAGTCCTACTGTATGGAGGCTCCATTTTAGGGTAGAAGAAAGTTCAGAAGACAGCCAGGAAGATATAATTGAGAGTCATGGCATAGAAGAAATTAGTGATGAGACTTGGAATCTTTGGGGGAGGTGTACGTATATAGTGATATTACAAAGGGTAATAGAAGGTGGAGGAGTAACGGAGACTGTGCGAAATCCTCAATAATATCTGAAATGTAAATGAAAATATGCGTTTTTATATTTATGCAAAGTCACTTTACATAAATGTTAAGGAAAAGCTAATGACAGAAAGAAGAATACAGACAGGGTAGCAAATGGCTGTACCCTTTCATGTTGTAAAGGTTTTGTATAAATTTTAAAGACCTAGGAGAATCATAATACTTTCAGTCTCCAAAAAAGTGAGGAATTCTATGGAATGTTCCTCTTCACTGGGCCGATATGCTAGGAAAATAATGTTCTCAGGAGATAACTGTGTTTCTGACTATTTCGGCAAATAATCATTCTTCTATAATAAAATATTGATGATATTGATAAACTTTTATAATATAGCATAGTAAGACATATTCTTTGTACTTCTGAAAATGTTCTTTTTAGTCATGACAGCAAGAAATTATTTACCCTGTTTTATAACTTACTCATGAAGAGGTCAAATAAGCATTTAATTATACTGACTCATAGTAACACAACATTAATTAAGTCGATGTAATGGCATTAACATTTGCTTCGTTTTGTTACCCTCTACGTCCAGTTGAGACATTGGTTGCCATGGACAAAATGAATTCTTGACATGACATGTTTCTTTGCATGACAACTTTTGTCAAAGAGTTTTGCCTCTATTGTCAATTGAGTTTTACCTTCGGATTTGAAACATTCATTGGCACAATAGAATGGTTTCCCTGTCATTTTCCCATGAACCTCTTCTAAGATAGTTAAATCCTTCTTCAAGGGGCAGCAACTCCATAGATTTCGAAGTGAGATCAACATGCAGATGAGATGTTTAGATCACATTGAAAAGTAATAAATTAGGCTCCTCGTCATTCTTTCCCAAGAGAGGAAAACGGCAGGCAGCAAAGCCAAGGAAAGAAAACACCAGTGAAAAAATACAGAAACCCAGGGAACAGCAGGTAGGAGAATTAGTCACGGTTGCTCTGGAGTATAAAATTTTACCTACACTGTACTGCCAAAAATATTAAATGATTTAACATGACATGTTATTCTAGCTTTACAAAATATGGGTTTCTAGGATTTCTTCCTCTTATGCCCCTGTGTTTTCCTGACTTTTTTTTTTAAACCTGGCTCCAGTTTCTTTAGATATTGGTAAGGAATAGCATTTGGAGAGCGCTTAGCCAAGATTTACCCACATGAGACCTATTGACCTCGATCAAGACCACAAGGCACAATCCCCAGTCCTTACTTACTCTGAAAATCAACTTGATATTTCCAGACATATTTTCATCTGGTTTTGCTATTCCACATATGAGAACTATTTCTCTGAAATGTAGGATTTATTTCTATTAATTATTATTCAAAAATATATCCTGAGAAATAATTGTAACTAAATACCAAACAAATGAAAACAGATGGTAATGTAATCTAGAGAAAGAATTTGACCCAGGGAGTTAAAAAAAAAAAAAAGAAATACACACACACACACACACATATATGTATGCAGAATTTTCTTTAATTGCCTTCAGAAAGACAACATCAAAAGTGATTTAAATAAGGTTTGTTGGTATCCTCTCAGTTTTAAACATGTTTATATTCCTAAAGTAAGTCATCTATAAAGATATTGGAGAACTTAAATAGCAAAAATAAATGCGTTTTGTTCACTTAACTAAAACATATGGGCCCATATTAACAAGCCAAACTGAAGAAAAGATTTAGCAAGTGAATTGGAAAAATAAAACATCTGGATGATAAAAGTGAGTCTGAGAGTTAAAAAGAAATTTTTGAATAACTCATTAAAAGTGTCCTTTGGTTGTTAGGAAGTTTACAACTGTTGTTGCTATTGTTCTAGCACTGTCTTTGTAGACTTTGTGTGCCCAAGATCAAAATAATTGGTCAATTGCATCAGCTTCTTTAACAATGCATCTAGAAACTGAGTAGTCTCTGATGACAAGGCCTTTCACCATGTTAAGAGGAAGTTCCTTGGCTCTCATTATCATCCACTAAAAAGGTCCTGATTTGGGGGCCTACTCTGGAAAAGTAGCCCTCCAAGTGCTCAAGGTGAAGAGGTAAGGTCAAGTTCACCAGATTTTTATCACTCAAAAGTACCTCTGCCTGAAAAGCCTGGTCCAAGTTCGACATAAGGCAAGGTACTCAACCCCTCCCGAATTCCCTTTTCAGCACAGATTACCCACTGCACTTATTGCACCAGATGGATTCTTGAAAAAGTATTGCAATGTAATCAGGCATCAAAGTAAAAATGAATTTTATAAACAGCACTAAGTCTAACTACATTTTCAAACCACTTTTGGCACGTTTCTTTGCTCCTCTATTCATTTTGCCGGCAGTCATCAATTTAAAAGGTTATGTGAATGTGCATATTTTTTTCTAATGTAACATTTACAGAGAAAGCACTTATGTAAATAAACCTTTGGAAAATGAAGTTGTTATGGTTAAAACACAAATGTAGGCATATGCCTAGGAAAATACTGCTCTTTTCTTTAATACTATGTTAAGCAAAAGTTATTTGAGTAAATTTCACATAAAAATTGTATACATACATTCAACATTATACACACTCAATTTTCCCCAGTATTATTTTTTAAAAGTGTGTGAGTGCATTGAGACTGAAAATATCATAATTTTTTTGGTCCAAAGCTTATTAAGAGCAGACATTCCTTCATATCTTTATAATGTATTTTTAATGTTAGGACGCCAGAGCGAAACCTGGCTGCCTGTTTTACTCTGCTGTATAATTCCACAGGTATTGACGTGTGTCACCTGAGTTGCAACCAGATTTGGCCAACTCTTTGTGCTCACCAGGGAAGAAGCAATCTTCAGTTTTCACTAGGTGGTAGAAATAGACCATTGGCATAAGAATTTATTTTTAAAACTAAATAAGAGAATTTTCTGCCTGGGGACTTTACCACTACTGTTCTCTAGTAATTTGAATTATTGAATGGACTAAATAAAAGCCATTGCTATTCTTCTCTTTTTGCCCAGACAAACCACCTGAAATGCAAGTTGATTTTTTTTTAAATTCTTTTATCCCCTCAGCTAGTTAAGATTTATCCTTGAATGTTATGTTCCATGCACGCTGCATGGAGTGCTATCACATATTTATCTAGCAATCTCTAAAAAAAATAGAGAGCTTTGAAAGAAAATACAGACTACAAAACCCATAATATTTGCCAAACTATTAAACATGATGTGCAATTGTGAGACCGTTTGTGGAATTGAGAGGACTTCACAAAAACTAAAACTTTTCATTTTTATGAAGTCTTTTCTGATCAATGGCTTTATAAAGTCATTCTCACTGGGTCTGCATAGCAGCAGAATATATGAATGGAAACCAGAAAAATTCATGTAACCATTTGATAATATTCTGTGCACAGTTGGGTTTTTTTTCTTGATTTTAATTTTTATTTTAGATTTGGGGGGGGACATATTTGTTAAGCACCTACTAAGTGCAGGAACATGATTTGGCAACACTGCAGATTATATTATCAATTTCTTCACCTGCTAGTTCAATATTAAAACCTCAACTCGTGGAAGTTTTTCTTGTCAACCAGCTCCCTTACCAGCTAGGTGAAGTCTAACTTCCGGTTGCCACGTTCGTATCTATGTTATTGCACTAGCTCCCTTGGCTTATAATTGCTTAATGCAATTACATCCCAAACTAGAAGGTTTTTCCTTGAAGTCAAAGATTCTGCCTTTTCCCTATTGTACAGAAACTAGCACAGTGAGAGAACACTGAATGAATAAATGAATGAATGAATCCAATGAATTCAGTTGAATAAGTACTGAGTGAATCAAGACACAGCCAAGAATTTTATAATCTCATAAAGCAGATAAGTGCAGAGATTAGAACAATGTAAGGTAGAATTTAACAAATAGCTAAGAAGAGTTGAATAATTATCGAGTAGAATTATAGAAAATGTACATTTAAGCGGTCATAAGGAAAGATAACTTTGGCGATCAACTTTAAAGGTTAAGGGGTGTTCAATAAGAAGACAAGTCTTGAGGGTTCAGGGAAGACTCATAAGGAAGAACAGGGATGGGTCAGAAGTAAAATAATGGTTACCAGACAAGAAGGAGGCGTCTCATCGTGACTAAACCTGCAGTCTCTGGGACCAGTCTGCTGAAGTTCAAATTCGAACAGTGCCAGTCTCTACATCTATGACCTTGGGCACATCGCCTAACATCTTCATCTTGCTGGGGTTTTTGGTTTTTGGGGGGAAGGGGTGCTATTTTCCTATCCATAAATCAAAGATAACAATAACGATCTTGCAGAATTATTGTGAGGATTAAATAAGCCCATACATATAAAATCCTTGACACAAGATGAACATTGTAAGAACTGCTTAATACTTCTTTTAGGTATTCATAAGCAGCCCCATCTCACTAGCATGGAACGTATGCACAGGAAAACAATGGTCTATAGACCTTGAAAGAAGTTGTGGCCCTACAATGGAGGATATAAAATTCCAGAATTATGGGGATCGCACTTAATTTGTAAACACAATAGGGAGATACATGGTTGAACTGTGTTTTAAGAGCATCAATGGGCAATGAGAAGAGACACAAGTACAAAGGGTCTGGTGGAGACAAGGAGGTGTGTTAGAAGGCTTTTTTAGAACTCTAGTTGAGATGAGAAATGAAAAACTTAACTGTAAATTAAGTTTACCACAATCCATGACACTTATAAACCATTAGCAAACAATTTTCCCTAAAGTATCTTAGTATATTCACAGGTTAGACCATTGAAGCCAAAGAAAATATCTATTACTTTATAATAAAATATCAAAAAGGCAGTTATATAAACAAAAAAGATACCTATTTGACATAGCAAATGACATAATTTCCAAAGTACATGAATGAGTTTAGAAAGTGAGACGTTTGCTATTCATTGGCAATGCTTTCTAGTTAGCATTAACATTAATACTACAGGACTTAAGAATATTTTGCTACTCAAAAAAATTTTAAAGTTTCAGCAACTACAAACATGACTAACCCATTGACAGTGAACTAGAATTCAGTTTCCTGACAACACTCTTCCATTTCTAATTAAAGGCACATTAGTAAGATAAAATATTAAAATAAATGTGCCATGTATTTCATCCTAAATATTCTTTTGGAAATTGGCATGCACACATTAAAATAAGACATTTGATACTATCATTTTTACAATTATTTTTGTTGTTTTGTTTTTCTTTGACTTTCAGATATGAGAGTTAAACCCAGTGTGGAAGAGTCTAATTGGAAGATGGATGGCTTTTATCAAATCATGATACAAAATCTACTTAATCACAGAAATTTAGTAAAAGCTTTCTTCCTCTCTGCTAAAACTATATTATTGCCTGAGATAATTATATGACACATTTGCATATTCGATCCATGGTCGTTTAAAAAACTACCTCAAGCCGGGCTCGGTGGCTCAGCCTGTATTCCCGCACTTTGGGAGGCTGAGGTGAGTGGATTGCCTGAGCCCGCAGGTTCTAGACCCGCCTGGGCAATTTAGTGAGACCTCATCTCCACAATAATTCAAAAATTAGCCGGGCGTGGTAGTGCGCGCCTGAAGTTCCAGCTACTGGAAGGCTGAGGCGGAAGGACTGCCAGAGCCCAGCAGGTCAAGGCTGCAGTGGCCAGGAGCGGCCACTGCACTCCAGTCTGGGTGACAGAGTGAGACTCCAACTCAAAAAAATAAAATTTTTTTTTTAATTTTTAAAAATAAAAACATAAAAAGCTACCTCAGTTGTTATGTGAAGTTTCCATTTAACACAAAATCCCAAGGCAGCTTTAAAATAACTTGGAATTGTTTTTTTCAGTATAATTGCGTTTGTTTTCGAAAATGTAAATTTTAAAAATTCTGTTTGGAAAATAAACTTCTCAAAAACTGAGAATTAATTGGCAGCAACAGAGCATTCATCAGCCCTCCTGATATATTCCAGGAATTCTTACCAGAGCATAAAAACCACAGTTAGGGGAGGCAAGCCTATACTGACAAGTATGTTAATAATACTAGTTATTTCACCTACTTTTAATCAAGCTAGTCTCTGGTCCTGAACTTCTGAGTCTATTTTCCAGTTAATTGTCATGTTGGGAGGTTCTCTCCTATTCCTTCACTAATAGCCATCTTTAATAAATCTATTAGTGTTGCAATCTTCTTGAGTTAGTTGCTCATGAACTTAAACCCAGGCTATTGAAAGAAGTCTTCACTTTATAATCATTATCAGTTGAGAAGATCCTGGCCTCATACCAGCAATTCTTTTTCTTTTAACTTGTTTTTCTTATTTGACTTCCATATTTCCATTTTATGTGCAGAAGATATCCCATATACCAAAAATCATCTAGCATTCTATTTAAACATCTGTAAGGAATGCATATAAACAAAACATCCCAAATTGACTTGTGTTGCTTTCTTACTTGTAACTAACTAGCACAGATGTTAACCACTTGAAGTAATTATACAATAGACCAAGTCAGATGAGCTAAATGTTCCTTTAGAACTACACAGTGCTTTTATGAAAGCTTGTTTGTGTTTTTAATCTACCTAAAGTTGCCATAGAAAATAAAAATACAGGGCACCCAGGTAAATTTGAATTTCAGATAAACAACAAATACTCTTTGTGTATGTGCTGAATATTTCATGCCTTGTATTTTTATCTGCCAATCCTACATAGAAAGCACATCCATTTGCCAAAGGAAAACAACATTTTTAGAGTTTTCAAGTGCCACTGTCTAAAACAGATATTCAATATCATATTGTAAAGAACAAAACTAACCCATTTTTACAACTTCTTATATTATGAAGTTGGTCATTTAAATTTTCTTCTAAGTTTTTGTTTTAATGTTTGGTCATATTTATTTGGCAAATCCTGTGCAGTGAGGAAAGCTAAAAATGATAACAATTTAAAGAGGCATCCAGCTTAAAAATCTCTGACCTTAGGGTAAACTAGTCAAGTAGTTACCACTAATAAGACTCTGTTAACTTGAATGTGTTTCATTAGATCATCTGAAAGCAAGAAGACAGAAACAGAAGCCCAGATGGCTAGAGCAGAGTAAGGGAATTGGTGCGTACACAAAAATGTTGCCAAAAAGAAGAAGAAAAACATAAACAAAATAGTAGACAATTCACATAGTGATGCTGATTAAACATTCATTTGTTCAAAATATCACATTCCTGCAGTACTCAATTTTCAGCCTCTCAACCTGATAGAATAATCATTCTTGTGCTACTCATCTATAATCATAAATTAATAGTCTTTTATGGATTGCCAAAGCACAGTAATATATGTTGACTGAGTGTTGATTTCATCAAATTAGTCAGGTATTGGGTACCTTAAAGTATTCAATTTGTCCAAACACGCTACTTTTGAATGACATATCAATGTGTAGAAAGTCAACTGAAGTAAGGAATTAAGATATTCTTCACTAGTTTAGAATGGACAAATTCTGTACAATGGATTTGACATCCAAGAACTGGAAATATTACTATCATTTATAAGTGGAAAAAGGATAGTTTTAGCAAAGAAAAGCATAGGTATATCTCATTTATAAATATAGATGTCAAAGTTTAAACAACAGATTTACAAACTTAATCCAAAATAATATTTTTAAATATTCCATGTCCTAGTTTGGCTTATTTTAAAATGCATTTTTAGGAATACAAATGTGCTTTAACACTGAAAATATATTAAAAACACATGAATAGTTTAAAGGGGAAAAGGCACAAGGTCATCTAAGAGATGTGTACGTTTTATAAAATTCAACATTTCTTCACATAAAACTAAGTATAGGAGGGAGCTTCTTAGCCTGCTAAAAGATAAATATTAGACAGTCTACCTCAAATACCCTCTCAATGGTAAAACATTAAATGTATGACCTTCAAAATTGGGAATAAGTGAAGGGTGACAACTATCACTACTTTTATTGAGGAGTAAAAAAGAGAGAGAGAGAGACAAATATCTGTGTAGAAACATTTTCATTATTGAAAGGCATTTAAGAAGACTTAAACTTTAAATATGCAGAGGGATATTCCATGTTCAATTATATAATAACCCAATATGTAAAAAATAATGTAAATATACTCTCAATTTTCAGCACTTCTCCCTTTTTAACTTTATCTTAGCCCCCCATCATCTTTTGCATTTGTCTAACCTTCTAACCGGTCTCCATGTTTCTACCCACAGCCTCAAACATGTCAATCTCTCAGTAGGTTCACATTTTCCAAGTAAATGCTGAAATTCTTAAAATTCCCTACAAGATGCCCGCATATCTGAGCCCACAATTACCCCTCAACTGTATCTGCTGTCATTCCCTCCCCTCACTCTGCTCCTGATGTGATGGCTTCCTAGCTTCTCCTCAAACATACCAGGATCCTTCCTGCGCTGGTTGTTTCCTCTGCACCACAAAAGCAGTCAGCTACTTCAAGTCCTTGCTTAAACTCTTTCTCAGAGAAATCAACCCCGACAACTATAATTTCAACTGATTTTCTACTACAAGCGTCTCCCATCTCACTTTAATTTTCTCAATGGCATGTTACCTCCTTCGTGCTACATAATTTTCTTACATATTATGCTTCTTTTCAGTCTCTGCCCTGTTAAGAACTTAGCCTTCATAAGGGCAGGGATTTTTGCTGCTGTTAGTTGTTGTTTTATTATTGGACGCATAGCACGGTAGGCGGTCAATAAATATTTGTTGAATCTGACATAAATTAAGTGTAATCTAGACTACAATGAGATAGAAATTATTAATTAATTAATCAAATCATTTTGTAATTATCACATATGCTCACTGGGATGGCAACAAAACTTAAAAAATATAACAATCTGGGGAGGATATAGGCCATCCAGAATCTTATGTATTGCTGTTGAGATTGCACATTTGAACATTTTTTGGAAAACCTGTTGATACTATCTCATAAAGTTAAATGTTCATGTGTCCTGCAGAACAATAATTCTGATTCTGCCCTATGTAAAAACACGAGAAAAACTCTCCTATATACGTACAAGAGCACACATGCAAGAATAGTCATAACAGAATGATTAATAATCAAAAATGGAAACTACACTGATGGACTTTGACAAAGGAATAGTTAAATTAATGGTGTGATATAAGGTAGGTGGAGACCAAATGTGACAGATGGAAGTCAGACAGCCAGACTCTTCAGAGGTGAAAAAATACACCCAAGCCAGATTAGAGTGGAAAGAGCAGGTTTATTAAATGTGCTGCAAGAACCATCAAGCAGAAGAATGATGAAAGAGCCGTCTACACTGAGCCAGGGGCTCTAAGTGTCTTCCCATTGGAGCTCAACCTTCTTTATGGTTAGGGTGAGTTTTGAGATCCCCATCATACATTAGGGTTCCCACCATGCAAATAAGACAGTTCTGATTTGATGATGTTTGACTTTTATGTTTGATCAGTTGAAGGTTAACACAAGGTAGCTCTTGTATAAAATGGCTTCCATATTTTGTTTGCTAAATCAAATACAGCAAAGCAGTTAAAATTAATGAAATACAGCTATTTGCAAAAGTATGGATGCATCTTAAAATATAATGCTACATAGAAAAGTTCTTTAAGACTACATCAAATATGAAACTTTTATAACTCTCGGCAGAAGCAAAATTAGGCATATATTGCATTTGACTTATATACAGATGTCAAAAAACTACATATAGATGTTTGTGTGCACATATATGTGTGTGTGTGTGTGTAAATAAACAACTGCCATAGTTTTCTCTGATAGAAAAGTGGGAGGATGGGTCGGTGAAGTGTATACGAGTATGCAGTCTATTAAGTATTAAGCTCACGAACTTGCTATAGTATGCTTTTGTTGGCAGCACTGTACTTGGTAATGTTTCACAAACTTAGTATATCAGTGTCTCACAGATGTGTTCACATCGACATGTGGTGGTATCTTGCTGAGTAGTGTTCATGATTGTTGTTGATGTTCTTGTGTGCCATTATGAGAATATTGGAACTTGAATTAGGACAATGAACAAAAATTAAATTTCTTGTTAAACTTGGCAAGAGTGGAAGTGACATCAGGGTTAATTCAAGTGCATGGGGATAATGCCTTGAAGAAAACAGCAGTGTACAAATAGATTAAACGTTTTCCTGAGGGGAGAGAAAGCATCACTGATGAAGAGAGGTTAGGACAGCCAATGGCCAGCAGAACTGATGAAAATATTGCAAACATATGTCAAATTGTGCATCCAAATAATCAGCTGACTGTGAGAAGCACAGTAGACCAAATAAACATTGATAGAGACACAGGAAAATTTTAACTGAAAATCTTGGCATGAGAAAGGTGTATGCAAAAATGCTCCTGAAGGAGCTCTTGCATCATGACAATGCACCAGCTCACACAGCAATGTTTGTGGGGGAGTTTTTAGCCAGTAAACAAATAACTGTATTGGAACACCTTCCCCCTCACCTGATCTGGTCCCCAATGACTTTTTTCTTTACCCAAAGATAAAAGAAATATTGAAAGGAAGACATTTTGATGACGCTCAGGACATCAAGGGTAATACAATGATAGATCTGATGGCCATTCCAATAAGAGTTTCAATATTGCTTTGACAGGTGAACTAAGCACTGGCGTCCATGCATAACTCCCCAAGGGGAGTACTTTGAAGGTGACTGTAGTGATATTCCACAGTGAGCTATGTAGCACATTTTCTAGGATAAGTTTGTGAACTTAATTGTCATATCTCATAGACACAAGTTCTGTTAACATTTTAGTTATTGAATTGTGTGATGGGTTCATCTATGTTTATTACACTATTTTACTAGCATATGTTATAGATATGATGTATACATATTTTAAGTATATCAAATATAATAGTTACATGTTTAAATTTTATATATTTGAATACAGAAAAAATAATAAAGGAAAAAAGAACTGTAAAATGCCCACAGCACTGTTTTGCATGCTCTCAAAATGAGTTTGGATGTATTCGTGCTATAAAATAATTGCAAATCCAGCTTCCTTTTCAAAATTCTCAGTGATTCTTTGGTGCCCAGGTTTATGGTCATTGATTAATCCCATATTCTGTGGTTTGGGATATATTCTATTTAGAGTTACAATCTTTCAAGTTCCTTTAGGAAATCTCAGTTCAGCTTTGAGATCCAAGTTTACTAGTTAGGTGTTTCGCTTTGCTGTTTGGATTAGCTGAAATGACTTTCTTGAATTAGCGTGACATAAAGCAAAGAGGAAAAAAGAAAAAGTAGTCTGAAAAGGTGTTCTTTCTAACCAGCTTGACCATGGTACACACTTGCAAAAAAGTTCATCTGTGTTTACTCTCAACCTAAACCCTCCTATTACACTAATGAGGGATAGTCTGTCATATTTCCTGATCCTACCAATTGCGGAGATGGAGCTAAGAGTCTGGCCACAGTAATCAGTGGCTGTGAAGGTTTTGTGAGAGGCATCTTCTTCTGTGAGGCAGATAAAATGCCTGGAATGAAGGTTTGGGGGTTTTTTGGTTTTTTTTTTAAAGTAAAGCTTATTCCCATTGCATTATATATTTTGATGTATTTCTAATGTATTCCTTTTCAAAACATCTCTTTGCTAGAGAGAGGGAAAGACAGAATGAGCAACAGTTGCTTTTTTATGCACACCAAGTGTCCATTTTTAAAATTCTTAAAAATGCAGCAGAGCCATTTAAAAAGAGCAAGTAACATGGTTGCTTTAAAAAAAAAAAAAATATATATATATATGTATATTCTTTGTAGCCACATTTACCAGTCTCAAGATATGCAGATTACACAATACACAAATTTGGTGTTAGCTAGCTTCTTTCAAACCTGGCTAATACAAAGATATCAAATCTATCTCTTTAAAAATCAAATGTGGATTTCTTAATACAGAGGCAACACTTCTACTGCAACTATTCAACAGGATTGCATTTTACATCAAGATATATTTAAGACATTAAAAATTTTCCACTGAACAACATTCTCTGGATCCACAATAGTTTGTTGTTGTTGTTGTTGTTTTATTGCAGTTTTGAGGCAGTCTCACTCTGTCATCCAGGCTGGAGTGTAGTAGCATGATTATGGCTCACTGCAGCTTCAACCTCCCAGGCTCAGGCAATCCTTCTGCCTCAGCCTCCCGGGTAGCTGAGACTTTGGGCACACGTCACCACACCCTGATAGTTCTTGATTTTTTTGTAGAGAAGGGGTCTTGCTATTTTGTTTAGGCTGGTCTTAATCTCCTGGGCTCAAACAGTCCTCCCACCTTGGCCTCCCAAAGAACAATAGCTTCATAAATTATTAGTGAGACATGTTTTTTTCTTCACTTTAAGCCCTCTCTTTTACTTTCTGTAAGTACCTTAGAAATTTCCAAGTAAGTGTGACTTTTGCCTTGCCTGTTGAAGCCAAATTATTTTATGCACTTGAATTATAAATGGAAGGGTTTATCAATTCATTTATTTGTGTTCAAATGCAGAAATCATTGAAATTATTCTATACTTGTAGTCTATGATTGCTCTTTTGAGTTCCACTCACCTCTGCTTTTGAAGTCATTGTTGACTAGAGATGAAAAAAGATATATGTCCCATTAGCTAAATCAATATTTATATTCAAGAAAAATATCTAAAATAATTTTTTAAAGACCCGTGATCACATGAAAATAAGTCATTTCTGGTCATTTATTTTCCAAAAGAGTTTGGCTTTTATATTTATGTAAGATTGCCTTCTTGCTAAGTCTTCACTCCAAGACATTTCACCCTGAAATTCCTCAGTGTTTGCTTTTGTCATTTTGGAGGAGTAATTTGATCCACTGTCATTCATCTGAACTGCCTTGCACCTTTGTTAGTGTGCAGTCCATAACTAGACCCGAGTATTTGTTCTTTAAATGTTATAAAATGGCTCTTCCGTTCACCCTCAGGGAGTGCCATTCATCATACCATCAATGGCCAATGCTCTGAAAAACCATTCGTTAAATGAGAGGTCTAGAAGGAAGTATTGTCCTTCTGGCTTCAAGTGTATGGCTTTTCAGACCTTACCATGAAAGGAGCACATTTGCAACAACACTTAAAAAAAAAATAAAAAAGGAGCCGGGGTCAGTGGCTCAGCCTGTAATCCCGCGCCTTTGGGAGGCTGAGGTGAGTGGATTGCCTGAGCCCGCGGGTTCAAGACCCACCTGGGCAGCGAGACCTCATCTCTACAGTAAATCAAAAAATCAGCCGGGCATGGTAGCACATGCCTGTAATTCCGGCTACTTGGAAGGCTGAGGCGGAAGGATCGCCAGAGCCCAGCAGGTCGAGGCTGCGGTGGCCGGGAGCGGCCACTGCACTCCAGTCTGGGCGACAGAGTGAGACTCCAACTCAAAAAAAAAAAAAGGAGGGAGGGAAGAAGAGGCATGGAATGTATCATCTGAAAGCTTAGAGGGAAGATAAGGAGCAGCATGAAGACAAAAGCAAATGCTTCCAACCAATGCAATAAGGAAGGAAAACCTCAGAGATGAGTTGTGGCTGAGAGCTGTGTCTATCATTACTCTCAGAATACGCATCTTTCTTTCTTTCTTTCTTTCTTTCTTTCTTCCTTCCTTCCTTCCTTCCTTCCTTCCTTCCTTCCTTCCTTCCTTCTTTCTTTCTTTCTTTCTTTCTTTCAGTTGGAGGCTCATTCTGTCTCCCAGGCTGGAGTGCAGTGGCATGCTCACAGCCACCGCAGCCTCGACCTGGTGGGCTCAGCCTTCCAAGTAGCTGGAACTACAGGCGTGCGCCACCACACCCGGCTAATTTTTTGATTTATGGTAGAGACGAGGTCTCACCAAGTTGCCCAGGCGGGTCTCAACCCCCTGGGCTCAGGCAATCCTCTCACTTGGGCCTCCCAAAGTGCTGGGATGACCGGCTTGAGGCACTGCACCTGGCCTCATTTCTTTTTTTAACCAAAATATTAAGCCCTTTGGAATATTCCAAAAGCACAAGGATCTAAAATTGATCCTCACTCTTGAATTCAGCGATTAGCATTTCATGAGCTTCTGCCTCCTCTCGGTGAATCTTCCCTTACTAACATTAGTTATCAAGACACTTGGCATTTCTTCGCAGCATGCATGAGTCACACCACAGACACTTTTATCCTCCAAATAAATGACTATTGAGCTTCGAATAAAACATGCCTCTTTTATTTCAGTCTCGAATCTGTGAGTGTGTGCCTCCTCCCTCTTGGTTTGTTGGCAGACTGCCTTCAAATGATAGCTCATCCTCTCATGCATTCCAGGCTGAAAAAGAAGAGACCAAGGGTTTATCTTGGGAAGCATCTGTCCCTGAATGGAAAAGGATTGAGAAAGAGGTGACATTTGATGTGTGAGAGTTTTGGGGGCCCCCAAGTCACCTCAATTAGGCTACATTTTGAAAAGATACTATGTTCCAAGACATTTCACAAAAGTACTTGTCTGATATAATTAAATTTCCTAAAATAAAATGATTTTTATTTCACTGAAACATGTGCCAAGCAGAAAGCTTATTTCTTTAAAAAAAAAAAAAAAAAGGAAATACCTTAGTCAAATAAGAATACTACATTTTGACTATTTGTTGGCTATTATGATCTTACATATCTGCTATCTTGGTCCTACACAAGGAATCTCTACCCCAGAAGGTGGGTAGAATAATTGTTTTTATCTCAGTTTATAGATGAGAAAACAGAAACGGGGAGTCACTTAAGTCACACTGAGAGTCACTGGTAGAATCATAGTAAGAACTGAAGTCTCCTGAGTTTTCAACCAGGACTATTTTGTTTACTTATTCACTCACTGTCATAGTTTGAGTGCCTGTTAGGTACCAGATGCTATCCTGGGTATACAAATAACGCTAGATTGTCTTTCATTCTATTGCTAACTGTGTAGAAATATGTCAATGTGCAATGTATAAATGTTACATATATCAATTAAGTAAAAAAAATTCCACTGATACTACCAATAGTATCATCCCATTTTTATTATTGTTTATCACCATTATTGACCCAATCTACCAATATAATCAACCACATTTTAATTACACTAAATTGTAGGCACCACAAGAACAGGAACTACCATCCACTTCTTCATTATTTATGCTTCTAGGAAATGTCTAGCAGATAGTAGGACTTTAGAAAATGCATTTAGATGGGGGAGACACACTTCATCCATAAGGGTACCTGATCTCAAACCAGGTGAAGTCGGAACCAAAGTGAGGCCCAAACACTACCAGTAAAACAATCGTTTTTATAACTAACCCTGAATTGAACCCCACAACTTTAAAAGAAAAATAAAAAACACTTGGACAAAATGGAGTTTTAGCTTCTCTTGCCTCACTGATGCTTGTTCACTGAGCTCCAGACCAGTCAAGCTCACCTAAAGTTGACGCCCACACAATGAGAGAACAAGTCAAAGTCATCATTGGCATAATCCTTCCATCACCGCACCCTCCCCAGCACCTGCAGAATCTCCTCTTCCTCGGGCCTCAGCTCTGGTTCCCAAGTTGCTAAGACCCTTTTCCTAGATTAAATCTCAAATGATAGTAGTAGGTATTGTACTGGAATGTTTATATTGTATTTTATCATGGGGCTTTTGGAAAGTTCCAAGATCAATGGAGTACATCCCTGAAGTCAAAATTTCAAATAGAAGCTAAGAATAAATGTCTGAGAAAAGAAGTCACACCTCCTTACCACCACCAGTCCATTAAAATCACAATTTACAAGACACTGCTTCTTGATTCATCTGACTCTGGTCCTCTGCTGAACATTTGTATGGGTTAAATCATCTGGAAATCGATGCTGCACTAACTTTAAAACCAAATACTTCCTTACATACAGGAAAGACTTTCCATAGGAAAAAAATATACATATTTCTTTTTAAAATGCATTCATTCCTGGACATTCTCCTTATTTGATTGTTCCACATTTTTTAAAGTTCTTACAGGTGTAAGGATCTACCACATTTACTTTGAATGAAAAACCATCACTCCGGTCAATGTAAAGGCAGCATATGTTTGAGGCAGGTAAGTCAGAAGGACAGCCATAGAGTCAGGCTTCCATTCCATTGTGTAGAGTTTTGTTACCAGGAGACCGCTGCCAAATAACGGGCATATTTCCTAGCACCCTTGGCACGTCACTGGAACCACGTGACTGGTTTATAGCCAATGTCAGCAGAAGTAATATGTAACATATCCCAACTGAATTGATGGGGTGAGCCTTTTTCAGCTTCTCCTTGCCTATCTACGAACAAAATTCAGAAGAGAATCCATTGATTTAAAGAAGAACAGAGCCCCAGGATGGAATGAGGTTGAATTTTTAAATATGGGGGCAATTCCTTCAGGTCTCCTCCCACTGTGGGAGCTTTCCTGTCCTCTCAATAAATCCTGCTTTCTCACTTTCTGGCTGTCCACGTCCTCATTCCTCCTGGGCATGAGACAAGAACCTCGACCCAAAGAGCTGTAACCTGAAGAGCTGCAGATGATCGTCAGAGCCGAAGAGTCACGCACCCCAGAGGCTGGCTTGTCAGCTGATGGAGCCAGCTGGACCAGGAGAGCTGCCGGAAGAAGGTGAGACTTTGAAGCTGACACATCCCAGGGGCTAGGCTTGACAGCCCACTGCACCAGCAACACTCTCAGGGCCTGGATTGCCAGCACATTAAAGCCAACACTTCTGGGGCTAGGCTTACCAGCCCCTCGACGACCCTCTCTGGGGCTTGACTGACCAACCCATTGAGCTGACACACTCTCGAAACCCAGTCTGACCTGAAAAATCCACATCAGTTTTGGCACCAAACATGGGTCTCACCTGAAGAAGTTGCCTCAACTGACCCAGAAGAGCATACAGAATCGAGCTAAAGATTGTAAAAGCTAAGTGCCACTACTTACTGCCTGTAGATCTCCTCCTGATGGTTCTACCTACACTTGCTGCCTTTGTTTTCATCTTGATTTGTACCATTAGATGTCTCTGTCAAGAACCCCTTAATCCTGAGCATCCATGGGTTTGTTTTCTTCCCTAGAAGTCTCCCTCACAAGAACAAGCAAAATGCCTGCTCTATCTTGCTTCCTGTTCTTGGTATCATTAGTCCTACTTCTTATAAACACCCTCCATGACTACACGGCTAAACAGGTGGCTCAACAGAGTAATTATTCAAACGTTGGGTATGCTCACGGCAGCTGGCGAAATGTGGAGAAACACGTGCATTATTAAATGAAACTCATTGTTTCCATATTAACACCCAAATAAAAGAGACTTTACGGGTTGTAAAACAATAATAAAATCACTGACTCTTTACAAAAACAGACAGTTTCAGGACCCAGTTGGTTATAATCTTTTTTATCCTCTCTAGGGATTTACAGTTTATGGACATGGGTTTTTCCCTTAATAGCTCCTTTTGTTGTATTGCTTGTGTTTGGTCCATGTATATAGTTAACCTTCTTGTAAAGTTTGTTTCTTCTTGCCTGGAGGCCATCAAACTCCATGGTGATGCAGATGGAACATCGTATGGAAGCTTTTTTCTATCAAGGACCTTTAGATCACCCTCTGGAGGATCCCTAGCTGCCATCCACATATAAAGCCCATAATCAGCAGGAAGTAGCCAGACCAGTCATTGTCCTTGCTCCTTAATGGCAGTTAGAGTTCCTACTCCAGAGGGGGGAATGAGACAGGAGATAGCTAGAAAAAGGCTAGGCAGAAAGATAGGAGGGTCCTCTTGTAACAATGTAGCAAATTCCGGCAGGACTCTTGGGCTCAGTGCTGGTAAACAAACTCCCTGGGAGCTGCTCAATCTAGAGCTTAAGTACTCACTGCTGGGATCGAAAATCAACCAATCAGCTCACCATTAGGCCCCTAACTTAATCCTGGCCAATCACAACTGCTACAGCTCACAAGTAGTGCTAGCCAATCGACTAGGACTTAGGGCTATAAAAGCAACAGGTTTTGGCCCCAGATGGTCAATCCTCTATGGTCCCCTCCTGCTGTGGGAGCTTTTCTGTCCTCTCAATAATTCTTGCTTTCTCAATTTAAATTATAAATAAATAAATAAATAAATAAATAAATAAATAAGGAAGACTGCGGGCCAGTTAAAAAGTCCAATTTGGGGTTTTTTTGTGAGAGAAATAAGCGTCTGTTTTATTAAGCAGTTGAGTTGTTTTTTTTTTTTAGTTGATCTACTTCTGTAGTTAGCATTATCTTAAGCAATGAAACTCCCTAATGTAAAACAAGAATGAGAAAGATAGTCATTGGTTAACTATGGACACAATATCAGATGAGGTCTGTGTACGTGTGTTTTTCTCACCAGTGTCGTCCTCTGAAAACCCAATAATGCTTAATCTGATCTTTCAATATTTTTAGAACAGAAAATGTTATGTGACAAATACTTGAGTGAGAATCTCCGAGAAATCAAAGATGTGGCAGTCTGAAAAGCAGCTCCAGGATATCAAACCTAGCACCCCAAGTTTTAAAGAGACTCCCATAATAGTTTTGTAGTCTTTTAGTTTGTGTGAATTCCTTGGAATCAAATCCCAAGACAGATGATTGTGTCAGGAGATCTTGAGAAGATGTCAAACTCATTGATCATCCTCAAGAATGAAGATGAGCTCAATTTTAACAGAATCTCTCCCTTTGGCTTCCAAAGGCAACTATGTTTCGATATAGCATCTCTGGAGAACATTACACTAGGCAGCAACCACTTTAGTTGGTAAGAATCTACTGGCCACAATTGGATAACTGAAACAAGGCTAGTGTATACAATGTGGGCCAAAAGATGTGTGGAACTGAAACATCTTTGAAATGAATTCAAAGTGAATAGGAGAAATGTTATTACCTTCTTATTCATTTGTTTCTAGATGATGTTGGGGAAATAATTAAAATGTGCTAACTGAATCTCTGTAAGTGAATCTGTTTCTTAATTAATGACAAAATGTTCTGTACCAAACAATAATGCAAACCTCCTGAGAAATTCTGTAATTTTATGAACTGTGATAACAAAGCAATGGTTGTTTACCACTCCCCATGATGTGTACCTTCTTGTTTGATTTCACCAGTTCATAAACAAAGAATTAAAGAACAGAGAGCTATGTCAGCTTTCTCAGCCCTTGTAAACAACTCTTAAATAAATGAAGGACAAACTCAGTGGTAAGAAAATAACTCCATCTAATGTAACTACAAGGTTTCTTTTATATTTTTCAAATGTTCTTTTTTTCTGTTCTTAAAGCAATCTTATCAAAAGACCTGACAAAGGGAGATGACTCTTTAGACAATTTGCTTGGAGGACTTACAATGTTTAGTATACCCATAGAAGAAAAATCTCCATTAGGACATTATCCTGTAAAAGGAACAAGTTGACTGCCTTTGCCTATTGTGAACATCAGAAATAGGATTTAGAATTCAATCAATTGCAATGCCTTGAAGGAATTATTTTACTTTGATACTAAAAAATAAAAAAGCAATATGAAGCATTCACTAAGAATGAACTCAAAGTAAGAATTTTAAAATATATTCAGTTCTCTTATGATTTAGCTTAGAAATTCTTATCCATACATGTGCCAAATAATATTTTTCTGGAATTAATTTTCAATCATGGGTTATGGGAAGAATCAAGTCTAAATCTTTAGTTTGAAGAAAGTGAGGAGGGGAGGTTGTTTTTGATTTTGCACTTTCATCTGCCGTTCATCCCATCTGTTTTGGAAAGTTTCTTTCTTCTATAATTGCTTTAACTGGGAGTTACAGAGAATTATTTCCCTCCATCCATAATAGTTTAAAGTTCAGACTGTAGGTTAAATCGTTTTCTGAAGCACTACATTATCTGAATGTTCACTGGAATGCTTAGACATTAAACCTCCCAATGTGAAATTTTATTCATGGTTTCTCCTCTTCTTCCAGTCATCTGGTCAGCATGTCTTGTTACAGTTCCCAGACCTCTTCTTTCTTTCTCGCATTGCCTCACAGGATGACAAAGTCCAATCACAAGATGCTACGTAAGCATTAATAGGCCGATGACTCTTAAATTTATAGCCTGAGCCCCACCTTCCTCCAGAGTTCCAGACACAAATAGCCAATACTTTCTTGGCATCTCCGCTTTGATATTAGATAAGCTTCTTAAACTTAGCATGGTTAAAACTAAGCCTTAGATGTTCTCTGGAAACAAAACAAAAGAGCCTCATCCATAGTCTTTCTTGTCTCAGTTAATGGCACCATTATTCCATTTTCTCTCCTCTTACTTCTTAAGGCCTTTTAACTCTGCTTTGAAAATATTTTCTAAATCTAAACCATTTAGTATTGCATCCATGACTACCACCATAGTTCAAGCCACATAATTTCTCCGAGAGATTCTCCTTACTATCTGTGCTGTAGCATACTCTCTAGTTTTCACGCATTAGCCACTGCTCTCCGGCCATCCTTGCCTTTTGCTTGTCCTCAAACACACAAAACAAGCTCTTTTTCTACATCTTTATAATGGATGTTGTTTATGCCTACAATGTCCTTATCCCACTTATTCACATGGCTGCCTCCTTCATTTTGTCCACAGCTGCCCAATGCGACTCTTCCAGTGGGGCACAGGGGTTATCTTTGCCAATGCCACAAAACCAGGTGTCGCACTCTATCCCTGCTCTCTGCTCTCTAGGTGGGATATAACCTGAAGTTATATGATTTGTTTTTACTTATTATTTGTGCCCCTCACTAGAATGTAGGTACTTTATCTTTGGTCACTCTATCTGTAGTACCTAGAACAGCATGTAGCACATGGAAGACACTCAATATTTGTTGAATGAAGGAATGAATCAATTAATAAATAGAAAAATAAACAATCTTCTTTGCTAAGATCTTGGGGCCTTCACATGGCTAACACAGAAACTGCCCCTGACCAACCTGCTCTGACACTACCTGTCTGCCTTGGGAAGTGTGTGTGTGTGTGTGTGTGTGGTGTGTGTGTGTGTATAAACTGAGATAACTTTGCACTGGGATCCCAGACCAAGAATTGCAAGTAATTGCATGTAAACCAGCTAAGAATGTAGACTTTTGCGCTCATTTCAGCAGCATATATGCTAAAATTGGAATGATACAGTGAAAATTAGCATGTTCCCCACACAAGGATGGCACACAGATTTATGAAGCATTCCAAATTTTCTTAAAAAGAGACAGAAAGTAGACTTTCAAGTCTGACAGTTAAGGGAGGTCACTTGCTGATGGATAGTCTCTAACAAGTGCTTTAAATTTCACTCTGAGGCAGATTGAGAGGTTCAAATAAGACAATGTTTGTAATCAATGATTTCATACCTGAGACATATTGAGTGTTTAGCAATTAACATCCTAAAAAGTTACTGATTCTATAACAATGAATTAGGATCATACAATTAGTTGAATTCAGCTAGGTACAGTTGTACGTGCCTCTAGTTCCAGCTACTCCAAAGCATGAGGTGGGAGAATCACTTGAGTCAAGGAGTTCCAGGCCAGACTGGGCAACATAGCAAGATCCCATCTCTAAAAAATAAAACTACATCCAAATTTTTAAAAATTGCAAGTAGTGACCATGGTTAATCCTCACACCAAGAAAGAAAGCCTTTTCTCCCCTCTGCTGGAGCCCAAGTCTCCAGAAAAACTTTGGTCCAGCAATGGTTGTTCAGGATACTGGCTTGGATCTAAAAATTGAAATGTGAATCTTAAATGCAACTTTTTTGCCCAGCAGTTACCACTTTTTTGTTCTTTTAATATCTTAATGAGCTAGGAACTACCTTGGAGAGATGTGTTTTCTGGAATAATCAGTGGAAAGGGTCTATTAACCTAACACAACAGGAAACCTATTGACCGCACTTAAAATTGTACCCTCCAGAATGCAATACACAGAGTGCACTTACTAGTGCTACCTAACTTCTTATAAGACTAAAAAGAGAGAGGAAAAAATGGAAAGCAAAAAAGATATAATTTGATTGTTCATGTGTTTTTGGCAAAGACATCAGAATAAAAATGTACAAAAGTATTCACCTGTGACAACAGAATACATATTATTTTACATACTATAGTCCCTAAACATCCTTGTCCTTTTTAGATGTCTTAGAGTGTGTAAAAGGAGTGAAATATTCATTTGCTTTTTAATGTCTCAAAATCATGCTCAGTAAAATAAAATCAATGAAATTGCCAAGAGCCCTTTTTATAGGATCAGTTATAGTAATTCAAGATATGTCTCCCTCCCTTAGGTAACTTTAGTTTGGGCATTGTTTACTAAGATTAACCCCTGGTGAAGATCAAATCCCATGCTTTTGAGAATGAATAAGAAATGTACAAATTTATCTATAGGCAACTGGATTGTATCAAGTTGGGAAATAGATTGCCAGAAGATTATAAATTCCATCTACAAAGTGACATCCAAATTTCATGTCCTTGAATCCTACCTTAATATACAGGTAAGGTGAGACCAATCAGTGCTGACATGTTCTAGTAGTCTAATACATCTAACTGGAATCAGTAGAGAAGAAAAGAGCTTGCTCAAGCTTGCATAAAAATCCACCATGAAATGACTTCACAACAGACAAATTATGGCCAAAATACTGCTCATAGTTAGGCTTGGCTTAAGCAGACTTTGGATGCTTGGTCTGAGAAGAGTTCACACTCTTGGCATTTTCCAGCTTTAACTACTGTGGCAGCTAATAATTCACTTCCGGGTACTAAATGTATTTGCTTAACATGCTTGCCAGAGGAACTCAAGTCCTGGCTTGCCAGGAGTCTTAGTGGTCCTTAAGAACTTCATACTACTCATATTATTCCTCCTACTCTGCTATATCTGAATAGATTCTTGGGCTATATATTAATTAGGGAAATATAGTAGAAAAGGTATTTAGATTGCACAGTGTAAAGGTGTTTTGCTTCTCTTCTTCCCTCTACATGTTTAATACCACCTTGAGGAAAAAATTGCTGTCAGAAACAATTGCACATTTCTTATTTATCAGTGGCACAAAAGACCTTTTCAATGAAGTTAGATTAGCAACTAGAATGACCTTCATGTAATAGAGAAAACTCCTTCGTATTTATGTCTTTAAAAGGGCTCTTTTATAGAATCAACTAAATAAAGCAGATTCACCTAAAGGCATGCAATACCAACTTCCTGGTAACTCATGGATTTGTGAATTTACTTCTTAAAAAAGAGAAAATAATCTTAACTGCTGCATACTATCAAGCTAAAAAGTTTCTGGCACTGTTTGCAGATTTTGACTTAAAGGTTTAATTCAAGGTGAAAATTGCACTGGGACACACCCTGAGAGAAAAGTTATGGTTTTGTTAATTCTTTCCTCCTAAACAGGAAATTGGTTTTCTGAGTCCACACCATTTTAACAGCAGTATCCATGCAGCTCACTACCCTGAATTCAGATGTAATATCCTAAAATAAAATAGAAAAAAAAAAAAGTTGGTCATATGCCAGATTGGAGTGAGCAAAATAGACAAATGATAACAATATCTAAATCCATCCCTGATTAATTAGTTGCTATACAAATATCTTTCAGTTAAAATAAGAAGTTAGAATTAGAGGATAAGTGAAGGGGTTACTTATAGAGTCAAAGCTTGATTTCTTTACTACCTGTCTTTGGGAGGGAATGCAAAGCATGTTAACACATTAGAGATACCTATTAATATTTGTTGTAAACTGGAAAAGTAAGTATTGTTAATAACACCAAAGACATTCACCTAATATTTGCCTGAAGTAAATATGTGAAATATCATCTATCATCGCTAAATCCCAAAGGTGATAAAAATTATTGTTGCATGCAAAGACAGATATATGGTAAATTTACATCTTTTTTTTTAATTACAGCCACTCTAACATGATTAACTCCTACCCTAAACGACACATTTCCACAGGAAGACTATTTTTTAAAGTGAGACTGATCTGAGTCCTATCAAGATGTATGAAATACAAGGATTAGGAAACTTCATCCTTTCTCCCTCAGTAGGAAATTGTCTACAGCCACATTAACACAACAGCAACATTTCCTCTGGTTGTTTGCATGGAGGAGTTGAAAGACAATGATTTTAGGAGCAGACACACCTAGGTTCAAATCCAGACACCATCATTTTCAGACTGAATACCTGGGCAATTTACTTCTTTAAATCTCACATCAACTACAAAACAAGTATAATGATATATGCTTTTATAAAAAATAACAAACACCACGGACTTCAAAGTGGGGGAAAATGGGATAAGGATGAAGGCTGAAAATGATCTATTGTTTACTATTTGGGTGATGGGTACACGAGAAGCCTGAACCAAACCATCGTGCTATTTATCCATGTAAAAAAACTGCACATGCACTCCCGGAATCTATAATAATAATAGCACCCATAATAATATATGCTTTTGGGGGCATTGGTGAATTTAGTGAGATGAATATACGTAAGCAGTTGACTAGTATAGATTGTGGTACATAGAAGGTGTTCGGTAAATGCTATTTCTCATGTACACACATCTGTGGATTTGGGTTTGTCTTAGAGTAAGAAGACTAAAGTTGACAGCAATAAAGTGGCTAATGCAAAAATAGAAGCTATTTAGAGGCAGAGCTGGACCTTGAATCTACTCTGCTGACTTACTAAATAACACTCATTGTGGGCACAAGAAAAGCTAGACATCACAGGGATAAAACTTTAGTCAGACCTAAATTCTAACACAATGGATGAGGTTAGCAAGTTATTTAACCTCTCCAAGCCTCAGTTTCCTTACCTAGAAAATACAGAAGTAATTAAGGTATTAAATGTGAATGATATAGCAGTTATAACACAGACTTAGAGCCCAAGGGTGATTATTGTTAAAAACTTACTGTATGAGCCGGGCTCGGTGGCTCAGCCTGTAATGCCAGTGCTTTGGGAGGCTGAGGTGAGTGGATTGCCTGAGCCTGCGAGTTCGAGACCCGCTGGGCAACTTGGCGAGACCTCGTCTCTACAGTAAGTCGAAAATTAACCGGGCGTGGTAGCACACGCCTGTAGTTCCAGCTACTCGGAAGGAAGGCTGAGGCGGAAGGATCGCCGGAGCCCAGCAGGTCGACACTGCAGTGGCTGGGAGCGGCCACTGCACTCCAGTCTGGGTGACAGAGTGAGACTCCAACTCAAAAAAAAAAAAAAAAAAACTTACTGTATGTTGAGCGCCATAGAAAATGCACTGAGATACTCCTAAATGACAAATGGCTTGCCCTGCAAGAGCTATTTGGAAAAGTAACACAAAGAATAATAATTACTGATACGAAGGTGTGTTTAAATGACAAGTTATATAGATAAAGGACTGAGTTAAAATGATGGAGAAATAGATCATTTTATGCTTAAGTGAGCAGAAAAGACTCAAGGCAGAGGTGAAACCAGCTGAGTACAAGGGCAGTAGATTCATCTTAACAAAAATGTAGTTACCTTCCCTCTTGCTCATATATGAAGACTTAAAATGTCAGAATTAAAAGAGAGAAGCTTCTCCATGAGGAAGTTTTGAACTGAAAACTCTTGGTCAAATATTCTATCTTGCATAACAAGACAAGCACAGCATAGCACAGGCACGCACACACGTGCACACATGCTTGTTCACACATCCTCCTGTACTGGCTCACTTACCTCCAAAAATATGCATTGTTTTCTAAATGAATGGAATACACATCGTTATAATAGTTTTCTTTTCTGAAGCACAGCAGGAAAAGAGTCTCACCAAATTCTTTCTCAGCAACATCTTCACAGACAATTGAGACACGCATTAAAAACGCAGGCAGTGTGTCTGGTTTGGTTACTTTTTTGATGTGCTTTCTAATGGCGCCACGTGCCTTTGGCAATAATTGTAATTCAGTTTATGCATCTACAAAATCATCCAATCCTATTGCCTATGCAGTATTACAAAATAACTTTTCTCTTTAGAGTTAATCAGCCTTACGTTGTAGGGTTTCTATTACCTAGATTTTACCATATCTCCCAATAACTTGCAGGCTGAACAAGTTAGCATTCAAGAAAGTAAACACATTATAAATAAAGTGACCAATCTAGAGTGGATGATAAGTGATGCTGATCCTAAAAACAGTGTCTTGGCCCTACTACAAAAATTGCTTACGTGCATGTGCATGTGTGTGTGTTTTGTTCTCATGGAGATATTTTTAATCTTTTGTTATATGATACATACAGCTCTTTGGTAACATCTAAAAAATAATTTTATAGATGATTTTATTTCATTTTTATACCAACTTTGAAATGCAGCTGAAAAACTTTCCCAAAGTAAGTGTTGTATATACACAACTACTTTGATGAATAGTCTTAATATTGAGAAGCGTAAATATGAAATAACTTTCTTCCTCCAATCATTACTTTCAATTACATTCTGTATAATCTTCCTGTTCTTTGATGTTAATTCTATCACTTTCAGTACTTAAAAGTTTTTTTATTTTAAAAATGTGGGGTACTGGGGTACAATTCAGATTTAAGTACATACGTGGTCATCATGCAGGTAAAGTATGGGCATCTTTATTGATGTTAAGTGCCCTTTCTTCCCTAACAGTATCCCTCTACTGCCAATCCTTTTCTTATGGTATTATGATAAATGTTCAGGATCCGCTTATGAGTAAGCACATGTGGTACTCAGATCTTTGTTTCTGTGATAAATCACTGAGTATTATAGACTCTAATTCCATCCAGGTTGCTGCAAAGTTCATAATTTTGTTTTTCTTTATGGCTGCATACTATTCCATCGTGTAAATGTTCCACACTTTCTTTATCCATTCCACTTTCCATGGGCAGCACGATTGGTTCCACGTTTTTGCTATTGTGAATAATGATGCAATAAACATGCGTGTGCAGTATCTTTTTTATAGAGTGATTTTAGTTCCTCCCGGTATATTCCCAGAAGGAGTATTGCTGGGTGGTATGAAAGTTTGATGTTTAGATCTCTTAGAAATCACCACACTGTTTCCCACAGAGGGTGTACTAGTTTCTACTCCCACCAGTGTAGAAATGTTCTCTTTCCCCACACCCTCTCAGGCATCTGTTGCTTTTTGCGTTGTTGATGTTCGCAGTCCTGACTGGTGTTAGGTGGTATCTCAGTGTGGTTTTAATTTGCGTTTCTTTGATGATTAGAGAGGCTGGACAAGTTTAACAGAGTCAAATTCTACCCAGGTTTTGTGTGCTGCCAGCCATTTGCCACAGTTACAGACCCTAACTGGGACCCTAACTCCTTGGTAAGACAAACATCTTTGAGTCACCTCTTCCTAGTCCCCTTTTAAGACTAACTCCTCCAGAGTTGGATGAGACAGAAGGGAGGAAAAAAAAAGACAAGTGGCTCTTTTCTTAGCCAGGCTGTCTTAACGTTTCTTCACTGGTCTGGCTGCTTCAATGAACGCTAACTTCTTGGTGATCCGTGCTCGTTTTGGGTCTGAATCCAAATATTGATTCTCCTGCTGTGAAAAGCATTGCTACATGAAATGTGGTCCTTGGACTGGCAGCTCTGACATCATCATCTGAGACTGGTGGAATGTTAGAAGGCTCTCAGATCTCAGACTTGCTGAATCACAATCTATGTTTTAGCAAGATCACCCAGGTTATTTGAATGCACATTAAAGATTAAACAGTTGTAGTTAAAAGCAGTTTTTATGTATCTCCTGTCACAAAACTGATATAAGCAGAGTAAGAATTAATAGTTAGGAAAATAGGTTGTGAGTTTGCAGTTTGGTAGGAACTTAATCCTCTCTCTTTCTTTAATACTCTCTGCCGTCGTGTGAGTATTCTTGCATTCTCATTAAAGTTTCTTACTTAAAATTCAAATTGAAGTTTTTTTGTACTTTACATTTCAAATACGGAAATTCAATTAGTTTAAAATTGTTCTTCTAATTGTAAAAACTAACAATCAATAGGCAGTCTTGAAAAATTCTTTTCTAATTTTACTACAATCGGCATCAGTGAACTCTGCCACTATAAGCTGGCACAGTCATTGGTATCAGCGGCACACAAATTCAACAAACATTTCTTTTAAATATGATTTGACAGATGTTATTCTAGACCCTATAACTGGCAAAGATTTTTTTTTCTGACCAGAGACACTATCTGTAGAGCAAAATTTGAAATGTGTTGAAGCCCAAGGGTATAATAACAATGCATACTATCACAGTGCTATAACATATTTCAAAGAATTGTACTAGAACTTGGCTAATAATATAGCAGAAGATGGTTTTGAATCTATCAAACTTTTATGTTCTTTGGACCAGCAGTTCCCAACATTTTTGGCATCGTGGATCGGTTTCAAGGAAGACAATTTTTCCATGGGCCAACGAGGGGGAAATCACCAAGTATTCAATTCTCATAAGGAGCGTGCAACCTGGATCCCTCACATGCTGCAGTTCACAATAGGGTTCGGGTTCCTATGAAAATCTAAAGCAGTCACTGATCTGACGCCCACCCACCGCTCACCTCCTGTCATGTGAACCAGGTTCCTAATAGCCAGGGATGGGTATCAGTCAGCGGCGACGGGAGGAGGACTGGAGACCCTTGACTTGGGCAATATTCCATTTCTTGTTCTTATGCACTATGTTCTTAGATAAGAAAATAGAATATGAATACTTATACCTTATTTTCATATTTCTAAAAGCTAAGATTTACTAGAAATCAATAACAAAAATGTAGGGGTTTAATAAAATGTAAATGATCTTGCATCTCTCTGGAAGCATAACATGAGAAATTCACATTGGCCAGTATTCAAAATGATCTTGTGAAAATAAGATTATTCATTTAAATTTTTATGACTTTTTATGTCTAGAAAAAAAGCAGGAATCTGTGAATCTCTAAGAATTCTCCTATGCTCTCCAAGTAAAATAATAACATGAGATTAAGAATTGTGACAGATTGTATTTTTTCAAGGATGGCTTACCTATACGTGGCCCTGCTTATAATGTGATGTCATGCTCCTCTATTGAGAGGTGGGATCTTTGTGTTACCTTTATCTTGGGTGAACCTTTGTGACTGCCTTTATCAGTAAGTACAGTGTTTAAATGCTGTGCAGAATTGAAATGACACTATATGTAATGCTGTACAGAATTTAAATTATGCTGCATGACTTCCAAGGCAAAGCTACAAAAAACAGTTCAGCTTCAATCTTTTTCTGGAAATGCATACCTTTGAAGCTCAGAACCACTCCATAAGAAGTCTAGCAAGAATGAAGTTTTGATATAGCAGAGACCACTTTGAGATAGAGATGCCCAAGGAGCCCCACCTGTTCTAACTCTCAGTCATGTGAATCTTCCCAGTCGAACCTCCAGACAGGTGAGTGTTGGGAGCCAACATCTATGGCTATACAGTTGAGGCCTATGAAGGCCCATGATGGAGATCTGCTTTTGACACAAAAGCATCAGTGACACCTATAGTGTTGGTATATGCATAGTGACCAGTTTGTATATGTGACATAAAAGCATATATTATTTGAAAATAAACCTTTTAAACAGTTAGGCTAAAATTTCAGGTAAAGCCTTACAGCAGAAAACATTTTGTACTTTAAGTTTTCATTTTTCTCTGATTCTCTGAGCCATTCTCAAGTCTCTGTTTTTCAGAAGTAACTATACAGCCTTTGTTTCTGTAAGCAGAAATTGCTCTAATAGTGTTGTTTTCCTGCCTCTAGCCAGGCAGAACGTTCCTAGTTTCACTACGTGTCAAGACTCTTAGCCTGCCTCCACCCCTAGCCATCGTCATGGCAACGGTGTCTTTTCTTGTCCAAAGGTGTGACAACCACTATTTGATTTATTCACTTAGACCAGAATTTTTATAAGGAAGTCTAGAAATATATATACATAGTTTAGTTATCCATATATAACACTATGTGAACCTGTGCTTGCTACTTCACTTCCTTCGGCTTGAAATTTGCCCTCTGATATGCCTGTGTATGGTAGTGATAAAACCCAGTCACAGGCCTGTTGGAGAGTGAATCCTTAGTACTTTCATTTATTATTGGATATACTTTTGCACTTTGGATTTCTGCTTTGAGGCGTCGACTTCAGTGTCCGGCAGACTTCAATGGTAAGGTACACATTGGGTCTGTCGAACATTGTGGTTAATGTTTTTCTGCTTCTCACTATTTAGCATTTCATAGAGGGCTCTGGCACCAGTGTCCCTGACAGAAATATTTTTTGCTGCTGGACATTAAAGTAAATAGTATAGATTTTGAGTGTTTTGTTAAATCATAGAAAGTTAATAGAAAATATTACATTAGGTAAAAATAAGGATAGTTTATGAAATACAGATTAGTTATTAAATATTATAGAAAACAGTTTGCTAAGCTATTGTTAAAAGTCATACACCTGTTATTTTGATGTAAGCTTTGTGAAGCATGATATGCATCATGGAATTTTGATTGTTAATTGTTACCTTAAACAAAAATCTTTTGTGAAGAACGTTATGCATCATACGATTTGTAAGCCCCTAGCAAATATTTGATTATTGCTGAATATTGTAGAAAATGTTATGTAAGCTGGAAAGAGTCTGAATAAAATTTGGACTCAGTCCTGATCAGACTGATCCCAGAAGAACTGCCTCCGAGTGGTTTCTTCTCGCCGCCTCCTGACTCTCCGGTGCGGTCCAACCCCCCTCAAAGGTCGGAGCTGGACTCCGACAGGTGAGCCAGGAGTCTTCAGAAGATTTCAGTACCCAACCATAAACTGCCTTGATAAGTAAAAAGAAAATGTGGTATTCTCATGGATCCCTACCTGAAGTGTTGATTCTTGTGATGTAAGCAAAATGAATGTTTTAGACCACTAAGATTTAGGTTTGTAGCGCAGTCATAGTAACTGGAACAGAAATGTCTGTCTTACATGATTACCCTGAGCAGAGCAAGTACAGAAAAAAAAAACCCAGCTACATGACTCATTCATTCATTCGTACATTTCCACAAATATTTATTAAGTGCCTACATGTGTCACCAGTGGCTATGTAGTGGTAAGCAGGACACGTGATTTGGGCCTCCCTGTAATTTAAAACATTAGAAATGTGCAAAGAATAGGCAGACCTATAAGCATTCTGATAACCTATCACAATGGAACTTATTAGAATGATCTAGAAAAAAATCGAAGGTATGACAATGACTGGCATTTTTTTCTTTCTGGGTGGTGGTACATCTCCTCTGCAGATCAAATCTTTCTGTGCGTGGGAAGACGCAATGCCAGCTTTGGTCAGGATTTGCAATAAAGGAGAGTAGAAAAGAGGGACAGGTGAATGAAATGACTCTGAATCTAGCAATCAGGTCCATCGCTTTTTATACATGTCTTTCTCAGTCTTAAACTGCATACAATAGACACCATATTGGAGTAATATGATATTTTATGGTGTTTTGAAACCTTAAGGACCAATCAGTCAGAAAGTGTAATTGTAAGATGGTCTTCACATTGCTTGATTCAGTGAATAGATGATGCTGGAAGCTCCAGTCCAAATTCATAGTGTAATTTGGATTGTTCTAAATTGTTTTAAACGTTCTTCCTATATAATATACTTCCCCATAAATAGCAAAGCCAGGAAAAAAAATTAGGGAAGTTTTGCATATGCTACTTATGCAAACTTAATCCAAATGGAGGCTCTAATACTCTATACCATGATAAACCTCCAAACAGCTGGGAATTTGAATTGGGAGGATGGATCATATTATTCCATTAGATTATTTCAGCATTAAAGGATATGGCTTATTCATGCCGCGTGGCCAGGTGAATGCTAAAACCCAACAAAAGCTATACCAGGTTTAAGAGTATATGGGCCATTTTAATTAGAAGTTTATGAAACTCTGAAAAATATCTCCAAAGGAGTCATCCTTAAGAATAAACTTAAAACAAATTTAGAGCTCGGGTTTTAGCTAATATACAGGCAATGATTAAGAGAAAACAGGTGGCCAGTGTTTAATTTCCACAAAGGTCTCCTTTTTAAGGCTGATTGTAGAAGCCAACTCCAGCTGCCTGAAAGAGTTTGTTTGTACAATCAGAAGTGTGCTTCACGTTGTTGGAGAACGTGACATGCTAGCAAGCTTGATACTACTTTTGTCTGACAGATGTTTGACTCTACCTCTACCAACTATTTTTAGAGCTGTTTATTTCCCCTATTAATTTATAATCATTCTACTTTCTTCACAGATCTGTCAGTGAACTTGAATGACTAGAAGATTACCAGAAAAAGGAAGCATTATTCAAGAAATAAAAGGGAAAAAGGAGAGAGACTACCGGCATTGACTATTGATTGTGCATGCTGGGGTGACTTTTTTTTTCCTTTCGCATAGCATCTTACAAGTTGATCTAAAATGCTAAAGCACTATGACCATGGAGTAACACCCCAGCTACAAAGAAGTTATAAAAGATGCAGTAAAATATTTTAAACATTTTAATATACTGTAAAAGAATGATAAATTCAATGCAATTTACATAAAGCCTAATGCATTATATACAGTCTGTGCTTAATAAGTGCACTACTCATAAAATATACATTCACAAGTCCTTCTTTCTTATCAATAAAGTAATCAAGATGGGTGTAAGTCCATTGAGAAATTCAATACCCTCCTATACAAAAATATTATCACATATCTTTCTTTAAATCATGCTCAGCTATAAAGAAACGAGATGGTTTAGCTTAACATGTTATTGTATCAAGTATTTTATATTTAGCCTACTAAAAATACTGTGCTCATTTTTTTTTTGTCTTTCATGTTCCCCTGCATAGAAGAGAAAAACATAGCAGCTTTTTACTCCTAACCCTAAAACTAATCTTAAAGTACAATACACATCAGTAATTGAGACTGCTTAGTTAACCCAGAAGCATTCAAGGTCTTTTTTGTGTTCCAAAGACCATATTTTGATCATCAGTAAATGGACATAATGCTAGTTACTGCTCTCTAAAAGAATTCAATGCTAGGTTTGTTTCAGATTGAACAACTTATACTCACAGTATGAGACATTAGGCATCCAAATCACATTTTTCAGGCACAGCTTGCCCAAAGCATTTTCTTAAAACCAAGATCAAAACTGTCTTCAAAATGAGAGTGAAATTGGGTCAGAGCAATGTGATCCTCTCTGACCTATTATTTTTCATATGGACAAATGACCTCAACTTCTGGATGCCTCCACACACATTCTTGTATCTTTCAAGCTTCATTCTATTGATAATTAGTTATCAGGTTAATCAGCTCTGGTTCATTCCAATATGTAGTAGACAGATTCTATAGAATGTCTGAAATGCTGGCAGCATTCTTGCAGTCAAAATCATGGTTTATTATGGGAATAAAGGGGCCTGTGGAAAGGCAAAACAATGCAATAGCACCTTTCACTTAACCCACCCCATGTTCAGAATTTTTAGATTTCTTGCAGCACACCAGCAGACCATACAGCTCTCTTCAGTACCTGTTAAGGCATCTCTGTAAACTTTGCTAGCAAAACGTCATTTGGAAAGGCAAGCACCAATTTCCATGAGGCAGGCCTTTGTATATCTCTCACATTCCTTATTCCCTCTGACAGGCAGGAAACTGCAGGTCTCATTTTCCAATCCTTATTAAAAAGTGTGATCCCGGTTGTTTGGAAAGCTCATTAATGCCATTGCCCTGTGATGGACTGCACATCTTTTTAAAAGAGACAGATCGTATGCCTCCGTACATCAGCCCTAATGAAACCCAAGTGCATCCCCCACAGGTCTCAGAGTTCATATCTTCATTTGCTTTTGTGAAAAATGAGAGTCAAGACCACGAGCATCTGAAAACACAGCTAGTTCCTTGTCTCCCCAGTAATAGGAGTGCCTCTCTTTTGCATAGGTAACTTTCAGGGAGAGAATAAGAAGCAGCAGCTAACCACATAATGCTTTGCAACTGGAGTGCGAAGGCGAGACAACAACCACTCTGAGCAGAGGGACATTATTAGCAATTATACAGGAGTAAACTGAGGGGGTTGTCGTCTCATCAGTGGTGAAGCTCTGCTTTCTTGGGTGCTCGTGTCTGATGCATTCAATTTCCTCTAGTCTTCGATGACCTCTTCCAAAACGATAGTCATACAGTGCCTTTGGGTAGGTCACAAGCTGCCAAAAGTTATTTTGAGTTAAATGAAAGATTACTTTTTCAAAATAAAGGATGTCACGGAAATAACCTTATCAACAATAAAATGATTATCATGGATCAACACCTGGGCAAAATGAAGAAAAAAATTGCTGCTGTAGAATGAGAAATCCAGAGTTCCCCAGGATGGCAAAGATGCTGGCCTTACAATCCTAAAACATTATTTTGTCTCAGAGTTCACCACTTACATGAGCAAATTTCAGCAAAAGGAAGTTAAATAATTTTATTAAGGTCTCTCAGTATTTAAGCACCAAAAATGAAGTTTAGGTCAAATTGTGATGATCTAATAAGATAATTTGTGTATTATTTTTAGTACTCATGTAGTTAGATAAATTAAAACCAAGAAACAACATTTATCTCAACTGAGCTGAAATCCAAACTCTTTTTTTCCCCTTTTTTTAAATTGTAAAGATGCGGGGGGTACAATTCAGGGTTAGAAACAAATGTTAATTATTCAGGTACCTTTATTGATGAGGTGTGCTCCTCCCTCCCCTGGCAGTTTTCCTCAACTGCCATCCCCCCATGACAATTTCCCACTACCACCAATCCCTTTCTTATAGTATCATGATAATAATAATTGTTCAAGACCCGCTTATGATCTTCGGCAATAGATCACTGAGTATGATCAACTCTAAATCAATCCAAGTTGCTGCAAAGTCCATATGTTTGTCCTTTATGACTGAGTAATATTACATTGTGTTATGTACCACTTTTTTTATCTGGTTCAGTTTCAATGGGCAGCATGGTTGGTTCCATGTTTTTACCATTGTGAATAGAGCTGCAACAAGCATGTATGTGTGGGTATCTTTTTGGTAGAATGACTTGAGTTCCTCTGGGTATATTCCCAATAGGGGGATTGCTGGCTCATATGGAAGGTCAATTTCTAGTTATTTCAGAAATCGCCAACTGTCTTCCAAAGAGGTTGCACTAGTTTGCATTTCCACCAACAGTGCAAAAGCTTTTCTTTTCCTACACATCCTCACCAGCATCTGTTGTTTGCTTTATTATTGATGGCCATTCTTACTGGGGTTAGGTGGTATCTCAATGTGGTTTTAATCTGCATTTCTCTAATGCTTAGTGAGGCTGAGCACTTTTTCGTGCGTCTGTTGGCTGCCCATATATCTTCTTTTAAGAAGTGTCTATTTATGTACTTAGCCCACTTTTTAATAGGGCTGTTTGTTTTTTCCTTTCGGCATGTTTGAGTTCCTTGTAGATCCTAGATGTTACGCCTTTGTCAAATATACAGTTGGCAAATAGTTTTACCCATTCTGTGGGCTGTCTCCCTGCTCTCTTGATGGTTTCTTTTGCTTTGCAAAGCTCATCAGTTTCACGAGTTCCCACTTGTTTATCTTATTTCTTATGGTATGAGCACTTAGGATTCTGATCAGGAATTGGTTGCCAGTTCCAGTTTCCATAAGGGTATCTCCTGCGTTTTCTATGATTCTTATAATTTGAGGTTTTGCTATTAGGTCTTTGATTCATTTAGAGTTAGTTTTTGTGTATGGTGATAGCAAGGGGCACTGTTTCGATCTTCTGCATGTGATCAGCCAGTCTTCCCAGCACCATTTGCAGAATAGGTCCTTCTCTCCCCAGTGGTTTTTGTTGGAGGCTTTGGCAAAGACAAGTTGGTTGAGAAATTGAGGCTTTGCTTCCAGAGTCTCTGCCCTGTTCCATTGGTCTATATGCCTGTTCTTGTACCAATACCAGGCTGTTTTGATAACTGTAGCCTTATAGTAAAGTTTGAAGTCTGGAAGTGTGATTATTTGTGGTTATTTGTGGGCATTTATGTCTCCATATGAGTTTCTGTATTGTCATTTCCAGGTCTGAGAAAAATGATGTTGGCAATTTAATGGGTATTGCATTGAATCTGTAGATTGCCTTTGGTAGGATGGACATCTTAACAATGTTGATTTTTCTTATCCATGAGCATGGAATACTTTTCCATTTGTTTGTGTCATCTTGGATTTCTTTGAGCAGTGTTTTGTAGTTCTCATTGTAAAGGTCTTTCACTTCTCTGGTTAGGAAGATGCCAAGGTATTGTGTGTGTGTGTGTGTGTGTGTGTGTGTGTGTGTGTGTGTGTGTGTGTTTGTAGAGGGGATTGTGCTTTTAATTTGGGTCTCTGCCTGCTAATTGTTGATGTACAGGAATGCAACTGTCTTTTGCACATTTATTTTGTGCCCTGAGACTTTGCCCAAATCCTTTATCAGTGCAAGCAGGTTTTTGGCAGATTTTCTTGGATTTTCAAGGTATAGGATCATATCATCAGCAAAGAGGGATAACTTGACTTCCTCTTTTCCTATTTGGATATCCCTGATCTCCTTCTCTTGTCTAATTGCCCTAGCTAGGACTCCCAACACAATGTTGAAAAAGAGGAGTGAGAGTAGGCAGCCTTGTCTTGTTCCAGTTTTCAGGGGATTTTTTTCCAGTTTCTGTCCATTAGCAATACACTAACTGTGGGTTTATCATAAATGGCACTTACTATTTTGAGGTATGTTCCTTCTATACCAAGGTATTTGAGGGTTTTTATCAAGAAGGGATGCTGGATTTTATCAAAAGCTTTTTCTGCATCTAATGAGATAATCTGTGGTTCTTGTTTCTACATCCGTTGATGTATTTAATTACATTTATGGTCTTGTGAATGTTGAACCAGCCCTGTATCCTGGGGACGAAGCCTACTTGGTCATGATGGATGATTTTTAAGATGTGTTCTTGGATCCAATTTGCTAGAATCTAGTTGAGGATTTTTGCATCTATGTTCATAAAGGATATTGACCTATAGTTTTGTTTTTTGTTGGATCTTTACCCAGTGTAGGTATCAGTGTGATGTTAACTTCATAAATGATTCGGGAAGAATTCCATCTTTCTCAATTACCTGGAATACTTTCAAAAGGATTGGTATCATCTCCTCCTTGAACGTTTTATAGAATTCTGCTGGAAAACCATCTGGTCCTGGGCTTTATTTTATTTTTTTTTTTGTAGGTAGTTTTCATATAACAGAGTCAATTTCCTGGTTTATTGTTCTATTTAGTGTCTCAATGTCTTCTTGTTTCAACCTGGGGAGGTTGTGTAATGTCAGAAGTTCCTCCATTTCATTTAGGTTATCAAGTTTGTTTCCGTACAGGTGTACATAGTAATCTCTGATAATCTTTTGTATTTCTTCAGGGTCAGTTGTGATTTGATCTTTTGTATTTCTGATTGTGTTTATTTGGGCTTTTTCTCTCTTTTTCTTGGTCATTCTGGCAGGTGTCCATCAATCTTGTTAATTCTTTCAAAGAACCACCTTTTTGCTTTGTTGATGTCTTCTACGATTTTTTTCTTCTATATCCTGTATTTGGACTCTTATTTTGGTGATTTGAATTTTTCTGCTAAAGTTGAGATTTTGTTGGTCTTCTCTTTTCAGCTCCCTCAGGTGATTTGACAGGCTCTCAACTTGTGATCTCTCCATTTTCTTTATGTGTGCTCATAGAGATATTGTTATGACTGAGTAAGCGAGAAGAAGCTACACCAGCAAGCTGAGTTTAATTAATTATGATTTTATAAAAGTGCAGGTCAGAGTAGGCAAACAAAAACTCTTGACAAACTGGTGCAGTTTGTGACAAACTTTTATAGGTAAAATTTGCAGCATTGGCTACATAGCAAGTTAGTGACCACAGCAACTATTAACTAACAACTTGGCAACCAAAATGGGAACTTCGATTGTTAGAAAGCTTTGACTAATTTCATGTCCTAAGTATAGCCCAGAAAGTCCCTAGAGTTCTGCCATTAAGATATAGTTTAAGATCGTGTCATAGAGACAAGGAAGAAGAATCATTACACAATGGAGTTACCTTGGTTAGGTCACTAACAGAATATAAGAACAAACTATGAAAATGTCAAACCATAACATTTGATTTTAGTTAACAAAGCATACAATTACATGGAACTTATGGCTAAGGAGTTCTGTAATGGGCAGCAGGCAACAGTCAACATAACCTGCCAAATGTGATAAAGCTGGCAGTCTGTGGTCATGCGAATGTTACTGTAATCACAGGTAGGCACTAAGGAGTGAATTTTAGGTCAGGCAGGCAACTAAGATGGAAACTTTAAACAAAATGGAGTAAGCTGGTTGATACTATTTATTTTGCTAGTAATTTGATTTCATTAACTGATTTAGCTCATTTCAATATAAATTCCCCTCTTAGAACTGTTTTCATGGCATCCAAGAGATTTTGGTAAGATGTTTATTCATTTTCATTTGTTTCCAGGAATCTTTCAATTTCTGCTTTGATTTCAGTGTTGACCCAGCAGTTGTTCAGCATCATGCTGCTTAGTGTGCATGTCTTTGTGGGCTTTGGGGAAATATTGTTGGTGTTGATATTTATTTTTATTCCATTGAGGTCTGAGAAGGTGCATGGCAATATTTCAACCTTATGGAATTTGTTTATGCTTGATTTTTGGCCAAGGTTGTGATTGATCTTGGAGTATGTTCCATGTGGTGATGAGTAGAATGTATATTCTGTGGTTGTTGGGTGGTATCATCTCTAGGTATCTATTAAGTCCATTTGGTTGAGTGTCAAGTTTAGGTTCTGGATCTCTTTGTTGATTTTTTTCTCAATGATCTATCTAGGGTTGTTAGTGGAGTATTCAAGTCCCCTGCTATAATAGTGTTAGAGTCAATATCATTTTAGTTTACTTAGTAGTTGTTTTATAAATCCTGGTGTTCCTGTTTGGTTGAATATATGTTTAGGATGGATATTTCTTGTTGATGGGTTGAACCTTTTAACATTATGTAGTGTCCTTTTGTATCCTTTTTAATTTTTGATAACTTAAAAGTTGTTTTGTCTGATATTAAGATCATGACTCCTGCCTTCTTTTGTGATTTGTTTGCTGGGAAACTTGTTTTCCATCCTTTAACTTTGAGTGTGTGTGTGTGTGTGTGTGTGTGTGTGTGTGTGTGTTTGTGTTGAGATGAGTTTGCTGGATATAGCAAATAATTGGGTCATGGTTTCTTATTCAGTTTGTCATTCTGTGTCTCTTCAGTGATGCATTTAGCCCATTCATATTCAGGCTGATAATTGAAATGTGATTGTTAATCCCTGTCATGAGGTTCTTATAAGGTTTTTTTCTTTGTTTGCTTGTTTTCTTTTGGCTTTGGGGTTGATATATGCGTGTGTTTTCAAGTTTCTTTTTGCATTTTATTTTCTGTTGATTCTGTGCTCTGTTGTTCTCTTGGGAAGTGTGTGGTCATTCTTTCTTTTCTTTCTTCTGTACTTAATACCTTTTTAAGTGTATCCTGTAGAGTTGGTCTGGAAGCTGCATAATCTCTTAGGGATACGATATCTGGGAAGTATTTTAATTCTCCATCACTGATGAAGCTGTGCTTGACTGAGTAGAAAATTGTTGGTTGAAATTGTTTTTCTTTGAGAAGTTTTTAATATTGGACTCCAGTCCCTTCTTGCTTGTAGTGTTTCTGCTGATAGGTCTGCTGCTATTCTGATTGGTTTTCCCCGGTAGGTAATCTGTCTGATCTTTCTCTCTTGCTGCCTGTAAGATTTTTTTCTTTTGTGTCAACTTTGTGTAGGCAAATTACTATGTGTCTAGGGATTGGTCTTCTCATTTAATGTCTTGTGGGTCTCCTCTGTATCTAGTGTGCTTGACTGGTCACATCTCTGGTGAGATGGGGAAAGTTTTCTTGGATGAAATCCAAGCTCTTAAATGTCTGTGCATAATAAATACCATTTACAGTGCACATCATATATCTTCATATTTTTTCATATACCTTAGAAAAATCCTAGCTGAATAAACAATTATATTTTCTGGGTTCTGTTTATTTTATTCAGTATCTTAGAAATACAAAATGGGATTGGAATATTACACATACAGAATACAGCTATTTTAATAGAATTTAGAGTAAAAATTTTTGAATATATTTTTGCTTCATTGCCTAATTTATCAAAATAGTGCTATCAACAAATTGATATCAGAGTTTCCTTTTATTTATTCTGAAGATTTATATTTTCTGAAGATTTTTTTAAAATAGAGATAACTAAATGCAATCTTGGAAGAGGAAAAAATGACACTCCTATTGGAAAAGCTAGTTTAATCCAAACAGAGTATTTAGTTAATAGCAATGCACCAATATTAGCATCCTAGTTTTGACAAATTAACTTTAGAGAAAACTTGGTAAAGTGTATTGAAAAAGCCTCTTCACTATCTTTGTAGCTTTTCTGTAAATCTAAAATTACTCCAGAATAAATAAAAATTGCTTTATTTCTATAGAAATAAAAATGAGTAATGTGCGCAATATTTGGAGAGAAGACATTCTGGGTCAATCAAAACAATCTTAATTGATCAGAAAAAGTATGGGAAGATAACTTTTACTAAGGGAGGGAGAGAAGGAGGGAGGAGGGAAGGAAGGAAATTGTTCCAACTTCTTATACCTATAGCAATATGGAGCCATATTTTTTCTAAACCCATAATTGGTATGCTCCTGTACTTACCCATTTGATTGCAAAACACAAGAAGTAGTTTTCTTATCAGTATTTTAAAAAACAGATTTTATTGTGTATCGTTGAGGTGCACAGCATGATGTTTTGGGATAACATCAATAGATAGTAAAAGGATTATTATAATGAAGCAGATTAACATATCTATCATCTCACAGTTACTTTTTTGGGTGGCAAGAGCAACTAAAACCCATTTATTTAACAAAAATTCCTATCATAACATAATTTTATTAACTGTAGTCCTTAAGTTAGACATGAGACCCATAGACTTGCTCATCCTTCATATCAGTTACTTGGCATTCTTTGACATCTCTCCCCATTTCTTCCCCATCTCCACCGCCAACTGCCCATAGTAACCACTCCTTTATTTTCTATGTCTGTGTATTTAGCTTTTCTTATTTCTCCCACGTATAAGTGACATCACACAATATTTTTTTCTTTCTATGTCCTACTTATTCACTTATTTAAAGTCCTTAAGGTCCATCCATGTTGTGAAAAAATGACAGGATCTCCTTCTTTTTTAAGATAAAAAAATAGTCCAGTGTGTGAATGTGTGCATGTGTGTCTGTGTGTGTATCACATTTTCTTTATTAATTTGTCCATGGACCAACACTAGACTATTTCTTTACCTTAGATGTTGCAAGTAATGCTGCAGCAAACATGAGAATACAGATATCTTTACAAGGTGATGATTTTAGTTCCTTTGAGTATATGCCCAGAAGAGGGAGTGCTGGGTCATGTGGTAGGTCTGTTTTCAATTTATTTATGAACCTTCATACTGTTTTCCATAATGGTCATACCAATTTGTCTTTGTGATAATCAACATCCTAATGGGTATAAAATGATATCTCATAGTGGTTTTAATTTGCATTTCCCTGATGATTTGGGATGTGGAGCACCTTTCTATAGAAATTCAGTTTTCCCAGCACTATTTCTATTGAAGAGACTATTTTTCCCCATTGTGTTTTTTGGTCAAAAATTAGTAGACCATATATATTTCAATTTACTTCTGGGATCTCTATTCTGTTCCAATAATCTATGCGTCTGTATTTATGCCAATATCATAATGTTTTGATTACTATAGCTTTGTAATTTAGCTTTGTGCCATAGCTTTGAATTTTCTAATAAGTTAGAAAGTATGATCTCTCCAACTTTGTGTTTCTTTCTCAAAATTCTTTTGGCTATGTGAAGTTTTTTTGTGGTTTTATATACATTTTAGGATTTTTTTGTGTTTCTGTGGAGTTTGCCATTGGAATTAAATATCATTACTGCCCAAGGTTATCTACAGATTCAATGCATTAAATTGGTATACTGCTTTAAATAGAATGAACATTTTAACAACATTAATTTTTTCCATCCATGAACCTGAAAAATCTTGCCATTTGTGTTGTTTTTTCCAATTTATTTCATCAATGTTTGATAGCTTTCAGTGTAGAAATCTTTTCCTTCCTTGGTTAAATTTATTCCTAAGTATTTTATTTTATATGCTATCATAAATGAATTGTTTTCTTGACTTCTTTTTTATCTATGTCATTATTTGTGTATAGAAATACTACTGATTTTTTTTTTGAGACAGGATTTTATTCTATCTTCCAGACTGAAGGGCAGTGGCATGAACATGGTTCACCACACCCTTAACCTCTTGGTGTCAGGTGATCTTTCCACCCCAGCCTCCTGAGTAGCTGTGACTATAGACATGTGTCACCATGTATGGCTAAATTTTTTATTTTTTACTTTTTGTAGAGATAAGGTGTTACTATGTTGCTCAGACCGGTCTCGGTCTCCTGGATTCACACAAACCTCCTATCTCGGCCTCACAAAGTGCTGGCATTACAAGGATAAGCCACTGCACCTGTTCACTACTGATTTTTTTATATCGATTTTGTATCTTGTAACTTTACTGAATTCATGTATTAGCTCTAATAGTTTTTGTGGAATCTTTGGGGTTTTCTACACATAGGATTACACCATCTACAGATAGAGGTAATTTTATTTCTTCCTTTCTGATTTGGATGCCTGTTATTTATTTTTCTTGTCTGATTGCTCTTGCTGGTACTTCCAATCTTGTTGAATAGAAATGGTGCATGGGCATCCCTGTTTTGTTTCAGATCTTAGTAAAAAGGCTTTCAGTTGTTTCCAACTGATCACAATGTTAGCTGTGGGTTTTTAAAAAATGATGTTTATGATGATGAAGAACATTCCTTCTGTATCTAAACTGTTACATTTTTATCAAGAAAGGATGCTAAACTTATCAAATATCCTTTGTGCATTGAGATGATTGTGTGGTTATTATCACAATGTATCATGTTAATTAATTTGCATATGGTAAATCAGGCTTTCACGCCAGGGATAAATCCCACTTGGTCATGACTTATGATCTTTTTCATGTGTTGTTGAATTTGGTTTTCTACATTTCATTGAAATTTTTTGTAGAAATGTTCATCGGAGATTTTTGGCCTGTAGTTTTCTTGTGGAGTTTTGTCTGGCTTAGGTATCAAGGTGTTGCCAGCCTCATAAAATACATTTGGAAACATTCTCTCCAGTTCTATTTTTTAGAATAGTTTAAGTATTGGTAACAATTCTTCTTTGAATGCTTGGCAGAATTCAGCTATGAAGCTATCTCATTCTGGGTCTTTCTTTGTTGGAGGGTTTTTAGCTGCTTCTTCAATCTCTTTATTTATTGCTCTTTTGTTCAAGCTTTCTATTTCTTCCCGACTCGATCTTGTTGGTTTATATTTTTCCAGGAATTTAGGCATTTTCTCTAAGTTTTCCAACTTTTTGGCTTATAATTGCTCATAATTTCCTATGGTCCTTTTTATTTCTGAGGCATCTTTTGTAATGTTTCCACTTTTGTTTCTGATTTTATTTATTTGATTCATTTTCTCCCCCTTAGTGTAGTGAGAGGTTTGTCGATTTGTTTACTTTTTCAAAGAACCAATTCTTGGTTTTATTGATATTTTTCTACAATTTTCCAGTTCTCTATTTGATTTTTGTTCTGATCTTTATTATATACTTTCTCCTGCTAAATTTAAGTTTACTTTTTCTTCTTTTTTTTTTTTTTTTTTAGCTTTTTGAGATGTACTGTTATTCTATTTATTTGGGATCTTTCCTCTTTAATGTAGGCATTTATTGTTATATACTTCCCTCTTAGAACTTATTTTGTTATATTCCATAAGTTTGAGTATGTTGTACATTTTATTGTCACTTATCTAAAGATTTTAAAAAGTTAATTTTTATAACTGACATATAATAATTATACATAGTTCTGGGGTACATATAATGTATAGTGATCAGAACAGGGTAATCAGCATATCCATCATTTCAAACATTTATCACTTCTATATGTTGGGAACATTGAATATCCTCCTTCTAGTTATTTGAAACTCTATAATATATTATTGTTAACTAGTCATCCTCCAGTGGTATCAAACAGTAGAACTTATTCCTCCTATTTAACTGTAGTTTAGTATCCAACCCATTTGTTGTTCAGGAGCATGCTGTTTAGTTTCCACACATTTGTGAATTTTTCAAGATTCCTCTTGCTACTGATTTCTAGTTTCATGCCTTTGTGCTTGGAAATGATACTAGATATGATTTTGATCTGAATTTTGTTAAGACTTGTTTTGTGGCCTAACCTATGGTCCACACTACAGAAGGTGGTTCCATGTATGCTAGAGAAAAATGTAAATTAGGCTATTGTTGAACAGAAAGTTCTATATGTGTCTGTTAGGTCTATTTGGCCTAAAGTAGGGTTCAAGTCCAGTATTTCCCTCTTAATTTTCTAGCTGGTTTATCTATCCTTTGTTGAAAGTGGAGCTTTGAGGTTCCCTACCATTGTATTACTGTCTATTTCTTCCTTCATTTCTATTAACATTTACTTTATGTGTGCAGGTGCTGCAATGTCAGGTGCATGTGTATTTACAATTGTTATGTCCTCTTGATAAATTAGCCTCTTTGGCACCAATTAAAAACCTTCTTTGTCTCTTACAAAAGTTTTTTTACTCGAAGTATTTTAACTAATATAAGTATAGCCATCCCTGCTTTCTTTTAGTTAACTATTTGCATGGAATATCTTCTTCAAATGCTTCAATTTCAGTCTATGTATGTCCTGACGCTAAAATGGGTCTCTCTTATAGGCAATATATAGTTTAGTCTTCTTTTTTAATTCACTCAAACATGCTATGTCTTTTGATTGAAAAGTTGAATTCGTTTACATTCAAGGTTATTATTTGCAGGTAAAAGCTTTCTCCTGCCATTTCGTTAACTGCTTTCTGAGTTTTATGGGTTCTTTGTTCCTTTCTTCCTCTTTGGTTGTCCACCTTTGTGCTTTGGTGGCTTTCTGTAGTGCTAAGCTTTGATTCCTTTCTCTTTCCGTGTTGCCTACCTGCTATAGTTTTATGCTTTGTGGTTGCCACAGGGCTTACATAGCACATCTGATAGTAGTAGTAGCCTGTTTTAAGCCAATAGCAGCCTAAAGTTGGTCACATACAAATACTCTAGAATTTTGCCCTCCACACACATAATTTTTTTATTTATTTATTTTTGTGATAATACATTCATATTTGTTATATATATATATATATTTAAATATGTGGGGTACAATTCAGGGTTAGGGTTCATTATGCAGGTACCCTTATTGATGAGGTGTTCCCCCCCTCCCCTGGCAGTTTCCCACTACTGCTAATCCCTTTCTTATAGTATTACTATAGCTTTTCAAGGTCTGCTTGTCAGTGAGAATATGTGATACTTGGTTCTTTGTTTGTTTCTGTGATAGATCACTCAGTATTATAGCCTCTAAGTCTTTCCAAAGAGAAAGACTTTTACCTGCAGATGGATCCCATGGTGTCTATTAGGTAGAGTATTATGTAGCCATAAAGAAGGACAAAATTATGAATTTTTCAGCCACTTGGATGGACTTATTTTTTTACTGTCACAATTTACATCTCCTCATATTGTGTATTTCTTAACAGCGTATTGTATCTCTGTTAACTTTTGAACATTTTGACTTTTGACCTTCATTGCTTTGAAATCATTATTTCTAATTCTTTTTCAGACAATTTGTAAATTTTCTTTTCTTTGGTGTTAGCTACTGGAGGATGATTGTATTCCTTTGGTGGTCTCACGTTTCTTTGCTTTTTTCTTGTGTCCCTACGTGAATAACTGTGTATCTGGTGGAATCGTTACCTCAGTTTTAAAGAATGTCTTTCACAGGAAAAGACTTTTCCCTGCAGATGGACGTCCCATTAAGTAGGATGTATTAGCTCTAATTCTGGTTGGGCCAAATAGTGTAGCCTCCTTGCTGTTTCTTCAGCCACAATCAACGTCAGCAATAAGTTCAAAGGACTCGGCGGCCCAGGCTGCAGGCGTTTGTAGCAGTATCAGTGGCATGGTAGGTTCTTGAGGTTCTTAGTGGCAAGGACTTTGGGAATCTTCATGTTCTCATATTCCTCACAGTGGGAAGACTTGGCTGAGGGGATCCCTCTCAGTGCTTGTCCTGACAGGAGCCACAGGCAGCCACTGTGATACAGTGCTGCAGGGCACAGATGCTGAGAGTGGCTTTGGACCTGGGATCCTGGGGTCAGTGTTTAACTGAATTCCAGTGACATCTGTGAGGTGAGTGCTGGCTCGCTCACTGAGACACAAGTGGACACAGCTCTGCCACTGAGCTGAAGACTGTGACTCTGAAGCACTCCTCAGAAGGTCAGACCCAGGTTGCAGGGAAGTAGCTATGACTCTAGTCCCAGAAATCAGGGCACATCATGGCCCAGCTCCAAGGAGGAAGGTATGCTCCTGAGAGTCTGGCCCTGGGGAGCAGGGCACAGCTGAGATTCAAGTGCCAAGGCCAGCAGGACATGGTGGCAACTCAGACACCAGGAGAGAGAGTGCTGGGTAGCTGGTAGACTCCAGGGTCTAGCATCACAGTGGGGACATAGCAGTGGCCCGGGCTCTATAGAGCCAGGTGCCATGACAGCAAGGACCCAGAAATAGTGGGCACAACTGTGACTTGGGCACCAAGAGGTAGAAGCAATGCAACAATATCTCCAATCCCAAAAGAGGTGGGACACTTCAGCAGTACAGGTTCTTGAGGGCTTGTCCAGATCCAGGGAGGCAGGGCACTTCAGTTGGTCAGCCCGGAGGGAAGGGTGGCACAGGTCAGCCAAGCTTCTGTTTCCCTTGGGGACAGGGTACCATGTCAGCTCATGCACTGGGTGCGCAGATGCTCCACTGGGCCAGCCTCTGGGTCCCTGAAAAACCAAGTAGCTGTTTCCCGGATCCAAAGCTCCAGGTAGTGAGGGTGAGGCACCAGGTTGGTTCAGGTGCTAGGGTCACAGCTGCTCCCCTGAGCTGACTTTCTAATTCCTAGGGAGTGAGGCACTAGGTTGGTTTGAAAACCAGAGTGCAAAACTGCTCCACTGGGCCTGGGTTCTGAGTAGCTGGGACAGGGCACAGCGGCAACAGGATGAGGGAGATGAGGTGTCTCCTAGGAAGCTTGCTCCCAGGGATGAGGAAACTGTCACAGCCGGCTGGGGAATGGAGCATGGTGCAATGCCAGCAAAACCTCAGAGATGAAGGCATGTGGTGGGGTACTGGCCCCCAGAGCAGGACGCACTCTAGGAATTTCAAGATGACACAGGCAGTAACAGCTTGGGCTCTGTAAGGACAGAGGTGAGAGGCACAAAGGAGGTGCCCTCTCTAGAGAATTGAAGCTGTGTAAACTTAGGGCAGTTCTCTAAACTAGGCAAGGAGCTATGAGTACTGCAGACTTTTCCAGGAGCAAAGACGGCCAGTGTCTGCGGTCTAGATGGGGCCAGTGGAACTTCCTGCTGTTCTCCACAGGCTGAAGCCCCTCCTTGTTCTGAGCTGATCCCAGCTAAGGGGAGGGGGTGGCAGAAACAAGGTGTTTCAGTCCCTTCTCTGTGCTGCCATCCGAGTTTTCTGTGCTCTCTAAGGTTTTCTTTTACACCCTTGCTAGACTCCAGCTCTCTCTTTTAATCACTCTGGCCAGAATGCTGTTGTTTATTCCTTGTTTTGGTCCTTTTTTGTGTAAGAAGGACAAGCGTTAGACACCTCTGGTCAGCCATCTTGATGATGTTAGCTCATTGCAAGTTTAGAAGTGAGTCAATTAAGCCACAGAAGGTAGTCACATGGCTAATGGACTAAGACAACAGTTAATACACTATGGAGACAGGCCTAACTATTAAATACCAGGTTTTACACAAAAAGAATCACTTGCTTCCCTTTCTGAGAAGCCCTGATGGGCTTGTGCCCTAATTATGATTTCCAGTGCCTACGCAATAGGTCTTCCCGTTTTTCCTTTTAACCCTTTCAGACTCTACACCCATGTGAAAGGCTGGGCCCAGAATGGACTTCCATGAAAACGATTCAACTCTGCGCCCAATGGCATCTTCTGACTGTTGGCTAAGATAAAGCCAGGCTGCCAAAGACAGAAATCAAGAGAACACCCTCGTCCCCATTCTGCGTATTTTATCTCCTAGGTCGTTAAACAGAGTCTCACAAAGTCTCTCCTGAAAAAAAATCTCCTTCAGTGTTTAAATTGCAACTCTCTTGCTCTAAGGCTCTGAACTAGTCAACGGGGCAGAATGGGGTAGCAGAAGCCCTCCTTTGTAATTAATGCTTTTCATCTTACTGCTTCATTCTATCCATGTTCCTATCTCTCCTACCCTTGACAGGGTTAGGAATTGCAAAGTGCTCTCTCAGAGGCTACCTTCTTATCCTCTACCGACTTAGGCAGAGGATCCCTGGGCTGAGAATCCCGAGGCCAACATGTCAGCTGACCAGCGTCTCTGAATCTAGGTTTAGGCTCAGCTGGAACGCCCCATTGTGTAAGCTAATGCAGTGGGCAAGCTCAAAGTTGAGAAGACCGGTATTCTTGTGAGCTGAGATAACTGTGCCTTTTATGTTGATTCCTTGACGTTTTCCGAGCAAGGTTAACCATCTAGGCCTATATCTTTCTGGACCTCTGGCAAAACCTCAAGAAAAGTCCCTTGCAATTTAGAAATTTCAAATTAAAGAAAAAAGTTATGTTTGAAAATGTGCTGCATTTCCCCAAGGTAGCTCCAGCCGCGTGTATACCTGCAATTCCTAACCCTGTTAAAGCTACAGCCCCAGGGGACACAGCTTATTACCTGACAAAAATAACCACGTTTCTACATCTGCAAATGAGCCCAGCCCCTGGGGGCGATTGTGAGAATTAAATGAGATGATGTGAAAACACTGAAAAAACACCAAATGGTAAGACCATTGGTTTACCACTGTAAACCATTGTTGCTGAAACACGATATCTCTCATTTCCTAAAACTGCTCAGATGGCATGATACGGTGAGACAGTAACTGGCATGTCTTTCCTCTTCCTTCCTTTTTGCCTTGTGATCACGTTTCCTTAGGATAGCTCACTGCCTCTAGGGTAAGCAGTAGAAGAGAAGAAAAAGTCAAATTCTTGGTTTTAAAGGTCAGAAAGCCCAGTCCTTTGCTGTATTCATGGGTATGAATAGAAATATTTGAAATAATATAGGAAAACTCTTTTACCCTGACTCTATGTCCTACTTAATAAAGATCATACAAACTTGAAAGAAAGAAGAGCTGGAGGAGGCGAGGAACCCTTAGGCACCAGCCCAGGTGGTCCATGCCCTATCTCCTAGCCTCTGAGTTCCTGAGAAGGAATAATTTAAAGCTGAATAAGCTGGAGAATCTACAAACAGAGAGATACGATCCTTGTTACCTTTCTGGGGCCATGGGGGCTAGTATAGACAAGTAGATAGAACAGCTACGTAGAAATGTGCAGGTAGAGTGTCTGGACCATCCTCACCGAGCCCATGTATGCCCCAACAGGAGGCTGAGAATGACTAACATATTTTTGCTTGCTTTTCCTTTCTTCTGAGCTTGTAGAAATGAGCTGTGCCAAACTAAGGATCCTCAAAGTTAGGCTGCGAGCATTCCTCTACAGACCAATGTTGGACACGTGGATTCCAAGCTCAGATGCTGTAAAGGAAGGACACCATCTGACAACCCAACTGATGGTTTCAACATCACAGCAACTGCCAGCACAGGGCAGACCCCTCAGTTGACTGACACTACAGCATCGGGTTATTGTCCCAGGGTGAGAATTATAATCAAAGGGAAGAAAAACTTGAGTTCCCTTTAGTTTAGAAAAAAGCACTCCGAATTTGACTGAATTTACCGGTACATGTAAAAGGAAAAATAAATGCCTTTTCCTGTCATCCGATTGGAATATGGTTTGAGATGGAAATTTGGATCAGTGATAGAAAAATAAGTTATATTTTTAAACAAGTGATTCTTCTGCAAAAATTAGTATCTGCTATACTGTTATTTTTAAGACATTACATAAAATGATATAGAAATGCTTTGCTCAAAGATTTTATATCAAATTTTTCACATTCATTTATCCTCACTGGACCCCAACAGCCTGTAATATTTTTCTTAGGCAATAAATATTATCAAGTCAATCGACACAATTTTAAAAAGAGAAAGAAAAAATCAAAACAATGTAGGCATGTTTTCCATGGTGTTCACCTAAAGCATCACTTTGAAAATCTTGATTTGCGTTTACTCCCACTGCCCCATCTCCACAATTTGTGGTGTTCTCCCCAAAACATGTTTTGTTGAAGGCCTTTCTGGAGATACCCACATACACAATGGAAGTATAAATTATTGGAAAACATTCTGTTTTTATTCTTAATGTTCAGAAATAGTTACCTCCATCCCCCGATCCACCTCAATGGAAGAGATACACTTGCCTCCTGCACCTTGACTTTAGAGCAAGCCATTCAACATGCGTGGACCAACAGGTCATTAGCAGATGTCACACTGAGAGATGCTTGACCAATGCTGGGGGGCAAGAATTGGTCTCACCCTCTGGTGCCTCTTAAACCACCATAAGGAGAGTGTCCCCAGAGTAGCTACTGTCCCTTCAGTCTGGAATAAACACACGTGGAGAAGACCTGAGCTCAGCTCTCAGAAGAAGTCACTTCCAGCTGGCTTTGCAGTTGGAAGCAGAGCCACGAGGTCACGCTTACCCTAGACCTACCCACCCCCGGGGCATCCATGGACATGTCGACAGGTATAAGCTATTACTTGGCACTTAAAGTTTGGATTGGTTTGATAAGCAAATGCAGCAGCTCTTTGCCCTCCGTTTTGTAATAGTGACTTGTCCCGGGTGGATAGGTTACTACATTGACCTGGTAAGACAGTGGAGGAACTAGATCTCTCTGTTCCCACAGAGACTGCAAAAATGATCCCAGCCCCAAAGGGCCATCGTGAGAATTAAATGAGGAGATGTGAAAATACTGGAAAACACCAAACCGTCCTACCACCGTAAGTCGTTGTCGTTGAAACAATCCCTTTCGTTTCATAAAACAGCTCAGACGGGAGCACGTGAAACCATACTCAGCGCTAATGGGGTAGGCAGGCTTTGTTTACAAAGAAAATCACAGCCAAGGAAGAACCATATTTTATTTCCCCGCCGACACTAGGCACAGGCCTGCAGTCCACTCCACTCCTGAAGGTGGAATCCACAGCCAGCCATAACCCCCAGGACTTCCTCACGCAATGCTCAGTGAGTCATAGAGGCAGAATGCTTCCTCACCCAATGCAGATTGCCCATGCTATAGCTTGTAATGAGCACAGCGGGAGAATCCAACCCTCTCAACAGGAAGCATCAAGCCCACCAGGAAAAAAAGAAAAGAAAGACATAAAGAATACAGACAAGGCTTCTTATAACTCATCGTCCTCCAGCTTGACTTCTTTGATGGCGAGTAAGAATGGACCAAGATCACGGTGGTCATGGGATTTTCAGCTCTGTGCTTGCCTGAGAGGGGGACGTCCCCCGCCCACCCCAGATGGAATTTATTTATTAAAGGTGTATATTTATTCTTACATATTTAAACTTCAGTCACATTCACAGTACTCTCTGTTTGACGCAATACACCTATCGAGTTGCTATTTCCACTGCTCAAAGCAGTTTTTGGACTTGTTCACTTTGATGACTTTTAATATTCCCGCCATTTTTTTTTTCTTTTTTTGCTTCACCTCTTCCACATTGGCAAAACGTTTCCCTTTGAGGATTTTTTTTCATCCAGGAAAAAAAACGTCACTTGGGAAGAGCTCAGGTGAATAGGGAGGGTGGGGCACAAACGTCATGCTGTTTTTGGTTAAAAGTGGCTGAACACAGTGCGGTGTGGGCAGGTGCACTCGTCGATCACCCATCATGAAATGGGCAAACACGTCAAAAGTATCTCCAGAAAGCAAACTCACTGAAGTTCAACCCAGCCTCTCCAACAATGCCAAATGGTACCTGATGGGTTCCTGGAACACTGACCTAGCGAGGGAAGTCTGAACTACAAGGGACTCATCCTCCAAAAAAAGAAAACTAATCCCAGTTTTGGGGGGGAGGTCCCCCTGGTAAATGTGGTGTGCCTGTGTAACAGAAAAGATGTACAAGTCCATGTTTGTAGGGGGAGCAAGAAAGTGGAGTGTGGAAGGGTGAACAGCTGGGATGGTTCTTGGATTGTTGGGATGAAAAGGGAATCTGCCTCCTTCCCAGCGTGTCTCAACACCTCCAAGAAAGCCGCAGACCACAGACACTATCAAACACACACACATACACATCAACAAAAACAAGAATAAAACAGAGCAAAAGAGCCACGGAATGTAGGAATCGGGATTCTGTGACTTCCATAGAGATTGTTCTCTTGAGCTTAAGTCTGTCTTCGAACAGACACCACCTGTGCTGTATTTCTTTTAAGAACAGGGTTCCCTACCAACTTTAACATCATAATAAAGATAAACAATTCAAACAAAATGGTAGCAATATTATCTTTGCTTTCTAACAGAAAATAAAATATCAAGAGCAAGATGAGCATTCAGCACCCAATCCTGCTGGATGCGCTCGTAAAGAACAAAAGTGTCAATGTTTTAGGAACAGCCAAGGAAATAACAAAAGCCATCTCTTCCCTTCACCGTGCATAAGGAATTTCTCTTGAAGTCGATGGAGTTTTACATACAAATCAATGGTGAATTACGGTCCTTAATGAAAGAGGAAATCATAATTACAGCGCTGCTGGTAGTATCACTATAGTTAAGGCTGAGCAATCTTTTCCATTATCATTTATCAGGATTTAATAGCTCAGCTGTTTCGAGTCCTACTTGGCTGAAACGTGATACACAACTCATCAGGCTGGATGTAATTAGTTATTATTATTGTTATTGCATAAACAAATATTTTAATCACCAAAGTATTTTTTAATTATGAAGCTTAAAGAGAATATTTTTTTCTTCATGGCAGGTGCAGGAGTCGGAGGAGAGAGAAATATAAGGAAGCAGACTTAAAAGAAGGTAAATAGAACGGGGCAGCCTCCTCCATTAGAATGACGCGCATTCCGTGGATCGTGGTCACCAGTGTGGCCTGCTATGAAATAGAATCTCTTGGAAGAGAAACACTGGACAAAACTCAAGGAGGGCCATGCACTGGCTCCTCGCAACCTGTTTTTCTATTGCATGTGCAATGCAATTAAATTATTCCATGCTCACGTGCAATGCAGTTAAGTGGTGCATTGCCACAAGGCTCCTAGAAGTCCTCAACACCCACTTGACAGTACCAGTCTTGCTTTGCTGAGTAAGAGTGTCTCGTCCTTGACTTACAGTAGGAATGTACACCTTATAGTGGGTCTGTAGGCATGTACACTTTAGATGTGAATAGACCTTAGATCAAATCCTCTGGGTGGATCTTAAAGAGAACTTTATGACTATGTTGCAACTGTCCTCCTGCTCACCCAAGTGGATGGTACCAGGGACCAATAATCATGATGCTTATTACACATCATGTACATTAGGAAACTAAAACAGCAAAATCTCTTTTTTTTATCTGTGACTGTGCTCACGCTAGAGTTTTCTGGCAAATAGAAAGGATACCTGAGGCTCTTTGGAAATGTTCGTTACCTGGAAAAGGGGGTATATCAAACAAACAGAATGTGAGAGGAAAAAATGAAATGTCACTTGTAAAGTGCCTATTATGAAGGGGTCCCAAAGAAAACCAGAATAACCTTTTGAAGGGCGGGTCCCTTGTTTTATGGGTTTGTCCCACTAGTTAAGTGTTCTAGGAACCCACTGGCAACGGTGTGCCAGCTAGTGTTGTTGTGAGAAGCTGCTCAATGAATTTTTTTTTTTTTGGAGATTCTTTCAACATGTTTGCCCATGTCATGAGTGATTTACGAGAGCGCCTGCCCACACCGAGCTGAGTGCTCAGCACTTTTTGACCGAAAATGTCATGACTCCCCCCCATGCCTCACCCTCCCTATTTACCCTTTCTCACCACAAAAGACTTTTTCTTTTTGTTTTCCTGGATGAAAAATATCCTCAAAGGGAAATGTCTTGCTGATACGAAAGAGAAGAAACAAAAACTGCAGAAGCACTAAAAGGCATCAAAACTGATGAGCTCAAAAACTGTTCTGAGTCATGGGAAAAGCCTCTCGATAGGTACATTGTATCAAACGGAGTCCTTTGAAAGTGACTGAAGTTTAAAGACGTCAGGATAAATACACTTTTTTACAAATAAATTCCGGGGTTTTTGGGGTCCCCCTCATATTTGCACTGTGCACATAACATATTGCTATGGAGCAAATGATGGTGTGTCCTCCTAAATCCATGTTGAAACTTAATTTTTTAAAGAATGTAAGTCAAAGAAATACAAAGTTAACTCTCTCTCTCTCCCCCCGCTCCAAAATCTTCTCATAATCCTTGTGATAAAATCCAAATTCTTTGCTATGTCCTTATCAAGATCTCACCCCGCCATTGTCTTTCCTTTTCTCATAAGTCACACACTCTTACATATGCCACCAGACACACAGGCCCTATTGTTGTCCCGAGCACTACCCAGCCCCCACAAGCTGGATGCCACCTCCACGACCTCAAAGACTTTGCACTTGCTGTTTGCTTTGCCAAGAACACCTTGAGCTTTGCATAATCGATTCCCACTCATGATTGATTTCTCAGACAACTGTCAGCCTCTTAGAAAGGCTGTCCAGAATAAACCTTGCATTGCTGGTTATGGTACATAAGTCTAAAATATTTATTATCTGAGCCTTTGCAATTGTCAGTTCAGGCTTCCATAGCAAAGCGCCATAGACTGGTTGGCTTAAACTACAGAAATTTGTTTTCTCACAGACCCAGAGGTGGTAAGTCTCACCTTGGAGGGTAACGGCATGGACATGTTCTGGCAGGTGCTTCCTCCCTGGCTTGCAGATGGATTCCTTCTTACCGTGCGGTCACATGTAAAAGAGAAAGGAAGAGCACTGCTATCTCTTCATCTTCTAATAGGGCAACAGTTCTATCAAGTTAAGGCTTCACTATTATAACTTCATCCTAACGGCCCTATGTCCAACATAGACACATGGGAGGTTAGGTCTTCAACATGAATTCTGAGGGGAAACAATGCAGTCTGTAGCAGCCCTTGTAGAAAAAGCTTGCCACTCTTTGTCTATACCAAATAATAACAGGCTTTTCACCCACCATATTGCCAATCTGTCTGACACAGATATTTTACTAATGACTGATGTTTAACTTTCAGAGGGCATGCTCATTTTCCATAAAGAGTATTATAGTGGAAAGGAATCAGATTAGGAATAATCATGATATTGATTAAAGGACACTAATCCATTTTTTTAATGCTATAACATTCTCACTTCTGTTCTTCCTTCAAAATACATGATTAGGACAAAAGAGGAAAAAAATCTGAGGGTAGAATAAACAAAAATATTGTCTTGGTTTTCATGTTTATGCTTGGTAAAAATGCAAAAATTAGCAGAAATAAGAATCAGAAAATTCCTCTAGAATGCTTAGAGAAGCAGAGCAGAGCGTACCTGTGGAGGAGAAGTAAGAATACTTTTACACACACACACACACACACACACACACACACACACACACACACACAAACCTTGTTTTATCCTCTGTATTCACTGTTTGTCACATTTTGGAAGCCATTTTACAAAATATATTTTTCTAAAGTCTGATAATGACCTTAGAAATGGAAATAAAGCCGGGCTTGGTGGCTCAGCCTGTAATCTCGTGCCTTTGGGAGGCTGAGGTGAGTGGATTGCCTGAGCCCGCGGGTTTGAGACCCGCCTGGGCAGCGAGACCCCATCTCTACAATAAATCCAAAAATCAGCCGGGCGTGGTAGCGCATGCCAGTAATTTCGGCTACTCGGAAGGCTGAGGCGGAAGGATCGCCAGAGCCCAGCAGGTCGAGGCTGCGGTGGCTGGGAGCGGCCCCTGCACTCCGGTCTGGGCGACAGAGTGAGACTCCAACTCAAAAAAAAAAAAAAGAAATGGAAATAAAATATAAAATACATAATATTTATTTCAGGTACCCAAGGCCCAGTCTTGTCCATGTCTAAGAAATAGCTAGTAGGTACATTCTTACAAGGGCACCAGTTCTATTGAATCAGAATTTCACCCTTATGTCTTTATTTAACTGTGATTGCCTCCCTAAAGGCCCTGTGTCCATTATAGTCATGACAGGTTAGGGCTTCAACAAAAATTGAAGCAAAATGCGTAGGTACATCTTCAGAATAATAGTGGGTGGCAGTTAGAAGTCACAGCAACAGCACTTGTAAAAACCCAACGTTGAGTGAAAAAAAAGAAACAGAGAAATCAACCACATAACATCACTGATGAGAGCTAAGAATAAATGCATGCACAAAACACTACATGTTTTATAAATGGGCATGGATGCACCGTTAAGGGGAGATATCAAAATACACGAGTGTGAATGAGTCGCTGTGGAGTAGATGGGCTTGGGGGTCTAAGAAAAGGAGACAAAATAACTAAAACAAGAGAGGAATTTGCAACCATTGTTGACGGTGAGTCAGGAATATAAGTGGCCCAGATACTTGTACCTGTGGGAGAACGGAAGGAAGGAAGAGAGGGAAGGAGAAAGGAGAAAAGACAGGGATGGAAGTAGAAGGGGAATGATGGCAAACGTAGCTCTCTTCTGACCTCATCATTTCATTGGGTTTTTGGTTCTTGTGCTCATAGGACCCCTCTTTAGCAGTAGTTCAGGGTGTCAGGATCAGACAGGCAAATAGTACAAGCTTAAACAGACAGGGTAGATATAAAAGGACAGAGCTGCCAAATTGTCCTTGTTTTTTTTTTTTTTTCACTGCGCCTGCAAGTCTATCTTGACTTATTTATGCCATCTACTGGTCCTTTCAATTACTTGTCTTTCCAAAACTCACTCTTGCTGTTTGACTTGAACAGTTCTACAGCGCGTCTTTTGGCTCGAGTACTCAACCTCTAGCCCCCACGCGTGTATGCGCCAAGCTTTTTCTTTATGAGTGAAACTCTACAGAATTAATTCTTTTGTTGGAAGTACTCCTTCAGGGAAAAAGAGGATATGGCTTCCGAAAAAAGAAAGAAATCCATTTCTCAAATTTGTTATCAACATCAGTGCTGATTTTCCTTTCCCAAGGCTGGAAACTTGTCTTGGAATGGAAATATGCTTACGTCCACCTTAAATATATTTGTAACCCCTTCTCATTTGAATTCAAAATATTTACATAAATTGATTATTATCTTGAGGGTAAATTTTTAGGTCTTTAAAAAAAATTAGTGTAAATATCTGCACTCCAACACTGACTCACAGGTGGATGTGAATTATCATATGTTCTTATTAGTCTAATGCCCTTTCCCCTGCCTTTCTTTTTTAATTTCCTCATTTATCAGTCTATTTTTTGGCTCGACTCACCAAGAAATGATACGTGTCAGTATTTTTGATGCTATTGCAGCCAGACAGCCAGTCACTCCCTTTATTCCCGATGATTCGTCTGAACATGTACAGGAATCTTGTTGCCCCTTATTCCTATTCATGAATAGAAGCCATTCATTAACAAATGTAAATTTTCAACAACAAAAAAATCCTACCTCAATCCCACATGCCCTTCTTGACAGAGCAGTGAGTCATGTTGAATCATTTCTCAGTCATTTTTAGAATCTATTGCACTGAAGGAAAAAAATCAAGCAAGTTATTTCCAGAGAAAACAGAATAACCACTAAACTGACAAGCTATCTTCTCTTTTTTGATAATGTGATTATTAAGCAGCTGAGGTTAATTCCAGAAACAGATTGTCCTCAGAATATTTCTGCCAAATCCCAAATCCTGAAAGACCCTATGCTTTTTTTTTTTTTTTTTCAGAAAAAGAGTACTGAATATCCTGAGGACCCTGAATATCAAGGAAGACTTGAGACTCCCATGCTGGTCTCTGGAAACTATAGCCATGGGTCAAACCTACCCTGCCACCTGTTGCTATTCAGTTTAAGAGCAAAGAAGGGGTTTTAAAACTTCAGTGGCAAAAAAAAAAGAAAAAATCAAAGCAAGACAATTCCTCATGATGCATAAATAGGATATGAAATCTACACTTCAGTACCCATAAAGTTGTATTAGAACATAGTCATGACCTTGTATTTACTTTTGATCTCTGGCTGCTTTCATACCCTAAAGCAGAGTTAAGTAGTTGCAACAGAGACTACCCAGCCCACAAAGCTGAAATTGTTTACTAACTGGACCGCCTCAGGAAAAAAAAACTATTGTGCCACGATCTAAGGCCAAAATGGATGAAAGATAGGTAAGGTGTTATGAAGTCCTCGGCAGAATCTACAACCAGAGACCCCAGTGAATGGGTTTCCAGGGAAAACGAGAATAAATGCCATCTCTCAACCCTGAAAATCCATGGCTCTTATTTTTCAAGAATCTTAAGATTCCCTTATTGCTGTTTCCAAGGTTCACTTTGAACGATACAAAAAGAAGGAGGACTTATGCTAGATGAATCTTGTGTAGATCTCAACTAATTTCTGGTGGTCTATGAAGGTTCATTCTAAAAAAGAGTTGGAAGCCGGGCTTGGTGGCTCAGCCTGTAATCCCGTGCCTTTGGGAGGCTGAGGTGAGTGAATTGCCTGAGCCCGCAGGGTTCGAGACCCGCCTGGGCAGCGAGACCTCATCTCTACGGTAAATAAAAAAATCAGCCAGGCGTGGTGGCGCGTGCCTGTAATTCCAGCTACTCGGAAGGCTGAGGCGGAAGGATCGCCAGAGCCCAGCAGGCCGAGGCTGCGGTGGCCGGGAGAGGCCACTGCACTCCAGTCTGGGCGACAGAGTGAGACTCCAACTAAAAAATAAAAATAAAAAAGAGTTGGAAAGCTCTGGGAATAGCCACAGGAAACAAGCTGAGATCCTTAAAAGATGGTCTTTATTCATGTCATAATGTAATATGAGGATAAAAGCCTAGGAGAAGGGTGGGTTCACCTCTCTGTGTTTTCTTTCCTTCCAAACCTTGCCCATAGAGTGATGAGCGCCTTGGTATCTCTGAATTCCTATTTTTAGATCACTAGCCTAGTGAGACTAGAGTAAGCTTTAAGCCTCTGCTTTTGTCTAGCTTTCGACTTTCAAAAACGGTTCATCGACAAGAGGTTCAAGGGGTAAAATTACAGAGAAAGAGAAGCTCACCTGGAGTATCCTTGTCTTCTTTTTGGTTGTCTTGGTTCCTCTCCAGCGCTTTCAAATAACTTTTTATTTACTCTTTTAAAAATTTTGTATCAGTTTTTATTGTTAATTCCAAGACACAAAGATTGTTCTGATGCATGCAACTTCTTTAAAACCAGAAGTGAAAATTCTTTTCTTTTAAAAAGTAAATAGTCTCAAGTCGTTTTCTTTTTTTTTTTTTTCCTTTTTTTTTTTTTTTTTTGAGTTGGAGTCTCACTCTATCACCCAGACTGGAGTGCAGTGGCCGCTCCCGGCCACCACAGCCTCGACCTGCTGGGCTCTGGCGATCCTTCCGCCTCAGCCTTCCAAGGAGCTGGAATTACAGGCATGCGCTACCACGCCCGGCTGATTTTTTGATTTATTGTAGAGATGTGGTCTCGCTGCCCAGGAGGGTCTCGAACCCGCTGGCTCATGCAATCCACTCACCTCAGTCTCCCAAAGGCGCAGGATTACAGGCTGAGCCACCGAGCCCAGCTAAGTCTTTTTCTACTAGAATTGCCAAACAATACATCTGTCTACTTCCTTCCAACAAAATGTGACCTTAGGCTAGAAACCCTGCGATGTCTTTGTAGCATAAAGTATATTTTCATTGACTATCAAAGGATGCACCTTACAATTGTAGAGACAATATAATATAATTGGGTGTCATGGAAGAGTTCACACTACGACCATACACAAGAACAGAATTTTGTCTCAAGGAATCTTTAGAAGATATCATGCCACCAAGCGACCATGAATGCAGGATCAATACTCGGGTCTGAATCGCTGTTGGATAACCTCAATTGTTCTTTCTGTCATGCTTCTATGCAGATGCAGTCCTGTGCTCCACACAAAGTACTCAGAACCAAATTTTCTCCATCTTTCACTCTTTCCTATTGCCTTCCACTAACCATAGGAAGTAAATCTGTCCAAAATTGTGAAAATGGCAAACCTCAGTTTGAGATTAGTCGATTTTTTTAAAGCAAGCCTTGCAGTAAGCAAGGCATTAGCAGTGCAGTATTTTGATTCGTGAATAAAGCAAAAACTGTAAAAACCCTTTAAATTCATAGAAAGACTATTAACTTGAAATAGATTCTGTGACAAATAATGATTACATAGATTGAACAGAACTGACAATATTTCAGTAGAGCAACAGACTTGTACATGGTGAAGATTTTTGTTTTTGTTTTAAATTCTAAGGCGAACTTTCATTGGAATATAAGGATAAGAAAATCAACCAACAAGTAATTGCTCAGGAAACACAAAGGACAATTTGTCAAGATTTTGGTGATTCATCGGAAAAAGAGATCCTCAAACAAAATCTTGCTGAACATAACTCACAAGATAGGTTTGTGAAACACTGGCAAGATTCAAAGCATAAACAGAGAAACGTATCCTAAGGCTGAGACTTTCATTACTATGGTTCTTCACGTTACTATTCAAGTTTTCCCTTTTCAATGTGTCCTCACCACTTCCTTATTTTATTCCTTCTATCTGTGTGGTCTTTTTCAATCATTTGAATTAATTCAATTATCATTGTTAAGAATATACAAGGGAGAATTTTTAAAACTCAGAATTAGCTTATTAAAGATTGTGTATTTATTCTTACCTGTTTAAACTTGTCATTTTCAAAGTACTCTCTGTTTGATGCAGTACACCTATCAAGATGCTTTTCCCACTGCTCAAAACAGTTTTTGAACTCATCCATTTGGATGACTGAGTGCTTCTGCTGTTTTTTGTTTCACCTCTTCCACATAGGCAAAACGTTTCCCTTTGAGGACTTACTGCATGTGGGGAAAGAAACAAACAAACAAAAAAGTTGCTCAGGATGTGATAGGGATAGGATAGGGTATGGGAATCATGCCATTTTTGGCCCAAAACTGCTGAACATTCAGTGCAGGGTGGGCAGGTGTGCCCATAAAGCACCGAAATGTGCAAACACGTTGAAAGAATCGCCAAAAAAAAATTCACTGAAGCTGAATGCATCTCTCACAACAATGCTAGCTGTGACCCTGATGTCGATGGGTTCCTAGAACACTTACCTACTCAGGGAATGCCTGCACTACCGCAGACCTGTCCTCCAAAAAATAATTCCGGTTTTGGAGAGGGACCCCTTTGTACTATGTCCCTTAGGATTGAGTAAATGCATAGGGAGAGAGGTTCCGTGGATAAGATATCATAAAAATGAGCCGGGCTCCGTGGCTCAGCCTGTAATCCCACGCCTTGGGAGGCTGAGGTGAGTGGATTGCCTGAGCCTGCGGGTTCCAGACCTCATCTCTACAATAACTCAAAAAAATTAGCTGCGCGTGGTTGCACGCGCCTGTAGTTCCGGCCACTCGGAAGGCTGAGGCGGAAGGATCGCCGGAGCCCAGCAGGTCGAGGCTGCGGTGGCCGGGAGCGGCCGCTGCACTCCAGTCTGGGTGACAGAGTGAGACTCCGACTAAAAAAAAAAAAAAAATCTCATAAAAATGAATGAGGGTCCCACTTGGAAGAGCTTCAGTAGAAAGGAATAAAGAGACAGCAGACAGAGTAATCAGGTACGCCTAAACGAATTTAGCAGTGTAATGTCACAGGAGGTTTATAATACACATACGTTAAAATAATGTTAAGCGAAGGAAGCCAGACACAGAAGAATACAAGCATGATTCTATTCACATAAAGTATAAAAACGTTAATTAATCTAGGGTATAAAAATCAGAATACTACAGGGGCTCATGTCTGGGTTGAAACACAACAGAGGCTTCTCAAGCGTGATAATAATGTGGGTTTGTTTACTGCTTGTTTTGTTTTGCTTTGTTTGAGTTGGGATCTCACTCTGTCACCCAAGCTGGAGTGACGTAGCTCAATCACATCTCATGGCAGACTTGACCTCCTGGGATCAAATGATCCTTCCACCTCAGCCTCGCAAGTGGCTGGTACTACAGGAATACACCACCACATCCAACTAATTTTTTTAGTTTTGTAGAGATGAAGTTTCACGAAATTGCCCAGACTAGTCTCAAACTCCTGGCTTAAGTGATCCTCTCACCTTGGCCCCTCAAAATGCTGGGATTACAGACATGAGCCACCGCGTTCAGCCTTAATTCGAAAAAAAAAGATTGGTCTGAACATTTATGATTTGTGAGATATTCTGTGACTATGCTCTAAGAATTTTTTTTAAACCTGGAAGAATAAATCTTTGTTTTTCCAGTATGAATGACAAATAATAGGAAAAAGTCATAAAAGTGAATGCATATTATTATTCCCCAGGAAGAAACTCATTTTTTTTCTGGAGTTGTAAGCATCTATAAGCCATACATTGTTGACCACCTTAACGTCTTCTTTGTGTGAACATCATCAAGGACCAGATTCTATTTACCTTGGTGTCTACATTTTCTAGCATAATATCAGGCTGAGCAAATGTCAGGCATTGGGGAGTCTTGTGCTTTCCTTTTATCTAGAGATGTCCATTGTTTCAGCCTTGATTGTCCATTTATCCAGATTCATTTAAATCCAGGGGAATGATAGAATGCATTGTTTGAGTGCAGAACCTGTAATTCCAGCCGTCTGGTAGAATTCTGATACACATTATATATGTGCCGCTAAAACACCTTATTCCAGAACCAAAGCTGGCAGAAATGGTATGCCAGGGCTCTGGCCACCTGTAGGACTGCTCATATCCTGGGCACAGCTCAGCAGAATTCAGGGTGTGAATGACAGGACATGAAGTCACTGTGCTCAAGTGTCAGGAAGGTAAAGGTAGCTTAGGTCTTTTCTCTGTACCCCGACAAGTCTCACTGGGGAGATTTGATGCTTTTTCTAGTTTCTTGGTCTATCTCAGTCTAACACTTGAAGATGGGCTAGCCTGAAAGGCAACTGAATTTAGAATATGGTCTGAGGATTTCTGGGAAAATTTCAGTCAAATCTATTCCTTCCAAACTGAACTATGTTTAGAGATATGTTCATCTCCTTCTTAAGAGCATTTCCTTACTAAGTATACTCTATTAAAAACAAATAGTTGACATAAAAGACCTTAACCAATGCCATCTAATAGCCTTGACCTAGAGGGATAGACGCACAAATAAGGCTAGAACTCAGCACTGAGGTTGCAAGCTCCAACAATAGTACCACACAAATCTGCATTCAAGGTCTGCCTCTACTAGGTCTCAGCTAGTTGACCTTGGTTAAAACTGTTCCTGCCTTATACCCTCATTTGAAAAGTAAGACAATAGTAGTGTCTATCTCAGGCACTGCTGGAAAGGATAATTAAGATAATATTTGCTATAACATTTATTATGTACAAAGTGCTCCTACTTGCTTTGTTATTATCAAGGGTCTAAAAGAAAAATATACAGCATTAAACGCTAGGTGCTAAAAAGAGGGAGTGAACCTAAAAAAGTGGGAGGAAGACAGAGATGATGACGTATGGAATGAAGACGTTTCAAAGAGAAAACTGACTCTATGGTTTCACTTTGCTTGGGCCGTTTCTGGTGCACCTGCATAGCTCAAGCTAGGAAGCAGCACACCAGGACAAGTCACCCCTTCGAGCCTTGAAGGAACTCCTCTCACTGAGTCACTTTTAGGGAAGATTCCCAGAGCTGGAGTCTGTTTTCATTGGCAACGTGTACACCCGAGATCCTACCTAACTCTCCACCTCTTTACATATTCAGATACTTTTTGGAAGGCACCTGGGAAGAATGAAGTAAACAATGTATTTCTTTAGACATTTTAAATTTAGTTTTAGTATGCATTGATGACTTTCTTTTTTTTCTTTTGGTCTTTGATTTTGGTGAGAGAATTGGATTACCCTAAGTGTCATATAAATTAATAAATTACAATTAAAGAGTACATGGGATACAAGTAGTGCTTGTGAGTCTTTGTCTCACAATGCTGTATATTATTCTAAGTTTCTATAATGTATTCATAACAACAGGCATTGAGGGAAAACAACAATAATAAATGCTGTGCAGAGAAAATAATGTCGGTGATGTATTTTGCTTTTATGACTTCTACCGGCTCTTAATACAACATTTTGTGACGAGTAGCGAAAAAAAGAAAAGATAAAATCAACAGCTGAACAGAGCCACCCAAGGCATCATCTTGATCAACAAGCACTGAGAGGCTCCCAGGTCAACACTCAAATCATCCTTTCTTAGTGTGGTCATGTCCTCAGTCTGTCCAGTCCTTCTCTCTCCCACTGCCTTTCCTCTTCCTTACTATCTGCTTGGTCTACCATTCTCCTCTCCTGCCCACTGCCCAGTTCTCATCACCAATTATGAGCTTGTCTCTGCTCAGTCATACAGACTTAACTTGGTTGAAGTAATGAAATGGATTCTCTCTTCTCTGGATGAGACAGTCTTGTCCTTTGAGCCCCAAAATGATAAACTGGGACCAACTGAAGGTACTCGGTAGATGTGGTACATTTAAATGATATACGAAAGCAGAATAAACGTGATTGATTTTTATATCCTACTTTGAGTCTACTTGGCTGCAAATTGTGATAAAACTTGTTTGAATAGAAAACTAGAAGAAGGTGAGAAAAAAGTCAGAGAAAGACAGCTTATAGCTTACAAGTTGCCAGTGTCTTTTTTAATGTATTTGTTTCTACTATCAGCTCATGAAAGAGACTTTCCAAATCAAGTTATATCACTTAGAACCTCACGTGTTAGAGGTTTATGCTTTACAGAGTTTTAACTGCTTATCCCATCATAGCAAATATTTACACCAGGATTTTTATAGTTGTGATAGCATAGAATTTCAGACCTGGAAAAGAGCATAGAATTAATCTTGTAAAGTTTAATCTTTTTATTTTACAAGGAAAAGGCCTAAATCCTTCATAAATAGAGAAATTAACCTCAAGTCACAAGGCTACTTGACAATAGAGTAAAACGTTGAATCTTGGCTTCCAGAGTTCCATTTTAGTGCTACCACCCTCGGACTCTAGAATCTGGAGCAATGCCCACCTGCACAGTGGAGCATTTCATGAATCATAATCATGAAGGATGAAGGGAATCAATTTTCTCGAATACAAAGAGGAGTCTATCCTTGTAACTTACCATTTACGTGAGTTTCAGGATAAACATATTTTTGTTGCATATGGAATGCACACATAATGTAGTTTACATGAGAGCTAAATGTTTTATAAACAAAATATGCCTGGAAAAGAAGCAACATGAGAACAGTAAATGAGTGAGTCTCCAAAGCCCAGAGTCTATGACTCTGGAAGAAGATCTCAATTTGTAGAAACTACAGAGTGATGGCAAATTTCTAGATATTGTGATGTGGGAAAGACTGCCAGACCTGTATGTTGAAACGCATGTCCTTGTATTTAGTGTAGGGTTCCTTTATATCCACATATCCTTCTAAGGGATACTTCCTGCTCATAAGCCATCCTCTTCCTTAGCCAATTCTTGTTGGATGGGCTGATCGCTGATCCACAGGCAACTTACCTACAGGCTACCAGTGACCTTTAACAAAGTAATCTGGAGGAATAAAAGGGAAAGGTGACAGTTATCTACTGAGTTATCTACCGGTTTCTCTTTCAACCGGTTCTGTAAGATGTAGCTATTAAAAATATAAGCAACTATATGGAATTGGGGGCTAAGATAAGTATAGTGATTATACTATAAGAAAACCTGCACGAATTGACAAGAAATTATGCTAAAAAATACATTAGTAAGTACTAAAAAGAATATATAAAAACAGAATGCTTGATGTAATCTCATTTGGGAAGATATCTATGTATCAAAAATATGAAGAATAAGTAACATTAAATGAAGGAAAGAAATTATCAAAGATTTTCTCTCCTTTATTAAATTTTTTACTAACTTACACCTTCTAATATTCTAAGAATAAATACAGATTACTTTTACAATTTTTAAAGTAAAAATAAGATCTCGAAAACTGGAGAGAAAAAAAAGTAACATATGTCCTTGGCATTGCTATGAGGCAGTTAGGTCGTGTAATTTCAATTTGTTGACAAAAAGATGCCAAACTTTGTAAAATATTTTAAGATGGTTTACTCTTGAGCCAAAGTTGAGGACTTAAGGCCAGATATACCCATCCTCAGGAAATCCTGAGAACCTGTGCCTACTGTGTCTGAACGGTGGCTTGGTCATATATATTTTCAGAAGGCAGAAGTTACAAGAAATCACAAACTGACATATGTGAGGCTTCCATTGTTTTGACCCAGGAAGAAAGGACATTTCTAAGTGAGGGTTTGCAGATTTATAGGTGGATTTAAAGATTTTCTGACTGGTAATTGTGGTTTATCTAAGGAGTTTGAGAAATCAGTAGAGGAGATGCTTTGTTAAGATAGGGGGATGGAAAACTCCAGGTTTGTGGATGTGTAGATGAAACCCTATATGTGGCAGACTTCCAGGATGATATAGATAAGTGTCTTACAAGGCTTCCCAGAGTCTGAGAAAGCTAAAGAGACAGCTTTACAGGACCATAAACTTTCTTCATTTGTTATGTTATTGCTATGACAGCGTCAGGTTGGAAAGCAAGCTTTAGTTTATTATACGTTAATAAAACGTTGTCTGAGCCAGGCATGGAGGCTCATGACTATAATCCCAGCACTTTGGGAGGCAGAGAAAAGAGGATTGCTGGAGTCCAGAGGTTCGAGACCAGCCTGGGCAACTTGGCAAGACCTCGTTTCTACAATAAATCAAAACAATTAGCTGGGCATGGTGAGACATGCCTGTAGTTCCAGCTACCTGGAAGGCTGAGGTGGAAGGATCCCTTGAGCCCAGGTGGTCGAGACTGCAGTGGCCATGAGCAAGCCACTGCACTCCAGCCTGGGTGACAATGAGACTCCTACTCAAAATAAAAGTGTCTAATGAGTCCTTATCAGGTGACTCCCAAGTCTCTTAGTTAGGAATTTGAGTAAGAGGGGAAAAAAAAGATAAAAGGTCAAGTTTAGTACTCAGTTACAAACCGGGCATTCCATAGTCTGTCTTCATCTCTAAAAGGAATGGCCTCACCATCCCAGTGATCATTGTGACCGAAATTTGTACAGAGCTGAACTTCTTAAGGTATTTGTATAGTCCTTGGGACACGGATTTTCAATAAAGAATAGCGTCAAACTTTTCTCAGAGTACTAGAAAAATTTTCATTTGACATACTGGAAAAATAAGTAGTTTTAAGCTGTATCTTCAGATACCAACCAACCCTAACATTTGAGCTCACAAACCAGCCTCCATGTCATGTATACAAGAAAACTGTACTGGTCATAGCTCTATGGTCTTCTTGCCTGGCCTTGAAAATGAGACAGAGCCCTTCTCTGTATTTAGAAAAAGAAAACAATATTCTAAAACAATTCAATGCATTTTTATTTTTGCAAACAAATTTGGCTTGCACCGATAATGATGGATTCTCCACAAAGAGTGAAAGCAAAATCTTGGCAACTATTATAGTTTCAACTTCCCTATGCCTCAGGAGAAAGTCTTTTTTCTACCACCTATGATCTAAAAGAAGTCCTCCCTGGAGTCCTGAGAGATATAATATATTCTGTAGTTCCTGGGCTGTGGGTTAAGGCAGAACACGTCAAGTAGAGTCCTAAAGGAGGAGCTCAGAGCCTTGGACAGAGGTGCAAGGATACAATGACTATAACCCGTATACAGATATGGTGATATATCTGTAGGATATTGTGCTGTCAGTTGAGAACTAAGCCTATCCTTATTTTTTCTCTTGCCCAAATTCCTCACTGAAAGACTTGAAGAGTCCCTGCCTGATAAGAACTCACCAGCTAAGGTTTTATTACCCAATTGCCTTCTCCAACCTGACTCTGGTATAGCATAATATTATGCATTTTTGAAAGGGGGGTTATGACCCTGCAAAGCCATCTCTTGTGAATTCCTAGACTCCGAGGAGCCTTGTAAGACACTTATCTATCCTCCCCCAAGTCTGCCACCAATAGGGCTGCATTTATACCTCAACAGACCTGTAATTTTCCACTCCTTATCTTAGCAAAGCACCTTTTCTACTGATTTCTCAAATTCCTTAGATAGAGAATACAAGTTAACAATCAAGAAATCTTTGAAGCTGCCTATGAAATACCTATGATTACATTTCTCACTTAGAAATGTCCCTCATGGTTAGGCTGGGTGGCTCAGCCTGTAATCCCAGCATTTTGGGAGGCCGAGGTGAGTGAATTGCCTGAGCCAGCGGGTTCAAGACCCGCCTGGGCAACTTGGCGAGACCTCATCTCTACAATAAATCAAAATGAGCCGGGCATGGTAGTGGGTGCCTATAGTTCCATAGCGCTATTTGGAAGGCTGAGGCGGAAGAATCGCCGGAGCCCAGCAGGTCGAGGTTGCAGTAACCGGGAGCGGCCACTGCACTCCAGTATGGGATACAGAGTGAGACTCCAACTCAAAAAAAAAAGAAAGAAAGAAATGTCCGTCCTTCCTGGAGCAAAGTAATGGAGGTCTCACATGCATCTGTTTGTGATTTCTTGTAACTTTCAGTCTTCCTGAAAGATATCTAATCAAGCCAATATTCTACTACAGTGAGCACATGTTCTCAGGACCTCCCAAGGATGGGTGTTCCAGGCTTAAGTCCTCAAGTTTGGGTCAAGAGTAAGCCATCTGACCATATTTTGTAGTCTGACATCTTTTCCTCAACACAGTGTAGTAGAGTAGCATAAGCAATGACAACTAAAGAGGGGCTTTTCTGAAATGAGATTGTTTGAGGTATGGCGCTTTGGGATTGACTCTGGCAACTGCCACCCTCAGTATTGGGAGCACTGGTGAGGCAAAAGGAGCACCTGCTGGGTACTGGAGTCAGGGAGCAACTCTGTCTACATCTGGGGAGGAAAAACCCAACTGTCAACCGCTCCAACAGGTCATATTCTGAGACACCCGGAGAGTTTATCTGGAAGTACAATTTTTACAGAGAAAGTCGACTCTGTCGCACATAAATCCAGACCAAAATGAGCTTGTATGTGTGTGCACATGTTTGTGTCTGCTTGTGTTTGTGAGTATCAGTATGTTGACCCCTATTCCTTGCTTCTTTACACACTCAGGGCCTGGGGAAATACCCATGATACCCAGATGGACTGAAAACCTCGGGTCATTTTATGATCCAGCCTATAAATAATGGCGATTTCAGAAGCCAATTTTCACATGGGTGGTGTCCTGCATAGGACTTGATGAGGCAAGACTGCAGGGGGGTAAAATAATTTTCCAAGACACTTGTGAAAGGCAGATTGTTAAAAGGCAAAGTACATTGTGAGGGAGGCTGCTGCAGTCTGCGAAGAGGCAGGGGCTGGAGGGAAGTTTTATAGGGTTGTCCGGGGAAGGGTTTGGAAAGGAACGTCGCCTCCTTGCTGTGCAAGGGGTTTGGCGAGGGAAGTTAGCTACATATTGTATGAGTGGTCTGCAAGCTGACTGATTGATTGTGTTGACGTGTTCCTGAAGAGAGGGTTAATTTACAGCATTGGTTAACTTCTTTTTGTCACATTTATAGCGGTCAGCTAAAAGTGAGTTGCCAGCCATGACTTACAGCAGTCAGCATGCATTTATGACTTTTACTGTGGTCTGTAAGTTCCTTGCAACATTTGTAATTCTCACCCTGAGGCTCCTCTCTTCTGTATAACTTACCCAATTGTTGCGGGCCTAGTTGGGCCTCATATTTCTCTAGGCAGCATATCTTTTCTATGAGCAGATTTCTTGGGTAGGACAAAGCCATTTTTATTTTTCCTCAGCCTTCCCACCACTTTTGTAGCCACCCTTCTCCATTAAATCACCTTTGCTTTCAAAACCTGGAATTGCTCTTATTTTCTGCCTGATGCCTAATGAATACAGATGTTCCTTGAGACAGGCTAACAAAAGGGGTAACAGCTTCGAGTCTATCTTTCTTTGTCTTTTTTACTTCAGTCCTTTACATCCAAAAACAGTTTCTTTTTATTGCTATAGTCAACTGGCTTTTAATAAACCAAGTTCGTGTCTTGTAAGCCTTTATGTGCTTTATAACCACTTCATTTAACTTCCCAAAACATTTTTGAACACCTATTATATGCAAAAACTGCTCATTGAACCCCCCCTGCCTGCAAAAAACTGTGTAGGGAGTATGTACAGAACCACATAGTTCGATTATTTGCATGAAACATATACTATGATAAGGTTCAAAGTCACATAGCTAAATAATTAACATATAATGTGATGTGCTTCAAAACACATAGCTAAATAATTAACACATAGTGTGACAATGCTTACAGTCACATAACTGAATAATTAACATGTGGTATGATAATGCTTGAACGTTGAATCAGTATTTACAAAGAGTCAGTAGAATGCAGATGGCAGAGAAATCACTCCCAGAGTAGGGAAGCCATCTGTGATGGCTAATTTTAGATTTCAATGGGACTGGATTAAGGGTTACCTAGATAGCAGGTATAGCACGAACTCCCGTTGTGTCTGTGAGGGTGGTTCTGCAGGAGCTTGGTGTGTGAGTCAGTGGACTGAGTGGGGAAAATCTGTCCTCAATGTGGGTGGACACCAACAATTGGCTAGAAGCTCAGATACAACAAAAAGGCAGAAAGAAAGGCAAATTCTCTTTCTCTCCTAGAGCTGGGACACCCTTCTTCTCCTTTGCTTGGACATCAGAACTCCAAGTTCTTTGACCTTGGGATGCCAGTGTTTCTACAAGCACCCAGTACCCATCTCCCACCCCAGTCAGGCTCTCAGGCCTTTGGCCTTAGACTACAAGGACTTGGCTCCAAGGAACTCAGACTTGAACTGAGCCACACACCACCAACATCATGGTCTCCAGCTGGAAGATGAGCCATCATGAGACTTCTCAGGCTCCGTAATTGTGTGAGTCAATTTCTCTATAAAACTCCCTCTCGTATTAGATATCTTATTAGTTCTGGCTCTCTGGAGAATCCCGCCTAATACACCATCCTAAGAAGTCTGAACTCACTAAGACGTAACTGAAAGGAATCCATTATAAATCTCTGTGGATGAAGCATTGGTAAGAAAAAAGGGAATATCGTCATGTTTTCATAGCAATTGGCTACAGCAACCAACTTGCAAGCTCTTGGCCCCTATAGAATAATCCGAGATCCATTGTAAATTTGAATTGCAGGAACGTGGCAATTGAAGCATGTTTGTCCTGATCCAAAATATCTGTGCAAATTGCATGCATGTATAAGTGGCTTCAAGACTTTATTATCCAAAATTTATGTCATAACGGATCACATTTATAAAAAGCAAAAGGCAAAAGTATCCATTTTATGTATTTGTTGATTACCATAATCCCTCAGTAAGGTACATTGTCATTTCTATTCTATAGGTTGACAAGCATGCTAAAATAGGATACATGAATGTCAGTTAAATTTGCAAATGTGCATAAATAATACATTTGTTTAAATGCCAGGAATATAAAAATATAATGCAGCATCTCCAAATACTATCACATATACAACACCAGGAAAAAATTATCTGCATTTAAATATTGCATTTTAAATAAAATTACAGATTTAAAAATTTTTGTTGCGATAGCTTTTTGTCAAGAGCTAGAAATCCTCGTTTTTATGCAAACTTAATCTTCAGCAATTTTCTCCATTTTGTAGAGTACTGACCACTAGGGGGCAGACGTACCCAAGCCATTTAACAAGTTTCTTTTACTATAAATTTTGAATTTGTTTGAGCTATACACTCTCGAAGCCAAAGGTGTGTCTTCTTTAAAATTACATACTCAAACAAGAAAAAGAAAAACCCTGATACTGACTCATAATTTATAACTTTCAGCCTTTTTCATTTTCTTACTTGCTAGCAAGTCTTGTCTTTGTTTCCAATTTCAATAAAATTAAATTTACAATAGCCAGACATAGTAAATTAATCAGCTTGCTGTTATATAAGATTGGCAATGTCCATTAGCACCTGAGTTTGTGTGTCTAAGTGAAGACACTGATCACCTAGTTATGTATATTATTTAACCTCATTCCTACAATACGCCTCCTAATTAAGTACTGTTAGCGTTCTCATCTGTAAGATGGAGAAATTAGAGACTTTTAAAAGGTTACAAATTATAAGGCAGAATAAGGATCCAGGCCCAGTTTTGCCTAATTCCAAATTTTGTGTAGACATAACTTCTGATTTTTTGTTTTAATTTAAAAATATACAATACATGCCAAAAACTGAATAATATATATGCATATATACATCTTAAAAATAATTTTGAAACTAAAATCCATTTCATCCTACCTTATTCAAAACAAAAAACATTTTTAGCCTGTGATGAAGCACCAAGTGGGTCCCCCACTGGCCACAACTCCTTTGCTTGAAAGATAATCACCTCATGACCCGCCTGAGCAACTTGGTGAGACCTCATCTCTACAGTAAATTAAAAAAATGAGCTGGGCATGTAGCGCATGCCTGTAGTTCCAGCTACTGGGAATGCTGAGGCGGAAGGATCGCCGGAGCCCAGCAGGTCGAGGCTGCGGTGGCTGGGAGCAGCCACTGCACTCCAGTCTGGGTGACAGAGTGAGACTCCAACTCAAAAACAAAAGAAGATAATCGCCATCTTCAGTTTCATGATCTCATTACCTTTCTTTTTTTTTTTTTAGAACTTGTGTGAGATTTATGTAAATCTATTCATAACGTATTGATTCATTCATGTCTTTTCTTCTTTGGACCACTAATATATTTGTAAGATTCACCTATACTGTAGTGTATAATTCTTTAGTTTCCATCACTACATGAAATGAAATGCCCTATAATATACCACAATCTATGTTCAAGCCTACTATTGATGAGTTGTTTCCAGCTTGGGATTATTATGAACAATGCTACTGCAGAGATTCTTATATATGTCTTTTGAGGCACATGTAAAAATTTTCCTAAGATATGACTGAGAGTCAACTAGTCAGCCCATCAGGTCTGAATATCTTCGGCTTTATTAGAAAAAATACAAATGTTAGCAGGTGGATGGATAAAGAAACTTTTATAAATCCACTCAGTGGAAGAATACTCAGTATTAAAAAGAAAGGAGCTATGGACAGAGGCAATAACAAGGATGAATTTCAAATTTTCATTCTGAGTAAAAGAAGCCAGACAAAAAAGAGTACATTCTGTATGATTCTATTCAATAAAGTCTCAGAAGTGCAAGCTAACTTACAATGACAGAATGCAGGCCAGAGGTTGCCTGGGGACCTGGGTGGGAGGGGGAATAGAGGGAATGAATTAAGATGTCACCACAAAACTTAGTGAGAAGATGGAAATATTTACTATCTTGATTGTCAAAATAATTTTACAGATGTAGTCATATGTCAAAACTCATCCAATTTTGCAGCCTACAAATTATGCAACTTAAATGTCAATTAAATTGCAATAAATATATAAAATAGTTTTATAATTGATATTTCTTCCAGACTTGCAGGAATCCTTCACATATCCATTTATCGGTTCTTTTCCAGCTGTATATGTTGCAACTATGTTCTCCTACTTTTTGCTTTGCCTTTTCACTCTTTCAATGGGATTTTTAATATAAAGGTTAATGACTGTTTTGTGGTTGAATTTTCAGTCTCTTTAGTGGTTATCTTTTTGTGTCTTGTTTAAGAAATACAGTATAATAAACACTTTCTTACCCTCAAGTCATCAAGGTTTCCTTCTATTTTACCTTCTAAAAGCCTTTTAGAATTTAGCCATATAGTCTACCTAGAACTGATTTTTTATATATGATATGAGGAAGGAATATTGTTTTTATTTTTTTTTAACCATTTGAACGGTCAATTGGCCTTGCACCATTTACCAATAGTCTGCTGTTTTCCCACTCATCTGCAATGCTATCCCTATCATGTAGCAAATGTGCATTCACGTCTGAGTCTGTTTCTGGATTCTCTATTCTGTTTCATTTATTTATTGGTGCACCTCAAGTCAAGTTACATTCCCTTAATTAATATCTTTTTACAACCATTTTCCCACCCTCTTCTCCTTCAAGAATATCTTGGTTATTTTTGGCTCTTTGCACAACTATGTGAATTTCAGGGAGAAAAAATGTCACATACTTCACGATGCTACTTCTCACATTCAAGTTATATTTGAAAGCTGAAATACACTACATTATCATAACGGAATGTTTGTTATTATTCAAAATTGAGACACCAAAACTCATATGGTTTTTCTTTGTATAGTTATAAAACAGAAAAAGCTTAACACTATGTTCCATTTACATCTGTAAAAGAGCCTACACATCCTTTATTACATGACACAGTTATGGTAGAGAATTTCAAATTGTGCTGAGCACATGACACATCAATAATACTACTATATCATTTTATTACCCATCCCAGGAAAAAGGCCATTTTCCGTATGCTGTGTATTTTCCCGTAATTGGGGTAGTTACCAGAGGCCACTGATCAACAAATTCTGGATACTGTCTGGTCTGGGGAAAAACAAATAAATTTGTGCCACCATCAAAAAATAAGTTTTTACCGATAGAGATTTCTAGGCGGTATCTGCTTCTCATAAGAAGGAAATGGTATCCATGCTCAATCTGTCCAATCTCAACCAATTTCACTATGGGAAACATAAACTTCTAAAGTTAAGCATTCTGATTATGGGAAGCAGCAGTAAAGACCACATTCCCAGTAATGGCTTGCCATAGTAGGCTGTCCCTACTGTTTCCATAGCATAAACCTATGTTTTACGCAGATATCATTGTTTCTTGTTTCTTCTCTCCCCCCTCCCATCTTTTTATTCTTTCTTTTTAAAATTCAGATATCTTTATCAACTTTCTAACCTGCCTATCTAGTACAAATATGATTCCCAGGAAAGAACCCCCGAGAATTGAAATTCACTTCAGAATGGTGGTGAACCTTCAGAAAAAGCCATCTACACTTGATTCAACACATCAAGCCCAATTTCCAAGGCTCTCAGATCCTTTTTTGGTATGTTGGTACTGGTTTTGGTCAACATACTATGAGTATAGTTGCCACTGACTGCTTGAGCTGTGGGTGCTATTCAAGTACGCAGTTCTCAAAAATATTTCTTCTCCAGGAGATTGTTAGTTGAAAACATTGACTCCTACATGCAGTTGAATGTAATATGTGTAAGGCTGCCCATAATTATTCTTTTCAAAGTTTCAGAGGCCAATCCATCAGCAATCTGTATCACCATATTAGGCAACGGTTTATTCCCTTGGACACCATTCTGATGTCCCGAGCATATCATCACATGAAAGACGTCAGACCCCCAAAAGCAGACAGTGCAGAAATACCATTTAAGTAAGACATAAAAACAGACAAGACTAACCTATGCTGTCAGAATAATGAATGTCTTTGGTAACAACTAGACTGAGGCAAAAAGAGAATTTATAGAGTGCCTGCTGGTGATATTCTGTTTCTTATCTGAGTGCTAGCTTCTCTGGTGTGTTAAGTTTGTAAAAATGCATCAGGCTGTGTACTTACGAACCATACACTTTTAATTTCCCACGCCTTTGGGAGGCTGAGGTGAGTGGATTGCCTGAGCCCGCGGGTTCGAGACCCGCCTGGGCAGCGAGACCTCATCTCTACAATAAATCAAAAAATCAGCCAGGCGTGGTAGCGCATGCCTGTAATTCTGGCTACTTGGAAGGCTGAGGCGGAAGGATCGCCGGAGCCCAGCAGGTCGAGACTGCGGTGGCCGGGAGCAGCCACTGCACTCCAGTCTGGGCAACAGAGTGAGGCTCCAACTCAAAAAAAAAAAAAAAGTGATGAACAATTTTAAACTTATTAATAAGATTTCTTAGCAAACCTTATAATCTAAACAAGGGTCTGGATTCAAAACTCCCCAGAATCTGAAAGATACATACTGCAGTGTGTCTCTCCAGCTCGGCAAATTCAGCAGTGGCCGGGTTCATAATTAACTTTTTTCTAATAACAAATCACCCTCGCTGGCAAGATTAGACCTATGATGGGTTAATCATGTTATCTTGCACCTCTGAACAAGGTAAATGTTCCTAGGTGTGGGCACATGACTCAAGCCAGATCAATTGAAGTGCTTTTTCGGAGTATTTCCCGAGAAACTGGGAAAAAACAAAGTTATCTTTCTTTTCTGATCACAGAGTTGAATACATGTGAGCTTGAAGCTTAAGATTTATCAAACTGCTAGCCTGAAAGAACAACAGCAACATGCAAAAAAAGAGACGAGAACAGTGTGTGTGTGAGTGTGTGTGTGTGTGTGTGTGTGTGTGTGTGTGTGTGTGTGTGTGAGAGAGAGAGAGAGAGAGAAAGAAAGAGACAAGCATAGAGAGTAATATAGAGAGAGAAAAAAATAGCCTGTGAATCCCCGGATTCAATCATCTCCAAAGCCAGTTCAATCCCAACCCTTTCTATGGTTTGATGACTTGATCCAACACCTTTGTCCTCTTTTTTATTCATGTTCCAAGCTCACGTTGAGTTTTGTCATTTGTAGCTAAAATAATCATAACTGACAGAGTCATCAAGCTATATTCCTTTCAGTTTTTATATTGCAGAATTCTTATTAGTATTAATTGCCACATTCTGGAAGAGGGATTCAAGTTTTAAGCAAAAATGGATTCAGGTTAAAGTAGACAGCATTAAATTGGGACCCATAGAGATTAAAATCAAGTAACTTAGAAATAAAATAAAATTAAGATGAAATGAGTAAAGATCAGAAGATGCTGGTGAGTCACATACTTTTTTTTTCAAAATCACACACCCACACACATTCAGTTAGACCCAGGTTTTACAAGAAGAGACTTTATTTTTTCACAGAGACAGATAAAACATCCAAGAGTATATATTATTGTTTTGCACAATTTTGGTCTCAAATCATGCCGTTCCTAGTTATTTACAGGTGCAATATTTTTGTATGTGTACCTTCCTCCTAGACATAAACGAAATACACCCATTCAGTCCCAGTTACTTCTCCTTTTTCTGTGTTTTCTCCTTTCTCTATTTCACTCTTTTATGATGAGATCAAAGGTACTAATATGTGAAGGTTTCACAAATGCATGTTCTTCAGTTACACACTTGACAATTCAATGATTCTGAACTTTGAGAAAAGAGAACAAAATATTCTTAGTGGATTATCCAGGGCAAAGCAATCAGAGAGAAGAGGAACATTGGCCCATGGGAGGTCGACATCTACCCTGGCCTTAGGAGCATGTGCATGCTGAGGCAGAGAATCCAAGACGGCAGGGTCAGGGCAGCAAAGCTGGTCATGGGAGAGTTTCCCAGCAATCAGAGAGTGAGAGTGAATTGGAGAGGAAATATATTCTAATTGGATTTCCCAAGACCTAAAGTAATATTTGAGAATAATAAACTGGAACCTTGTCTAATCTTTAAATGGAACAGTGCATCATGTATGAATTCCAGGTTAATAAAAAGAGAATTTTATTAACCTGGAATTCTGAAGCCAAATTCTGAAGCCATAAATATACAGAAGCATACCCCTTACATAGCACTGACCACACTGGGACTAAGGAACTAAGACGAGGAAGAGGAGTAAAAAGACACGTCACAAAAGACAGAAGCCGCAGGATCGCTCACTCCCCTCCCTCTCTCTCCATCAAAAGCGGACTGGATAAAAGAAACGCAGTACATATATACAATGGAGTATTATGCAACCATAAAGAAGGACAAAATCGTGAACTCTGCAGCAAATTGGATGGAGCTGGAGACCATCACACTTAGTGATCAATCACAGAAACAAAGAACTGAATGCAGCATGTTCTCACTCATAAGCATGACCTGGGCACCAATCACCTTAGCACAAGGGAGGGATCGGCAGTCTCTGGACCCTGCCGGGGGGGGCCCATAGCATCGCAAAGGATGCCTGGTCCTAAACCCAGGGAAGTGAGGGCCAGCTGGAGTCCAAACTTCCCTTGCACGCAGCCAGCTTGTGTAGCTAAGCCTGACTTTTACCTCACATCTCTATAATAAAATAAAATAAAACATATATATTTTAAAAAGATAGAGGCAGCTGGGCTCGCTGGCTCAGCCTGTAATCCGGCGCCTTGGGAGGCTGAGGTGAGTGGATTGCCTGAGCCCGCGGGTTCGAGACCCGCCTGGGCAACTTGGCGAGGCCTCGTCTCTACAATAAATCAAAAAATCAGCCGGGCGTGGTAGCATGTGCCTGTAGTTCCAGCTACTCGGAAGGCCAAGGCAGAAGGATCGCTGGGGCCCAGCAGGTCAAGGCTGCGGTGGCTGGGAGCGGCCACTGCACTCCGGTCTGAGCGACAGAGTGAGACTCCAACTCAAAAAAAAAAAAAGACAGAGGCGTAAGGTCCTAAGGAAGGGGAAGAAAACTAAAGATCACATCTGCTCAGGGACAATGGTACCAATCCAGCTTTAGGCCCCAAGCAAAGAAGCACATTCCAAGAGAAGCCACCAGGGCCATAGCTTGGGATGTTCAGACAGTGGGAATGACAAAGGTGGATGATTTCCAAACTTTCATCTTAAGAGGGAAGAGAGGCAATGCAGACTGTCTAGGAGGCACTTACTCAAGGAGGAAGAAAAAGAAGAAAAAGTGAGAGGGAAAATGCATCTAGGCAGTGGGTCAAAGGGCACGCCTAATCACAGGGCACCAGCCCACAAAGAGACACAGAACTGCCAGGGCTCAGACAAGGCAGGCAGGAAGTAGGCGAGTTGTTGACACCTTCAAGTCTTCTATGCCACTAAATGTATTTACCTGTTTTCTCAGGAGGCAAATCCTCTAAGAAGTCATCCGTAGCCCACAGCATCTGTCTCAGTGCAGAAAGTGTTAGAACATCCTTGATGGGGTCCAGCTCCCACTCTGAGACATAATTGCTAACCACCAAGATGTCAGAAAGAGCAAAGCCAAGTCTTCTTTGGACTACCTCTTGCTGCAAGACAGAAATTAAAACCCAGACATCTCCAAACAGTAAAAAATATCATTTGACGTCAATGTAAGTGATCAAAGCAAGACCAAAAAGTGGGTGCTCGGCAATTATTTTCCTGTAGGGGGAAAAAAAATGGAGATTGGGTTCCATAAAGTTGTTTCTTGAAGAACTTTGTGTATCAAGTTCTCATATCACTACTAATTTTCTCTTGGGATACAAGTAATGTAATCAGTATTTGTTAGAGACAAAAGATAACTAAAAGTTCTATAGAAACTATTATGGCATTTTTAATACACTTACACTAGAGTCCATGATTGTCCTATTCCTTTTAAAAGCTGTTCTCAGGATAAGCCAATTTTATTAGACTAGTTTAATCTTTAATTCTTGCGTCAACTGGTGGATCTCTGAAGTCAGATTGCCTGAGTTCAAAACGTGCGTCTGTCACTTCTTAGCACTGTCCGTAAACGTTGGAAAATGCCTTACTCTGTCTGCTTTTGTTTTCTCATCTTTAAAATGTGGTGATGATGGTACCAATCTCATGGGACTGTTTTAAGGGTTGAGGAGGAAGGTCTATCATGTAATTTGTTCTCAGGAAATAGTAGCAATTGCTGGATCCCCCCAACTGGTGTTTCCGCTTCCAGGTTCGTTTTGTTTCTAATCTACTCTGTACACAGCGGCAGATTGGTTTTTGTGACGCTTAACTTTGATCACGTTGTTACTCTTCCAAAGCATCACTAAGATTCCTCCTGATGCACCTAATTATGTGAAAGCACCGTCTGCAAAAGCTCCGGTCTCTTTTTCATCTCCCCCTAAGGATCAACCCTAAACTGAGCTCCACGCTTCCCAAGCATGCCTTGTCCTCCATTAAGATATTGACTTATACAGAATTTGTTCTCCCTTTCTATCTGTTCACTTTTCGAAAATACTCCTTCCTCCTTGAAAGTTGTGTCCCAGTGTCCCCCCACTGATGAAATCTCCCCCCTCTCTTTTGATGCTACATTTTTTCCTCTAAACTCTTAAGGCATTTTGTTTTTAGTTGTTTCATGATATTTCTCATATACAAAATATACATTCTCTTGTTAACTTTCTTATCTCACCCCCCCATTCCCACATGCCCACCTATAAAACTGTAAGATTTTTGGTGCAAGGAAATGGTTTTCACTGTCTGTGTATCTGATTAGAGACTATCACACTGGCTCCAAAATGTGGTACACATACACAATGGAATATTATGCAGTCATAAAGAATGACAAACATATGGACTTCACAGAAACTTGGATGGATTTAGAGTCTATCATACTCAGTGATCTATCACAGAAACAAAGAACAGAGTACCACATGTTCTCACTCATTAGCGAACCTTGAACAATTATCACAATACTATAAGAAAGGGATTGGCGGTGGTGGGAAACTGCCGGGGGGGGGGCATCTCATCAACAAGGGTACTTGCATAATGAACATTTGTATACCTAACCCTGAATTATGCCCCGCATCTGAAAGAAAAAAGGCAATCAATAAATATTTATTGAATGGATCCTAACTGAATTAAATTATAATACATGCAATGAATCTGCATCAGTGTAAAGAAAAATACAGATAATCAGCCCTCTGCACTCATGGGTTTCACTGCTGTGGATTCAACCAACTAAGGCTCAAAAATATTAGAAAAAATTCTGTCTGTGCTGAACACACACAGAGTATTTTTTCCCTGCCAATATTCCCTAAAACAATATAGTGTAACAGCTATTGATATAGTATTTACATAATTGCATTAGGTTCCATAAGTATTCTAGAGGGGATATGGAGTATACAGAAGGATACACATAGGTTATTTGCAACTACTATGCCATTTCATACCAGAGACTTAAGCAGTTGCAATTTTTGTTATCAGCAGGAGATCCTACAACCAATCCCCCTTAGATACCAAGCAATGATTGTTTTTAATTTTCAAAAATTGGGGAATGAGCCCTATGTAAGCAAGTCCTAAAATTCTTCTTAAATTCAGTAGCTGTCTATTTTTATTTTTATACACAGTCCTATGTGACTATGGTAACATGCCCCAGAAGAAAATGTGTTTACAGAGAGTATCACCCTTTACCTTCTGCTTCACAGGCACACATTTCTCTATATCGATAAGGTCACCTTTGGTAATCAGATCCACTCTATCCACGTTAGTAAGCAAAGCCACAAGGACCACGCCTGTGCCAAACAGAAACATATGAGTTTTTGTTTTAGTCATTTCAGATATCAGCAGTATTTTTAAGTTAATCAGCTATCAAGTATGCGATAGGCTACCAATGGAGCAATTTCAGATTCCCATACCTACCATCCCTGCCCACAAAAATCCTTCTAGAGACCTATTCACAACTGGGATTTCTCTGACATGGGAAGTCACCTTCATTGCCTTCCATGGTAAGTAATGAGGCTTCAAATAAAGCCACCTCTTGGAAAAGGTAACAAAAATTCATGCTACAATATCACCGATGGATTTTATATTCTGGCCAACGTTGTGCTTTGATGGAGACAGAGAAAATGCCTAAAGACTCTAATGAACAAGATGGGGAATAAAAGTCTTCAAGAAAGACCTAGAATGAGTGAAAGCATCACAGAGCAACCGTTCTTATTTCACGTTAGCCACATGTCTCTGCACATCCTCTTCTGCAAGATTTAAAATTCAGCGAGCAGGTAAGACAACCATTCTCTTCTTGTAAAATAATCAAAGTTGTGATAAACTGACTCTTTCCCACTCAAAATGGACAAGGTCAAGAAAAGCCAGAATGGAGCACCCTAGTCCCCAGATTCTGGTTACCATCTCCAAGCCCTGTATGCTATCTCTCTCCCACCAAACAACTTACTTTCCTGCTTCTTTTCTTAGTGAAATGTTTCTTTTCACTTTCTAATCTTTTAAGACCCAAAGGGAATGCTATGACTCTCGGTCACTAAATGTATGCCGGGGTATAGCGGCAGCAGGTAGTTAGAATCATACTACTCTTCGTATATACATTAATTTGTTTAATCTTCATCAAAAATATCTTTTTCATGGATGCTGTTATTATACTAATTTTATGGATTACAAAACTGAGTCACAGAGAGTTTCAAGTCACTTGCACAAGCTCACAAGTTAGTGAGTGCTCAACTGTATTAAGCAAAGTTGGTAGACCAGGGAAGACAGAACTATGCAATTACTTAAGCTCTTCATCCTGGCCCAAACCCATTCTAGAATATAGTCTAGCCCATTACCCTTAGGAGCAAAGTAGAATGAGACTCACCACACTTTATCACCTCTCTTCGAAATCTTTTGATCTTTGCCACCATCTCAAGAGAGAGATAGTCAACAGAGACGGCATCAAACACAAACGCCACACAATGGATTCTGTCCTTCAGCAATGGTGAGGCAACATAGTTATGATGACTTGATGTGATTGGTTTCATGGGGTTAAACTGTATGGTGGACATAAAACAACATATTAATTTAACAAATGTTTATGAGCACATAGTGCGTACGAGGCACTGCACAAGTGAACAAAACAGAAAAGTTTCCAACTGTATGAGGCTAACAAGCTGATAAAGAGGGTATGCATTGTGTAAGGAGCTAGCAGTCCTGTCGCCTGGTCAAATTAGGTTTCTGAGAAGAAGAGACAAGTAATCTTTTTTTTTTTTTTTTGGAGTTGGTGTTGGAGTCTCACTCTGCCACCCAAACTGGAGTGCAGTGGCTGCTCCCCGTCACTGCAGCCTCGACCTGCTGGGCTCCGGCTATCCCTCCGCCTCAACCTTCCAAGTAGGAGCTAAAGGCAAGTGCTACCACGCCCTGCTAATTTTTGATTTACTGTAGAGATGAGGTCTTGCCAAGTTGCCCAGACGGGTCTCGAACCTGCGAGCTCAGGCAATCCACTCAGGCCGGCCTCCCAAAGCGCTGGGATTACAGACTGAGCCACCAAGCCCGGTCTGAGACATGTAATCTAAAAACAGATGGAGTTCATCTGATAAAGGGGATAAGGAGATGGCAGAAGATGTTCTAGGTAAAAGAAGCAGTGTGGGTAAAGATGGAGGTGGGAGTAGTCAGAAAAAGAAACAGGCATCATCACTCAGACGCAAGTGGAAAGTGGTTCAAGAAGAGATGACTTTCCTCTTCAACCAGCAGCTCCTGTGCTGAGGGTCCGTCCCACAAACAAACTGGCAAAAATACAGAACAGTGTATGCACAAGGCTATTAACTACAGGACTCTGTAGCAGCAAAAGTCTGCTATGTCAATAAAATATAGCAATCTACCACTTCTCTAAGAAAGGCGGAGCCATACACTTATATACATTTTCTTGTACATGAAAAAGTTAAGCAAACCATACATTTTAGATGGTTACTTATTGGAAGAGGGGAGAAACTTATTTGAAGGGACAGAGAAGGAAGATAAATTCTTTGAATGTGCCTTGTTTTGCGGATTTGATTTTAGAACCATGCAAATGCTCAACATAAATATGAAACAAAATTAAATTTAAAAATAAATCTCTAAATTAATTAAATTAGTGAACTTTTGTATCCAATTGTGGTTGTAATTACTCTTTCTGATTAGTTTTAAGACACACTATTTCTGATTTAGTTTTAATTTGTATATACTTACAAGGATACATGATACATTCTAAACATGCAATAAAAATCTGCTAACATTTTTTTATGGTGTCTGGTTTTGATTGTGATTAATGAAATGAAATTGATTATGCTGAGATTGTTCATGATACTGATAACGCTTTTACAATGAGATACTGTAGATGTTATTTAAGATAAACAAATGAGTTTGTGACATGATAATCTGTCATCTCTGGTATTTTTGAGAATGGGAATTCTCAGTTTGGGAGGAAGCAGATACACAGGTAAGAGAGAAGAAGTAAATAAAAGTTAGTTAGTCCTGAATTTGCATGAGAAGTTTCTGTATGAATTCGTAATTTATTTTTCGAATATATATATATATATATATCTTAACTATTCCCAATTAAAAGGGTAAGAAACAATGATCAGCCAAATAACAAGTAGTTCTAATAGTCTAAACCAGAACTTCTGGAAAAATAACTGATTCAAAATTGTGACAGAAACACACAAAATGTAGCCGAGCTATCAAGTCATGACAGAAATCAAATAATATCACAAAGACTTTTGGGTTCATGTCATGTCAAAGGGACTCAGGATCCAAATAGTAAAGTCTCCCATGGGTACAAGATGGCACATTTGACGTTAGTATGAAGAAAAACTACAGTGAATTAAAACACATAAAATATGTTCAATTCATATTTAGTTTATAATGACCATAAAATAATAGATGGTCGTTACTGGCAAATGCTAAGGAAGTAACTTATCATTTCAAAATCTTGTAAAAAGGAGCGGAAAATCCACATATGTCCCACTTTTCCCTTTTAAACTGTGCCACTGGGGAATCAAATCGCGGATGAGAAGAGGTTTTTCTTTCAAATGTGAAATGATAAATGGATGACAGAAATACAATACCACTGTTTTCACATCCTAAGAAATAAATGGAGATAGTCATTGAACATTAATGAACACTAATATTAGAGAAGTGATGAAATCCCAAATTTTGCACCTTTCCATAAAGCACAGCACCATCTATGAAGTAAAAACTGAACTGGGACATGATTCTAGATTCAACTATCAATTTCCAGTTAGTTTCAGATATATAGACAACAGAGGACCAGGAAAAACCACCCAATGGAGTGCAAAGAGCATAGTTCAGACTGCGTGGAAGTCTGCAAAACAAATAGATTTCTTAAAAAACACATTTCAAGGAAAAGAATAAAAGCAATAAAGGCAGAACATACACATTAAAAGAGGCTGTCTAGATTTATTTGAATTGTATTTCAGATAAACTTTAAAATGCATGATATTTATAAAGCAATTAAGAATTTAAACATTGAGTAGTATTTGATAAGTAAAGGAGCAATTGTAAATTTTAGGTATGATAAGGGTGTTATAGCTATGTTTAAGGAAACATATCTATGCTCTTATGTATATATATGTATATTCAATAATGAATGAAATGCTATGACTTCTCAAGTTTGCTTCAAAATAATACAGGAGAGGAAAATTTGGGTAGATATAGATAAAACAAGACTGCTTCTAAGTGAAACGTTTTTGAAACTGAGTACATGGGAATTCATTCAACTATTTTGTCTATTTTTACACAGGTTTAAAATTCTCTATGAAAAAAAGTGTATTTTTCAAAATATGCATTTAAAAATAAGCTTAACAGCATTCACAAGATAAATCCATAATAAAGACTAAAAGAAATGTCATGAATAAAAAAGTGTGTTTTTAAATAGGCACATTGGCTATGTAAGATGTAAATCCATTTTTAATATGAACTGTTAGTATAATTTCAATCAAAAAACAAGAAATCAAACACAAAGCCGGGCTCGGTGGCTCAGCCTGTAATCCCGCGCCTTTGGGAGGCTGAGGTGAGTGGATTGCCTGAGCCCGCGGGTTTGAGACCCGCCTGGGCAGCAAGACCTCATCTCTACAATAAATCAAAAAATCAGCCGGGCATGGTAGCAGGCATCTGTAGTTCCAGCTACTCGGAAGGCTGAGGCGGAAGGATCGCCGGATCCCAGCAGGTCGAGGCTGCGGTGGCCCGGAGCAACCACTGCACTCCAGTCTGGGCGACAGAGTAAGACTCCAACTCAAAAAAAAAAAAAAAAGAAATCAAACACAATTAAACAAAACACAGTAACTTTACTTGGAAAAGTGTATGTGTGAAAATATACTTATCCAGATATAATTGCTATGATAATTAGAACAATTAAACAATATAGTAATTAAAATTATATCATAAAAGAATAGATAAATCAATTGGGAAAAAACTAATGAATACAAAACTGACCCTAATGTTTTATTTAAAAAGATACAGCAGGCATTCAATAAAAGATGTGGGCATGATTGACTCTCCATTTGGAACAAGATAGATTAATGATTAATTAAAGATACAAATGTTTATTTAAAACACTAGAATTTTTTTTTAAAAGGCCAGACTGAGGTGGTTCTTTGATTTCCCCTTCCTCTTGCCTAGAAAAATCTGATAGTGCTTGGTGTAAAGGATGAAAGTCACATATCTCACTCAAGTAGGACTGCTGTAACACGCTACCACAGACTAAGTGGCTTACACAACAAACATTTATTTCTCATGGTTATGAAGGCTGGGAAACCCAATATCAAAGTGCCAGCACACTTGTTTTCTGGTGAGGGCTTTCTTCCTGGTTTGCAGGCAGACACCTTCAAGTTGTATCTCCACATGGCAGAAAGCAATCATCTCTTTCATGCATCTTCTTATAATAGTACTAATCCCATTCATGGGGGCTCTACCCTCATGACTTAGTCACCCCCCCAAACACTCTAGCTACAAATACCATCACATTGGGTATTAGGGCTTCTGCATGTTAGTCTGGGGGAGACGCATTCAGTCTATAATACCCCATGCCAAGGGTCTCAGAAAGTCAGAAGGACCTCTGAAATTCATAACCTCAACGAGCCGCCAAGCTGGCTCTGAGCTGCCTGCCTGCAAACTTCCTGTTACCTGAGCAAAATTATCTCTGTGGGTAAGTGGATGTGGTTGAATTTCTGTTTTGCACAGCCAAAGGCAATTGAAGGTAGGAGTGCATTCATAGCAGTTATGATAGTTCTGACAGAAGAGTCCTTGAGATGCCTTTATTCTTGGTGGAAAAAGTATCAAAAAGGCACCAAGAATCTTGAACAAGTATAGTTTAAGAAGATAAATGGTTATACATTAAGCTAGACTAGAGTCTGAATGAACAATGGGTAAAAACAAGCATTTAAAAATTCAATGATAATTTCTTGTAGATAAGCCAAATCTTACCTGGTACCTATCAGGAACGTGACCTTTTAAGATAGAGAGCATGTCCTCTATGCATAGGCCTTCTTTCTCACCCAGTCCCAGTGAGTCACACAGAACAAATGGCAGGGAGGTGCCATCACTCCTATCCTTAATAGAGTATGTCCTGTACTACAGAGGGGGGAGAAAGCAACTTTCAGGGTTCATCTTTTTAAATGCAAATTGAGATGAAATCCACGCATAATAAAGTTGATCAGAAAAGTCTTTTCAAATGCAATTAACTTAAACAAAGAAGCAAAGGTTGGGTGGCCTACAATATACCTACCTGCTTAGATATCCCACTTGTATCAGACCCCACCAAAGCCTGATTTGTTACATGGCCTCGGAAAATAGACTTCACTGTGTTGAAAAAGCTAGACTTCCCAGCGCCAATTGGACCCAGCAGAAGGATTCGTACTTGGTGAACAAGCTCTCCATATGGTTTATGAGTTCTCACAGCTGACAGTAAGCTCTCTCTGAGCCTGTTTAGACACAAGTTAGCAGTTGATCGAGACTAGGTCTCAAGGCTTTGCCATTAATTATCTTAGAATTCGTTTTTTCCTTAGATATTGTTATTTTTGATTAGCAATGTGCTTTCCTACATAAAAAGACATGAGACTACCCTACCTCAAATCCTATTGAAGAAGAAAGAAAAGCAAAAATTACCCCTTACTAAAGCCAATCAGACATAACATCTTTCAGACTTAAGTTACTAGATCATATAAATTTAAGAGTAAAAAAGTGTTACGTTAAATGAGAAGACACATTATTCAAAAATAAACTTAAAAAATCACAATATAATATGTGACTTTTGAAGTTTATGGAAGTAGACCACTTCTAACATGTTCCTGAAAATCATGATAGGTATTTTCTACCTGTCAATCACTCCTGCCTTAGTGACTCTCTAAAGTAGAGGAAATTTTAGTTGCAAGAATTCTAACCAAAACACAGAAAAGTAGGCAAATAATTATTTTTCTTCAAGTACATAATAACATTAGAAATGTCTTCCCTCTACTCAGTGTCCATTTTTATCAAATCATTTTATGACTATAGATATCATTTGTTTCTGAAGACCCACAAGTTACCTGTGATAACTCCTTTTACCAACTTTATTGATGAAGACTTACAGATATGGAGAGTAGCAGAATGTTAAAAACATTAACTTACTCAGTAACCCCTTTTATCTTTCTTGTGTCCAGTAAATCTAGGGAAATAATCAAAGAATAAAGTAGATTAGAAGTTGCTGAATGATTGACTAAATGAATGAATGTCAATGAACTCTCTAGAGAGAAATATAAAAATAGACTTTCCATGACAGCAGTACAGTATAATGAAAAGTAAGCAGTTTTATAGAAAAAAATCCAACAAAGCTCATTAACATCATCTCATTTAAAGGGGCAAGAGTGAGAGGCTAGGTAGACAATACAAGACTGCAGCAGTCATCTCATCTCACCCAATCACTTAGCAGCAGCATGTGGCTGCTCCAACTTGGGAATGGAAGGTGGGAATGCTTTCTGGTTAACATAAGCAAGCCCTAGAGATGTGGGAATGCTGTAAAAGACATTTCCTCCCCCACCCCCTCCCACAATCCAATGTAGGAAGATTCTATTGCACTATGAAGGAACAATGCGCAGAGACACACACAAAAAAGCTACACGCATCAGTTTTTCCACAACCTGCTCACAACAATTGGGACTCCAGGAACTTCCGTTTACTGGATCTTATTCCTAGCTTCAGAAGAGAAGGTGACACTTGTGCTCAGCTAATCAGAGCACAGCAAATGGATCAAGGCCTGGGCGGAGACCAATGAGACTCAGGCCCAGAATTTTTTTTTTTTCTGGGAATGAGACACTCTTTTATGATGGATTTTAAATGGAAAAGATCAGAAGTATCATGCTAGCAATTCTCTAAACTATGAAAGACTATCATGTGGGATATTTATAAATATGACTGTATGTATGATAACAAAGTAAGTCATATTAAATTATCAAAAGTAGAAATTGTGACGCTTTAGTCAATGACAATAATATAATACAACTAGAAATCAACAAGCATAAACAAATGGAAAAGCAGCCTATTGGGACTTTAAAAAGTTCTCTGTTAAATAACTTTAACATTCAAAAGGAAGTTTAGACACTAACATTATACACATATAAAAATACCAATATAAACACTTTATGTCAACTTTGTGATAAAATCACACTGCATTCATGGCAAGAAAAAAGGAAAATTCTGAAAATTGAAAATAGAAGCAAAAAACAGTAAAGAAACAAACTTTAGGAATAGACAAAGAAGTAATTAATAAAAATCTTAAGCCAATTCTTAAAATGTGGAAAAAATGATAAATTAATATAAATTATTTCAAAATGTAAAATAAAACTCATCTAAATGCCATATCACCACTCATATCCTATAACAGCTACATATTTTAAAACTAATAATATATGGGAGGCTAAGGTGAGAGGACCGCTTGAATAAAGGAGTTTGAGACCAGCCTAGGCAACATAGCGAGACCTCTTCTCTACAAAAAATTTTAAAATTTTCCGGATATAGTGGCACATACCTGCAGTCCCAGTTACTTGGGAGACTGAGGTGGGAGGATCACTTGAGCCCAGGAGTTTGAGGACGCAATGAACTCTGATTTCACCACTGCACGCTAGCACTCCAGCCTGGGCAACACAGTGAGACACTGACTAAATAAAAACAAACAAACAAACAAAAAGTATAGGATAAAAAAATGTGGTACCTATACACAGTGGAATATTACACAGCCATAAAGAAGGACAAACGTATGAACTTTGCAGCCACTTGGATGAATTTAGAGTCTATCATACTCAGTGATCTATCACAGAAACAAAGAACAGAGAACCATATGTTCTCACTCATAAGCAGACCTTGAACAGTTATCGTAATACCATAAGAAAGGAATTGGCAGTAGTGGGAAACTGCTGGGGGGAGGGGGAGAGTGGGATTGGCAGTTGAGGGAAACTACCAGGGCATGGCGGGCATACCTCATCAACAAGGGTAACTGCATAATGAACATTTGCATCACTAACCCTGAATTGTACCCCTCATCTTAAAATAAAACATTTAAAAGTTTTTTTAAAAGTACTATTTTTAAAAAGTATGGGAGAAAACTTGAAGTGACAGAGTTTTTGTTTTTGTTTGTTTGCTTGCTTTGTTTTTTTTGAGTTGTGGTCTTACTGTATCACCCACTCTGAAGTGCAGTGGAACGATCATGGCTTACCGCAGCTTTGACCTCCTGGTCGAGGTGATCCTCCTTGCTTCAGCCTCCCAAAGTGCTGGGATTACAGACTTGAGCCACCGCACTCAACTGTGACAGATTCTTATACACTATTGGAAGTAGTAGAAATTGATACAACTGAGCAACCCCTTGGGTCCCCTCTCATTGTGGGAGATTTTCTGTCCTCTCAATAAATCCTGTTTTCAACAAAAAAAAAGGAAATAAAGAAAGAAATGGACACAGCTATGCTGGAAAATTTTGTCATTATCCACTGAAGTTGAACATATATATATACCCTGTGACCAAGCAATTTCATTAGTATTTTCTTCAAAAAATATGTATATGTGTGAACCAAAAACATATACGAAATGTTTGCAGCAATATTATTAGTGATAGCCCCAAACTGGAAAACCCCATTGTCCACCAACAGTGATGGGCTAAAGGACTGTAAGGGATATGCCACAATGCAATATGACATGAAAATGATAAGGAACAAATCATTGCTACGTGCAATCACATGGGTGAATCACTATGAAAGTAGGAGTTAAAGCAGTTAGACTGGGATACATTTACTCACTTTACTGGGGAAAACACTCAGGGAAAGAAAGAACACAAGTGACTACCTCTAATTGCCTTATAAATATGCTATTGATTGTATGTCCTAGTAAATCCACTAATGGTATTTTTTCAAGAAAGAGTACTGCTTACCTCTTAAACTTCCTTAACAGCATATCTATGGCTAAGAAATACTCAAGGGTAAGTAAATCCAGATTTTATGGATTAAGGAGGCATTCTTAATTAAAAATGTCATGTAATCAGGTGTATAAATGTTCATATCCTAATCACTCTTCAATTTGTAGGTAGTTCATAAACTTCACTTAAAACCCCTCCCTACCTGTTGTTCATGTGCAGAAAGCATATGTCAAGCATGGAAAGAAAATATCTAGAAAGCCACACAGACTATCCCAGTACTCTTTCTGCCTTCTCTGAGACTTTTGATTGTCCTTATCTTTGAAATTACTAGTTTAGCAATATGGAGTAAGACATCTGATTTGTAGGCGTTAGATGTTTCTTTTCAATCTCTTGTATTTTCTCACTCTCACAAATATAATATTGGATGGAACAGGCTAGACATTTTGGTATGGTTCTATGAATGCAATATTCACAAATAAGAAATATTAATTAATGTTGATAGAAAGCAGAATAATGTTTACCTTTGGTTGGTAATAACTGAAAACAATCATAACAGGGTTTTCTGAAGTGATAGTAACGATCTGTTTCTTCATCTGAGTGGTTGTTACATTTGTAAAATGTTTGTCAATTATATACTTATCAACTGCACTTTACTGTTCATGTGTTACATTTTTTCTTTTTTTTTTTTTTGAGTTGGAATCTCACTCCGTCACCCAGACTGGAGTGCAGTGGCCCGCTCCCCGGCCACCGCAGTCTCTACCTGCTGGGCTCCAGCGATCCTTCCGCCTCAGCCTTCCAAGGAGCCGAAACTACAGGCACATGCTACCATGCCTGGCTATTTTTTGAATTATTGTAGAGATGAGGTCTCGCCAAGTTGTCCAAGCAGGTCTCAAATCCGCGGGCTTAGGCAATCCACTTGCCTCGGCCTCCCAAAGTGCTGGGATTACAAGCCGAGCCACCAAGCCTAGCCATGTGTTACATTTCAATAAAAAGTTTACTTAACTGAACTGGAATGGCCAACATCATGACATAGCCACGTAAATTTACCAGACTTCAGCAATTAAAAATATATATATTTGGGGTAACTTGGAAGAAAGGTTAAAGGACTCAAAGGGAAGTAAAAAAAGAAAGTGATAAATAAATCTGGCCTTTGGTTTTTCACAGCAACATCAAGGCTGTAGAAAAATTACAGTATTCCCCAAAATAAAATGTGATACAAGAATTATGTACTCTGATAGTCATTCAAGTATAAAGATTGTAGATGACTAGTTTAGAATATGTAAATACTCAGATAAAAATATTCGTAGGATTACAGGCTGAACCAGATTGCCTGAGCCCGCGGGTTCGAGACCCGCCTGGGCAACAAGACCTCATCTCTATAATAAATCAAAAAATCAGCCGGGCGTGGTAGCGCATGCCTGTAATTCCGGCTGCTTGGAAGGCTGCGTCGGAAGGATCGCCGGAGCCCAGCAGTTCGAGGCTGCTATGGCCGGGAGCGGCCACTGCACTCCAGTGCAGGCAACAGAGTGAGACTCCAACTCAAAAAATAAAAAAAATATTCACAGGAGCCCTTTTAAGTGAGTGACTATAAACAATTATTTTGCAGAAGAAATGTAAATGACCACTGCACATAGACTTGTCAGTGATCAAGGACAAGCAAAAATGAAAATGACAAACTATCTTTTTGCCATCAAATCACAAAATATTCTAAAATTTGATGACATCAAAGAATGGAAAGGATACAGGAAAACAGGCATCTATATAACTAATGGGGGTGGCATAAACAGTTGAAGATTTTGAAAGGTGTCTATCCAAATACAAAAGAACATAACTTTTAAATAACAACTCTGCTTCCAGGATGCCACCTTAAAGAAGTATTTTTGTGCACTAAGTTATATTCATAAAGATATTACAGAAGCATTGTCTATAACAGCAAAAATTGAAAACAAATCTCCTTTAGTAGAAAAATAAGTAAATTGATGATGGTCTTTTGATATAGTGGGAAACGGCAGCCTGAAAGCAATCCAAATGTCCAACAAATAAATGAATTTTTTAAAATGTGGTGTATGCATACAATGGAATACTGTTGTCCTTAAAAAATTCCATCATTTGTGACAACATGGATAAATGTGGAACATGCTAAGTGAAATAAGGGAAAACAGTCAGGGAAAGAAAGAGCATAAGTGACTAAGCCTAATTTCTTTATACATATGCTATTAATTGTATGTCCTAGTAAATCCACTAATGGTATTTCCTACAAGAAAGAGTACTACTCACCTCTTAAACTTCCTTAACAGCATATCTGTGGCTAAGAAATACTTAAGGGTAAGTAAATCCAGATTTTATGGATTAAGGAGGCATTCTTTATGAAAAATGTCATGTAAGCAGATGTATAAATGCCCATAACCTAAGCCAGAGATGTAAGAATAAATACTGCATGTTCCCACTTGTATGAGGAATCCAAAAGAGTTAAACTCATAAAAGCAGAGAGTTAGAATGGTGGTTGTCAGGGATGGGGAGGTGGAGGGTGGAGGTGGAAGGAGAAAGGGAAATGCGTTAGTCAATTAGTACAAAGTTTTACTTAATCAAGATTATCAAGTCCTAAAGATTTACTGTGCAGCATAGTACCTATAGCTAACAATACTGTAGCAATAGTACACAATAAGTGCTCACAGATTCTCGGAAACTGTGACTTTAAACCAAAAAAAAAAAAAAAAATAGCAGATCCACGAATAACATCTTTTTGCCATAATGATGAGGAAGAAAGAAGCCAATTTCCTCATTTCACTGGCTGCAGTTTCTAAGTATCTAGGAAGATGCTAAAGTGAGGACTTACTGTACTTGAAATTTTGCTAAGAGGGTAGATCTTATGTGAAGAGTATTATCACGAATATGTGTATTATTGACCATGGTTATCTCAGCTAACAATATGTGGCCAGGTTTCAGTCTAGACCATCTGAAATAAGGACAAGTGAAAAGTCATTTTTCCTTAAAGAGATGGGCTGGCTTGAACCCACCAAACATGCGGGAGAGAACTGTTGGACAATCTGTCTTTCTTTTTTTTTTTTTAGAAATCAGGATTTATTGAGAGGACAGAACAGCTCCAACAGTGGAAGGGGACCCAATCAGGGGTTTCCCCGTATAGGACAATCTAATCAAACCTACCTTCACATCGAAAAACTTCACACTCCTGAATGGAGAGAGTGTCACTTTCAGGCAGCCCAAGGCTTTTCCTTGTGCTTGAGTTCATAGATACATAACGTTCATGCAGATGAATCTCGAAATCAGACCTGTATCTTCTCAAACTAAACATGTCTTCTAGAGTGACACTCATTTTGCATTCTGAAATTTTATTCCCTCGAAGTGCAAAAAGGATGGCAGGAACATCTTTATTTTCCTGGTAACTCGCTTGTATGTATACTCCAACAATGTAAGTTTTACAATAAGTCACTGTTAGAGTAGATCCTTGATTACAGCATCTTGGTAGCACATCTTTCTGAGAGAACCCATGGACACTGGCCTTATACAGAAGGATGAACTGCTTTCTTCCAAAATATTTTTGCAGGGTGTTTTCTTGAAACCATGTCAAACAAGCTGTCACTGCCATACTTCTTGATCTAGTGGAAAAACAAATATATTTTTCATTAAGTATTGAAAAACAGAGAACATGCACTGTCACAAAACGTGCAGGTATGCTTCTTATTTACATAACACAAGAACGAGTAAACACAGGATGAACAGATAGCAAGAAAAGTCATCAGCTCATTTTTACTATAAATTAGAAAAATCATTAGCTGATTTTTACTATAAATTGTTATGTTTAAAAATAAAAAAGAAACCGGGCTCGGTGGCTCAGTCTGTAATCCCGCGCCTTTGGGAGACTGAGGTGAGTGGATTACCTGAGCCTGCGGGTTCGAGACCTGCCTGGGCAGCGAGACCTCATCTCTACAATAAATCAAAAAATCAGCTGGGCATGGTAGCACATGCCTGTAATTCCGGCTACTCGGAAGGCTGAGGCGGGAGGATCGCCGGAGCCCAGCAGGTTGAGGCTGCGGTGGCCGGGAGCGGCCACTGCACTCCAGTCTGGGCGACAGAGTGAGACTCCAACTCAAAAAAATAAAATAAAATAAAATAAAAATCTAAAAGAGATTGGCAAAATTTTAAAACTAAAACCTGGAAAAGAGAGAGAGAGAGACAGAGACAAGGAGAGAATGAGAGGAGAGACCTCCTGATTGCTAGGAAAAGTGGAAAACAGCAAGTCATTTACCTGCTGTAGTAGCTGTACAAGGGCTGGAGCGGAGGGTAGCTGCTCTGTCTGGATAACTAGTCAGGCACAAGACGGGAGCAGGAAATTGTCCAGCAGCCTTGACGCTTCAGAGACTCCGAGAAAGGAAACTGAAACTTAGTAAACCCAACCCAACTGGCAGCGTGACAATTTCCCTCGGCAAAGGAGCATAAACGGATTAAGCTAAATTTAGACAGTAAAGCCATATAAAAATGATATTGGAATCATCCAGGACTTGAAGGCAGGCTGAGGGAACATAGTTCACTGACTTTTTCAAAAATATATTTTTATTTAAGGAAAATTCAATCCACTTCTGTATAGAGGCATGCAAAAGAGTTCTGTTCATTCTACCTTCACAATGCATGTCTCAAACCCATCTACTTATCTTTTTTTTTTTTCTTTTTTGAGTTGGCATCTCACTCTGTCGCCCAGACTGGAGTGCAGTGGCCGCTCCCGGTCACAGCAGCCTCGACCTGCTGGGCTCCAGCGATCTTTCCGCCTCAGCCTTCTGAGTAGCTGGAACTACAGGCGCGCGCTACCACGCCAAGCTGATTTTTGATTTATTGTAGAGATGAGGTCTCACCAAGTGGCCCAGGCGGGTCTCGAATCCGCGGGCTCAGACAATCTACTCACCTCAGCCTCCCAAAGCGCGGGATTACAGGCTGAGCCACCGAGCCCGGCCCATCTACTTATTTTAATCTTTCCTCTCAATTCATTTCACAGTAGCACCCTTCCTTCCATGGAATATTATAGTCTCCTAACAAGTTCTTCTGCTTTTCTGCTTGTTCCCTCTTCAATTCATTTGTCTTACCACAGTGAAATCAACTGATTTCATTTGTAGGATATAAGCCAACTCATGTCAGTTTCACACTAAAACCCCTTTCCTGACTTTACATTGCTGAGGGTCACAAACTTGTGTCTGATAGGCAGAAGGGAAGCTGAAATAGGTTCTGTAAGGTCAACACATTTTTTTTCTTTTTTAGAAAATTTTGAATGTGAATGCTTTTACATCATCGGGTATCCAGTCTCCATTTCTCCATCGCCTTCACTGATTCCCTCTTGCTTTATACATGACTGGTTCTAACAAGTGCAAATTACCTGCCTAGTTCAGAAAGGAATTTTTAAGTTGTTGGTCCTGTTAAAAAAAAAAAAAAAAAACAATAGCAACATCAAATAAAAATATTTTGGGCAGCTTAAAAAGTATAATTTACTTAGGTTAAAAAATCATTTTATTATATGCTTATAATTTGCCAGGCACTTTACGTGCATCTCACTTATTCACTTCAATCAGCTTATGATGAAGATACCAATATTATCGCCAGTTTCCAAATAAATAAACAGAGTTTTGGAGTGTGAGAATGAAAGGAGGAAAAGGGGTGACAAGGGAAGGAATCCACTACTTAAGAAGGTAAAACCACAAACTATAATAACCTTAGAAAATGCAGTAGACATCTTATGGAAATTGGAACTGGCAACAAATTCCTATCCAGAACTCTACAGGCCAATACCCTAAGAAATAAGATAGACAAGTGGGACCTCATCAAATTAACGAGCTTCTGCAAAGCAAAAGAAAGCATCAAGGGAGCAGGGAGACAGCCCACAGAATGGGAGAAAATATTTGCAACTGTATATCTGACAAAGGCCTAACATCTAGGATCTACAAGGAACTCAAACGCACCAAAGGGAAAAAAACAGTCTCTTTAAAAAGTGGGCAAAAGACATGAATAGACACTTCTCAAAAGAAGATATATGGGCAGGCAACAGACACATGAAAAAGTGCTGTCTCACTCATCATCAGAGAAATGCAAATCAAAACCACATTGAGATACCACCTAACCCCTGTAATAATGGCCATCATTAATAAAACAAACAGCAGCAGATGCTGGCGAGGATGTGGAGAAAAAGGAATGCTTCTACACTGCTGACGGGAATGCAAACTTGTACAACCTCTCTGGAAAACAGTCTGGAGATTTCTGAAAGAACTAGAAACTGACCTTCTATTGGGAATACACCCGGAGGAACTCAAATTATTCTGTAAAAAAGATACCTGCACACGCATGTCTGTTGCAGCTCTATTCACAATAGCAAAAACATGGAACCAACCGTGTTGCCCATCGAAGCTGGACTGGATTTAAAAAATGTGATACATACACACAATGGAATATTATGCAGCCATAAAGAATGACAAATACATGGACTTTGCAGCACATTCGATGGATTTGGAGTCGATCGTACTCAGCGATTTATCACAGAAACAAAGAATTGAGTTCCATATGTTCTCATTCATAAGGTGACCTTGGACAATTATAATGCTATAAGAAAGTGATTGGCAGTAGTGGAAAACTGTTAGGGGAGGGGGAGTGGGACTGGCCGTTGAGAGAAACTGCTAGGGGAGGGAGGGGCATACCTCCTCAACAAGGGTACCTGCATGATCAATGTTTGTATACGTAACCCTGAATTGTACCCCACACCTCTATAATAAATTAATTTTAAAAAGAAAAAGTATGACGGGGAAGGTCTATTGCATGAGATGATGTTGGAGAGGAGTCCTGAATGGAGTAAGGGAGAGTATCAAGGGAACATCTTGGGAAGAAGTATTGCAGGCAGAGAAAAGGGCAAGTATTAACGCCTCTGGGCGGCAGCTTATTTCAGTAAGGAGGTCAGCATGGTTGGAGCAGAGTAAGTTTGGAGGAGAGCATGGCAATGAACACTCTGGACAGTGTATGGAGAGCACAGGATGGCCAACAGGCATTCACAGCACCGGGTGAGAGCGGAAGGTGATAGATGAAGACTGGAGTGATGGTGACAGAAGCAGTCGGAATGGCCAGATTTGGAATATCTTTCAAGGATAAAAGAAAACCAAGACGACTGACTGTTGGACTGGGTTAGCGTGGCAGGGTTAGAGGAGAGATGAAAGAAGGAAGAGAATCTAATATGCCCCAAGATTTTTTTTTTCTTTTTTGCTTGAGCACTGGATAAAGGGTGGAGCTGTTTATTGGGATGAGGTCACTGGAGATTTCTTGACAGGAAACCGAATATTCTGTCTTTCTCTGATATCTATAAGTGATTACATAACATGTGAAGTTGGGTATATGAAATCAGAGACCAAGAGAGGTTATGGTTGAAGATTAAATCTGCGAGTCTTCGGCATCTAATATACTCAAAGTGAAGAGCAAATTTCTATTAATAAGAGTGTGCAGTCCTGTGGACCAAGTCCTGCCCTTCCACACAACTTTTAGCAGTCATTATCATTAAAAGGATTTATACATGAAGACTAAAGGAGGTGTGGCCAGAAAAGTAAAAGAAAGTCAGAAGAGTGAGTCATCCTAGGGGCCAAATTAAAAAGAGAAAGTGATCAAGTGCATCAAATGATGGGGCTCTTTCTTTCAAAACCTCCTTCACTTATAAACCCAGAAAATTTCTCTTTCTGGAGAGCTGAGAACTTGAGGGACGGTCCTGTCTAACTGTGAGGAGAGGGCATTCGAGTGACTCTTTCCTGGCAACGGGAATGGTGGAAAGTGTGAGATGTGGAGACTGTAGTTCTGTCCTAACAAAGGAATAAAACTGCAGAGACGCTGCCTCCACAAAACTGAGTTATACATTACTGATGAGTCCCATTGCTAGTGGCAGAACCCAAAGTCACATCAGCAAGAATGACAAGCAGTCTCAGGGTGCCTCCTTTCCTGACCCAAATGAATATTCAGGGGCGATCAGTTCTATTTCCATGTGTTCTGGCTCAGTGGAAAAGACCTTTTGCTGAATTGGCCAATCTTGTGAGTGTCTTAGTGCTTTCTGTTTTCTTATCATGGCCCTCTGCTTTATGGGTGACTAGTGGTAAGGAAGGCCTTGAGGTTGAGCTCAGCAGAGAAACATTGTCAGATTTGCAAAATCTGTGGCAAAGATGAGCAGTCTCAGGTAAAGAATGCTGAGTAACATATATTTATAAGGCTGTTGGAGATCAGCAAATGTTAAGCACAGTGTCACCACTGTCTGCATAATTTATATGGTCAGGCATACACCTCCCTGACAGCCTCAAAAGAGTGGAAAACCCTCTCTTTTTTCCATTTTGAAGACTGCCTCAAGACCTTAGAGTTAAGCAAGGAGGGTCTAAAATAAGCCTGATAAACATCCGTTGATTCAATAAGAAGTCTGGAAACTCTTAAGGCAATATTTAATAATTCTCCTGTAACATTAATTGAACTGAGGTCAAGAAGTTTATCTCCCTAATAAGAGCACAAGAGGCAGAGACAGGAGGAGAGACAACTTGGTATTCTGTGCGTACCTCATGTTCCTTCAAGAGATGTTGTAGAATTGGCTTTGACCAAGACACAGGCAAACCTACCCTCTCCCAAATAATCCCGTAATTTAGGCAGCTCTTGCTCTTGATGGTGTAAAATGTTCCTAAATAAAATTTTATTATTTAAATGAACCAGAACCTTCCAGAAATTGGTATTTCCAGTTCTCTTTTACATGAACCTCTGGAAGACACTGAAGTTCTATTTAAGTTCAGAGTATGATGTGTCCTACCTAAAGTCTTGTGCTGGGTCTCCCCCTTCCATATAACCATGGGTCCTTTTAGTGTTAGGGACCCACCTTATGTGTTGAGGTCATTTTGAGTGCCCTCGGTCTGTTTAAAGAAGGTATGTTTCAACTGTTCAGACAGCCTCAGCTAAATTTCAGGGCAGAGATGTGTCCTTATGTGGGATAGCCCAGAGATGCCAGTCAGGTCATTATTAATGGAAGGTCCACAGGCTGCAACAACCAGACTGACAGATAACATTTCTTCTCCAGTAAATGGGCTGTGGCGCCTCCTCAAATGGGAATAACAACGCCCATCATATTCCCTGTCTTCCATGCAGCAACCTGGCCTGGACCCCGCCATGGAAACTTTGGAAGTCTTCCTCTGTTACCCCTGCCCTTCCTTCTGGTCTCCCCAGTTTGATATTCTATTCCCCTCTCTACCAGTCGAGTCCAGTTTTCTTCCCGTTCCCACAAGACAAGATGCACGTCTGTCTTGCAGTTGCACCACAAACAGGAAAGGTCAGTGACTCTCCCTGCAGTATCTTTTTAATCCATAATTACCTTATAAATTCTATACTCATATTCTCTCATGGCCTTGATACCTAGAGGTGGTCTTACCATGGTCTGAGTATTGTTTCTGGTTTTTTGTGGTTTTTTTTCCCATTGCCTGGTTTCAACAATTTTAATTCTCAAGAGGACAGTGTAAGTGATCCTGAGAAATAGGGAGAGACCCATGTATAAAGAAGTGGAAGAAAAATATATAATAGATATGAATATGAATTGTTACCTTAAGAGATTGTCTAACTACACGTGGTGTTCATCTGACATACCTAAAGTCTTATCATGCCAATGGATTGCTTTTTTTTCTCCTTGTCCTTACCAGTGATGGGAATTTGACGATCTTCCTTCTGTAACTCTAACACTCATCATCTACCTGGCAGAGCAGGGTCTCACACAGAGTACCATAAATGAATTTATCTTGATATGCCTATTTAAGTTGTGGTATTCCCGTCACATCTTAATTCCACTTATACCACCTCATCAAAACAGAAGACAATGTACTCAGAGGCTTGGATATGCTTACTTGCTTTTTTCCAAAATCTCAGATAGGCATTGTTGTGAAATGTGCAAAAGAAATCAATTATTTAAAAATGAAAGTTATACATATTTATACATCACTGTTTAGCACAGTCATTCAACCTTCTCACCTTCACCTCCATATCTGTAATCGTTGCAGTTTTGCCTACACTGACCTTCCTGTCCAGGAACCTGAAGCAGCTTGAGTCTATTTGTTTGAAGTGTACTGAAGAAGGACATGGGGTGGGGAGAGGATATAACTGGCTATCCAGGGCAACCTGTGATCTCACTGGCCCAAGTGGCCTGCATTTTCCCCAACTCCAGAGAAAGATTTTGTAAGCGTTTGCAACAGGTATGCAAGTCTCCGTCTTGCTTAGCTTGGTGGAAAAAATCAGATCTACTAAATCACCTGTCTTCCACAAGTTGGCCCGGAGATTTGTCAGATGAAAGATAGAATTGAGGGCTTCCAAATTTCCATGGCTTTCCAGGATACCGTGAGGACTTTGATCAACTTCATCACCTTGTTGCTACTTTACCCACAGATTGAGTTATATCCCTAAAACATGATTCCTCATCAGCTGATCTCTTAATCATGTAATCGATTAATTGTGAACCTGCTCTTTAAATGGCAAAGTGACATGATAATTCTTAAATGTATTTTTCTAAAGAAGACATAACCTTACACATTACTCAGCATAATTACTCCTCTGGGCATTGTTGGCCTATAAAGAAGAAGCTGAGGTAAAATAATAAAAGTAGAAAGTTTATTTGGGCTAAGCATGAGCGTTGCAACCTGAGACCATAGATTCAAGTTGCCTTGAATAATGTGTGCTTCAATTAGCAGCAGTTAGAAGCAGATTTTTAAAGGAAAAGAAGAGAGGCTATCCCTAAGTTACCTGCCCAAAATTTACATTAAAATGACAGAAGTTATTGATTGGCTATACAGTTTTCTCTGTATCACAAATTCCAGGAACATGAAGATAATGGGTAAGGCAACTAGTTGGGAACAAAATACCTTTAAACAATTGTCCCCAGACATGAGTGACTGAACTTGGCCTGCACACCCCACAGAGCTCAGCCTACTCCAAGCTATGTTTATTCCTCTGAGTATTTTATTGAAGTGGATGGTAAGTTTGCAGAAGGCTGCAAACTTCTGTCAGAAACAGTCACTTTCTAATGCAACAGTTTCTCCTCCCCATCCACGCCACAAAGGCTCTGGCACTGATGTTTCAGCTGTCTCCACAGCATCCTTCTCATATATAGAGAATGATATTCTACCTCTCACTGCATTTATATTTCATCTGCTATGTCCGTTAGCACTAATTTGCTAAGAAAGAATTTAGTGACCATGGCTGACCTGTACATCTTGTTCAATTGTAAATTATGCAAAGTTTCAAAAATCCTGAATGCCCTCTAAAATGCAGCAAAATCGAAAGTGCTACTGCCCCTTAGGGTGGTAGAGAAAGATCAGGGAAATCCACAAGGTGGAAGGATTTCAATAGCTATTTCTATTATTCTCTATATATTTACTAAACAGATATAAGATACTTCTCCTTTGTTGAGGCACCCTCACTAATATTTCCCAACTTAGAACTTCAGATGCACATTTAACTCAAACGTTTAATTGTTCCCAAAACAGTTTTGAGCCAAAGGATGAGGAGTTTTGACATCATTTTGCTAACACTGTCTTTTTCTGCACAGAAAGAAAAACTTAGTCTCAACATCTATGCTCCCAAAGGATGTTGGTCCATACAGATACTTTCTCATTGTTTATCTCTCTTGATCTGCTCATTATTTCTTTTGTATTCAGGGTCTCCATTTCCTCTTTAAGAGCACTCCATGTTACACCTTTAAACAAAACGAAAGAGTCTCACTTTCCTCCCAGATGTTTTTCTGGCTCCACCATATGAGTTATGATTATAATTGTTCAATCGTGAAACTCTGCACAACACCTGCTGTTTGGGCCCGTTGGTCTGTTGCCGCCTAATGGCCGCAAACCTACTATTCTGGTTGTCACTCTACTCTTGTTCCCAAAACCTACTCCTGGGTCTACTCCTCAATTTCCACGGTGATTCTATTCCTAAATCTTTCTTAAAGATTCCATTTCCTACATTGAATCATGATTCCTGAAGATTCACTGAGCACTGTTTCACCTGCAGCTTTACTTTAGGAAATATTCCATGACTAACCCTAAGAAATCTTTGCCTTCTTAATACCCACAGCTACTCAAAGGAAGAGAATAATTATGATGAAAAATAAATGAATCAGATTGTTGTTAGTATGTGCATAACCATTAATCCAGTATATATTCTTTTGAAAAAGACCAAGAAACTTGGAGAAGTAAGTCCTTAAGAAAAAAAAACTGAAAACTATCTTTTTATATTCATGTTTAATTTATTCATAGTCCTATCTTCCACTGCTACTAAGAGGACTTCAGAACCATTTGGGGCACTTGTTTACAAACCTTTTATTGATTTCATTGGTAACCTAATTTGATCACTCCACTTTGGAGACATGGCTGGGATGATCTGGAATTCAATTAATAAAAATCAAGCACGAGCTTAATAGAAGAAGAAAATTTTTTTTCACAGAAATAGCATGTAATTGTTAAGAAACATTGGCTCATTTTAATTAATTTACATTTAATTATTGAGTCATTCATATTTTTCACTCACTTATAAATATTTCTATTTTTTTCTCTCCTATATTTCATTCTCCCTCAGTCTTCCCTTCTACATGGAAAAAATTTTTAAAGTGGATGCTGTCATTCTGGAGAGGGAGAAGCAGCGGCACATATGCTTGCTTGCTTATGACCAGACGCTGTACTAAGCTCTGTGAATATGAGATAAGCAAAAACCTAACTCTGTTTCTCAATGGATGCACAATCTATTTAGGAAAGCAGATATCTACAATAGTCATTTCAGGATCATTATTCAATGTGATTAGTACACATAGAGTTACATAGAATGCTATACAAGAATAAGTAAAGGGATAGCCAATTCTGCCTGGAGATGTTTGGAAAGGGATCTCAGAAACTACATTGTGAATGGTACAGAGATATGGAGGGTGGTTGGTGGTCAGAGCTGTCTTCGTCTGCTACTTCTCGGGCTTGGCCTTTGGAGGTGAGGGGTGGCTGATCTAAGGACAAGAAGCCGACCATGAACCAAAGCAGAGTCTGAAGGAGGCTGTCCACAGAGATGGACTCTAACAGGGGTACACCAGCATGGGTTTGGGCCAAATGCCAGAATCAAGGCCACTCGTGTCACGTGCAGAGCTGGAAAATTCATGTGATCTCATCTGAAAACAAACAAGAGCAGAAATGAGGCTCAAAGAACTGTCACGACCAGGACAGGCTGATGAGCACCAGCCAGCTGACTGAGGTATAGCTTAGGGTTTTTCAAAAGGCATCCATGCTTTATAAGAGGAGAGGAAAGAGACCGGATTACCAATTTTCTAGATCCTCTAAAAAATCGTCTGCTGCTCGCACCATCTGCCTCAGTGCAGAGAGAATCAGAATGTCCTTTTCGGGGTTCAGCTCCAACTCAGAAGCATAATTTCCAACCATCAAAATATTAGAAAGAGGAATTCCTAGCATTTTGTTGACCGTCGTTATCTGTGGAAAATAGATTTAAGAAGCACAGCCTTATATTTTAAGTCTGACAGATTTTTAAATACAATTTAAGAAAGAAACCAAAAAGCAATGGCTTGAGAAATTCTTTTCAGAGCATCGTTATAGTTTATACAATTACAGTTTTAAAGTGGGACATAAACTTGAAATAAGCAGGCACTTACCCGATCCTTCATTTATCTGTGGACATGTTGTCCACAGATAACATGTTGAGAACGCACACAGGAATATGAATACAATACCATTTTAATAATATCTGGTTATAAACAACATTCATTACCTGGCTTTGAGCAGTCATCGATTCAGCCATGTTTAAAAAGTTGTTTTGAAGAACTTCTTTCCAATTCCTCACTTTAGTAAGCAAGGCTACATGTGCTGTACCTGTAAAAAGTAGATGAGCTATCATCATTAGCAATTATAGTATCATAATTAGCAATGCATCAAGTTATTAAATATGTGCGAAAACAACTCTTGAGAGTGATTTTAAGAGTTGGAGAATGAAATATCCCCAATAAATCACAATATGGAGCCTGAAGCTTTTCTCATGAAGAAATAATCTTTTTCTTCCAACATGAAAGATTCCTTTTTTGTGTGTGCGAGAAAGCAGGATTTATTGGGAGGACAGAAAAGCTTCCACAGTGGGAAGGGACCCGAAGGGGTTGCCCGAGGGATTACTTTTAAAGGCAATTAGGTTCACAGTATGTTAGAATAATTTACTATTTCATTCAAACAGGGTGTTTTCAAATAGTCAAGGGAAAAAAGTGATTGCTGGACCTTGGGGACTAAAAGGAACCACAAGAAAGAGAGGAAGTGAGGAGGGTTGTGTATGAGCATTTATAAATGCAAACAGCACTGATCTTATAGTTCCATGAAGTATTTGCTGCTTCTCCTTCAAACCACAGAGATTAGATTACTAAATCTCACTTGGCTTCTCAACAAGTAAAATTTCTGCTATTCTAATAAGTACTTCTGAGGAAAAAAATAATTATAAAATGGAGCAATTCAAAAGCCAGTTAAGGAAGCACAGAGTTTCCTTTACCAGTGCTTTGAGTATTTCTCCCTCACAGAAATATGCTTGTGACTCCCATTGCTAAATGATTGATTCTTCCGTCTTCTCTTCATCCAAGTTTCAGTAGAATAACTAGGAAAGGCAGTTCTCAATTGACATGTATAATTTTTTTCAACCTCTGTTCCAATGTAATTCTTCTCTTTCAGATGTAATGCAATGTCCTCTTAGAGGTCCTAAGTCAGCACAGTTCACTGCATTCAACATTGCCACTCAACATACCCAGCATGGTGTGTAACCCTCTGTCCTTGAAAAACTCTTTTCAAAACTTAGCACTTCACTGAGTCTTAGCCCAAACCCATCCTAATATTAGAGATGGTAAATGCTTATGTATGCTTATATGCCTACATTTAACATATCCAGTGTTTACCTCTCAGACATTTGTAGCACAGTTTATTAAGTTTATACACTATCTATTAAGTTCAGATGCAGAACTTATTGTCCCCATTTTGCAGAAAGGGAGAGTAAAGTGCACTTAAGTTAACTGGCTCAAGATCAAAGTTGATGTCTACTTAAAAACCAGGTTCATTTAACCACTATGACTGTGCTCTGTACATTTTTTAAATTTTTTTATTTTAAAGATGTGGGGTACAATTCAGGGTGAGGTATACAAATGTTCATTATGCAGGTACTCTTGTTAATGAGGTATGCCTCCCCTCCTCTGGCAGTTTCCCACTATTACCAATCCCTTCTTTATAGTATTTTTATAATTGTTCAAGGTCCACTTATGAGTGAGAACATGTGGTACTTGGTTCTTTGTTTCTGTGACAGATCACTCAGTATTATAGACTCTAAGTGCTCAGTACATTAAACACCATAGCACTTTTCAGAACCTAAATACGAGGGTCTTTCTACTTATATGCTAAACAATGAGGCTCTAGAGAATAAATGACCAAACAGTCCTTTCCATTAAAATTGTTTGGAAGTTCAGTGAGAGGTTTTCCATTTCCGAACCAAATGTTGTAGACCTAATTTTCCTTTTTCTTCACACAACTAAGTAGACCTAAAAACTCTCAACATTATACATAAATGAAACATAAAAGTTAAAAATTGGAGAGAAGGAAGACTGGCTAGATAGCTTGGAACCCAAGAAGCAATGCAGAGACTAGTTCCCTTGGCTTTCTTTCCACTTCATATGTCTCAGATTGGCTTCTGGAGAAGCCCATAACCAGAAATGCTCATTAGAACTGATAAAATAGAAAAGTGAAAGCAAAACCTGTTCTCTTTAGCCAAAGCATGAGAAAAGGGGCAGCCTAGCAAGACAGAACACTTTCAGCCAATAATCACACTCCCCCAGCCAAACACCCTAGAATTCATCTCAGCCCCACCCATAGAAGTGTCTTTTCCATCCCAAACCCTCACCCCCAGCCAAGGTAGTATCAGAGAAGAAAAACAAGTAGGAAGTCAGGACATTTATACCTGCACTGTGCCAGAGTCTCATAGCAAAATATCAAGTTATCAAAGATACAATTAAAAATCATTGTCACACCAAAAACCAAAGAAAAAACTAACTTGAATGAGAAAAGCCATCAGAAGATACTGACACTAATGAGATGATGACAAAAGTGTTGGAATTAATTGGCAAGGATTCTAAAACAACTACCAGAAAAGTGCTTAACAACTAAGCAGAAACATGCTTAAAAAACGAAAACCAAAAAAATCTCAGCAAAGAAATTGAAGATATGAAAAAAAAAGAAATTGAAGTTATGAAAAAGAACCAAAGAAACTTTAGAAATAAAAAATATCATAACCATAATAGAAAACACTATATATACACTCAAAATAGAATGGAAAGTAAAGAATAAGTGAATTTAAAGCTTTAACAATAGAAATTACTCATTCTGAAAAATAGAGCAAAGAGACATTAGATAGATAGATAGATAGATAGATAGATAGAGATAGATGGTAGACAGATAGTAGGACTGTAACAAAAGATCTAGAAATGATGTCCCAGGACTACCAGGGCAGAAGAGAGATGTCAGGGCTGAAAATAATTAAAACAAAGATATAACTACAGACTGGAAGAAAATATTTGCAAGCCATATATCTGACAATGGGCTCATAGCTAGAATTTGTAGATCTTTTAAATTTTCATCTTAAAAAGCACAATTAATTTAATAAGAAAATAGTCAAAGACACAAAGAGGCATTTCACTGAAGAGACTACATGGAAAGCAAATAAGCACATAAAAAGATGTTCAATGCTATTAATCACTAAGCAATGCAAATCAATACCATAATGAGATATCACCACACATCTGTTAGAAGCATTACAAAATTTTAAATAGCAACAATACCAAATACTGTAAAGAATGCAGAAAAACTAGATCTCTCATCTATTGCTGGTGGGAGTATTAATATGGTACAGCCCCTGATAAACTGGAAGCGATAAAATATTTTTGATAGAGATTGATTAAACTGTAATATATCTATACTTCAGAATAGTACTCAGCAATTTAAAAAAATGATCAATACATACAAAGTCCCAGATGGAGGCCAACGGGTATTAGGCTAAGTCAAAAAAAGCCAGTCTCCTAAGGTTGTTCTCCTAGATAACATTTTCAAAATGACAAAATTATGCAGATGGGTACAGTGACTGAAATCTATGAAGTGACGGAATAGCCATGTTCTTGATCATAGTGATGGTTACATAAATTTGCATGTGATACAATGATGTGGAACTACACACACACACACACACACACACACACACACACACACCCCGTTTCAATATCAGTTTCCTGGTTGTAATCTTTCAGGTCTAGCCACATAGTATAGGAAGATGACTCCATATCTTGAAACACAGGAAAATCATACATGCTAAAAAATAATATAGCCAATCTAGTCTTTAAGGCTTGAAGGTTAGGATCCAGGGCATTACTTCATCAAGACTGTGAATGATATCTACCTGCTCTGACTATGGACCCAAAGCTCAGAAACTGGATAAAGAATACATGGGACTTCTCGGTCCTCTCTTAGCAACTTCCTGTAATCTATAATTATTTTGAAATACATGTTTATAAATACAGTGAGACTCACCGCACTTTAATACTTCATTGTGAACTTGCTTCAATTTTGCCTCCATTTTAGAGGAGAGATAGCCAATAGAGTAGATGTCTAAGACATAAACCACACAGTGAATCCGTTCCTTCAGTGATGGAGAAGCAATAAAGGAAGAATCCTCAGGTGTAATTGGTCTGTGGGGGTTAAACTGTTGTAGAAACAGAAGGTCACATTCAGAATTTAGAGTCTCTGCTTAATTCTTTGAGGCACACTTTTTGTTTCTAAAACACTGTCGCCATAAACCCCAACCTGAAACTTTCTCTCCTGCCTGCCAGCTGCACTTTCCCCAAATTCGTTAATAATTCCTCTTCTATACTCTCTTTCTACTTGTGAGTAGAATGTTATAATCACTCTCTTGTAAAAAAAAAAAAAATGTGTTGCTTTGGTCAAAATGATAATTATCCATTGTAAATATTTCCGGAAAGTACAACAGATGTTTGTAAGCTAACTTCAAATCTTAGTGTCCAGAAATAAATATCCTTCTCATTTGTTAAATACAATTTAAGACTCTTGCCTAAGCAGTGCATGCTTAAATGAACTCATGGGTAGAGAGAATAAAACAGAGCAAACTATACTTAAAATACTATTTAATCTAAAATCCTATAATTCATTCTAATTTTACAGAAGAAAAATTAACTGAAGTGAGACAAAAATATCAACTTTCAAGTTAATGTCTCCTTACTATAAAGCAATAATCTTTCTACAATTAAAGAAACAGATTACAAAACAGTGTAATAGTCTGGAAAAGCATTGTTTAAAAACTACATATTTCAAGGTTGGACTGAAGGGAATGACTCTGCTTTGAAAACCAAGGGTGTCACTGTGCCTTAAACTCTCCCATCTCTCCACTCTGCTCCTCTTCCCTTTATCCTTCTGCCTTTTTTTTTTTCCTTAACTACATTGTGAACTTCTTGAGAATAAGGATTGTGTTGATATTCTAGTTTAGTGTTTGGCACAAATTAAGTTTTTAATAAATGGCTTTTGAATGGACAAATGAGTACACGGGGAAGGTTTCCAATTAAACACAATTGGGAGGCAAAGGAAGTGACTCTTAAGAAAGCGAGGCTGATTCAATGATATCCACCCCAGAAAGAAAGGTAATCATCCTGGTTAGCTTTTTGAGAATTTAGAGTTCATCACCATCTTATTTCATCTTTCCAGCCACCCTATAAGATGGACTCTATTAATACCTACATTTCACAAATGAAAAAAGAAAAAAAGACTTCGACAAGTATGTAACTTGCGTATGGATACACGTGTTATTAGCAGAGCCAATCTTGGGATCTAGGTATTTAGTAGTAAAGCCTAAGCACTTGAGTTATAACATCACACTTCAACAGAAAGTGGTTACTTGTTCAAATATTTTGTCCCTGTGATCCAAAAATTACAAGAGATTAAAGTACTACTTTCTTATTAGTTTGTATCATTGTAAAGAGTGATTTTAAAACAATATCCCTTTTATCTTAATCCTGGAAGCTGGATGAATAGAATCCTGCCCTTTGCTTTTATTTCTCAATGTGATTTAAAAAAAAAAAGAACAACTGTTACTCTACTCTTCTAACATAAATACTTCCTCATTTAAAGTAGTGTTGGTTGATGTTGGAACCACATTATGGTGGTTAAGATCACCTTAAGAAGAAAAAATTCAATGGACGATATTGACGAAAATGACTGGAATGGTTTGGATATTGAAGAACACGTACCTGATATCTGTCTGACACACATCCTTTTAAGATGTGGGGAATGTCACCCATGCACAGTCCTGTTCCCTCTTCACAATGTATTCCCATGGAGTCACACAACATAAATGGTAGAGGTTTTCCATCTCTTCCATCTTTAACAGAATATATCCTATACTGTTTAAAAAGAGATATCAACTGTAAAAGTTCATTCTTCAACTAGCGTTGAAGACACGACGACATCAGGAAGAACAGAGACTGGTTACTGTTTCAACACCTTGGACCTCAAACATTTTGGTTTCAGGACCCTTTTAGGCTCTTAAAAATGGATAAAGATCTCAAAGACATGTTATTTACCTGGGTTATATCTGTTGATATTTATTAAATTAGAAATTAAACCGAAAAATGTCAATGTTTCTGTTTTTTAATTAAAAGAGAATTATATGTCTTTATCATGTACAACATGTTTTGAAGTATATATACATTGTTAAATAGCTAAATCTAGCTAACTTGCTTATGCATTATCTCACATATGTATCATTTTTGTGGTGAGAACATTTTATATTCACTTAGTCATTTTTAAGAATACAATACATTGTTAACTATAGTCACCATGTGGTGCCACAGAGCTCCAGGACTTCTTTCTTCTATCTAACTAACTGAAACCTTGTCTCCTGTGACCAACATACCCCCAACCCCTGCCCCCAGTTACCTCAGACCTGGAACATTTGACTCTCTACATCTATGAGATCAACTTTTTTACATTCCACATATGAATAAAATCATGTGGCATTTTTCTTCCTTTTCCTGGCTCATTTGACTTAAAATAATGGCTTCTAAATTCATCCAATGTTGTCACAAATGACAGGATTTCATTCGTTTTGTGATTTAGTAATATTCCATTCTATATATGTACCACATTTTCTTTATTCATTCATCTGTTGACTGACATTTTCGTTGATCCCATATCTTGGTGATTGTTGAGTGTGGCTGTAATAAACATGTAGACATCACTTCGACATACTCAATTCTTTTCCTTTGGCTATATACCCAGTAGAGGGATTACTAGATTACATGACAGTTTTATTTGTAATTTTTTGAAAAGCCTCCATAATGTTTTTCATAACGTCTGTACTAATTTACATTGCCACCAACAGTGTGTGAAGATTCTCTTTTCTCCACATCCTTGACAGTACTTGTTATCATTTGTCTTTTTGATAATAGATGTTCTAAAATGTGTGAGGTGATATCTCACTGAGGTTTTTACTTGCATTTCTCTGATGATTAGTGATGTGGAGCACCTTTTCTGAAGCCTGTTAGCCATTTGTAAGAAAAATATCTTTTCAGGTCCTTTGCCCGTTTTTTGCTCAGGTTTGTTTTTGTTGTTTTTTTTTCCCTCTTGCTATTGAGTTGTTTGAGATCTTCACATATTTTGGCTATTAGCCCCTTATTAGATGTAGCGTTTGCAAATATTTTCTTCCTCCTTGCTGGGTTGTCTCTTCAATTTGTTGTTACCTTTCCTGTGGAGAAGCTTTTTATTTTTATCACATTTGTCTATTTTTTTTCTTTTGTTGCCTGTGTTTTTGGGGTCATACCCAAAAGTTATTGCCCAGACCAATGCCATGGAGATTCTCGCCAATGTTTTTTTCTAGTATTTTTATAGTTTAGGGTCTTATATTTAGGTCTTTAATCCATTGTTGGTTGCCTTTTTTATATGCTGTGAGATAGGAGTCTAATTTTATTCTTCTGCATGAGGATATTCAGTTTTTCCATCATAATTCATGGAAGAAACTATCCCTTTCCCATTGTCTGTTCATGGCAACTTTGTTGAAAATCGATTGCCTATAAATGCATGGAATTATTTCTGGGATGTCTATTTTGCTCTATTGATCTACGGATCTAGTTTTTTCTTAATACAAGTATCATGCTGTTTTGGTTACTACAGCTTTGTAGTATATTTTGAAGTCAAGTAGTGTGATGCCTCCAGCATTGGTTTTCTGTTGTTGTTCAAGATTGCTTTGGCTATTTAAAGTCTTTTGAATTTTATGATTGTTTTTATATGCCTGTGAAGGATGTCATTAGAATTTTGATAAGGATTACATTGAATATGTAGTTTGCTTTGGGTAGTCTGGACATTTCAAAAATATTAATTCTTCTAATTATTTGGCGTGTGATATATTTTCATTTATTTGAATCCTCTTCAATTTCTTCTGTCAATGTTTTATAGTTTTCAATAAGAGATCTTTCACCTTCTTAATTAAATTAATTCCTAAGTATTTTATCATTTTTTAGCTATTATATTTATTTTCTTTTTTACTTTTTATTTTTCTGGAGAGATGAGGTCTTGCTATGCTGCCAAGTCTGGTCTTAAACTCCTGTGTTCAAAAAATCCTCCCACCCCTGCCTTCTAAAGTGCTGGAATTATGGGCCGGGTAACTATTGTAAATGGGACTGTTCTCTTAATTATTTTTCAGAAAGTTTATGACTATTGTATAGAGACACTATTGATTTTTGTATGTTGATTCTGTATTCTCCAATTTTACTGAACTTATTAGTTCTAACAGTTGCTTTTTTTTTTGGTGGAATCTTTTTTTTTTTTTTTTTTGAGTTGGAGTCTCACTCAGTCGCCCAGACTGGAGTGCAGTGGCCGCTCCCAGCCACCGCAGCCTCGACCTGCTGGGCTCCGGCTATCCTTCCGCCTCAGCCTTCCAAGTAGCTGGAATTACAGGCATGCGCTACATGCCCGGCTGATTTTTTGATTTATTGTAGAGATGGGGTCTCTCTGCCTAGGCGGGTCTCGAACCCGCTGGCTCAGGCAATCCACTCACCTCAGCCTCCCAAAGGCGCGGGATTACAGGCTGAGCCACTGAGCCCGGTTTCGGTGGAATCTTTAGGGTTTTCTAAATGTAAGATTATGTCATCTGCAAACATGAACAATTTAATTTCTTTCATCCTAATTTGGTTACCCTTTATTTCTTTCTCTTGTCTAACTTTCTGGCTGAGACTTCTAGTACTATGTTGAATAGAATTTATGAGAGTAGTATCCTTGTCTTTTTCCTGATCTTAGAATAAAAACTTTCAACTTTTCTGCAGTGAGTATGATGTTAGCTGTGGGTGGCCTTTATTATATTAAAATATATTCCCTCTATAAAAATTTGTTGAGAGTTTTTATTATGAAAGATTGTTCAATTTTGTCAAATACTTTTCTGAATCTATTGAAATGGTCATATAGTTTTGCTCTTCCTTATGTTGATGTGATATATCACATTTATTGATCAACATGTTCAACTACCCTTGCATCACTGAGATGAATCCCACTTGTTCATGGTGAACTCCACTTGATCATTCTTTTTAAAGCTATTGAATTTGGTTTGCTAGTACTTTATTGAAGATTTTTGCATCTATTGTCATCAAGAATATTGGCATGCAATTTCCTTTTTTTCCCTTTTTTTGTGGTGTCCTTGTTTGACTTTGAGATCAGAGTAATACTAGCCTTATAAAATGAATTTAAAAGTATTCTCTCCTCTTCAATTTTTTTTGGAAGAGAATAATTGGTATTAGTTCTTTAAATGTTTGACTTCAGCAATAAAGTCATCAGAGCCTAGACTTATCTTTGATGGGAAACTTTTTATTATTAATTGTATCTCCTTATCCATAACTGGTATGATCAGATTTTCTATTTTTTCAAAATTCAATATTGGTAAGTTGCATGTGTCAAGGAACCTATACATTTCTTCTAAGTTATCCAATGGTTGGTATATAATTGCTTATTATAGCCTTTTAAGGTCCTTTTTATTTATGTTGCATCAGTTGCAATGTCTTCTTTGTCATTTATTTATTATTTATTACAGTCTTTTCTCTTTTTTCTTAATCTAGCTAAGGGTTTCTCAATTTTTTTGTCTTTATAGTAAGGCTACTCCTAGTTTTGTTGCTTTTTTTCTAAATTTTTTTTTGCTTCTATTTCATTTATTTCTTCTCTGATTTTTATTATTCCTTCCCTCTACTAACTTTGAACTTGGTTTGCTCTTTTTTTTTCTAGTTCCTTGAGGTATAATGTTAGCTTGTTATTTGAAATTTTTCTTATTTTTAATGTGGGAATTTATAGCTACAAACTTTCCACTTAGAACTGATTTTATTCTATTCCATGGGTTTTGGTACGTAGTAGTTCAATTTTTGTGTCTCTACTTGTTCATGTTTTCTTTGTAATTTCTTAATGGACCTATTGTTTGTTCAAGAGCATGTTGCTTAATATCCTTTTTTTTAATTTTCCAAAATTCATATGGAAACATAAGTGACCATGAATAGCCAAAACAATCCTTAGCAAAAGAAACAAAGCAGGAGGTATCACACTTCCAGACTTCAAACTTTACTATAAGGCTACAGTAATCAAAACAGCCTGGTATTGGTACAAGAACAGGTACATACACCAATGGAACAGGATAGAGATTCCGGAAGCAAAATCTCAATTCCTCAACCAACTCAACTTTGACAAAGCCTCCAAAAACAACCACTGGGGAGAGGAGAACCTATTCAATAAATGGTGCTGGGGAAACTGGCTGACCATATGCAGAAGATTGAAACAGGACCCCTACCTATCACCATACACAAAAATTAACTCTAAATGGATCAAAGACCTAAACATAAAACCTCAAACTATAAGAATTTTAGAAAGCACAGGAGACACGCTTATGGAAATTGGAACTGGGAACCAATTCCTATTCAGAACCCTATAATCCAATACCTTAAGAAATAAGATAGACAAGTGGGACCTGCTCGAATTAATAAGCTACTGCAAAGCAAAAGAAAGCATCAAGAGAGCAGGGAGACAGCCCACAGAATGGGAAAAAATATTTGCCAAATGTATATCTGACAAAGGCCTAACATCTGGAATCTACAAGGAACTCAAACGCACCGAAAGGAAAAAAAAAAGCCCCTTTAAAAAGTGGGCAAAAGACATGAATAGACACTTCTCAAAAGAAAATATATGGGCAGCCAACAGACACATGAAAAAGTACACAGTCTCACTCATTATCAGAGAAATGCAAATCAAAACTACATTGAGATACTACCTAACCCCTGTGAGAATGGCCATCATTAATAAAACAAACAGATGCTGGCGAGGATGTGGAGAAAAAAGAATGCTTCTACACTGCTGGTGGGAATGCAGACTAGTACAACCTCTTTGGAAGACAGTGTGGTGATTTCCGAAAGAACTAGAAATTGACCTTCCATATGACCCAGCAATTCTCCTACTGGGAATATACCTGGAGGAACTCAAATTATTCTACAAAAAAGATATCTGCACATGTATGTTTGTTGCAGCTCTATTTACAATAGCAAAAACATGGAACCAACTGTGTTGGCCATCGAAGCTGGACTGGATAAAAAAAATGTGATACATATATACAATGGAATATTATGCAGTCATAAAGAAGGACAAATATATGGACTTTGCAGCAACTTGGATGGATTTGGAGTCTATCATACACAGTGATTTATCACAGAAATAAAGAACTTAGTTCCATATGTTCTCACTCATAAGCTGACCTTGTACAGTTATAATGCTATAAGAAAGCGATTGACAGTAGTGGAAAACTGTTGGGGGGTGGAATTGGCAGTTGAGGGAAACTGCTAGGGGAGGGAGGGGCATACTTCATCAACAAGGGTACTTGCATGATCAGTGTTTATATACCTAACTCTGAATTGTAGCCCACATCTTTATAATAAATAAATAATAAACTTAAAAAATTTGTTTTCTTATTTTTAATGTAGGCATTTATTGCTATAAACGTTCCACTTAGAACTTATTTTGTTCTATTCCATGGGTTTTGGTATATAGTAGTTCAATTTTTGTCTGTCTCAATTTGTTCAAATTTTTCTTTTAATTTCCTTATGAACCCATTGTTTGTTCAAGAGCATGTTGTTTAATTTCCATGTATTTTTCCAGTTTTCCAAAATTTCTTGTCATTGATTTTTAGTTTTCTACCACTGTGTTCAGAAAAGACACTTGATATGATTTCAATCTTCTTAAATTTGTTAAGACTTATTTTGTGGCCTAACATATGTTCTATCCAGGAAAATGTTTCATATATAGTTTTGATGAATGTGTATTCTGCAGCTGTTGGACAAAATGTTTTGTATAATTCTCCTAGGTCCACTTGGTCTAGTGTTGTTTAAATTTGATGTTTTCTTACTTATTTTATGTCTGAATGATCTTTTTGTGACTGAAAGTTGAGTGTTAACATCCCCTATTATTGTATCGTGAATCGTCTGTTCCTTCAGATCTGTTAATATTTGCTTTATACATTTAGATATTCCAATAATAGCTGCATATATATTTATAATTATTATATCCTCTTGATAAATAGATCCTTCTATCATTATAGAATGACCTTCTTTGTCTCTTTTTACAGTTTTTGATGCAAAGTCTATTTTATCTAATAAAAGTGTCGCCTCTCCTACTCTCTTCCGGTTTCTATTTTCATAGAACATCTTTTCATCTCTTCATTTTCAGTCTTTACATGTCTTGATGGATGAAGTGAGTTTCCAATAGGCAGCACATATTTGAGTCTCATCCATTCAGCTACTCTTTGTGTTTACGTTTACATTCAGGGTAATTATTGATATATAAGGACTTACTATTGCCATTTTTCTCACTGTTTTCTGGTCGTTTTTGTAGATTCTTTGCTTCTTTCTTACTATCTTACTTTGTGGTTTGGTGATTTTACCTACTGGTATGTCTTGATTCCTTGCTTTTTTCTGGATCTACTATCAGTGTTTGTTTGGCAGTTATCATGAAGTTTACCAAAAAAAAAATCTTATATTTATAAGTTATTTTAAATCAATAACAGCTCCACTTTCATAGCAAAGCAAAAATTCTATACTTTAAGGCCGATCCTTCTCACATTTTGATTTTTTGATGTCACAAATTACACATTTTATGTTGAATGTACCTTAACAAATTATGATATATATTACTATTTTTAATAGTTTTGTATTTTAACCCTCATGTTGAATATTTCCTCTCATTCTCTTCTGACCTGTAAACTTTCTGCTGAGAAGTTTGCTGCTAGTCATAGTGAAACTCCTTTATATACTATTTGCTTCTTTTCTCTTGCTGTTTTTGGGGTCCTCTCTTTGTCTTTGTTTATAGACATTTTGACAGTTTGATTAGAATGTTTCTTGGTTAGTCTTATTTGGATTAAATCCAATTTAAGACATTGAGCCCTACTGGACCTGGATATTTATATACTTCTCCATGTTAGGAAAGTCTTTTGCTACTATTTCTTTAAATAAGTTTTCTACTTTTTTTACTTTCTTGACCCCTATAACTCACATATTTGCTCCTCTGATGCTGTTCCATAAGTCCCATAAGCTTTCTTCATTCTTTTACATCACGTTTTCTCCTCTGACTACATTTTTAAACAACCTGTCTTCAAGTTCACAGACTTTCTCCTTCTTGAGCAATTCAATTGCTGGCACGCTATTGCATTTTTCATTTTATTCACTGTATTATAAACTTTAAGATTTCTGTTTGATCCTCTGATCATTTTTTGTTTTCCTCCTTTTTTTGAATTGTGTCTCTATATTTCTTGATGTTTACTGAGGTTCTTTAAAACATTAATACATCTCCATTTCTTTAGGGTCAGTCACTGGCATGTCATTTTGTCTCTTTGGTGGTGTCATTTTATCCTGATTATTCTTGATCCTTGTGGCATGTGTCAATGTAGAAACATCTCAAATTATATGTACTTATTCCAGTCTTCAAGGACTGTCTGGGAAACTCTTCGTTTCCTTCATTTATTTATATATATTTTAAAATTTTAACAGTCAGTCTATTCAGAAATTATGGCAAGCTGTCTGGCATGGTCCCAAGGCTTGAGTCCACGGTGGCTAGTGTAGCTCTGGGGCATGCCTGAAGCTCAGGTTCATTGAGACGTTCCTTCTGCTAAGGGAAATTCAGAAGTTGGGACCACATATAGCCCATCAGTGGTATAGCCCAAGGACTGATTCCACCATGTTGCCTTGACCCCTGGGACTACACGGTCCCACCTGGCATCAGGGTGAATCTAGAGGCTCCATCCACAGATGGTGGCCTGAAGTCTGGGGACATGGGTTCTGCCCGGTGCTGGATTTTTCTGTGGTAGACTTGGTGTTGAGGTCCCAGGCAAAGTCCTGTGCTCACTTCCCTCGCTTCACCCAAGCAGAGGATATCTTTCTCCACACTGTGCTGCTTAAGATTAGAGGAGAGGTAGTATAGATAATGAAAGACTGTTCTTCCTAACCTCTTAGAATTATTTTTTCTCATTATTTTACTTCAACCAGCTACTATAATCTCTCACGTGGTTTCCTTTGCCCTTGTGAAGGTATTTTTGTGTGTGGATAGTTGTTCAAATTAATGCTTCTGTGGAAGGACAATTGCTGGAGATTCTTATTTTGCCGTCTTATTCTGTCCCTTCTCCTCTTAAATGCTTTTCATCATTACAAATATAATTATAAACCTATTGCATGCTGATCTAAACACTTTTTATTTAAAAGTAGTTTTTTAAAAATCATACAGAAAGTATAATTGATTTACTTTTTGCAACCCTCCTTAATGTCTGGATTAATAAGAAGTAGTTATAGTCTCATAACTGTCTCTGATTCAATCTGTTAATTCGTTGTTTTAGTTGAAGTATATGAAGAAAAATTTGCCTTAAACACATATGTATAATAGCAAAAAGCCAGAATATTTTAAATTCTACCTTTCAGATAATTGTGACTATTTTTCATCAATAATATATCAAAGCTCAAAAAGTAATAACTTTTTTTTTTTTGAGTTGCAGTCTCACTCTGTCGCTCAGACTGGAGTGCAGTGGCACGCTCCAGGCCACCACAGCCTCGACCTGCTGGGCTCCGGCGATCCTTCTGCCTCAGCCTTCCAAGTAGCTGGAACTACAGGTACGCACTACCACGCCTGACTAATTTTTTGATTTATTGTAGAGATGAGATCTCGCCAAGTTGCCCAGGCTGATCTCGAACCCGCGGGCTCAGGCAATCCATTCACCTCAGCCTCCCAAAGCGCGGGATTACAGGCTGAGCCACCAAGCCCAGCTAAGTAATAACTTCTTAAAGGTTAGTTGTAATGTGGAATCTGTGGCATTTTTATATGCCATCACATTAAATCCATTGGTCTATCTTATAATTTGACTGTATCTTTTACTTATGCATTATTTTTTAACCCAGTGCACTGGTCACTTGAAAATATTGGTTATTGGGTTATCCAGATCTTCCAAATATTGACATATTTTATTGTACAATATAAAATAATCACATTTGTTAATATAACCACTAATTCCATCAGATAAGTCTTAAAGTGTTGGAAAACTGTCAAGCTTAGAGTAGTGGATACAAGTTTCTCAAAATTTTAATTTTTTTTAAAAAAGCTCAGATTTGATCATTGGCAGCAAACACTGTCAGGTTTTTGTTTGTTTGTTTTTTAAGTGGTAGGCTCACTTTGTGCATTTTCATTAAAATGTCTGCCAAATATTCAAGTATGAGTAAGCAAGTCTGTCAGCTGTCTCATCTAGTAAAAATGATGTTATATAAAGTAAGTTCAGCTCACAACTCAATCGGTCCAGTCTATTTCCTGAAAACAACTGTCAAATTTCAAAGTTCATAGAAGTACATTATGTCTTTCATTTTATCACACTGGATATTTATGTTCCCATTTTATCACACTGACTACTAAAATTATATGTATTCTACAGTTGAGTTTAAATAAATCATTAATTGTTATTGATTCATCAAGGACATTCTTAAGTAAAACTGGCATGTTGTTGCTTTTTTTTTCTGCAAGTCAGTGATGGGGAGAAATACAACTACTAGTAGTGTGTGGTGCCGCTGCTTGATTCGTGCTAAAGTGCTATGGTAAAACTATGCTGTATAATCCATTAAAGTGTTAATAAACTAGAACAGACAAAAAAGCATTCTTTAGATTATTGCAAAATAGTTTTGATTTCACAAATCCCTTAAGGTGTCTCATAGAACCTCAGGGGACTACAAACTTCATTTTGAGAGGCACAGCTTTAACCAAATCTTATTTTCTAGGTAAACACACTTAATTTGATCCCAAGTATATTTTTCAGAATACCTCTGAAGATGTTTTATTTGTTGGTCAGATACACTTTTTTTTTTTTTTTTTTTTGCGTTGGAGTCTCACTCCGTCCTTCCAAGTAGCTGGAACTACAGGTGTGCGCTACCACGCCCGGCTGATTTTTTTTTTAATGGTAGAGATGAGGTCTTGAACCCGCAGGCTCAGGCAATCCACTCACCTCAGCCTCCCAAAGGCACTGGATTACAAGCTGAGCCGAGTCCGGCCCATATACACTTTCAACATAGGCAACAAATATGGAAGATTTGGGAAGAATTTCAAAGAAAAGCACTTCTCAGAAAGACACCAGGCGGTACTTAATTGCAATTCTTCCATTTGTGGTGCTGGCAAAGGTGTAATATCACACTCCCAAATCAGGAAGTGGAGAAACCTTTGACAACCTATTGTAATCCATGATGGAGGAAAACTCCCATTGGTCCATGAAATGCCTAGGAGAGTGGTCTTACTGGTGCTTCAAAACGAAAAGAATTGCCCAAAGCATTAAAGTACACTGTTAAATTTCAAGAATGCAAAAATGCACTTTCACAGTTTCATAAACCATTAATTTGCTTGTGTTACAACTTTAATCTTCAAAGGAAAGGGTCTCTAAAAGATAAAAATAATCTGTTTCTCTGATAAATTCTGCCCTATATTTCTTCAATTTATATAGTACTTATATTTCATTTGAATTTCAGTATCTACATGTTCTTACAACGTTATCTTTGAGGTTTAGAACTTAAGAATACAGAGAAATTCTACCCTGAATAGTACCTCTATTGTAGCACATACCACATTGAGTGGTACTTATTTGTTTATTACCCCTATTGGTCTCTGAGATTTCTGAGCAATGGGACTAAGTAATATTATATTTTGGTCTCCAATTCTTTTTTTTTTTATTTTAAAGTTCAGGGTTATGTATACAAAAGTTTGCTATGCAGGTACCCTGGTCGATGAGGTGTGCCCCTCTCTCCCCTGGCAGTTTCCTACTACTGCCAATCCCTTTCTTATAATATTATGATAATCTACAGAGGAATCCAAATCACTCTACAAAGCAGATACCTGCACATGCGTGTTTGTTGCAGCTCTATCCACAATAGCAAAAACATGGAACCAACAATGTTGCCCATCGAAACTGGACTAGATGAAAAAAATGTGGTACATATACACAATGGAATATTATGCAGCCAAAAAGAAGGACAAAAATATGGACTTTGCAGCAACTTGGATGGATTTGGAGTCTATCATACTCAGCGATCTATCACAGAAACAAAGAACAGAGTACCCTATGTTCTCACTCATAAGCAGACCTTGGTCTCCAATTCTAATGCAATATTTAACAAATAGAAAATTTCAATCAATGTTTAATAAATTAAATTTTTGTTACAGTATCTTGCCTTGACTTTTGAGACCAGACTGATTTTAAGATAAAGCCATTCCGGCGGAGAGTATCTCACCAACACCAAGAAACAAGATGTGATTCTTGAAAGTCCTAGAAAATGCTTTCAGTTATTTAATGTGACACAAAAGATAAACTGAGCTGTTACTGTTTTATATATTATGCTAAATTTTGCTTTGACAGTGCACAACACATTCTTCAACAAATGACAACAATGTTAGGTTGTAGCAACCATAGAAAAACACAGACATCCTAAATTTTCTATTCTTTCCCATTATTTTTTGTTTTATTGTATGATAACATTGACAAGCATAAACCAGAAATAATATTTTAGATAAATATTGCACCCTAGTTTTAAACCTTTTGAGCAAAAATTAAGAAATTTTTATCAATACTTATTTTTTAAGTATATTTGTTTGTAGAGAAGATATTTTTTGGAAGCCCATAGATTTCCCCTTCAATTTATCTTTCGAAGTGCGACTCACCAAAGTGAATTGCTGTTTTGCTTTTTATGACCATCTCTTAGAACGCTCTTATATAATGAAAAAAAGGTTGCCTTACATAGCTCTCATTTTATTACAAAAAAAGTCTTTCAATCCAGATAAAATTATGTAGGGCATTGCTAAGATGGACATCAAATATAGTGGTCAAAGATTTTCACAAGCCTTATAAAATTGTGATTTTTTACAATGTGCACCAAAAAGCGTTTTTTGTCACTACTTCTTGCTTCTCTGAAATTTGAAAACTCTGCGTATTTCAATGGAGGCAATTCTGATTCAACATTTACTCCTGTTTTACATTTGAATATGTGTTTAATTGCAGATTGGAAAGTGCTTTACATTCTGAGAGAAAAGGGCAATAAAAGGCAATAGCTGTAATTTATAAAATAAAATAATCAGGGAATCCTAAAATAACTTACCTGTTCTGTAATGCCAGAGTCCTCATATCCCACTGTGGCTTGGCGAGTCACATGGCCATGAAAAACAGACTTGACCGAATTGAAAAAACTAGACTTTCCAGATCCAACTGGACCCAGCAAGAGAATACGTATTTCTGAAACCAAGTTTGCGTAGGGCTTGTAGGCTCTGAGGTTTTCTAGGAGACTATTTCTGTGCCTGTCAAAATGCAATCGTTAAATATAACGGCCAAATTTCCATAAAGAACATCTAAATTCACCCGAAGATTATGTTCCTTCCCTTAGAAGGGTATGCCTGGTTACTTAATTATTATTTTGATAGTAGCGTCTTCTACAATATTATTTGAAATGTCTAAGGTTATACATTTTTGTGCTTAAAAAAATTCATATTTTTACATCTGGGTAAAGTTAGACCTTAACCAGCAATCAAACTATTGTTAAATTATTAGTCTTAAACCACATTTAATGAGAAATATCCATAACACTGAAGATAAATGATCATTTTCACTAAAAATATATTAAGGAGAAATCAAAAGAAAATATATGCAATGTAACTAACTATCTACAAATTGGCAAAAGAGGATTTATTTTCAACATTTACTTAAGATTCTCAATAGATGTATTCTCAAGGAAAGAATCTAGAGAAATTATTCTAAAGTGGTTATCTAGACTCTATCTGGAAAACTCTGAATCTAAAAATTACAAAGGGAAACATGGACTCAAATCCGTCACCTGCCATCAGGTGACTCTTAAAAGTTTCACCGTTGGTAGAAGTTTTGTTACTGATGTTGATTTAAACCACCATGAGCATTTTACGTTGATAACAGTATAACCTATTTTTTACAATTCCAAATGACACAAATTTTATTATTACTGTTTCATTGTCAGCACCTTTTACACAATTAACTTAAATGAAACGAATAAAAGATAGTTCAAGAATCTAACTTACGGTGTGGCGTTCATTATCCTCTTTTTGTAGCCTAGATCATCCTCAATTCCTATGGGAAGTAAACATAGCATAGCATAAGTTTTCTTACTTGTCTGACTAAATGTGGCCAAGTCTATCTTTTAAACAGGACATTGAGCCTGCTTGCATAACCCAGGCTGAGCTGTTCAGTGAGGAGTCAGGTTTGGCAACATACTAAGAGGAAGAGGACAGAAAATAGTCCTTTCTGCACATTAACTTGCTCTAGAAATTTTCACATAACTACGCCTGGAAGTCCTAAAGCTTATCTTTGGGTCATGTCAAAAGAGACCAACTCTGGCAGTAAGATTTTCTCTCCCCACTCCCCCATGTGTGTGTGTCACTTTTCACTTTCTCTCCAACGTCTTCTCTCTCTCTATCTCTACACATATACTTCTCAACTTACTCTGCTCAAAGCAGCCAATATTTCTGGTTAATAACTTCATAATCTTTATATCCCAGAGGTTTCATTTTGAAATTTATCAAAGAGTATAAACTGGTATCAAATCTGATTGTTCCCCTCACATTTCCTTGTTCTTATAGATCAATTTTTTTTTTTTGAGTTGGAGTCTCACTGTCACCCAGACTGGAGTGCAGTGGCCGCTCCCGGCCACTGCAGCCTCAACCTGCTGGACTCCGGCGATCCTTCTGCCTCAGCCTTCCAAGTAGCAGGAATCACAGGCACGCGCTACCACACCCAGCTAATTTTTTTGATTTGTTGTAGAGATGAGGTCTCGCCAAGTTGCCCAAGCAGGTATCGAACCCATGGGCTCAGGCAATCCACTCACCTCAGCCTCCCAAAGCGCGGGATTACAGGCTGAGCCACCGAGCCCGGCTTGTGGATCAATTATTACCTACCAAACATAGAGACTAGAATCAGAATGTAAGGTGTAGGATTATCTAATTTGACATACCTTCAACTCGAAAAATTTCACATTCCAAATATTCACCGTAAGAACAAATTAATTTCTGTGTCACCACTGTATCTAAAACAAGTCTATTTTTACTTGGATATAAAGAAAACATCTTCACATCAGATAAATAACCTACTAGTTGTTCATCAGCAATTTTCAGTGCTAGATTTAAAAGTAAAGTTTGCATTTCAGTTGTGTTATTTTTCTTTCGAAGTGAAAACAAAAGGGAAGTATTTGGCTGTTTAGAATATTCATATAAATTAGAAAAATTTCCAAGCATAATGCCAATAATAAAATTCCTAGTAACATAAATCATGGTTATAGTAGTTCCCTGATTGCTATATCTCTGAAGCATATCTTCAATGGTACGTCCATGAACACTGGACTTATAAAGAAGACTCAAAGAAATATTTCCAAGCAGCTTTTGCAGACTCTTTTCATCAGTCCATGTCAAGCTTGTTGTCACTTTCATTGTTCTGTATCTAATGGAAAAACAATAATAGGTTGAGAGTTTGGTATAACATAGTAGAACATAACATAGATTTCTACTTCTATTTTAAGTGAGTTCTTTTTTCTCTATTAAAACTCAAAGCACGTAGAAACAATACCATGAAAGTTAGATATAAAATATGCAAGTTAGAAATGAAAATATCATTAAAATTTTTAAATCCCTTGACCAAATAAACTTCAGTATTAATACAGAATAAAGAAAAACTAATAAGCTAAAATAAGAGTCAGCAAACTTTTTCTCAATGAGCCAAGTAGTGAATGTTTTAGCCTTTGTGGGCCACGTGGCCTGTAGGATTATTTAATTTGACATACCTTCAACTGGGTCTCTGCCCCAGCTACCCAACTTTAATACAGTAATGTAGAAGCAGTCCTAGGCAATATGTAAATAAATATGTCTGTGTTCTGATAAATCTTCTCTACAAAAATAAATGGCTGGAGCACAGACAGTACTCTGACAAACCGTGAATTAGAAAATAAAACTGAGGAATGTATGTAGACAAAAGCTCACAAAAGAAGAAATTAAAATATGAAATGAGTTAACACAAATAGAAGTCCTATAGTGGTAGACTATTAGTCATCACAACAATATTTCGATGAGGAAAACTAGAAATGCAGGTTGAACTATAAAGATGCATGTGTTTTTTAAAAAGCATTAAAGGGTTAGCAAGGCAGTGAAGAATTACATTATTGGCAAAGATCTGGAAAAGAAGTTAATGCAAAGAGATAAGCTAGGCATCTGGGATCACATTTTCTTGAGGTGTTTCTGTTAAATTCAGGAGAGGCACTTGAAATGCTGAGAAGTTAGGCAAAGCTTTTCTTAAACTTACAGAGCTAGGGACACAAAAATTGTACTTTGGAATGCAATAAGGAGAGTGTCTTTGAAACCCTCTCTACAGGCTATGGGTTGGGATTCTAAAGAGATTCAGAAGAAGTAAGTGTGGACTGGAAACAAACAGTAATTTCATTTTCTAATAATCTCAATCATTGATTGGATTAAGGTGAACAAGAATTGCCAATGTCCAATGTTACATGATAGAAGAAAAATAAATCTTGTCTGGATAAAGAAAGCATCCTTCTAGCTTCAAATTATTCTACAATTTTTTTATATTTAATAACATTCATGTATCATGAACACATTTATTTTGGAGGATAAATAAAACATGATAGAAGGCCAAGAGAAAAAGCACATGACAAAAATAATCCCATACTTATACTAGAATTACCTACAGAGATTTTAAAAATTGCTATACTTGGTATGTTCAAATAACTAAAAGACAAGATTGGATGGTTGGCATTACAAAAATAAAAAGTACAAAAACAAAATGTAAACATGCATATATATGTGTGTATATATATATATATATATATACACACATATATATGTTGTTGATAATTAAACTAATACCTTTAATTGCAAGTTAGACACACTTAAAGGAAGAATTAGTCCAAAGAAAAGTTATCAGATGAAGCATGAGACAAAAAGAACAAAAAAGAGAAAAGAGCAAGGGAACTAGAGAACAGAGTAAAATTGGCTAAGATATATGAAACTGGGATACAAGAATAAAATAAAATAAAATGTGCAAGTAGTCATAAAAACCTTATAAAGCAAACACGTTTCAAACCATTTCAAAGTACTATAGTTTTGAACAAAAGTATAAGCTAGAAATAAAAAAGAAGATAACTGGTAGGTCCCCCTATAGATTATAAAATAAATATACTTTATTTCCTAAATCCAGAACATAAGAAAGAACATCAGGACAGATGCAATAAATAATAAATAATAAAATGATCCTGAGATGAACAACTTTGTAGCAATAAATTAGAAAATAGGCAAAGTGGAAAAATTTTTAGAAAAATAAAACTTGCCCAAACTGACATAAAGATTAATACAAAATTTGACTAGTCACATAGCTATTTTTAAATTTATAATTTAAGGTCTTTCACAAGAAAACTCAATAATCAGAGCCTAGTTTCTGAATTATACCAAACTTTGAAGGATATACAATATATACAATCTTATACATACTATGACAGAGAATAACTTCAATACCAAAACCTGTCGATGGCATTATAAGTGAGGAAAATTATAGGCCAATCTTATTCACAAATATAAATGCAAAAATTTCTCAGCAAAATATTAGTAAACCAAAAAAAGAAAAAAGGAAGCAGTGATAATAATGAGCAATAATAGCAGGAAAGAAAGTTCTAGACCCTTATTTCTATGATAACAATGACTCAACAACAATACATGGATCAATTCCCTTTGTGAAAATTCAAAACCAGTCAAGAGGTTCCCATATCCCCATGAAATCAGCCATATGGAAGGTGGTAGAAAAATTTGTGACACTTCTTTTTCTGTCATTCCTCCTCCAGCGCAGTCTTAGGTGATTGAAAGGAAACCCTTAGCTCATGGCTTCTGCAGGACAATTTTCAGAGTGGCCTTGGACTGACCCAGCTATTCCCCTTTTCCCAGGTGTTGTTCCCAAGAATAACTGCAGAGTTATTTTCTGAGAATGCAAACATTCAAAGATAAGAGGGTACTGAATGGGACAATCTGGGCTCTGTTCCAGACCCCCCATCCCAGAAACAGAAAAGCCTTCAGTGCTGTATATCAGTGACTCTGTGTGGTATAAAACTCAGGGAAGACTGATTTCTGGAGTCCTTCAGCGGTGGTTCAAGTGAGTCATGTGCAGACAAGACTCTATCCATTCCAGACAGCTTTTCTGAGACTTGGAGGACCAGTTTGCAATGAATCCCAGTGTTCTCCTGTCTTTTGATGACGTAAGTAATACACTCGCTTCATGTAACTCTTATGCACAGGCATTCTGTCTCATCAGATTCAGACAAATTGGTAACCAGGTCAGAGTAAATATACTTTACAGTGTCTTCCTGAGGAAGTAAAAAGAAGACTGAAACATATGAACAATATTCCAGTTTATCAGGTGGTCACTCAAGGAACTGGTTTTTGTCTTGTCTGACTCTAAACACTGACAAGAGATGGTTTCAAATTGAAGGCTAATTCGAACAAAGATGGCACTCACCCACCAAAGTCCCTACTCCAGCTCAGTACAGAACAAGCAGGTGAAAACATACCACTCTCAGGTGTTCCCTTTGGCAGAAAAGAGTTGGAGTGTATATCTGATATTGTGGACTTTGATGGGGATTGGTTTTGACTTTTTACAACTCAAGATGCAGATGGGACCAGACATAATCTAGATGCCTAGGGGCTGCTAAGAATGAAAAAGCTGGATGATACGTTGCTGCTCTGGATAAGCCACAGTATAACAGACAGACACCAAAGGGAGCAAGACATTAATAGCTTTTGAAACTAGAAACTGAAAAATACCTCCAGTTAGGAACTTACATGCAGAAGAGCAGAGGATTTGCATCCATAGAAAAGATTAAGAAGTCTCCAGATTCTCCAGCCAGACTAATTGAAAAAGTATTTTACTGTACAAAGCAATTCTTTAAAGGATCTGTTTCTTCAAATGTGTAAGGATGAACATAAAACTAAAGGAACAGAAAGAAATAGGAAAACATGGCCCAATCAAAGACTAAAACAAATTCTGGAAACCAATCCTGAAGAAACAAGGTATGTGAATTGCCTAAAAAGGAATTCAAAGTAATTGTGATAAAGATGCCTAATGACTTCAGGAAAATGAACAAAATTAGAATTTCAACAAATACAAGACATTTTTATATAGAAATTTTGGATCTTAAGAATGCAATAAATGAACTGAAAAACTTGGTAGCCGGAGTTAAACAGCAGACTTGATCAAGTAGAAGAAAGAAACAGTGAACTCGAAGACAAGTCATTTGAAACTATCAAGTCAAAGAATCAGAAAGAAAAAAAAATAAGAAAGAGTGAAGAAAGTCCACATCATTTATGGAAAATCATCAAACAAAACAATCAATGCATTATAGAAGTCCCAGAAGACGAGACAGAAAAGACGGGAAGTGTATTTAAAGAAATAATGGCTGAAAAATTCCTGAATAGGGAGTAAAACAGACATCCAATTTCAAGAAGCCCAACAAATTTCAAATAAGATGAATGTAAAGACATCCACATCTGGAAACATTATAAAACTATCAAAACACAAAAACAAAGAGAGAACTTTGAAAGACAGAACTTTGAAGTTACAGAGAAAAGGGACCTATCATGTACAAAGGAATCCTCATGAGACTATCAGCAGATTTCTCAGCAGACACTTTTCAGGCTAGAAAAGATTGAGACCATATATACAAAGTTCTGCAAAACAGAAAAACACCAAGGAAGAACAGTATATTCCAGAAAACATTGTTCTTCAAAAATTAAGAAGAAATAAAGACGTTCCCAGATAATCAAAAACTGAGCATTCATCACCACTAAGCTTACCTTAAAAGAAATACTAAAGAAAGTTCTTCATGTCCAAAGACATGAATATCTAAGAAAGCATAAATGTCAATGGAGAAAGAAAATATGAGGATATAGTTATAGATAAATACAGAATACCCTAATACTGTAAAAGTGAGGTGTAAATCAATTTTGATTTTTGTATACCATTTAAAAATAAAGGTATAAAAAATAATTATAACTACAAAGTATGTTAATGGATACAAAATTTTAAAGATGTAAATTGTAGCATTAATAATATAAGTGGGGGAAAGAAGTAAAAGTGTTGGGTTTTTATATGAGATTAAAGGTAATTTGTTAGTCATACTTAGACTGTTATAACCAGAAGATGTTTTACATAGGCACCATGGTAGCCTCAAAGAAAACACCGATAAAAGAAAACACTGATAAAAGATGCACAGAAAAAAATGAATGAAGTATGTCATGAAAAAATATCCCCAAAAAATCACCAAGGAAGACAGCAAAGAAAAGAGGGACAAAGGAGCTACAACACAGAAGACAACAAAGACTAAAATAAATAGTCCTTAATATATATAATATCTAATAGTGGATATTTATGGTAAGTTCTACTTATCAATAATTATTTTGAAAGCAAATAAATTAAAATCCAAAACAAATGATGTACAGTGGCTCAATGAATTTTTAAAATCCAACAGTATGCTGTCTCCAGGAACCCACTTAGGCTTAAGGACACCCAGAGGATAAAAATTAAAAGATGAGTAAAGCTATCCCATGCAAACAGTAACCAAAAGAGAGCAGAGTTGGCTGTCCTTATCCCATACAAAACAGACATTAAATCAAAATTTGTCATAAGAGGCAATGAAAAACATTATATAATAATAAAAGGGTCAATTCTCAAGAGAGATATAACCATTATAAATATATATGCACCCAATATGAAAACACCTAAATATATAAAGCAAACATGGAAAGAATTGAAGAAATAAACAGCAAACAAAAATATCAATAAATGAAAAAACATCCAGACAGAAGATCAATAACAAAACAGAGGACTTTAATAGCATCACAGACCCAATGGACCTAATAGCCTTATACAGAAGATTGTACCCAGCAACAGCAAAATACACATCCGGCTCAAGTGTATTTTGGAGAATTCTCCAGAATAGATCAGATACTAGGTCAAAAAGCAAGTCTTTATAAATAAATATTATCTCCAGTATGAGGGTTAAAGAACAGAACTACTGGCCAGACTTAGTGGCTCAGCCTGTCATCCCAGCACTTTGGGAGGCCGAGGCGAGTGGATTGCCTGAATCCGCAGGTTTGAGACCAACCCAGTCAACTTGGCGAGACCTCATCTCTACAATAAATCAAAAATTAACTGGGTGTGGTGGCGCATGCCTGTAGTTCCAGCTACCTGGAAGGCTGAGGTGGAAGGATCACCTGAGCCCAGCAGTCGACGCTGGGGTAGCCGCGAGCCTACTACTGTACTCCTGCCTGGGCAACGAAGTGAACTGAAACTCAAAAAAGAAAAAAAAAGAATAAAACTTCTTAAAACAAGTGCAGTCTCCGCTTAACAGAGATTGTTACTGCAATCAAATGTAGTCGAAAAAACATTAAACTACAATAAGTATCTTGAAAGAGAGAGATCATATTCAGATAACTTTTATTACAGCATATTTTATTATTAGATATTATCTCTTATTGTGCCTGATTCATAAGTTAAACTTAACCATAGGTGTGCATGTATGAAAAAAACATGTGTGTGTGTGTGTGTGTGTGTGTGTGTGTGTGTGTGTGTGTGTTTAAGTATTATCTGTGGCTTCCCTAAGGCATCCATTAGGGATCTTAGAACACATCTTGCACAAGTAAGAAGGGTCTATTGTAGCTATAATAATTTGTTAAAGGTACAAATTGCAAAAAAGATGTAAATTGTGACTCAAAAACATAAAATGTGTGGGGAGGGGAGAAAAATACATCATATTTTATGATTTTATGTGATCAAAGTTAAGTTATTAGCTTAAAATAGCCTGTTGCTAAGTATAAGATGTTTCAGGCAAGTCTCATAGTAATCACAAAACAAAAAGCAAAAGTGGGCACACAAATATAAAAAGAAAGGATTCAAAACACACTACTAAAAAATTAACAAACCATAAAGGAAGACAGCAGGAGAGAAAGAAAAGAACAAAAAATCTGTATCACAACCATAAAACAATTAACAAAATGGCACTAATAAGTCCTTATGTATTAATAATTAAATTGAATGTAAATATATTTAATTCTCCAATAAAAATTCATAGAGTGACCTTGAATAATAAACAAGACTCAACTATATGCTGTGTACAAGAGACTTAGTTCTCCTATAAGGACACATAAACTGCAAGTGAAAGGGTAGAAAAGATATGTCATGCAAGTGGAAATCAAAGAGAGTATAGGCAGCTATACTTTTATTCGACAAAAAGCACTTTAAGTTAAAAACTGTAAAAAGAGACAAAGAAGGTCATTATATAATAATAAGGGGTCAATGTAGCAATCATAAATATATATGCACCCAGCATTGGAGCACCTAAATATATGTAAAGTAAATATTGAATGATCTAAAAGGAGGGATAGAATGCAATACAATGATAATAGGGGCCGACAGTACCCCACTTTTAACAACGGAAAGATCATCCTAACAATAAGAAAGAACTGGACTTGAACTACATTTTAGGCCAAAATAACGTAACAGACATATAAATCATCTACCCGACAGCTGCAAAATGCATTCTTCTCAAATGCACAAGAAATATTCTCTAAGATAGACTATATTTTAGACCATAAAATGAATCTTTACAAATTTAAAAAGACTGACATTATATCAAGTATCTTTATTGCTCACAATGGTATAAAACTAGAAATCATAAACAGAAACTATCTTGGAAAATTCACAAATATGTGGAAAATAAATAATATGATTCTGAACAACCCATGAGTCAAAGAAGAAATCAAAGGGAAAACTTAAAATACCTTGGGACAAATGTAGACAGAAGCACAACATACCAAAAATTGTGGCATGCAGCAATAGTAGTTTTATGAGGTAAGTCTATAGTAATAAATGCTTAAATTAAAAAACTCAAACAAAAAATCTAATGTTATATCTCAAGGAAGTAGAAAATGAAGAATAAAGTAAGTCCAAGGTTAACCGAAGGAAGAAAATAACAAAGAGAAGAAATAAATATTAGAAAAACAATTTTTTTTGTTTTTTTTAATTTGCGTTTTAATATACTTTTTTATGCATTGTGAGCTGCTTTATTACAGTACATTGAACTGTTTGCCAAACATGGAACTATGTTATCAGGTGTTTAGAATAGGCTGTTTTATATATATTCTCTACCATCTTGCCTTACCTTGAAGGGTTTGCATATATGTCAAAAAGCTATATCTGAGCAAGCTTAGGAAAACAATTTTAAAAATCAATAAAACTAAGAGGACATTTTTTGAAAAGATAAAATCAATAAACCCTTGGCTAGACTAACTAAGGAAAAGGGAGAAGATACAAATAAATAAAATAAGAAATGAAAGAGGATACATTACAACTGATACTGCAGAAATTTTTTTAAAGCTTTTGTTAACAATTACACATCAGCAAATTGAATAACCTAAAAGAAATGAACAAGTTCCAGAAAACATATAACCTACAAAGACTGAATCATGAAGAAATAGAAAATCTGAATAGTCTAAAAAGGAGATTAAATCAGTAATTTAAAAGTCTCATTAAATAAAAACCCAATACTTGACGATTTTATGGCTGAATGTTAACAAACAATTAAAGAAGAGTTAATGCACAACTTGGGTTTTAAAAGAGTAACCTGATATATATCACTCATGGTAAATACATTCTCAAACTCTTCCAAAAATTTGAGGTGCAAGAAATACTTCCAAACTCATTTTACTGTATTGCTCTGATAGGAAAGCTAGACAAGGAGAGTACAAGAAAATAAAATTATAGGCCAATATACTTGATAAACATAGATACAAAAATTCTCAACAAAATACTAGACAGCAGTTGAAGTTATTGAACTAGAACAATTTGTATCAACATGGATCAAACTCAAATTAATCTGCAGTGAAAAAGACAAGTTGGGAATGAGAGGTCTCATATGATACCATTTACATAAAATGTTAACAAAAGTCAACACTAGACACCGTATTTAGATGCATGCATACATACGTATGTGCATGCATGCATACATACATATGTGTGTGCATGCATGCATACATATGTGCGTGCACGCATACATACATATGTGCATGCATGCATACATATAGTAAAAGCATAAAACAAGCGTGGCAATAATTTATACCAAAGTTGGAATAATATTTCCTTCTGGAAAGGAAAGAGGAAAGAATAGGAAAGAGTCATAGATTACTTCAACATTATTTGTAATGCTTTTTTTTTTCCCTAAGAAAAAACCTGTTCTAATACATAAAGCAAATCCCTTTAAAAATCTAAAAACTGTATGGAACTTACACTAGGGTTCATTTATTCTCTCTATAGTTATTCACGTGTGAAATTTTTATTTAAAGAACAAATGGAAGAGAAAAGTATGATCCTTAGCAGCAATTTCACTCTGAAATTCTTTTTTTATTTTATTTTTTATTTTTTTGAAAGTAGGTTGTATTGAGAAGACAGAAAACTCCCACAGTGGGAGGGGACCAAGGGTGTTGCCCCGAAATTCTTTTTTAAAGAAAAAAAAGCAGGCTATTTGCTTCACACACACCCCATTATAAAGTGGGCAAAAGATATGAACAGACACTTCTCAAAGGAAGACATCCGAGCAGCCAACAGACACATGAAGAAAGGTTCAACCTCACTAATCATCAGGGAGATGCAAATCAAAACCACACTGAGATAGCACCTAACCCCAGTCAGAATGGCAATCATCAACAACTCAAAAAATAACAGCTGCTGGAGAGGGTGTGGTGAAAAGGGAACACTTCTACGCTGTTGGTGGGAGTGCAAACTAGTGCAACCTCTGTGGAAAACAGTATGGCGATTCCTAAAAGCTCCAAATATTGACGTCCCATATATCCCCTACTGGGAATATAACCTGAACTCAAATCACTCTATCAAAAAGATACCTGCACACGTATGTTTATCGCAGCATTGTTCACCATAGCAAGAACCTGGAACCAACCATGCTGTCCATCAAAAGAGGACTGGATTTTTAAAATGTGGTGCATATACATGATGGAATACTACGCAGCCATAGAAAAGAACAAAATCATGAATTTTGCAGCAACCTGGATGGAACTAGAGTCTATAATACTGAGTGACCTCTCACAGAAACAAAGATCTGAGTATCACATGTTCTCATTCATATAGTGGACCTTGAACATCCAATGTAATACTACAAGAAAAAAACTGACAGTGGTGGGAAACTATGGGGGAGAAGGGGAAGGGAGATGGGATTAATGGTAGTAAATATCTGTCTGGGGATGGGGAGACACCTCTTATCAACAAGGGTGCCTGAACGAAGCTTATTTGTATACCTAACCCTTAACTGTACCCCACAATATCATAATAAAAAATATTGATTATAAAAATATATATATCTGTCTCAGAGGAATAAAAGGAAAGATAAAAATAATTTTGGAGTACTTATCAGACAAATATGAAAGGCTGGGAATATAATGGTGAACAGGACAATGTTCCTTGAAAGTATGTACTTAATAAATGTGTATGCAATTCATTCTTGTAGGAAAAAAATCCAATAATAGTTGGATCGGAATAAAAATCAAGTGTAATAAAAATACAAAAAAGGTATAATAAAAATGACTAGGGGGCGATCACAGCCTACCCAATTGTATTAAAAAATTTCCACTTCTTCGTGTTATGTCTTTTTCAGCATTGTGATCTATGAATATGCATTTGGTGTCACTGCCTTAAATAAACATCATTCAAAAAAAAGAAAGAAAAAAAAGCAGGCTATTTGCTTCACACACAGCTAAGACACGTTGGATGGCAAGAAGTCACTTACCTGTCATGTTCTCACTTATACGTGGGAGTTTTTTTTAAAAATTGATCTCGTGGAAGTAGAGAGTAAAATGGCATTCATCAGAGACTGGGAAAGGTAGGGGCAAAGGGGTAAAGAAAGGTTGGTTACTGGGTGAAAAAAATACAACCAGAAGAAATAAGTTCTGGTGTTCATAACACAGTAGGATAACTGCAGTTGACAAAAATTTATTGTATATTTTTTAATAGCTAGAAGAGAAGACTTGGAATCGTTCCAACAGAGAGAAATAATAAATGATTGAGGTGACGGATATCTCAATTACCTTGATCTGATCATTACACATTGTATACAAGTATCAAAATGTCCCTGTACCCCATAAATATGTACAATTATTATGTATCAGTAAAAGCAGAAATCACCTACCTGTTTCTAAGAGTTAGATCAGGTTTAAGCTGAGGATTAGCTGTTCTGTCTGATTTATCAAGCAGCCACAGTCTGAAGATAGAAAGTTCTTAGGAGACTCTAGGAAAGAAACGAAATTGAAACTCAAAACAGCAAACATTCAGCTGGGGACACGCCAAGTGTTGTTAAGTTTCCTTTCCTCATCAGAAAGAGAGAGAAAGAAAGCAAGCAAGCAAAATTCCTGCTGAGCAAATGAAAAGGATCACTGGCTCACTGGTAGCCCACATGAAATGGAAATTACAAATAAGAAATTGCAGTAAAACTAAGAGCTCGCATTTCCTGTGCATTTAACTATGTACGGGGCACCGTGTAACTACATGCATTTTCCTAATTTCCCATCAGAACAACCTCGTACAGTAAACAGTGTTCGTACCCCTATTTCTCAAAGTCCAACAATGAAGTTTAAGGACCTTAAGTGACTGTATCCAAAGTAATTCAGCTGATAGAACGGAAGAGTTAGCAGGCAGTCAAAACCAAGTCTGTCTGCATTGGAAAGAGCAGGCTATGATTCAGCTTTCCCTGAATTCTTTAGGCACTGGCACAGTTCATTTTCTCATGGATGTATTCACCCAGTCAACACTGGCCTAGACCCTGGGAAGGACAATGGTAAGATAAAAAACACTGCCTTCAATGAGAGTGCTTTGTACCCAGGAAGACAGGTACACAGACAATTACATGACTATGCTAAGTGCTATCAATGAGGAAAAACAAGCGAGAACAGTCACCTCACCCACTCTTGGGACACTGGTAAAAGACTCGCTAGCCAATCGAGGTTTAAACTGAATCATGAAGTGACGACTAGCACGGGAAACGAGACAGCACCGTGTCATCAGGGTCATCCAAACATTTCAGTCTGTCTGAAATGGAGAGAGAGCATTGGATTCTCAAGCAATGAGGCTAGGGAGGGAACTGGGGCCCAGAAAAGGTCTTACACATCGTTAATTAAGTTGGATTTTATCATGAAGACAATGAGAAGTTATTAAGACTCTAAAAACAGAGGAATGATATATCAGAACTGAGTGTCTCAGTTAATTAATACCATGCATTAATATCCTGGTTTTGATAATTCTATGGCTATAAGAAATGTCAATATTAAGTGAAGTTGGGTCAAGCATATACGAAAACTTTCTGCACTATGTTTGCAACACATCTGTAAGTATAAAATTATTGCAAATAAAGAACAAGATTCTCACAAAGCCCCCAACCCAGGTGACTTTGCTGGTGAATTCTTCTAAATATTAGAGGAATAAAGAATACCAAACTTCACAAAGGACACTCGTAGAAACACTGGTGAAATTTAATGTGGTCTGTAATCCGTTTACTCTGGCTTTGTAACAAGTTATCACCACCCACAGAGTTTTAAACAACTCAAATGTATTATGACTCCGTTTCCAAGGCTCAGGAGACCAGCATGACTTGCTGGATTCTATGCTCAGGCTGTCTCACTCAGGGTGTTGGCCAGCTCTGGTGTCATATCTGTCTCCAAAAACAGGAATCAAGACTCCTTGAAGCACTGTCTGACTCCAGGTGCAGAGAAAGAAAACCAAGTTCAACCTGGACTATCTCCTGGTGCCACAAAGTAAGAGATGCTAAAAAAAACCAATGCCAGTGTGTCGAAAGACACAGAAGAGTCACAAAAGGAACAATTCAGGAAAAGCCAATAAATAATGATTACTTTGGATTAGAGCCTATGGGATAAAATAAATATCTATACTGATATAAATAAATAAATAATCGAAAGACCAAGGAACTGTCACATACTGGGGCAGTCTAAGAAGACCACTAAATACAATGTGGAATTTTTTTTTAATTGGAGTCTCACTCTGTCGCCCAGGCTGGAGTATAGTGACATGCTCACGGCCACCTCAGAGTCAACCTGCTGGGATCAAGCAATCCTTTCACCTCAGTCTTCCAAGTAGCAGGAACTGCAGGTGTGTGCTACCACGCCTGGTTAATTTTTGATTTATTGTAGAGATGAGGAATCTTAAATGGATCCTAGGACCGACAAAGGACACTCAAAGAAACACTGATGAAATTTAATGTGGTCAGTAATCTGGCTAGTTATATTATACTATGTATTAATATCCTGGTTTTGATCATTCCATGGCTATAAGAAATGTCAATATTAAGTAAAGCTAGGTCGAGGGTATATGAAAAACTTTCTGGACTATATTTGCAACACTTCTGTAAGTGTAAAATTTTTGCAAATAAAGAACAAGCTTCTCACAAAGAAAGCCCCCAACCCAGGTAACTTTGCTGGTGAATTCTTCTAAATATTAGAGAAATAAGAATACCAAACTTCAAAAAACCTTCAAGAACCTTCCAACTCCTCAGATCAGGTTAACGTATAAGAATGATTGACAGTGACACTATAAGACAAGAAAGAAAAACTACAAACCAATATGAACATATGTGCAAGTATATTAAACAGTACTAACGAATTGAATCTAGCAATAAATGAAAAGGACAGTACATCCCAATGGCTACACTGCAGTAACGTAGAGGTGTTTTTTATGTTAGAAAAACAATGTATTTTGGCACACTAATAACCAAAAGTGATTTTAAAATAATGTGATAATGCTAACACAAGGAGAAAATACAGACAGTCCCCAAGTGACGATGGTTCAACTTACCACTTCTTGACTTTATTATAGTTCAAGAACAATATGCATTGAGCATGCTTCTCAGCCTGCAATGGGGTTGCAACCAGATAAACACATGGTAAATTGAAAATGTCACAAGTACCTTTACCATAATCCTATAAGAAAGGGATTGGCAATAGTGGGATACCACCAGGGTGGGGATGAGGACACAATATCAATCAGGGTACCTGATCTCAAACCAGGTAAAGTGGGGACCAAAGGGAGGCCCAAACTTTACCTGTACAATGTCCATTTGTATACCTAATCCTGAATTGTACCCCACATCTTTAAAAGAAAATATTCTTTAAAAAGAAAATATTGTAAGTCAAAACTGCACTTCTAACTTATAAAATTTTCAAATTACCATGGGTTTATTGGTACGTCACCCCATCAAAAATCAAGGAGCATCTGTATATGATAAAATTTGACACCGATTTGTGATTTACAAAAAATAAAAGCCCCTAACAAACTAGGAATAGAAGAAACTTTTAATCTGATAGACAGTATATTATGTAAATAAATAAATACCTACAGTATACATCATACTTAATGGTGTAATTCTGAACAAAATCATTGCAAGGGTGTTTTCCATTACTTGTTCTATTCAACGTTGTCCTAGAGGTCTTAGATCTAGTCAAGCAACAAGTTAAGATACAAAAATAAAAGGCACAAGATTTAGAAAACAAAAAACAAAACTAGTTATTTGCATAGACATCATAGTATATGTAGAAAATATGGAAGAATATACAGAGTAAGACTCCAACTCAAAGTTGTACAAGGGTTTCAATTTCTCCACGTCTTGCCATCATTTGTCATTTGCCTTAATATCTACACTTAGCAAGTTCAGTGGATCAAAGAGAAACAGTCAAAAATTAATTAAATTACTATATGAGAACCACTTAATTAATAACAAAATATTAAAGATACTACTTATGATAAACTCAATATACTTAAAAACTTGGTAATAAATTTATCAAGTGAGATACAAAAACAAAACTAAGTAAATGGGAACATATACCATGTTTCTAGATTGAAAGACTTTATTATAAAGATGTTATACCAGATTTCAAAATGGACAAAGGACTAGAATTAATTTTTTTCCCCAAAGAACACATACAAATGGCCAACAGGTATATGAAGGGATGCTCAACACCACTAATAATTGGGGAAAAGGAAATAAAAACCACAGTAATATATCACTTCCCATTTGTTAGGATGACCATTATTTTAAAAAAAAAAGGCAAATGACAAATGATGGCAAGACGTGGAGAAATTGAAACCCTTGTAAAATGTTAATGGAAATGCAAAATGATACAGTCACAATGGAAAACAGTATGGAGAATTCTCTTAACACTAAAAACAGAAATACCATTTGACCCAGAAATTCTACTTCTGGGTATGTATTCCAAAATCATTGAAATCAGGTCTTGAATAGTTATTAGCACTCCCATGCACATTGCGACACTATTCACAACAGCAAAAATGTAGAAACAACCTAAATGTCCATCTACTGATGAAAGGATTTTAAAAATGTGTATATACATAAAATGGAATATTATTTAGCCTTAAAAAATAAGAAAATTCTGCAACCACATAAACAAACTTTGAGGACATTATACGAAGTGAAATAAGCCATTCACAGAAAGACAAAAACCATGGCAGGGTTCCACTTATATGAGGTATTAAGTCAAACTCAGAGACAAAGAAAAGTGCCAGGGGTTCAGAGAAGGAAGAAAGCGAAAGTTATTAATCAACAGGTATAAAATTGCAGTCATTCAAGATGAATAAGTTCTACAGTTTTTCTGTACAATATTTGGCCTATAGACAATAATACTGTATTGTACACTTGAAATGCTTTTGAAAGAGTAGATGTGATGCTAACTGTTCTTTGCACAATAAAATAATTTTTAAAGATGTTATTTAACCTGGATACAATCAGAAAAAACACACACACATACACACACACACAGTAATTTGAACAAGGAAATCTTAGCCGGGCTCGGTGGTTCAACCTATAATCCCGCGCCTTTGGGAGGCTGAGGTGAGTGGATTGCCTGAGCCCGCGGGTTCGAGACCCGCCTGGGCAGTGAGACCTTATCTCTACAATAAATCAAAAAATCAGCCGAGCATGGTAGCACACACCTGTAACTCCAGCTACTCGGAAGGTTGAAACAGAAGGATCACCAGAGCCCAGCAGGTCGAGGCTGTGGTGGCCAGGAGCGGCCACTGCACTCCAGTCTGGGTGTCTGAGTGAGACTCCAACTCAAAAAAAAAAAAAAGGAAATCTTAATATAAAGAATCTTTTACAAGAAGTTGCAGTAATGAAAGATTGTCTAGAAGAAGCAAAAAATGTCAAAACAAGTAGATAACCAGACAAAAGGACCAGTCTTCCCCTTAGGAGGAGAAAGAACACACAGGAAGAGGTCTTGGCAGGGCTGAGATCCAGATGGATCACCAGGGTATGGCTGTGGTGCACCACATGAAAACTGCTGGAAATTCACACTGTATGTTGCTGGGGAAAGCCGGTCACAAGGAGGCATCTCGCTGAAGTTACACAGTGGCAAAACCACCTTGGAGGGACATTGGAGAAAGCTGAAGGTTGTTGGGTGCTGATGGTCACTGTGCACTCACTGCTGTAGCTTGGCACTGGGATAATTGTGCCTGCCGCAGACGCTGGACCCTGGGGAGCCACACAAGCTTCCAGAAACTGCAGAACCAGGGACCCAAAACCTTTCTCTTGCCATTTCTCTCCAGTGCCCTCTGCTGGCAAAGCTTTACTTCATGCCAGCAGGCAAAGAGAAGACATTTAGAGGGACCATTTCCATCTTCAGAGTCTGGGCAATAAAGGATGAGTTTGGAACTGAGAGGCAATCAATTCATAAATGGAACAAGAGGAAAAAAAGCTGGAGGACCTATTGTAAAATGATTATTATTTATAATAACTATTATTGGTTATAATAATGGAAATTTTATAAATAAGTGCTATGGTCTGAATGTTCACGTGCCCTCCAGATTCATCTGTTGCAAAACAAAGAACCAAATACCACGTGTTCTCCCTCATAAGTGGGACCTGAACATTCATCACATTAGCACAAGGGAGGGAGTAGCAATCTCAGGACACTGACAGGAGAGGCGGGTTTGGGGAGCATGGGGGGATGTAACAACACAAAGGGTACCTGATCCTAAATCAAGGAAAGTGAGATCCAGTTGGAAGCCCAAACGCTCACCTACACATACATGATTTATGTAGCTAATCCCAACTTGCACCCCACATCTTTACAATAAAATAGAGTTTTTAAAAAATCATCTGAGCCAGGCTCGGTGGCTCAGCCTGTAATCCCGCACCTTTGGGAGGCTGAGGTGAGTGGATTGCCTGAGCCCACGGGTCCGAGACCCACCTGGGCAGCGAGACCTCATCTCTACAATAAATCAAAAATCAGCCGGGCGTGGTAGTGCATGCCTGTAATTCCAGCTACTCAGAAGGCTGAGGCGGAAGGATCGCCGGAGCCCAGCAGGTCGAGGCTGCAGTGGCCGGGAGTGGCCACTGCACTCCAGTCTGGGGGACAGAGTAAGACTCCAACTCAAAAAAATAAATAAATTAATTAAAATTAAAATTAAAAATCATCTGTACAAACGCACATGAAGAAAATGGAAGGATCACAAATTAATAGCCTAACAAGCCACCTAAGAAAGCTGGAAATACAAGACCACCAAAACCCTAATCACCAAAAGAGTCCAGATCACCAGAATAAAACCCCAAATCCAGGACATAAAAGACAAAAAAGATAATACAAAAAATCAATGAAACAAAAAGCTGGTTCTTCGAAAGGATAAACAAGATCAATGATCCCCTAGCTAGACTGACCAAGAAAAAGAGAGAAAAAACCCAAATAAACACAATCAGAAACACAAAAGATGAAGTCACATCTGACCCTGAAGAAATACAAAAGATCATTAGAGACTACTATGTACACTTTTATGGAAACAAACTTGAAAACCTAAAGGAAATGGAGGACTTTCTGACATCACACAACCTGCCTAGGTTGACACAAGAAGAAATTGAGACTCTAGATAGACCAATAACAATCAAGGAAATTGACTACCTAATAGAAAACTACCTACCAAAAAAGCCCGGATCCAGATGGCTTTCCAGCAGAATTCTACAAGACATTTAAGGAGGAGCTGATACCAATCCTACTGAAGGTATTCCAGGCATTTGAGAAAGATGGAATTCTCCCCAAATCATTTTACGAAGCTAACATCACATTGATACCCAAGCCAGTTAAAGACCCAACAAAGAAAGAGAACTACAGGCCAATATCTTTGATGAACATAGATGCTAAAATTCTCAACAAGATCCTAGCAAACCGGATGCAACAACACATCTCAAAAATCATCCGTCATGACCAAGTAGGCTTCATCCCTGGGATGCAAGGCTGGTTCAATATTTGTAAAACCATAAATGTAATTAAATACATCAACAGATGTCAAAACAAAAACCACATGATTATATCATTAGATGCAGAAAAAACTTTTGATAAAATCCAGCACCCTTTCTTGATAAAAACCCTTGAACATCTAGGCATATGGGGAATATATCTCAAAATAGTAAAAGCCATCTACTAGAAACCCACAGCCAGCATACTCCTAAATGGACAAAAATTGGAATCATTTCCCCTGAAAACTGGAACAAGGCAAGGATGCCCACTCTCACCTCTCCTGTTCAATATTGTTGGAAGTCCTGGCTAGAGCAATCAGAGAAGAGAAGGCAATCAGGGGTATCCAAATAGGAAGAGAGGAAGTCAAGTTATCTCTCTTTGCAGATGACATGATTGTGTACCTTGAAAACCCAAGAGAATCTGTCAAAAACCTCTTTACACTGATAAAGGCCTTTGGCAAAGTCTCAGGATATAAAATAAATGTGCAAAAGATAATCTCATTTCTTTACACCAATAATAAACAAACAGAAACCCAAATAAAAAGCACAATTCCATTCACAATAGCCACAAAAAAAATGAAATACCTTGGCATTTTCCTAACCAGAGACGTGAAAGACCTTTACAATGAAAACTACAAAACTCTGCTCAAAGTAATCAAAGATGACACAAACAAGTGGAAAAATATCCCATGCTCATGGGTTGGAAGAATCAACATTGTGAAGATGTCCATCTTACCTAAGGCAATCTACAGATTCAATGCAATACCCATCAAATTACCAGCAACATTCTTCTCAGACCTAGAAAAAACAACACAGGAATTCATATGGAAACACAAACGACTAAGAATAGCCAGAACAGCCAGGCTCAGTGACTCAGCCTGTAATCCCGTGCCTTTGGTAGGCTGAGGTGAGTGGATTGCCTGAGACTGCAGGTTCGAGACCCGCCTGGGCAACTTGGCGAGACCTCATCTCTACAACAAATTAAAAAATTAGCCGGGCATGGTAGTGTGCATCTGTAGTTCCAGCTACTTGGAAGACTGAGGCGGAAAGGATCACTGGAGCCCAGCAGGTCAAGGCTGCTGTGGCCGGGAGCAGCCACTGCACTCCAGTCTGGGCTATGGAGTGAGACTCCAACTCAAAAAAAAAAAAAAGAATAGCTAAACCAATCCTCAGCAAAAGAAAAAAGCAGGTGGTATCACATTACCAGACTTCAAACTTTACTATAAAGCTACAATCATCAAAACAGCTTGGTACTGGTATAGGAACAGGCATATAGATCAATGGAATAGAATTGAGATTCCAGAAGCAAAACCTCAATTTCTCTACCAACTCATCTTCGACAAAACCTCCACCACCTATCACTGGGGAGAAGAGAACCTATTCAGTAAATGGTGCTGGGAAAACTGGCTGACCACATGCAGAAGATTGAAACAGGACCCCTATCTATCCCCATATGCAAAAATTAACTCCAAGTGGATCAGAGACCTAAATGTAAAACCTCAAACCATAAGAACCTTAGAAAATGAAGGACATACCCTCATGGAAATTGGAACTGGCTTCCAATTCCTGAACAAAACCCTGAAACCCACAGGTCATAAGAGAGAAGATAGACAAGTGGGACCTCATTAAACTGACAAGCTTCTGCAAAGCCAAAGAAACCATCAAGAGAGCAGGGAGACAGCCCACAGACTGGGAATAAGTATTTGCCAACTCCTGGTCTGACAAAGGCTTAACATCGTGTATCTACAAGGAACTCAAACGTGCTGAAAAGGAAAAAACAAACAACCCCATTATAAAATGGGCAAAAGATATGAACAGACACTTCACAAAGGAAGACATTCGAGCAGCCAACAGACACATGAAGAAATGTTCAACCTCACTAATCATCAGGGAGATGCAAATCAAAACCACACTGAGATACCACCTAACTCCAGCCAGAATGGCAATTATCAATTACTCAAAAAATAACAGTTGCTGGAGAGGGTGTGGTGAAAGGGAACACTTCTACACTGTTGGTGGGAGTGTAAACTAGTGCAACATCTGTGGAAAGCAGTGTGGTGATTCCTAAAATCTCTAAATATCAACCTCCCGTGTGACCCTGCAATCCCCCTGCTGGGACTATACCCTGAAGAACTCAAATCACTCTATCAAAAAGATACCTGCACACGAATGTTTATTGCAGCATTGTTCACAATAGCAAGAACCTGGAACCAACCATGCTGTCCATCAAAAGAGGACTGCATTAAAAAAATGTGGTACAGCCGGGTTCGGTGGCTCAGCCTGTAATCCCGCGCCTTTGGGAGGCTGAGGTGAGTGGATTGCCTGATCCCGCGGGTTCGAGACCCGCCTGGGCAGTGAGACCTCATCTCTACAATAAATCAAAAAATCAGCCGGGCATGGTAGCGCGTGCCTGTAATTCCGGCTACTTGGAAGGCTGAGGCGGAAGGATCACCGGAGCCCAGTAGGTCGAGGCTGCGGTGACCGGGAGCGGCCACTGCACTCCAGTCAGGGCGACAGAGTGAGACTCCAACTCAAAAAAAAAAAAAATGTGGTACATATACACAATGGAAGACTATGCAACCATAAAAAAGAACAAAATCATGAATTTCGCAGCAACCTGGATGGAACTAGAGTCACTAATACTGAGTGATCTCTCACAGGAACAAAGATCTGAGTATCACATGTTCTCACTCATATAGTGGACCTTGATCATCCACTGTAATACTATAAAAAAAAAGACTGACAGTGGTGGGAAATTATGGGGAGGGAGGGGAAGGGAGGTGGGATTAATGGTAGTCAACATCTGTCTGGGACTGGGGAGATAACCCTGATCAACAAGGGTGCCTAAATGAAGCATATTTGTATACCTAACCCTAAACTGTACCCCACAATATCAAAATAGAAAATATTGATTAAAAAAAATCATCTGTTGAAAACTAATCACCAATGTGATGGCTTCAGGATGTGGGACGTCTAGGAGATGATCAGGTCATGGGGACAGGGCCTCTTGAACAGGATCAGTGCCCTTATAAAAGAGGCCCCAGAGGGCTGCCTTTCTCTTCTTCCATTTAAGGACACAGCTAGAAGAAGATGCCATCTAGGAAGCAAAAAGTGGCCCTCATCAGACACTGAATCTCCTGGCTCCTTCATCTTGGCTTCCCAGCCAGAAGCAGTGTAAGAAATATTGTTTAAAAGCTACCCGGTAGATGATAGTTTGTTATAACAACCTGGACAGATGAAAACAGTAAGACAGTGCGTAACTGATGCTAAGAGACAAATTGAGTAATTGAACGGAATTCAGTCCAGAGGAAAAACTCACTCAGACAAGGACCTGACAATTAAATTCATGAACTCTTCCTAGAAAAAGTGCTACATACCTCATTGTTGAATACCACTACAGTCATCTTAGAAGTACTCCCCTTGGGAAGCTATGCGTTGATGCCAGCACCTAGTCCACCAGCAAAGCAATTTTAGAATTCTTTTTCTGGAATGGCTATCATATTACCTTTAATGCCTTGAATGTCATCAAAATGTTTTTCTTTCAATATTTCCTTTTACTTTGGGTAAAGAAAAAAGTCACTAGGGGCCAGATCAGGTGAGTAGGGAGGGTGTTCCAATACAATTATTTGTTTAATGGCTGAAAGCTTCCTCACAGTCAGTGCTGTGTGAGCTGGTGCATTGTTGTGATGCAAGAACTTCTTTGGGAACATTTTTGCACACACCTTTCTCATGCCAAGATTGTTAGTTAAGGTTTTCCTGTTTCTCTATTGATGTTTATTTGGTCTGCTATGCTTCTCACAGTCAGCCAATAATTTGGATGCACAATTTGACAAATTTTTGCAACATTTTCATCAGTTCTGCTCTTTACTGGCTGTTCTGAACTCTCTTCATCAGTGACACAGTCATAAGAAAGGTCAAAATCGTGTCCTTTGCAGCAATGTGGATGCAACTGGAGGCCGTTATTCTGCAAAAATTAATGCGCAAACCAAATACCGCATGTTGTCACTGGTAAGCGGGAACTAAGCACTGGCATATGAGGACATAAAGATGAGAACAACAGACACCAAGGATTCCTAAAGTAGGGAGAGAGGGTGGGAGAAAGGGTTGGAAAAGTACCTACTGGGTACCATGTTCACTGTTTGGGTGACAGGGTCAATAGGAGCCCAAACTTTGCCCCCACATAATGGACTCATGTAACAAACCTGCATGTACCCCATGAATCTAAAATTTTAAAACAAAAGAAGCACCCCTGGGAATAAAAAAGTAACCCACAAAGTTGAAGAAGATATTTACCCTTCAGAGATTCAACTGAGAACTCATATCTGGAATATTTAAAGGACAGCTGCAAATCAAGATAGACAACAAAAAAAAAATAGGCGCTTCGTACTTGGCCAATAGACATATGCAAGGGTATTCAACTTCATCAGTCATCAAGAGACTCGGGATCAAAACTACAATAAGCTTCCGCTTTTCACCTACAAGACTGATTAAAATCAGAAAGACCAACCAAGTATTGGCTAGAATGTGGTCAACGGAAATTCTAGTTGTGGAAGCACAAATTGGGGCACATTCTTTAAAAACTGGTAAAAAAAAATATATCAATGAAAGCTGAACATGTGTGTTCCTCATGACCCAGCAAGGCGTGTGCATACCCATGTGCATATTTATCATAGAACATGTACAAGAATGCTCATAAGGCCAGGTGTGTTGGCACATGCGTGTAATCCCAGCACTCTGGGAAGCCTAAATGGGAGGATTGCTTGAGACCAGGAGTTCAAGACCAACCTGGGCAACATAGAAGAATGTCCATCTTTGCAAAAAATTTCAAAAAATAAGAATTTCCATAGCAGCACTTACTTGTAAAAATTCCAAACTGCTCAAATGCCCACCAACAATGGAACAAATAAAAATATTATATATTCACATGATGAAATACCATAGAGCAGTGAAAATAAATGAGCCATATGCATACACAACATGTATAGGTAAATTCCATATATAATGTGAAGTGAAAGAAGCCAGATGAAAAGAGAATATGTGCTATATAATCCCACTTATCAAAGCTCAAGCATAGTTACAACCTATTTATGGTGTTAAATGCTAAAATAGTGGCTATACTTGTGATGGTAGTGACTAGAAGTAGAGACAAGAGGAACATTCTGGATGCTAGTAATATTCTTATTCTTGACCTGGGTGCTGATTACAGAAGTGTTTCAGTTTGTGATGATTCATTGAGCAGTATACTTATGATGCGTACTTTTCTGCATGTGTTTTACATTTAAAAATTGTTTTGTTTTTGTTTTTGTTTTTAAATCATGAAATTACATTTGTATACCCTTAATTTTTTTTAGACTTTTTTTTTCTATTTTAAAGATGTGGGATACAATTCAGGGTTAGGTATACACATCGTCATTGTACAGGTAAAGTTTGGGTCTCACCTTGGTTCCCACTTCACCTTGTAAAAATTGTTTTTTTAAAAGAGAGAAAAGAAAATCAAACAAAAACAAACAAACATGATCACATCAAATTTGTGAATATGGTATAATTAGCTCACAATTCAAGGGTACTGGGTCTATTTTTTTTTTTTTTAATCTGGCTAGTGCTAGTTAAAATCCTCATTTGGAATAAATGTTCTACGGCCACTAGGGGGTTCTCTTGCTACATTCCTTTATCTACAGTGACTATATTTTGTAGATTCTCATGGTGATCTGATGCATTTTACCAGTTTAACTTTGAAAGGATCAGAAATGCACACTTTTCTGAAAATCTTCATCTGTAAATCTATAGAATGTAATTGAAAGGATGTAGCTTCATTATAATTACTCTGAAAATGGTCATCCAATGAGTAATGAAACAGGTTTATACAAAACTTACCTGATCAATAGAAAGCATATTCTAATTTAGTATTTAAATCTACCCCTTGTAATTTCTAGCTTTGTTACTGCTCTGCTTCTCAGAAACAAATTCCTCTGTGTTGTACAAAGAAACTGAGGTGTTTTTATCAGCTATATCCTATCACAGACTGTTTTTAAACTGGTATTTGGCCAATATCCACAGATAACTCTTTTTTCTAGGTGTTATGTTTTGTGGGTTTATGTATTGCACAACCATTTGTACAATCTATACTGCAGGACTCTGTTAATCCCTAGCCACTTTCTGTTACATTTAAACAATCATTTCAATCTCACAATAGTTTGTAATCTGACTGTTGTTAAATGAGATTCCGCAAATCTTGAATTATACACAATTGCACTGAATGCCTCATACCTCATAAAGTACCTCAAATATAATAGAAAGTCAATCATATTAATTAAATTCAATTTGGTAAAATAATATATTCAAGAATAGAGCTATTTGAATCCAAATTATTGCAAGGTTAATTTACATCTCTCTATCTCATTCGCATATATTTTATAATATTTTTTCTTGTCCTTTAAAAAAAAATTTAGATGTCTTATGCCTTTAGCATTATCCAAATCTTTAGATCTAACAAAATCTACTGACAAAGAGAATTAAGTTATTCTGGCAAGACCTAGTTTGTGGTAGTATCATTCATTCATTTACCAATCATATATGTAGTGTCTGAAAGATGCTGGACACTTTCTAAGAGCTGTGGATGGGGGCTTTGAATGTGACAAAGCTCCTGCCTTGATGGAGCTTGATTTTCAGTGGGGGAAATTTGGAAAATAAAAAAAGTGAACAAGATCATTTTACATAGTAAAAAGTTCTATTAGGGTAATAAGAGCAAACTTATGAGGTAGACAGTTAGAGGGAGATTAGGTATTTCAGATAAGGTGGTCAGGGAGGATGCCGCTGAGGATGGATCATTTGAATTGAGACCTGAACAAGTCATAGAAACATGAAAATGACCTGAAAGAGTTTTGCGAAGAGAAAATAGCAACAATAAAAACAAAAAGCCTCGAGGCAGCAGCAAGCATGATAAGAAAAGAAAGATCGGGCAAGCCCCTCGGGTCCCCTCCCACTGTGGGAGCTATTCTGTCCTCTCAATAAATCCTGCTTTCTCACTTAAAAAAAAAGAAAAGAAAAGAAAAGTTAGATCAAAGGGTTGCAGAGGGAACAATAGGGGAGAGGGCTGAGATCAGGTGTGGACTTGTCAAGGACGTGTCAAGGAGTTTGCGTCTCATCCGAGGGTCACAGGAAGCCACTGAAGGCTTTCAGTGGAAGAATGACAATCTGGTGGGTAGACCAAAAACGTCACTGTGGATTCTGGGGAGGTGGTGACCTGCAAGGGGCTTGGCAAAAGTGGATGGTAATTCTAGTGACCAGTGATGGGCTGGCCCAGGGCAATGATGGTCAGGATAAAATGAGATAGGGAAAGTATCTTAGAGAGAAAGCCAGGAGAACTCGCTGGTGAACTGGCAGAAAGAGAGACAAAGAACAACTCCTAAGTGTTAGAATCAAGCAACTGGTTGTATTGAGGAAAGATCCAGTTTGGGACCCACAAGTGTCATTTTGGACGTTCAAGGTTAGATGTTAAGCAAGCATGCGACATATCTCCACTGGCTGTTGGATGCAGGAGAGTTCTGCAGCTCCTTAAGGATGTCTCGCATTGCAGGATTTCTTCAACCCATCTGTCTTCCCCTCCCCATCTCTACATTTGAGTTGCTGTTTGGAAACTCTAGCAAAATGCATATACTAGTAGTATTGAGAAAATGGGCCATAAGTCATTCCACTGCTCCCACAGCCTAACATACTCCAAAACAGCCATTGCTTAAAGCAGAGCACAGCTGAACTTCTGTCATATATATAGTATATTTATCTCACTTGTCTCCCCAGAGAGTAGTCACTTGTCAGGGAGCAGGACCTACTTTTTGTCCATTTGGGGATTATTTGAACCGATGCCAATATTTATGTAAAACAGATTACAGCAATTATGCAAACAAAACATTACCATTTAGAAAAACACTTTGTAAGTCAGCGCAAAGACCACCACTTTGACATTTTTCAAAATGACAGATACTCATTGTTTTCCTGAGTTACATTTGTTTTCTTCACGAATCTGGTAAGTCAAGCCAATACTAATAGCCACATTAGTCTGGTAAAATGAATGGAGATGTACCTAAAATGGAATTGGAGACCACTTACATATTCTTACCGGGTGACTTCACTTTCTGCCTTAAAGAAAATACTTCCAAAAACTCACATTTTAATTTTAGTCAGAATGTAAAATAATGAGGAGAGAAGAGAGAGAGATTGAGAAGAAAGAGGAAGGGAGAGTGAGATAAAGGAGTCAGAGACAAGAGCAAAGAGACAGGATATAGAGATATAGCGCCATGTTTGCAAACATTCAGGGCTGCCTGTCTTAGTTCCTTCAATCCTCGCAGGCTGCTGTCACACAATACTATAGACTGGGTGGCCCATAAGTGACAGAAAAGTGGCAGATTAGACATCTGATGAGGGCCCACTTTCTCATCAACATACGTGTTCTTACTTTAGCCCCACATAATGGAAGGGGCCAGGGATCTCTCCTGGGTCTTTTTATCAGGGCACTAATCTCATTTATAAAGGGTTTGATCCCATCACCTAGCCACCTTCCAAATGCTCACCTCCTAACACAATTATTTTGGAGGAGAGGATTTTGACATTTAGATTTGGGGAGAACATAAACCTTACTAAATAACAAGTGTTAAAATAATTATAAGGAAATTTGTGTTTTCTTTCTTTTAGGGTGGTCATGAAATACTTTAGTCCTTGAGATTAAAGAAAGACATTCAGATTCTACCAGATGAGCAAATAATGATCCCTAAAAGTGTTCAAAAATTGAAAGACAAAGAATGATAATATTGGCCAGGTGTGGTGGCTCACACCTATTATCCCAGCTCTTTGGAAGGCAAGATGGGAGGCTTGCTTGAGCACAGGAGTTCGAGATCAGCCTGGGAAACATAGTGAGACCTCATCTCTACAAAAACTAAAATAATTGCCAGGCATGGTGGTGTGTACCTGTAATCCCAGCTATTCAGGAGGCTGAGGCTGGAAGATCATTGAGCTCAGGAGTTTGGAGTTGTGGTGAGCCATGATCGTGCCACACTACAGTCTGGGTGACAGAGCAAGACCCTGACTCAAAAAAAAAATGAATGATAATATAAAATATATTTGTGTAAATGTTTATCTTATTATTTTAAAGCTGATTTTCAATTCATTGATAAATAGTGTGTTATAGAAAACACCATGTATGTTGAAAAGAATTCTTTGGAGATAATAGTACTTGCACTGGAATTTTTAGTCCCATATGGTTCCATTTAGTTCCAATCAACAAATATGAATTGTACCTTATATGTCCACTGCAGTAAATCATCAAAGTTCTAGTTTATTAAATCTCCCCAAAACCCTCCAAAAACGTTTGAATATAATATTAAAACAATAATATTGATCAAGCTTTGCTTTTCACTCTGTTTTTAGAAAGTCCAATTTCAAAGCACCCCTTTGTTATATCTTATTTATATAATTCCTACTATCTTTCATTAGATTCCAGTAAATCTAAACTATATACCATTAAGGGTCAAGAAATAAAGAAATAACAACCTATAAAGAATGGCCACTGGACAGAGAAAATTTAAACTTTTTCATCATTACTAATTTACCAAATCCCTATTCACCATCTCTTATGTTTCTTGTTACCTAGCTAGGCACTGAGAATGCTGAACGAAATAGATATGGTCCCTGTCTTCACAGAACTTCCATATAATGCAGGACACGTCTTAAAATACATTCACAGATCCTCCAATGCACAAACATTTATAAATTATGGGTGTTGATCCGGGTGATGATAGTCGTGACTGTTTTGTTTTTGTTTTTGTTTTTGTTTTTGTTTTTTGAGTCAGTCTCGCTCTGTCATCCAGGCTGGAGTACAGTAGCACACTCACAGCTACCAGATCCTCAACCTGCTGGGCCAGTAGATCCTTCCTCCTCAGCCTTCCAAATAGCTGGAACTACAGGCGTGCCACCATGCCAGGCTAATTTTTTTATTTATCGTGGAGACAAGATCTTGTCAAGATGCCCAGGTTGGTCTCGATCCCCTGGTCTCAGGGATTCCTCTTACCTCGGCCTCCCAAAATGCTGTGATTCCAGGTTTGAGCCACCGCACCAGGCCTTACAGAAGTCATGACTATTTAAAACTTCAACCTTTTTCATTATCCAACAGAATTTTTTTTAACGTTTGCATCAGGTTAGGGTTGGATCCAGTTGGATGGAAAATAGATTGGACTTATAAATAGATGGAAAATTAAGCTTGGACTTAATTCCCAGCAGATCACACCTTCTGAGAGAGAAAAAAAGAAAAACAACATGGCCATCACTATTGGATTGTGGTGACTTCAGACCACATGCTAGGTAGCAGCTTTGAAATATCCCTTACAAAAATGGCTCCCGGCACCATCTCTCAAATCTCTAGCACGTCAAAGATAAGTACAGTAAAAACATTACATCTAAGTATTGTTTGCTCCCAATCTCTTTAAGTTTCTCAAATCCTAGTCACTAATTTTTTTTTAATTAAAAAAAAGAGATTGATTTGGCTCACGGTTCTGCAGACTGTACAAGAAGCATGACACCAGTATCCGCTTCTGGTGAGGACCTCAGCAAGTTTCCATCCATAGCAAAAGGCAACCTTTGTGAGGGAGGGGGCAAGAGAGAGGGAGAACTGCCAAACTCTTTTTAACAACAGTTCTAAGCCGGGCTCGGTGGCTCAGCCTATAATCCCACGGCTTTGGGAGGCTAAGGTTTGTGGATTGCCTGAGCCCGCGGGTTCGAGACTCGCCTGGGCAATTGGCGAGACCTCATCTCCACAATAAATCAAAAAAATCAGCCGGGCGTGGTAGCGCGCGCCTGTAATTCCAGCTACTCGGAAGGCTGAGGCGGAAGGATCGCCGGAGCCCAGCAGGTCGAGGCTGCGGTGGCCGGGAGCGGCCACTGCACTCCAGTCTGGGCGACAGAGTGAGACTCCCACTCAAAAAAAAAAAAAAACCAGTTCTAGAGGAAACTAGTAGAGTGAAGACCTACTCAATACCCCACCACCGCTGCCACCACTCAAGAAGGGCATTAATTCATGAGAAATCTACCCCTATAATCCAAACTCCTCCCATTAGGCCCTATCTCCAACACCAGGGATCAAATTTCAACATGAGATTCGGAGGAGTCAAATATCTAAACCGTAGCACAGCCCAACTTTTATCTGCTCCAAACCAACCTAGATAGCACTTCTCTGAGTATCTGTTCCCAATAATCTCCCTCTGTGAACCTTTCCTTCTACCAATTAGGCAAGCTTCAGTCATCTTCAATTCCCCTTTTAGTCACTAACATAATTTCGGATTTACAGTACAGCCCTATATCTAGGAGAGATAAAATGTAGTCTGACATATAAATTATTTAGAAAAATTCAGTTTTGCGTATAGGCCATATATTTAACATCGTGTAAACTTTATTCTTTTCCCCCCCAAAATAGATCAATTTATGAAGGCTTAAGATCCTTTTAATTCAATTTTATGGACATTTAATCTCTCCAACTTCTTAACACGTTGCTAATATTACATTTGACTATATTTGACACAACTTTACTTAAATTTCAAAGTATCTAGAAATTATTTTTAATGTGTCATAGGTTTCACTGTCGCTTTTCAAAATAGGAAAATTGCCTTTTTTCCTTCTGTATAAAGTAATTAACATTGATGATAATCACCCAATGCACTAACTTTTAGAACAGCTTCCATTTCATTTTTTTTATCTTAAATTTAGAGGTGTTGCATTCATGATTAAATTGGCTCAGAATCATTGGTTAGATTCTAGGGAGAATATTCCAGTGAACAACGTGTGTGTGTGTGTGGAGGGGTATTTTTGCAAAATATGGTTGTTATAATTCATGAGGATCTAATCAGTAGAATGCACATGAAAATAAGGAAAATAGGAATCCTAGGCACACTGTTGAAGGTCAAGGAACTTCACAAAAAGCCAAGCACTCAGACCCTACAGGAAAAAGAGATACCACCCTGCTCTTGGCCCTCAGGGCACCAGAGTCGGGAGCCAGTGCAGCTACAAATGTCCAGTCATCTTTCTTCCTTCCCTGCATCCCATTCTAGTTTTCTGCCACTACCATCACCAGTTACTATGCCCGTTTGCCTCTGGCTACCGATTAACAAATTTTCTATTTCCTATTCAAATTCCTGCTCAAGAGACAACCTAGTTGTCCCTGCTAATTACCACCACCCTTTTCGCAACATCTGATGTTCATCCCTGTTGCAGTAATACACGGTACTAAGGTTCCACAGTCTGGGACATGGACACCCCTGCTTTCTTGGAAAACCTTAGAAAACAGGTAAATACTCAGTAGTGGAACAACCGTCTTGCACTCATGAAGAAAAACACAAGAATAAAGGCCTACTGTGAGCACTGATTATACCAAATGGCGTCGTTCATGTCATACCTCACTAAAATGGAGTCAGGAGGCCATAGAAGGACACCCAGGCCTTTGTTCCAAGAACTGTTTTTGTGATTCAAAAGAAAAGCCACAAAGACTGTAACGTTAACATTACTTCTTACCTAGTAACTGCTGCTACTCACCAGTCTCTATAAGACACTGCCAGAACCAATAAACTTTCATTCAAGACCATTTATCTAACCTTTCTCTTTTCCCCAATAAAGCTCAAGACTTTCCTTCTGTTCTTCAGACATATCTAGGGGCTATGCTAGTGTGCACACCTTGTATTGCAATTCTAATTATTGTATGTTATTCACAAATAAACCTTTTACTTGGAGATTGGTCTCTCTATATTTTTAGTGAAGGTTGACATCACATTCTAATAATAGCAGAGAAGAAAGTTAGAACGTTCCTCCAGTTCTCTGCTGGGAAGGTACAACTTTCTCCCATCAACCTGAGAAAAATAAATGACCTTTTTTAAAAAGTTAATTGCTGTTAATTTGGCTTTCTTTATGCAGCAGAATACAATTTCTTACTGATACTTCTAAAATAAAACACCCTCATGAATCAGTAAGATCCAAAATTCATCTGACAGCAAACGTCTATGTGCTATCCTTGAAAAATTATACTCCTCCATTATTTCATTTAAAATAAATCATTTTTGCTGATATCTTATCTTCTGCCTAACTATGAATAGCAATGTCCCTCAGAGCATATCCTTGGATTTAAGAAAGTCCATATGTTTCTACAGCTACAATTACATCCTCTATGTTCAAAGGTACTGTGTGACACTAATACAGACCTCCCAACTAAACTCCAGACTGCTGTACTTAGTCAACAACCGGAAACAGGAACTTCTTCTTTAGTGATTTAAGTCACTTTTACTTACCATTTTCCACCCTCAACCTGATCTTCTCCTGTTCTCTTACTTGAGTACCATAAGCTTTCACCTACGTTACCTAAATCAGTGTTATTAGAATTAAACTTTGTTCCTCCCTCTTCCTTGCCCTGGAAATATAATTGTCACCAAGTCCTGATAAGCTGCCTCCTAAGTATCAGCTCTCTGTCCTGTCCTTCCCTCTCTGTTCTGACTGCCACTGCCCCTGTTGGAATCATCAATGGGCTATCAAGGACATCAGGTCATTTCCCCCAACTAGACAAGAACAACAGTCACTCCAACACCTTCTACCCACTGCTCTGAGAGGGATTTGTCTAGAATGCAAATCTCATGTGATTTTCCTTTGTAAAATAGTTTGGTGGCTCTTCATGGCTTCATGATGACACCAATTCAATAAGGACCCGGTTCTGCCAGACACACTCTCCAGACTCATCTTTGACTACAGCCCACCATATATTCCAGTGCTACAGGTACTGTATTCCTAGCATACCATGCTTTTGCACATGTGTGTGCCTTTGAATAGACTCTCCCTTATGCCTGGACTAAGCTTTTTCTATTGTTTTCATCCTAATCTTATCCTAGACTAACTGCCAGACAACTATTAGATCAGTTCACATGTCACCAGTGTAAAAAACGCACATGGAAATGAGAAAAATAAGAATCCCAGGCACATGGTTAAATGTCAAAAGACTTAATAAAAAGCCAAGGACCCAGACACTATAGGAAAAAAAGATATCACCATGCCATTGGCTTTCATGGCACCAGAGAGTCTTTCAGGAGCCAGGACAGGTATAAAAGCCCAATCATCTTTTCATCCTTCCCTGCATCCCATTCTAGTCTTCTGTTGCTAACAGTACTCAGTTACTGAATCCATTTTTCCTCTAGCAACCAATTAACAAATTTTCTCTCTATTTCCTATTCAAATTGTTCAAGAGAGTATCCAGTTACACCTGCTAATTTCCATCACTTATTATTTGTCATTATTATTTATTAAAATATCGAGCAAACCAGGAGATAAATAGCATTACTCTCACCTTATATATATAAGAGACACTGGTTCCAGAAAGTTTAAATGATGTGTCTACACCCATATAAATCAAAGAAAGATGTATCCATACTATGCTAATCAATGAGTTTCATGTTTTATTAAAAAAGGACAAGTTAATTTATGCTAAGACTGCCAGGTGTTATTAAATTAATGATACCAAACATAGGCTTCAAACTCCCATTGTGTTTTCAATTCTTATGAAAGTAATAATGACCACTCAATCACCATGAGCTTCACGATGAATATGTAGTTTTAGTATTCGTAGCTTTCAAAATTAGAATATATTGAAAGGAGGTTTGCAAATATTTGTTAAAAGGGAAAGAAGGATCAGTATTTCTCATGAAGATGATATTGTGTTACAATTTACACAGAGTGATTAGCACAGGAAAATTAAGCACCTGTTTTGAAGAGCACAGACTGCAGGGATCTGGACACAACAGATGTTGTTTCTGTGAATGTACCAAAGAGCCAGCTCATCGCCTACCCTCTATTTCACCGCCATGCCTTTTTGTCTGAAGACTTCATTGGAAATATTAAGAAGTTATGATTTGCCTTTCATGATTTATGGCCTTTGGAATGCTACGTTCAAATAAAGCTTGGGCATCTCACTGAGGATCTTTATTTTAACCCAGATATCTAGCTGAGACCACTGAGGCAGCATGTATTTTAGTGAAGTTGAAAGGGCAAATAAATCTATGCTGATGTGTTGATACCTTACAGGAATAAGTATATATTTGAGTGTTTACATTGAAACTCCAAATTATCGTCACCTTAAGGGCTAATAAACTGCTTCCAGGAATCTTAAAAGAAAATAAAAGTGAGGCTATGTCATATAAAAACATGAAATATGTCCAAAGAGCTATTCGAGACCAAATTCAAGAACTTAAATATTTAAATTGTTTAAACAGATGAAATTTTAAATAATTGCATCACGAATTTAACCATGGAAATTTGAAAATGAACAACAGAAATTCTTGAAAGCACTAGGGACTAATGGGAAAATTCTGCAGGAAAGGTAAAAGTAATTTCATACCAAAAGTTCAGAGGAATAGCAAAATGCCAGAAATGATACACTCAGGAACCTGACAATAATTAAGGAACTGTGTGACTTTCTATCACATAAGAACAATGGCTTCTATGTCAAAAAGTATAGAGTAAATAAAAATTTAATAACCAAATATAGATCAAAACAGAAAATTGATACATTTAAAAATTGGTTAATTGTCTTAGGGACACCAAAAATTCAATTGACCTTGCAAAGAATGACAAACATAATTGAGACAAAAAGGAGAAAATTAATAATGAGAAAACGGACATAGTATTACACTTCTAAATTATTTTTAAAATTAAGAAAATACCACATAATATTCCATGCTAACAGTATTTAAAAACTGGAAAAATTGATTATTTTCTCCAATAATTTTTCCAATCTCAACCTGCACTGTATAAATAGAATTTAACTTTTTTTAAATAAGAATTCGATTCCAGAATCTAGACTCTTACTGTTTTACTCTCAAAACATTATTTCATTAGTTCAACATTATATTTGGTCTTGAGCAGCTCTTCGAATATATCTCACATTTTAATGTGGCATAGCTTCACTTTTATTTTCTTGAAATTGTATTAAGTTGAACTTGAATTTTATTTTATATCCAATAGCTGTTTAAGTTCATGTTCTTAATAATTTATTGTTTAAATGTATAAAATTTTTAAATTATTCATTTTTTAATTGAAATATCTGACCTTTGAGTGTGTTTCAATACTTGAGTGCTTCATGCTATTCCACCATTATAGTTTCTATCTAGTTGTCTAGGCACTTTTAACACCTTTTCACATAAAATATTTCGAGGTTATATAATCTACTGAAATGATTCATGACAAATATTGTCATTGTTAATATGATATTATCCTGCTAAATATTTTGCCTTGATTTTCTTCACCTGGAAATGTAACACTGCTTTCTTTGCTTTTTGTTTCTACTTGCCTTATTACCTTTCTCCATTCCTTTATTTTTAGCCAGCTGTATCACTTCATTAGGTGTGCCTTTTATGAGAAGTGTATTGCTGAAATAGCCCTTTTAAATCCATATGAGAATGTCATTATGCAATATGTGGGGATTAACCTATGTGTGTTTATTTATTTAAACTATGTAACTGTTCTCTTATTTTAAGTTTCCTTCTTAAAAAAAATGGCCGGGCGCGATGGCTCAAGCCCACAATCCCAGCACTTTGGGAGGCCGAGGCGAGAGGATTGCCTGAGCCGACGAGTTCAAGACCAGCCTGGGCAACATGGTGAGACCTCATCTCTACAATAAATCAAAAATTAGCCAGGCGTGTTAGTAGGTGCCTGTAGTTTTGGCTCCTTGGAAGGCTGAGGCAGAAGGATCGCAGGAGCCCAGCAGGTAGATGTTGGGGTGGCTGTGATATGCCACTGCACGCCAGCCTGGCCAACAGAAAAAAAAAATACTCAACATCTTTTGCATTTTATGACAGACTATATTATTTTATCTCTTATCTATTCAATTGATTTAGATCCCACTTTAAAACATAATTCTAATTACATTAAAGTTAAACAAATTAAAATACTAATTTATCTGATTATTAAAATCAAGGAGGGAGTTGCTTTATCTCACTCCTTCTATAATGGAAATATACTTAGATTTTCTTTTCCCTCTTCTGCATCTGTAAATATAATCTAGGCACTTTGATATATATTATTTACATCAAATTATTTTCATTGTCACATGTGTTTTCATTTAAGAACTACTTTTGAAATTTAGATGTTGAAAAGCAATTTTTTTTTTTTTAGTTGGAGTTTCACTCTGTCACCCAGGCTGGAGGGCAGTGGCACACTCACGGCCACCATAGCCTTGACCTACTGGGCTCAGGCCATCCTTCCGCCTCAGTCTTCCAAGTAGCCAGAACTGCAGGCGCCCGCCACCACGCCTGTTTAATTTTTTGATTTATTGTACAGATGAGGTCTCGCCAAGTTGCCCAGACTGGTCTCGAACCCGTGACCTCAGGCAATCCTCTCACCTCGGCCTCCCAGAGTGCTGGGATTATAAGCGTAAGCCATCGCGCCTGGCCTAAAGCAATATTTTAAATAACTGCTTATCATTTATTTTTTATTAAAATGTTTTCTATGTTTGATCCATTCCTTTAGTAGCACAAATTCCTCATCCTTGGAGTATAAACCTTTATTTCACTGTTGACTTGTGCCAGTGACTTGATGCACTAAATCTAACAGGTATCCAACGGATACTTGATATTTATGTGTATATGTGATATATCCCTGGAAATTTCATTGTATTCCTGTCCTCTGTTAGGTTATTCCTGCACCATTTACAGGGGCTTCTTTCTTTTTAAGTTGAGAGTAACCTCCTATGACACTAACCATTTTAACGTATACAATCTGGGGGCATTTAGCACATTACTGTGTAGTGCACCCATTACACCAACCTAGTTCTAAATCATCTGTATCAGCGCAAAGTGGTACCCATTAAGTAGTCAGTCCTACTCCCACACTTCCCAGCCTCTGTCAACCACTAAGTTTACTTTAAATATATTTCAAATAAATAGAATCCAGCAGTATGTGACTTTTGGGGACTGATTCCTTTCACTTGGCATGTTTTTGAAGTTGATTTGTGTTGTGGCATGTCATCAGTAGTATATTGCTTTTTATGTCTGGATAATATGCCATTGTATGGATATACCACATTTGTTTATTCATTCATCAAGTGATGGACATTTGACTTATTTCCGCCTTGTTGTGATTGTGAATAGTGCTTCTAGAAGCATTTTTGAGTACAAGTTTTTGTTTGAATACCTGTTTCAATTATTATGGTATATACTTAGAAGTGGAATTGCTGGGTCATATGTTAATTCTATGTTTACCCTTTTGAGGAAATTCCAAACTGTTTTCCATAGTGCATTCACTATTTTAGATTCCCATGAGCAACGTAAAAATGCTTTAATTTCTTCGCATCTTCACCACCATTTGTTATTTTCTGTTTATTACTTCCAACTTAGTAGATATGAAGTAGTACCTCATCGTGGTTCCACAGGATTTTAATTATCATAATTTAATAATAATAATAAATGTACCTTTTATTTTGAGAACAGACAGATCTACTGTCTTCTTGGAAACACCAGTTATTTTTGCTGATTCATTTTTCCAGATTAACTTTAGAATAATTTGTTCAAGTTCCCCAAAATATACTAATGTAATTTTTATTGGTATGGTGCTAAATAAAATAATTTACTTAGGAAATTTACACCTTCATAATTTTTAAATATTCTTTTTGCTCTTCAATAAAGTTTTGGTTTTCCGTTTGTCTGATTGTTTTTCATTTAGATCCTACATATTTTTGTTACATTAATTCATAGATTTTTTTATATTAAGTGACTTGGCTATCATACAGCAAATCCAGTCACTGACATTACAATTTTATTTTATAACTGATAATCCAAAAGCTGAATCTGGACTGGAAGCAAAGTATTTTATCCTGTTGGTTTTTTTTTCTTTTAGTTTAAAAAAAACCTGGATCATCAACTCTTCAAACTTCTTTTGAATGATTGTAAGATCTGTCCTGTTCCTACAAATTAGTAATCAGCTAGAGTTGAGTTGCACTATCTCTTTGGGTAATATTCTCTCCGATGTACTTTCAACTCCACCATTCCCTGTTTTATTTCAAAAATAAGGCTGATAAAAGAAGGGACAAACATCAATTTTTTTGCTATTGTTAATATCATTTTTATAATAACAGTCAGAAAAGCAGAATATTTCTTGTAAATATATCTGTTAGTTTGGATTTTCCTGAGAGCACAGCCTGAGTTGAAGACTAGAAGGTAAATCATTTATTTGGGAAAGGTCCTCAGGAAACCAGAGTGAAGAAGTAGGAAGATTTAGGCAGGGAATGAGAGAACATAAGAGAATATTCTTTACTAAACTGGTTTCTGCAGTGAACAATGGAGCTTCAATCCCTCCTCCCCACCCCAGGAAACTGAGGGCTCTAACTCAGGATTGTTCTCCCAGAGGACAGAAGGCTAGGGTGTTTAACCTCAGCTTCCCCAGCTCACATTGGTTGAGGGCTGCCCCAGGGCTATACAGTTCTGTTCCACCTTTCCCTTCCAATTTCTTAACAAAGTCAGTCCTCATGGCTTTGGGGGAAACCTCAGCACCAAAAGCACCAAGAGCCACTGAAGTGAGAGGCGTGGCGCCATCTACCACAACCACAGCCAAAACCAAAATTGAACAGAGGATGTGACTTGGGACACCAGTTGTGACTGCAACACATTTCTCTGCTGAGTTGGAAAAATGAAGACAAAATCAAGTGGAATGTATGTGTGAGTGAATAAATTGTCTCTGTGTCTAAAAATATACAACTTAAGACTCCATTATGAAATGCTCCACAGTGCCGATTACAGCTGTGATTTTAAAAAAGAAAATAAAATAACTGACGGTACTGGGAAACTATGGGGGGAGAGGGGGATGGGATTAACAGTCGCAAATATCTGTCTGGGGATGGGGAAACACCTTTTATCAACAGGGTGCCTGAACGAAACGTAATTGTACACCTAACCCTTAACTGTACCCCACAAAATCATAATAAAAATTAAAATTAAAAAATTAAAAAAATTTTTAAAAAGAAAGTTATCAAACTTGATGTATATAAAAGGACTGAAATTCTCACTTGGATTTTTTCCCCTCCTTTATCACTTCTTCCAGGATTCACTTGACTTTTTAAAAAGTGAATAAAATATCTGTCATTGCTATAAAAAGGAGTGATGAATGAAGTAAAAGTTTGCCCAGGCATCAGAATCCTTAAAAGATAAACTTTACAAGAGTGGTCCTGGAGTGCAGGAGAGATTGTATATCCCAAACAAAGACAAGCATTCAAAAACTTAGTTTCACTGGAAACATTGTAGATCAGATTACTGGAAAAGGTAAGATAGGTAAATCACAAAAGACCTTTCATATTTTGAAAGATTGAATCATTTATGTCTTCTAATATAGCTAAAATCTTTAGTTATAAATCAAAATACCTGGTGATCTACAGCTATTTGTGATGTCAATGCCTATTTTGATGTGATTAATGGCATTTTTATCTTCCGGGTTGGCAAACTCATCCTAGAAAAAGCACCTCATGGCTGAGTATCACTATGGTCATCTTCGAAGTACTCCTCTTGGGAAGCTATGCACGGACACCGGCACCTAGTCCATCTGTCAAAGCAATTTTGGAACTCTTTTTATGGAATGACCATCAGAGTTGATATCTTTATTTGTTGAATTCTGACAATTGAGTTCGCAAACTCACCACCGTGCACGTATGTTGGCAGCACTGAACAAATAACTGTATTGGGACACCCTCCCTACTCGCCTGATCTGGCCCCTAAAGACGTTTTTCTTTACCCAAAGATAAAGGAAATACTGAAAGGAAGGCATTTGATGACACTCAGGACATCAAGGGTCCTATGACAACAGCTCTGATGGTCATTCCAGCAAAAAAGTTTCAAATTGCTTTGACGGCTGTACTAGGTTGATACATAGCTTCCCAAGAGGAGTGCTTCCAAGGTGTCTGTAGTGCTATCCAGCAATGAGGTATGTAACTTTTTCTAGGATGAGTTTGCAGACTTAATTGTCGGACTGTATACAATACATAATGTAAGATTCTATTTGTGTCCAGAAAATCCTGAGCACCTCAGTGTAGCTGCTGAAAATTAGTACACTTGATAACAAATGATGGTGATAACTTATTGTGGTCAGGGTTAACACTGGCTTGCTAGAATATAAAAGATACACTAAGTGTATACTCATAATGTGCTAAGGACTATACCAATATGTGTGTGCACATGCATTGTATATTAATACGTGCTCAATTAATCCTCAAAACAGTCCTGTGGAGTAGTTATCATTTATTACTACATTTCTCCAGATGGAGAAAATGAGAAACAGGGACATTAAGTAACTTGCCCAAGGTTACAGAGTGTATCTGTCAGGGTCTCCAGAAAAACACAACCAATAGGAAAATTATTTTAAGGACCAAATTCAAGTGGTTGTGAGGGATGGGACATTTGACCTCTGTCTGGCAGGCTGGAACCTCAGGCAAGAGTTATTGTTACAGGCTTGAATTTGAAGTCTGTAGGGCAGACCAGCAGGCTGGGACCCAGGCAGGATTTCTATCTTGAGGCAGTATTTCTTCTGCTCTGAAGAAACCTCAGTTTTTTTGCTCTTATGGTCTTCCAGTGATTCAATGAGGCCCACTCACCTTATCAAGGGTAATTTCCTCCAACTCAACCAATTGTAGATGCTGATTATATTTACAAAATATCTCTACAGTCATTTTTAAAGCAAAAGTATCTTATCATCAGAAAGGGTCAACAACTAGGAATCAGAGGAGAAGCAGAGAGAGAAAAAACTACAAGGACGCCCCCACCCTTATCTGAGGTTTCACTTTTCAAGGTTTTAGTTACCCAAGGTCAACTATCATCAGAAAATATTAAATGGAAAATTCCAGAAATAAAGAGTTCATGCATTTTAAAGGTTAAGTTTCTTTTTATTATTTATTTATTTATTTTGAGTTGAAGTCTCACTCTGTCTCCCAGACTGGAGTGCAGTGGCCGCTCCCGGTCCCCGCAGCCTCGACTTGCTGGGCTCCGGCGATCCTTCCGCCTCAGCCTTCCAAGTAGCTGGAACTACAGGCGTGCGCTACCATGCCTGGCTGATTTTTTGATTTATCGTAAAGATGAGGTCTCGCTGCCCAAGCGGGTCTCGAACCCGTGGGCTCAGGCAATCCACTCACCTCAGCCTCCCAAAGGCACGGGATTACAGGTTGAGCCACGGTTAAGTTTCTTTAAAACAATTTCTCTGCTGGTTCTGTTTTTCTGGAGAGCCTGACGGATACACTGTGCTGCCTTGGGCAACATACTTAAGGTCTCTGTTCCTCATTTTCTTCATCTGTAGAACTGCAGTAATTATGGTAATTACTCTCCAGAACTATTCCACTGTTGTGAGTAGTGTGATGAAATTTCGTGCCATCCCACTCTGTCCCATGTCCTCCCTATGTCCAGCGTATTCATGCTGTCTACACCACCCCTTCAGTCACTTAAAAGCCATCTCGTTAGGAAATGAACTGCTGTTTATTGTAGTGTTTGTGTTCAAGTCATCCTTATTTTACCGAAAAATGGCCCCAAAGCACGAGAATAATGATGCTGGTAATTAGGATATGCCAACGAGAAGCCATAAAGTGCTTCCTTTAAGTAAAAAAATGAAATTCTCAATTTAGTAAGGAAAGAAAAAAATTGTAAATGAGGATGCTAAGATCTACAGTAAGAACAAACCTTCTATCCTTGAAACTGTGAAGAAGGAAAAAGAAATCTGCTGGTTTTGCTGTCTTACCTCAAACTGCAAGCTATGGTCACGGTGACCGATAAGCTTAGTTAGGAGGGAAAAAGCGTTACATCTGTCAGTGGAAGACATGAACAGAAACATATTACAACTGACAGCAATCATGTTCAGTGCTACCCATGATGTCAGACATCTGCTGGGAGTCTCTGAATGTATCCTCCAGCGGGTAAAGGGGACTGATAATACCTTTACTCTTTTACATCCACAAACTGCTTCCACGATCTACCTGAATCCTCTCTATAACTCAACTGAGAGGCATTTGGAGTGGTGGTGGAGACAGATGGGTCAGAGCCTCTAAAGGGATATCCTTATTACAATGTCTATTCTACTCAGCTTTTAGTGGAGACCTCCCAGCACTTCAACCATTAAGAGGGCTCACTGCCAAATGCCATACACTGTAGTATTTATTTAATTTTTTACTTTACTTTATTATAAAGATGTGAGTACAGCGTATTCATGCTGTCTACACCACCCCCTCGGTACATAATTAGTTTAGCGGCAGGTGAAGTCTGAGCCTCCAGCTGGTCCTCATTCCCCGGGTTTAGGATCAGGTACCCTCAGTAAAGTTATATGCCCCTCACCCCTCCCTCCCTTGCCAGTGTCCCGCTACTGCCAATCCCTCTCTTGTAGTATCATGATACATGTTCAGGACACACTTATGAGTGAGAACACATGGTATTATGTTCTGTGTCTCTGCGATAGTTCACTGAGTTTGATGGACTCTTTAGACATCATTATATTGAAACTTAAAAATATGTCCCCTTATTCCGATCTATGATTGCCATATTCTATTTTTCTTTTTCCTTCTGCTGTTAAAGCTTGTGTTAATTTCAGACTCATCATTAGTTAATATAAAGTCTAAGTACAATACAATAATATGTTATCAGATCTATTAAGAAGCCAATCACTTCAAAGTCAATGGAGAAGTACTTACTAAAATTAATTTATAACATTAAATTATCTTAATATTCAATTTAATTGTTACCTAATAGGTATGCAACGTGCATTTGTGATCCTTACTCTGAGAGCTGTTGCCTTGAAAGAAGATTCCTTTGTGAGGCAGTTCCTGGAGAATCATTTAGAGGACCACTTGAGAGAAGGGAGTACACATGTGTGTCTGAGTACGTATCAACAGAGAACAGACTTCAATTTCATTGGAGGTGTCAGTCAGACTGGGAGTCTGTGATGCAGTTGTCAGCCGATTAATGATGGGAATATGTTCTCAGAAATGCATCCTTAGGTGATTTCACCCTTGTTCAGACGACCTGGAGTGTACCTTACACAAACCCAGGTGACCTAGTCTACTACACACCTAAGCCTCATGGTAAACTCTGTCGCTCTGAGATTGCCAACAAGGACAGCATGTTACCGAACTGAACACTGTGGGCAATTGTGTTGTTCTTTGTTCTTGTTTTTTTTTCTGTCGAAACCTCACTCCATAGCCCAGGTTGGAATGCAGTGGCACCTTCAGGGCCACAGCAGTCTCAACCTGCTGGGCTTAGAAAATTCTTCTGCCTCAGTCTTCCAAGTAGCTGGAACTACAGGTGCATTTTACCACGCCCAGCTAATTTTTTTATTCATTGTAGAGATGAGGTCACACAAAGTTGCCCAGGCTGGTCTTAAACCCTGTCTCAGGCAATCCCCTTGCCTTGGCCTCCCAAAGTGCTGAGATGACAGGCTGAGCCACTGCGCCTGGCCCCACTGTGGGCAGTTGTAACACAAAGATAGGTGTTTAACTAAATGCGGTTAAACATAGAAAAAGTCCAATAAAAACATGGTATAAAAGATTTTCAAATGGCACACCAGTTTAGGGAAGCTCCATTCTAAAGTACCACCATTGTACATACTGTCTGTCCTTGGCCAAAATATTGCTATGCGATGCATGACTGTACTCTTCGTATTTGATATTCCCACCTAATGAGTGTGCCTTATCCTTCATTCATTGACTTCCCGGCTCTCCAACATTGCTTGACCAGCGCTAGTTTTTGCAGAAACTGGCAAATCCCCATCCTAACTCTATTATTCTTCCTCCTCAAAAATAGGTTCTTTGCTGAGCACATTGTCCCCTGAAGTAAAAGAGGATATTGTCCAACATGCCTTGCAGCCATAGGCGCCCTATGACTAAATTCTAGTGAGCGGATATCAGTGGAAGGATTTTGTAGGACTTGAGGAAAATCGCCTGACAAGAATTGCCACAGCAGGTTGGAGCCCATTAATCTCTGTCTGTGAATGAATGATGGCTGAAACTCCTCAGGGGCTACAGGTCACATGATGACCCTGCAGAAGGAAACCACTGTCCTGAATGGTAAAACCAAAGGCAGAGAGTTTGGCTCACTAGTAAAGTTGTGATACTGCCATATTAATCCCAGTGTACCTCTTTCCAGTTTTCTTTTACTTGAAAGTAAAATAAATTTCCTCTTCTATGGCACTCATACTTGGGGAGATTTTTTTTTTCTGTTGCATGATCAAACCTAATCCAAATTACTACATCGTTTTGCAAACACTCATGAATAGTTTTGAATGCTGAATCTAGTTTCAGTCAGCAAGAATGATGCTGGTTACCGAATTAAAGATTTGCAGCCCAAACATTAAATCTTGAAGGGAGGAGCCGTTGATGCGATATCTGAAGATTTCAAGATATTGAAGATTTCAAGGGACTGACCGAACCTGATTGGAAATGTTCTCTTCCCTGGCCATCAGATTATCATGGGTTAAGCCCTTCTTGCTGTGCATGGGCTGGGGCGGGGTGTGAAGCAGAGTTATTGGTTCTGGACAAACTTTTCAAATGGCACAGCGCTTGCAAGCCCCAGAAAGCACCATGTCCTAAGCCAGCCTTTCCCAGACTTTCTCCTTTCTTCTCTTCCATTCACTCCTCCTATGACTTAGCCAGCGTGTTCAGCTGGAGGTGAGGCCTGCAAGGAGACCCAGGTCAAGTTTTCTCCTGGCTTGGTGAGGAGTTGAGTTATGTACAGTGAGGACTGAGTACATAAGCAGGTCCATTATGGAGAGCAGTCTGGTTTCTCACGGCCGGAGAAGGGACTTACAAATTTGGACCGAGGGTAGATTATGTCAACCAAACACTAACAGTTTATGAAAGGCTATCTTGAGGTCTGTTGAATAAAGGCACTCTTCATCCTCTCTATACACTTAATGTGAGATTTCTTACATAATGTCGGTTGCTTATCAATGACGTTTGCCATTCTTTCAATGAACCATAGTGGATTATGTTGGACTTCTTCTCAATCTTTTATTGACCTGGTCTGTTTTCTGGAATTCGCCTTCACCCCTCCTTTTAATCTTCTTAGTCTCTCCATCAGATCGATCCACCATTGTCCATCTTGATCACACACTAGTCCAGACCTATTCTTTCACATCCAGAGTTCATTCATCCTAATAATATTGTCGAAAAGATAGCGGTTTGAATTCAGGTCCCAATCTTACCATTATACTCTATCTATGGCAGACTCCTTAACTTCTCCGAGCCCAGTGTCTTCGTATTTATAGCATAGTTTTAATCCATGGAGATGATTGATCCTTTCCCACCTTAGCTAACCAATGTCCCAGTGGACTGACACCAATGGATTATATCCATAGAGTCCCTTGCTAGCGTAACTTCTGTAAGGCAGCAATAAAAGATCAGGAGGTAGAAAAAGAGAGAAGTGGAGAATTTCTCTCTTCCACACACCACCCTGTCCCTCACAAGCTGCCTGCATATGTGCCATGAAGTTCAGGCAGTGTTTGAATATGGCCAAGACTTCAGCGCTTGTCAAGCACACCCTCCTCTGGGCTCCAGCATTCACTGGACTCTGATGACACATCCCTTATCCTTTCAAGCATGCTCGAGGCATCATGGTTGGCCACTGTTGCTAGGTTCCAGCCTTGTTGGTCCCTTAGCCCTGTCCCCATCTTTGTTAAAGTCTTCACAGTAGAACGATTGAAGTGAAATTCTATTTTCCACTAAGACTCAATGATACAGGCAAATTAAAAATAATGAGTGCAATTACTTGCTAGGCTCCCTTAGCACAAAGTCCTCAGCCGTGAATAATAGCTACTCTAATTGAGCACTATTATACTATCTTTTCAAAACTTTTAATAGGACAAAATATTTCTTCAGAAGTAGGTTTTGAAGTCTATTTTCTTCACACATATATGAAAAAGATTTGGTATCTCGGAAGTATCTTAGATACAGCACTAATATTTTATGACAGCAGCTTTTTTTTTTTTAATTGGAGTCTCACCTAATCACCCTGGTTGTAGTGCAGTGACATGATCACAGCTCACCACAGCCTCAGCCTCCTAGGCTTAGGTGATCTATCCACCTCAGCCTTCCGAGAATCTGGGACTACAGGTGCTCATCATCATGTCTGGACAATTTTTTGATTTTTTGTAAAGACAGTGTCTTGTTATTTTGCCCAGACTGGTTTCAAACTTTCAGGCTCAAGCAACCCTCCTGTCTCAGCCTCCCAAAGTGCTGGGATTACAGACATAAGCCTCTACACCTGGCGCTGTCAGCAATTTTTAATACAAATTTATATAAAGACATCTAGGCCAGTTTAATGGAACTACTTATACACTTCATTTTAGCACTGAGATAAATATTATTTGCAAAAGCTTTTAGGATAAGCATCTGTTAAAAAAATATTTCATAGGGAACACTTCTACACTGTTGGTGGGAGTATAAACTAGCGCAACCTCTGTGGAAAACAGTGTGGCGATTCCTAAAAGCTCTAAATATCAACCTCCCATATGACCCTGCAATCCCCCTACTGGGAATATACCCTGAAGAACTCAAATCACTCTATAAAAAAGATACCTGCACACGTATGTTTATCGCAGCATTGTTCACAATAGCAAGAACCTGGAAACAACCATGCTGCCCATCAAAAGAGGACTGGATTAAAAAAATGTGGTACATATGCACGATGGAATACTACGCAGCCATAAAAAAGAACAAAATCATGAATTTTGCAGCAACCCGGATGGAACTTGAGTCTATAATGCTGAGTGACCTCTCACAGAAACAAAGATCCAAGTATCACATGTTCTCACTCATATAATGGACCTTGAACATCCAATGTAATACTGTAAGAAAATGACTGACGGTACTGGGAAACTATGGGGGGGATGCGCTTAACAGTAACAAATATCTGTCTGGGGAAGGGGAAACACCTCTTATCAACAGGGTGCCTGAATGAAATGTAATTGTACACCTAACCCTTAACTGTTCCCCACAAAACCATAATAAAAAATATTGATTTTAAATATATATATATTTCATTCTACCAGAATACAAAAGTTTGAATGGCATTTATTGGAATACGAGTTAGGAAGCATGCAAGTTAAATAAACACATCCCCAAAATATTTACTATGTTTTTTCTATAGTCACATGCCCTAAATCACACATATTTAGGAGTTATTGGAATGTTGTTTAGTAGAACAAGCTGCTGCATCTAGGCAATATAATTATTTAATCAATAATAATACCACACATGCATCTGACACTTCTAACATACAAAACTGAAAATTAGTTCCCTTGCATTTCACCTTACCTTAGCTTATTTTATTCCTTTCTCTCATTCTACCCCTTACCACCCTCCTCACTCCTCCAGCATATGCATGTGTGTGCTTGTGCTCAATGCATTCACACACAGTGACTGTTCTAGAGAGGCCACCCAACCTAGATTAATTTTAAAATAATCTAGGTTGGGTTGAGTACTGAAAATGGAATCTTTCTAACCTACTTACATTAGCTTTAGAATTATACCAAGCACGGTCTCTTTGAATGACTTGATGGATAAATGCACATTCACAGAGTGCTTACTGTGTTTTGTGCAGTGGGGGCATGAGATGAGGTGGGGTATAGTATTTTAGTCAGAGTAATTGCCATAGACCAAATGTTCATGCCTCCCCAGAAGTCATAAGTTGAAAACCAACTCCCAATGTGATGATATTTGGAGGTAGGACCTTTGGGAAGTGACCAGTCATGAGAGAAGAGCTCTCATGGCTGGAGTTAGTGCCCTTATTTAAAAAAAAAGACCCCAGAGAGCTCCCTCACCCCTCAACCATGTGGGGACACAGAAAGAAAACAGCTTTCTATGTACCAGGAACCAAACTCTCACCAGACATCAAATCTTGACTTCCCAGCCTGCAGAAGTATGAGAAAAAAATTTCTGTTGTGTATAAGCCATCCAGCCTATGGTAACTGTCATAGCAGCCTAAATGAACTAAAACAATGATCAAGGAAGGCCTGAGAAGGGAGCATTTAATTGGAGATCTGATTGAGAAAGTGAAGTCAGCCACCCCTTAAAGATCTGGCTGGGGAAAGGGCACTCCCAGAAAAGGGTTGAGCTCTTGAAGGAACAAGGCTGGCTTATATGAGGCACCAAAAGAAGACCAGTGCAACTCAACCTGTTGAGCTGAGGTCAAAATATGCAGGGAGACACCAAAAGGACCTTGTCAGTGAATGTAGTTATCCTTTTTAAAAGAATTTAAAGTCACCTCTTCCTTAAGTCCTTATCCAGTAGTAATGATCTTTTAACCATACAGAGTAGGGTTCAAACTCACATAAATACTTCTCAGCTTATTAGCAAGTTCCGACTCTCGGGATTGTTGCAGAATTTTTTTTTTTTATTAATCAATATTTTTTATTATGGTTTTGTGGGGTACAGTTAAGGTTAGGTATACAATTACGTTTCATTCAGGCACCCTGTTGATGAGAAGTGTTTCCCCATCCCCAGACAGATATTTGCAACTGCTAATCCCACCCCACCCCCGATAGTTTCCCAGTACCGTCAGTCATTTTCTTATAGTATTACATTGGATGTTCAAGGTCCATTATATGAGTGAGAACATGTGATACTCGGATCTTTGTTTCTGTGAGAGGTCACTCAGTATTATAGACTCTAGTTCCATCCAGGTTGCTGCAAAATTCATGATTTTGTTCTTTTTTATGGCTGTGTAGTATTCCATCGTGCATATATACCACATTTTTTTAATCCAGTCCTCTTTTGATGGACAGCATGGTTGTTTCCAGGTTCTTGCTATTGTGAATAACGCTGCAATAAACATACGTGTGCAGGTATCTTTTTTATAGAGTGATTTGAGTTCTTCAGAGTATATTCCCAGTAGGGGGTTTGCGGGGTCATATGGAAGGTCGATTTTTAGAACTTTTAGGAATCGCCACACTGCTTTCCACAGAGGTTGCACTAGTTTACACTCCCACCAACAGTGTAGAAGTGTTCCCTTTTCACCACGCCCTCTCCAGCAGCTGTTATTTTTTGAGTTGTTGATAATTGCCATTCTGACTAGAGTTAGGTGGTATCTCAGTGTGGTTTTGATTTGCATCTCCCTGATGATTAGTGAGGTTGAGCATTTCTTCATGTGTTTGTTGGCTGCTCGGATGTCTTCTTTGTGAAGTGTCTGTTCATATCTTTTGCCCATTTTATAATGGGGCTGTTTGTTTTCTTCTTTTCAGTACGTTTCAGTTCCTTGTAGATCCAGGATGTTAACCCTTTGTCAGACCTAGAGTTGGCAAATACTTTTTCCCAGTCTGTAGGCTGTCTCCCTGCTCTCTTGATGGTTTCTTTGGCTTTGCAGAAGCTTGTCAGTTTAATAAGGTCCCATTTGTCTGTCTTCTCTCTTATGACCTGTGGGTTTCGGGTTTTGTACAGGAATTGGATGCCAGTTCCGATTTCCATGAGAGTATTTTCTTCCTTTTCTAAGGTTCTTATGGTTTGAGGTTTTACATTTAGGTCTCTGATCCATTTGGAGTTAACCTTTGTGCATGGGGATAGATAGGGGTCCTGTTTCAATCTTCTGCATGTGGTCAGCCAGTTTTCCCACCACCATTTACTGAATAGGTTCTCCTCTCCCCAGTGGTAGGTGGTGGGGGCTTTGTCGAAGATGAGTTGGTTGAGAAATTGAGGTTTTGCTTCTGGAATCTCAATTATGTTCCATTGATCTATATGCCTGTTCCTGTACCAATACCAAGCTGTTTTGATGACTGTAGCTTTATAATAAAGTTCGAAGTCTGGTATTGTGATACCACCTGCTTTTTTTTTTTTTTTTTTTTTGCTGAGGATTGTTCTGGCTATTCTTGGACGTTTGTGTTTCCATATGAATTCCTGTGTTGTTTTTTCTAGGTCTGAGAAGAATGTTGTTGGTAATTTAATGGGTATTGCATTGAATTTGTAGATTGCGTTAGGTAAAATGGACATCTTCACAATGCAGATTCTTCCAATCCATTAGCATGAGATATTTTTCTACTTGTTCGTGTCAGCTTTGATTTCTTTGAGCAGTGTTTTGTAATTTTCATTGTAAAGGTCTTTCACGTCTCTGGTTAGGAAGATGCCAAGGTATTTCATTTTTTGTGTGTGGCTATTGTGAATGGAATTGTGTTTTTTATTTGGGTTTCTGTTTGTTTACTATTGGTGTAGAGAAATGTGATTGTCTTTTGTACATTTATTTTGTATCCTGAGACTTTGCCAAAGGCCTTTATCAATGTAAGGAGGCTTTGACAGATTCTCTTGGATTTTCAAGGTACACAATCATATCATCTGCAAAGAGAGATAACTTGACTTCCTCTTTTCCTATTTGGATACCCCTGATTGCCTCCTCTTCCCAGATTGCTCAAGCCTGGACTTCCAATACTATGTTGAACAGGAGGGGTGAGAGTGGGCATTCTTGTCTAGTTTCACTTTTCAGGGGAATTGGTTCCAATTTTTGTCCATTTAGGAGTATGCTGGCTGTGGGTTTCTTGTAGATGGCTTTTACTATTTTGAGGTATGTTCCCCATATGCCTAGATGTTCAAGGGTTTTTATCAAAAGGGGTGCTGGATTTTATCAAAAGCTTTTTCTGCATCTAATGATATGATCATGTGGTTTTTGTTTTGACATCTGTTGACGTATTTAATTACATTTATGGTTTTACGAATGTTGAACCAGCCTTGCATCCAAGGAATGAAGCCTACTTGGTCATGGTGGATGATTTTTGAGATGTATTGCTGAATCCGGTTTCCTAGGATCTTGTTGAGAATTTTAGCATCTATGTTCATCAAAGATATTGGCCTGTAGTTCTCTTTCTTTGTTGGGTCTTTAACTGGCTTGGGTATCAATGTGATGTTGGCTTCGTAAAATGATTTGGGGAGAGTTCCATCTTTTTCAATCACCTGGAATACCTTCAGTAGGATTGGTATCAGCTCCTCCTTGAATGTCTTGTAGAATTCTGCTGGAAAGCCATCTGGACCAGGGCTTTTTTTTGTAGGAAGTTTTCTTATTACATAGTCGATTTCCTTGATTGTTATTGGTCTATTTAGGGTCTCAGTTTCTTCTTGTTCCAACCTAGGTAGGTTGTGTGATATCAGAAAGTCCTCCATTTCCTTTAGGTTTTCAAGTTTGTTTCCATACAAATATACGTAGTAGTCTCTAATGATCTTTTGTATTTCTTCAGGGTCAGATGTGACTATCTTTTGTGTTTCTGATTGTGCTTATTTGGTTTTTCTCTCGTTTTTTCTTGGTCAGTCTAGCTAGGGGACCATCAATCTTGTTTATCCTTTCGAAGAACCAGCTTTTTGTTTCATTGAGTTTTTGTATTATCTTTTTGTCTTCTATGTCCTGGATTTGGGCTTTTATTTTGTTGATCTGTATTCTGCTAAAATTAGGGTTTTTGTGGTCTTGCTTTTCCAGCTTCTTTAGGTGGCTCGTTAGGTTGTGAATTTCTGTTCCTTCCATTTTCTTCATGTGTGTTTGTAGGGATATAAATTCCCCTCTTACTACAGCTATCAAGGCATCCCAGAGATTTTGGTAAGATGTTTCTTCATTTTCATTTGTTTCCAGGTATCTTTTGATCCCTGTTTTGATTTCGTCATTGACCCAGGAGTTGTTTAGCATCATGCTGTTTAGTGTCCATGTCTTTGTGGGTTTTGGGGGGACTTTGTTGGTGTCCATGTTTCTTTTTATTCTACTGTGGTCCGAGAAGGTGTTTGGTAGAATTTCGGTCCTTTTAAATTTGCTTATGCTTGATTTGTGGCCAAGTATGTGGTCGATCATAGAATATGTTGCATGTGGTGATGAGTAGAATGTGTATTCTGTGGTCTTTGGATGGAGTGTTCTGTAGGTATCAATTAAGTACATTTGGTCCAAGGTCACATTGAGGTTCCAGATCTCCTTGCTGATTTTTTATCCTGATGATCTGTCTAGGGTTGTAAGTGGGGTATTAAAGTCCCCAGTTATGATAGTGTTAGAGTCGATATCTTTCTTTAGTTTTCCAAGAAGTTGCTTTATGAAAGTTGGCACACCTATGTTGGGTGCATATATGTTTAGGATAGATATTTCTTGTTGATGGATTGAGCCTTTTATCATTATGTAGTGTCCTTCTGTATCTTTTTTGATTTTTAATAGCTTGAAGGATATTTTGTCTGAAATTAAGATCGCTACTCCTCCTTTCTTTTGTATTCCGTTCGCCTGAAAGTTTGTTTCCCATCCTCTTACTTTGAGTCTGTGGGTGTCCTTTCTAGTGAGGTGAGTCTCTTGAAGGCAATAGATTGTTGCCTGATGATATTTTATCCATTTTGCCATTCTATCTCTTTTCAGTGGTGCGTTTAGTCCGTTCACATTTAGGCTAATAATTGAAATGCAAGAGTTGATCCCTATCATAAGGTTCTTACAGAGTTGTTTCTGTTTGTTTGTTGTCTTTCTTTGGGTTTTGGAGTTGATTCATGTGTGTTTTTAATCTTTTGTCTGTACTCTTGTGAAGAATGCTGTTGTTCTTTTTTCTTTTTCTTCTGTGTTCAGTACTTTCTTAAGTGTTTCTTGTAGAGGTGGTCTGGTGGCAGCGTAGGTTCTTAGGGATTGGATGTCTGGAAAAGATTTCAATTCTCCCTCACTAATGAAGCTTAGTTTGGCTGGGTAGGTTATTCTTGGTTGAAATTGTTTCTCTTTTAGAACTTTGAAGATAGGGCTCCAGGCTCTCCTGGCCTGAAGGGTTTCTGTGGATAAATCTGCTGCTATTCTAATTGGTTTTCCAGTAGGTAGTCTGGCCTTTTTCTCTTGCTGCCTTTAGTATTTTTCCTTTCATAGCTACTTTATTTAGATGAATTATTATGTGTCTGTGAGTTGGTCTTCTCATTTGTTGTCTTGCAGGGGTTCTCTGAATCTCTTGTGTTTGAAGTTTTTCATCCTTAATGAGATGAGGGAAGTTTTCTTGAATGATTTCATGAAATGTTTGTTCAAGTGTGGCTTCTGTTTCTCTTTCTGCCTCAGGAAGCCCAATTATTCTTAGGTTTGGTCTCTTGAAGTGATCATTCATCTCTTGCAGGTTTTGTTCTGTCTTTTTGAGCTTCTTTTCTATGCTTTTGACAGTTTGGGTTAGTTCTGTGTTTTGGTCTTCGAGCTCTGAGATTCTTTCTTCTGCTTGGCTGATTCTACTTTCCATGCTTTTTAGTCTGTTGTTCATTTCCATCACAGTATTCTTTACTGCTGTCATTTCTGACATCAGCTCCTTCCTATTTTCCTCTTGTCTCTCCTCAATTTTTTAAATTCTTTCCACTAATGTCTTGATGTCTGGGTTTGTTGCATGTAACCAGTCATTCTGGGGACTCTTCATTATTTGTGTTTCAGAATCTGTTTTCTCAGTGTCTGATTTCCCAGGGGTCTGTGTAAGACCTATATTCTTCTTTTGGTTTTTCTTCATTTGTGTGGTTTTTCCCCCTCCCTACTTTTTCCTTCCCTCCACGTCACCGTCCTCTTTAATTCTGTTATGCAGGGGTAAAGGGATTGGTTTTACTTCTGTTTGTTCAATCTCCTATTCTTTATGTATGGCCTCTTACTTTGTTCAATTCTGAAGTTGCACTGTAGGTTAGAGGTGGTCTTTTTTGCAGTTTCGAGATTTACTTAAGGGGAGAGCTGTGATTCAAAATCTGTCTGCAAGTCCTGGTATTCGCTGACAGGCATGTGGATAATGTGGAACCCACTTCCCACTGCCCTGGAATCTGTCTGTGCAGTGGGGCTGTAGGTTTACTCCCTGAAATAAACTGTGGTTAGCAGAGGGGGGAGAATGGAGCAGATAGTGGTTTGAAGAGGGGAGTTGAGAGATAGAGGAGTAAGGGGGGAAACAAACGAGTGTACCAACAAATAGAGAGAGAGGCCTATACTGACACAGATAAAAACAATAGACCACGGCTACAGACGAACCAATTCTCATATAAAAAATAAAAAATAAAAATAAATCATATAGTGATGCTAACATACAAGCTAACCAACCACCTTGTTAGTGTGCTGTTCCTCTATACAAAGATATGGTTTACAGAGAGAAGAAAAGGAAGAGGAAAAAAGAAAAAAAGGAACAATACAGTAGGAATAGAATTAAGTCATTAAACTAATAGAATCAATGAAGCACACTCTGAGACATTTCGTTTAAGTCCAATGTCCTTTCAGGTCTGATTTCTAGTTTTCTTTTCAAGCTGGTAAATTAGTTTGCAGTTAGGATTAGTTGCCCCTGATCTGCTGTGAAGGACAGTTCAGATTACCCTCCATTCAGCGCTCTGGTCTATGTCTTTATCAAGCCTGTTTTGCCTGTTTTGGTGTTGTTACCTTGAATCGCCAGCAGGTGGTGCTATTTCAGCTGCTCGTCCCAGAGGGGGTGGGACCGGACAGGAACAAGATGGCTGCCTGCCTCAGGGCAGGCAACAGGAGCCTTACACCCGGCGGGCAGGACAGTCTCGGTCACAGGAGAGGTGGCAGCAATCCCAGCAGATCTTCCCTTAAGGGGTTTGATGTGGATCGCCTCGGGCCCGGTTGGTGTGATGTGTTACCCGTCAAAGAGGCCGCAGCAGCAGCGGCGATGGCAGTGGTGGCGGGGGGAGGGGCTGCAGCAGCAGCGGCGGCACTGTTTACGCCGTAGTAACTGTCCAGTTCATTGCGATGTCCCAGCGGTGGCAACGGCCGAGCTCTGTATGAAGAACAGGTTGCGATGTTGAGGTCCCCAGCCCCCCAGAGCAAGAGTCAGAGACCCACTGCAGATCTCCTTTGCAGAGGGCTTCAGAGACCGGGTTGCCCGTCACCATCTTGCCGCTTCTCCCTGTTGCAGAATTTAAATAAGATCACGAAAGTAAAATCTCATCTGCCGATTTACTAGTTTAGTTAATATTTTTATATATTTCTGGCTCTACAGCCATGTTCTGAGAGACTCGAATCATGAAAAGCCTGACTAGTGAGTGAACAGAAAGTTGTAATTCTGGTTATTTATGATATACCAGTTATGATATGCGCACACAAATACCTACTTAAAGATTCATATGTAGATGGACAGACAGATGGATGGATGGAGGTATCCTTGCCCAGGGTTAAAATAAATTAAGGTAAAAATAAAATAAATTAGCCAGGCTCAGTGGCTCAGCCTGTAATCCTGTGCCTTTGGGAGGCTGAGGTGAGTGGATTGACTGGGCCCACGGGTTCGAGACCCGCCTGAGCAGTGAGACCTCATCTCTACAATAAATCAAAAAATCAGCCAGGCGTGGTAGCGCGCGCCTGTAATTCCGGCTACTCGGAAGGCTGAGGCGGAAGGATCACTGGAGCACGGCAAGTGAGGCTGCGGTCACCAGAAGCGGCCACTGCACTCCAGTCTGGGCGACCGAGTGAGACTCCAACTCAAAAAATAAAATAAAATAAATAAAATAAAATAAAATAAATTAAGCAAGGAAACTCAAGAGTCATCAGTTTGGTTGAAGTTTATGTAGATAAAATTGTTTACTGTAGTACCCAGCAACTAAAAGTGATTCAACAAATGCTAATTTTTCTCTCTGCTTGTTAAGTATCCCTGGTCTAAATCCCCCAATCTTGGGATTCTTAGATGTTATATTTGCTTAAATTTTTTCCAAAATAAATTGTCAACAAGTTCCCTTCTTTTTGAGCTACTTCTGCCACACCACTGTTCCACCTTTTCCACTCCTGCTCTCTGAATTTTAGAGAACCAAGGGGCACATGTCATCTGAAATTTTTCCCTGTCCTGGTATTCATCGTAGTTCAATTGTTATTTATTCTCATTGGTCCCAGATGCAGCAAGGTGTTGGTGAATGCTAGCTATCCATGGTCTGGCCCTGGTTGCAAGTTCACAGCATTCCTTTGACTCAGCTGTGACATGAGCAGGCATGGCCCTTGGAAGAAGTGTGACCTCATACATAGCTCCCCGTCCTTGCAGAGGGGCCTGTGTTGGGCCCAAGGTTAGCTGTTGGTGTGCAATGCCTTCAGGCATCTCTGTCCTTCAAGGTCCCAGTTGTTCCAGGGCCACATAAATCCATGGGTGCAGGTATCTGAGCCTTGGGTGGTCCATGGCTGCTCCTCTCTTCTGAGTCCCATGCAAGCCTGTAAGACCATTTGATTTTTCCATGTGGGAAAAGCACACAAGTGTGTTTCATTCTCTCTCCTGGACGAAAGACTGCCTCTGATACAGTCTAGATCTTTGAAACCAACAGATCTATTTCTAGATTGACTTGATGAGACAACAACCTCATGACATTCTCCTTTTTACCCACATAGAAGGTTGATTCACCGATGCCCTACACGTACTGCTCCACTCTCTGAAGAGTAGACCTTGAGTATCTAGGTCTTTGTTTCCAACAGTCCTTTGACACTTCTCTCCAGAAGGAACATATCTTCTGTGCCTCAGAAGTGATTCATCTTCCCAGGGACAGCAAGATGACCAGGAGTGTTGCTGGTAAGAGCTAAATTGAAGAGCAATAGTGTAATGTTCCCTAAGACATCCCTTTATGTGTGTATGCCACATGTACGGCATTCTTGCAAAAAATGTAAAGCCAGTGTGATCCAAATTCTTCCAGCGGCATTATAATGGATCATTCACTGGAAAACATCCACAGTTTACTCCATAAGGACTGGGATCTTTCTTTTGTCAGGAATATATTCCAAGTACCCAGCACAATGCCTACCACAGAATGGATTTACAATAAATATTTGATGAATAATAAAAGTTGGCAGGGTACTTTGATACTAAGGGCTATTTCTACCCAAATTATATTAGTCATTTTAAACAAATTAGTTCTAGGGAAACTCTCATTCAAAATTTTAACATGAACTTTAAAAATGCTTACGACTGATATATCTCTTACACTGGAATTACTAAGTTGTGCTAATCAGTCTTTTATGACAATTCTAAAATGCTCATTTGACTTGAATGTGCACTAAGGACAGAAAGTCATGCTGAGTTAGCAGCACTGAAGCAATTTGCGGGAAAGGAAGACTCAGCTTCTCCAGATGAATCTGAAGGAAAGTTTCTTTAAGTGTTGATACTCAAACTGTATGCCACCATTCTTCACGCATAATTAATCATTGAAAAGCAATATGAAGCTAGAAGGGCTTGCACAGAATGATTAGTCACAAGGTTTCAGCTATTATGACTTGCTCTGCTCTCAAAGCATGCCTGGGTGTCTTAATAGCCACAAGAGTGCAGTTGTTGACTTGTCAACAGCACTAAGATTTCACCAAGTGCCACCTAGCAACAGGCAGCAGTGCATCATGGGGTGGCAGGTCCCTACTTCTTACCAGCAGTGTAAAAGTGTCTGAAGCTCTCCATGCCTCAGGTTCCTCATCTCTACAATACAAATAATAATAGCGCAAACAGCTCTTCTGCCACGAGAGTCTATACCACCACGACTTTTTTTAAATATCAAGGCCCAATCTTTTTATACATATGTATTACTTATTTTTCAAATGTGGGGTACAATCTAAAAAATAAAATAAAAGGGGGAAAAAGAGGTAATTAAGTTAAAACTAGATCAAGAGAGTAGGCCCTGATCCAGTGTTCCTGGTTTCCTTGTGCTGTCAAACACAGAACGAGAACTACATGATACAGATGCAGGCAGAAGGCGCCAGCCAAGGAGCAAAGCCTCAGAAGAAACCAACCCCACCAACACCTGGATTTTGTTCTCCTAGTTCCCAGAACTGTGAGACAACACATCTCTTTTTGTTACCTATAGTTGCAGGGAGCCAGTCCCTGCAGAGAGATTTAGGGGGTCCCTGGGTAGGTGTGGTGGCGTCGGCGATTATTCTAGAGAAATAAAGAGAAAGAGAGAGAGAGACGGGGAGTAGAAAGAAAGAGATGTGGACTCCGTCTAGTGCAGAAGCTGATTCTGTAGGAGGGAAAGATATTAAAAGAAAGAAAGATGGAGGGATAGATATAAAGAGAAAGAAAGAGAAAGAAAGTGGATAACTGTTCAACGAATTCAGCAGAAGTCACTTATTGGAACTTACAGCGGGTATTTATCCCCAAATTTTACACAGACAGTCTCACAAGTCTTTCACGTGAACACAAAGCCAGGTGCAGGTGTTTCCTCAGCCAAAGCCAGGTCCAGGTGTTTCCTCAGCCACGAGGAAGAACAATCCCAATTAAATCACAAGACATTTACATGAACATAGAGCCAGGTGGATGAGGGGTGTCCCCACCTACCAGGTGTTTCCCCAAGCATGAGGAAGTGAGGATCCCAAAACTATCTCACTATTCCTCATGCTTGGTTAATATTTCTCAAAAGCAATACAATAATTCTAATATCACAATATTCTAATAATCAATAACTTTTAAAACTTATGCATACACAACACCTAATGACCAACCTAAATCTCAATTCCTCTCTATTTTACGCTAATTCTACCTACACTACAGAAACTCTTAATTATAGCCAAAACCAATTCCTAAAGAATGCAGCTCAGTCCAAAGTACGCGCTGGGCCCTCAGGAATGTGGCCCAGCCCAAAGTTCGTGCTGGGCCATTTCTGGTAACCCTAAATAATTATCTATATTATTAAAGTTGAAACAGCACTTTATGTGTATATACTAATTCTACAAATATACTTTTAAATCTTATAAAGAAGCTTGTATCTTACATAAGGCTCCCAAATGTAACCTGAGTATGAATTATGTTAAGTTTAAAGCCAAAACAGCAGTCTGTGAGAAACGGGAACAATGGACTCCTAAAGTAAGCCATGCCTGTCGTACTCTCAGAACTTCATGCTTAGATCATCAAAGTCCCTGCTAGTGGATCATGCCAAACAACAAAGAAGGGAAGAAGGAATGGGCCTTCAGCTCCTGAACTCATCCTGGTGGTCTCAGGGTCCGCAGCCTGCCTGGATCCCTAACGCTCAGGTGGGCCTCCATAGCTGGCTCCCAACACATAGTGTGTCATTTTCTTATGGTACCCCTAGCAAACGAATATCTGCAACATGAAGAAATAAATATTATGTAAATGCATTAAGTAAAGGTGGTAAAAGTAGAAAGCAAACACAGCAAAACTCCTGAAGTAAAAAGTCAAACTTGTCAACTGCTATAAAGCAGGACAGTGAACTGAACCTCAGCATTTGCCTAATATGTATTTTTCCAAACTGAGAAGCACTTAAGATCTCTATGTGAAGACAGAATTGAATCCTAGTTGTATAAACCAGCATTTTTAAATTGGGTTGTCTTATTGTTCTATTATTAAAGTTCCTAGTGTATCCTAGACACAGAACCTTCATCAGATATGTAATTTGCAAATATTTTCTCCCAATCTGTGGCTTGACTTTATTTTCCTAAGAGTCTTTTACAGAGAAACATCTTTAATTTTGATAAAGTCCAATGTATCCATTTTTTTTCTTGTATAAACGATAGTTTTTATGTTGCATCTAAAACTCACTGCAAAGGTGAATTTTCTCCTATGTCTTTTTCTAGAAATCTTATAGTTTTACATTGTACATTTAGGCCTATCATTCATTTTGAGTTAATTTTTGCATACGGTTTGAGGTATGTGTAAGGCTTATTTTCTTGCATAAGGGTACTCTATCCAACTGTTCAACACTATTTTTTTGTCTTTATACTTTTGTCAAAAATCAGTTGATTATATCTGTATGGATCTGTATCATGCAGGACCACCTACATTGTTTGTGAGGCCCAATTCAAAATAAAAATACAAGGTTCCAACCATGTTCAAAAAATTTTAAGAAATCTCAAGACTGTGACAGCAAAGCATTAAGCCATGCATAGGGTGTTTTGTTTTGTTTGTTTCTTCTTTTTTATTCTAAAGGTGTGGAGTACAGTTCAGGGGTAGGTATATAAATGTTCATTATGCAGGTACCCTTGATGAAAGAGGTGTGCCCCTCCCTCCTCTGGCAATTTCCCTCAACTGCCAATCCCATCACCCCTTCCCTGGCAGTTTCCCACTACTGCCAATCCCTTTCTGAAAGTATTATGATAATTGTTCTGAACAAAGGGTCCTGTGATACTGGACTGATCAGACACTCCTGAAGGTGGTCTCACTGACTGTCCTCATTACTGCAACTTTATATTAAGTCCTGAAATAAGATAATGTGGTGTCCTTCAATTTTGTTCCTTCTTAGAATTGTTTTGCTATTTTAATTTCTTGCATTTTCATATAGTTTTAGAATCAGCTCCTTAATATCCACAAAATTGTTTGCTGGGGTTTTGGTCAGGATATACTGTATCTAGAGACCTAATTGGGAAGAACTAGCATCTTAATTATATTGTCTTCTAATCATGAACACAAGATATCTCCCAATTAATTTAGAGCTCTTACATATTTTTCCATTAATATTTGTGGTTTTCAGCATATAGATATTGTCCATATTCTATAGATTTCTACATAAAGGTTTCATTTTTGTTGGTGCTGTTGTAAAATTTTCTTTTTATATTTCAAACTCCAATTATCCATTGCTGGTATTATATAGGAATATGATTGATTTTGTGTGTAGATCTTGTAGCTTTGTGTGTAGACCTTGCAACTTGTGGTGTTGCTAAACTCACTTATAAATTGTGGCATTGCCATACTCAGTTATAAATTCTGGGATTTTGTTTTAATTATTTTTTTGAATTTTCTATGTAGACATTCACCTCTGAAAATGGAGTTTTCCTTTTTTTTTTTTGTAAGTATACCCTCACTATCCTTCACAGATTGCTGACTCTACAGGAGTTTTCTGGAATTGTTAAAACAGAGATTGTGTCCAATGTAATACCATTCAGAAGTTTAATTCATATTTTCTTCTTCCTATGAAAATGAGAAATGATATTAAAGTAAATTAAATTTAATAAACAACTATCTACATTCTTGCCATCCAGTCCTTACCTCTAATTCAATATAGCATAATTCATCTCTATTTTATACATCTATATTTATACATTAGACAGCAATTTTCAATCTTTGTGCCTGCTCTTGCATCCAAATTTTTAATTAAATTTTTTAAAATTACAAGCTTCATTTCTAATTGGACATTTAAATTATCCACATAAATCTTTGTTTGTTTGATAAAAATTGACACCTTTCTAATAATCCACCATCATTTGCTGCGGAGATTTTCAATTGTATCTTCTCGTTAAATATCCTGGGATTTTTGCCTTATTTTTTGTTACTACAATGTAAATTCTATAAATCCGGTTATTTAGATTTCCAGTTGAATTTTTACTTTAAATGATAAGAAAAATGATTATTTCTTCTAGGCTTGCTATGCAAGCACGACACAATTTACCGAGTAGTTGATTATCAATTCTTTGTAGACTTGGCATTCCTTAACTTACTTAAGAATAAGTTGAACAGATTATGCTATAGGAATAAAGTATAGCGAATGCAAGGAAACGGTCTAGATGATTCGTTTTTCCCTCTCAGCAAGTCACCTTCAGTTAAACTGTTCATACATTTGAAATAAAAGTGGTTTCTTGACCTTTCAGGTCTGTTCTCAGTTCTTCATTTCACTCGTTTCAGCAGGGAATCCCCCCATTTCCTTCACAATTTTAGACCTCGCATTAATTCCTTATTTTTATAACTGCTCGTGTTAGTCAGTTCAGATTGCTCTAACAAATTCCCATAGACTGGATGGCTTAAAAGACACACATTTATTTCTCACAGTTCTGGAGCCAAGAGTTTCAAGGGTAAGGTGCCAATAAACCCAGTGTCTGTTGAGCGGCCACTTCCTGGTGTGCAAATGGCTGCCTTCTCATTGCACTCTCATAAGGCAGAGAGCAGAGGAAATAACCTCTCTCTTGTCTCTTCTTATAAGAACACTAATCCTGTCATGAGAACATCACTCTCATGATTCCATCTAATCCTAGTTAGCTCCCATATATTCCATCTCCAAGCAACCACTTTGAAAATTAGGTTTCAACAATATACATTTTGAGAAAAAAACATTTCATCCATAACACTGCTCTAGATATTACTTGATCACATTGTAAACAAAAAAACAATTTTTGCAGCTTCGCTCAAAAAAAATGACTTCTGGCTAAATAGGCAAGATACAAGATCATTTGGGGGAAAATGCATGTTGAAAATCCCGAGTTTAAAGATTATCCAGTAAAAAAGATATATGAGTTTCTGCCATAGCTGGGTAAGTTAAAGTAAAATGAAGGAAAGTCAAAATACTAGAGTATTTAGCATTGTAATAATACATGAGGAAGCTTAAAATGTATAAACAGTCCAGCCCTTTGATATTTATAAAATTGTAAAGATAGTGAGCTCTTATGAAATGGAAAATATCTGCATTTATTATTATCCTTGTATTATTTTCAGTTATTACTTTAGAAAGATTTGTCTCTTTCCCTCATTTATTTCATTTAATCATTTATATCAATATAGAATCATAGATACATATTTTGTACTTTGGATTGCAATCCAATACTACATTGTTTAATTGTTTGCTCAAATTATTCTAGTATTGATCATTTTGAGCTCCTCTGTTCCTTTGAAATACCCCGGGCTTTGTTTTTGTGAGCACTTCCTTATTCTGTAACCACAAGACACTGAGGTTCATCTTGTGTTGACTCTGTCTCAGCCCTAGAAACAACCATTTCTCTAAGGACCCCTGGTTACTTTCCTTCAAGAATAACACAGAGAAACCAATATCTAGGAACTGGGTTAGAACCTGGTATGTTTTGAAGGAAGCAGGATCTTCTGAAGGACTTAATAGAGGTTATGAGATCCAGGTTAATTTAACTTGAACAACTAAAAAAATGGAGATGCCATTGGAATGGGAAATCTAAGATGGGTAGATTTGTGGGACATCAAGGGAGTCATGACTTAAGGTTTGCACATAATTAAAATGCTAGCTGTTCAAGTGGAAATGTGGCAAGCAATTGAATATTTCAGTCTGGACTTCCTAAAGGTGTTCTCTTTCTTTAATCCAAGGGTTAATGTATAGAAACAGACAACTTGATACACACATAGTCAATTTCCATTCTATAGAAACAGGAAATTCCTGACTGTAAATGTGTTTAAAGATTGGAATAAATTACTTTTAAGAGGTCATGAAATCCAATTCTAGGAAATATTTTAAAACATACATATTCTAGAATTCTCTAATTATTTTCTATTAGCATAGAAAAAGTCTGCAGGGAAAACAAAATAAAGAACCCAGAAATAAACTTGGGCATATAAGCTCAACCAATTTTTGACAAGGACATTGAAAGGACCCAATGGAGAAGGAGTTGTCTCTCCAATGACTGATACAAGGAAAACTGCATATATACCTACATAAATATGTAGAAAAATAAAATTGGACCCTTAACCTTCACTATAGAATAAATCAACTCAAAATGAATTAAAGACCTCAACATAAGGCCTGAAAGTATAAAACTCCTAGAAGGAAACAAAGGGTGAAAGCTCTTTAACATTAGCCTTGGCAATGACTTTTTGGAATATCACCCCAAAAGTTCAGGCAACAAAATCAAAAATAAAGTGGGGCTGGGCTCAGTGGCTCAGCCTGTAATTCCACACCTTTGGGAGGCTGAGGTGAGTGGATTGCCTGAGCCCGCGGGTTCGAGACCCGCCTGGGCAACTTGGCGAGACCTCATCTCTACAATAAATCAAAAAATCAGCCGGGCGTGGTAGCGCATGCCTGTAATGCCGGCTACTTGGAAGGCTGAGGCAGAAGGATCACCGGAGCCCAGCAGGTAGAGGCTGCGGTGGCCAGGAGCGGCCACGGCACTCTAGTCTGGGCGACTGAGTGAGACTCCAACTCAAAAAATAAAAATAAAAATGAGGTGGGACTATGTCAAACTGAAAAGCTTTTGCGTAGCAAAGGAAACAATCAACACAATGAAAAATCAGCTCACAAATTGGGAGAAAAAAATTACAAGCCGTATAGCTGATAAAGGGTTAATATCCAAAATATATAAAGAACTTACACAGCTCAATTACAAAAAAATACATAAATAAACCGCCCAATTTAAAAATGGACAAAAGACCAGAATAGACATTTTCTCCTGAAGACATACAAATGGCCCACAGACATATTAAAAGGTGCTCAGCACCACTAACCATTAGGGAAATGCACATCAAAACCACAATGAGATAGCACCTCTTACCCATCTGGATGGCTATCATCAAAAAGACAAGGGATAACAGGTGTTACAAAGGCATGGCAAAAAGTGAACCCTTGTACCTTGCTGGCGGGAATGTCAATTGGTCCAACCATTATGGAAAATAATGAGTATAAAGGCTCCTCAAAAAAGTAGAAATAGAACTACTATATAACAAAAAAATTCCTCTTCTATGTATATACCCTAAGGAAATAAAATCAGCACTTTGTAGGGATATCTGCACTCTCTTGTTCACTGCAGCCTTATTCACCATAGCCAAAATATATAAACAACACAACTGTCTTTCGACAGATGAATGGATAAAAAAAGCGTGATCTGTATATGTGTATGTATTATATACATATACATAATGGAATATTATTCAGTTCTAAAACAGAAGACTATCCTGCCACTTGTGACAACATGGATTAACCTGGAAAGCATTATGCTAAGTGAAAGAAATCAGACACAGAAAGAAAACTATTGCGTGATCTCATTTATATGTGAAATCTAAAAAAAAAATCAAATACTTAGAAACAGAGAAGAAAGGTGCTTATCAGGGTTGAGGTGGGGTGGGAATAAGGAGATTTAGGTGAAAGGGCACAAAGTTGTGGGAATACAGAATGAATAAGTCTAGAAAGCTAATGGAAAGCTTGAGTACAGTCAGTGATATGTACTGCATAACAAAAATTTGCTGAGTAGATTTTAGGTACTTTTAACACAAAAAGGGAAACTGTGATGAGCATGCTAATTTTCTTAACTGTAGTAATCATATACACACATACATAATGTATACACATCATTGTACACTTTAAATATATACAATACAAATAAAGTTTGATAACTGACTAATAGGTCAATACAAAGAGACGTGACATTATTTTAAATCTAATATTTGATTTTTGCCTGCTTTATTGACGTATTTTTAATCCTCAGTACTGCCGTATGTATTAGTTAATTAAAGCAAATCATTCTGCTAGTGAAAGGTTAAAAAATACTCTGCAAATATTGCAAAACCTATTTTGCAAATGCAAAAGCAAAATGAACAGTTATAAGACTTTACGTGTATTTATCTATCAGCACTCCTAAAACAGAAGACCATCTAATTTTACCTGACAGATATTTTAAGTTAAAACTGAACATAATGGAAAATTCATTACTGCAGAATTTTTATTCATTACTATTTTTGTCTTAATGTGGACATTAAAATTATATTAAAAGGCTATTTGTATTTACTATTTAAAAAATACTTTGAATTAGTGGGGCTTCCCTGACCTGTTCATTGTTAAAGTAACTTTAGCTCTTCCAGTAATATTTAATATTCATAATCTGGATTGAAGCAAAGGTCCACTCACATAGAATTAATCTCATCTCTGGGACAGCTTACCCATGAATCGGATAACATTAATAAACATGTAAAGTCATTCCTGAAGGTACTTTTTTTACATATCTTTTACATTGGTCTCCAAAAAGATGTTTCTGTTTATAATGATGAATGTTTAATATTTACTTTTAGAACTTAAGATTTTAGAGAAAATTAACACATCAAAAGCTATTTTCACAACATGCAAAATTCCCTTTTAAGTATGATTTAATGAAATATCCAAAATATATGTGTTTTGACATGTTCTTTCTGGTTGCAAGCTGTAAAGGACTGGCAAATTGTATTTTGTATATTTTTTTGAGGAATTTTAAAATTTTCAGGTGACCAACAAAAGGATATACAAACGTCCCCCAAAAAAGTGCCTACAGAAAAAATTAAATTCTTTCCATTTTTATAATGTATATGACATATGCATATGATATATGTGGTATATCTATTATTCTTGGTGTAACAACAGCCATGCTAGGTTTTTTAAACATTTCACTAATTGAATGATTTTTTTTAATAAACTAATATATATGGCAAGACTGAGAATAAAATGTAACATAATAAAATACACAGAATGTTCTATTAAGATTCCTCAAAGAAAGAGAATTATTTCATTAAATCCTGATGCACAGCAGGCCTTCCCTGAGGTTTAGAAGTCTTCAAAATGGTATGTAATCTATCACGTTTACAAGCTGCTGGATGTTATCTAAAATAAAAATAGTGGGAGACAAGACAGTAATTGATCATGTCATCAAGCAATAGAACAAATTAGATATCTGTTGGTCCCTTCTTATGAGCTTCCCCCAGAGTTTGAAGTAAAGCAAACAAAATATCTCTAGTAATCAAACCAGCAGCATGATGAGAAAAATCACCACTCATGACAGCAAAATGCTAAATAAAAGATCCTCCTGATTCAGAGAAATCAGTCCCCTCTCTCAAAGCAAGACTTCACCAAAACCATTCCCGACCATGTTCTCAATCACCTTTTTAGGAAACGTCACAGAAATCAATTTCATCACTGCTCTTGGAAAGACATTTTCCATTAACAAAATACCTGTCCAAAATCATTGTTTCCTCACTTCCCTGAGTTATGTTCTGCATTTTCTAGTTTCTGTTTCTAAAGTTACCACCCACGTTTTAGTCTGGAAACTTGGTGACAGAAAAACAATAAGAGCAGAAGAATATGTTAGAGAGAAAGTGTAAAATAGAAACGTACCTTGAATCTTGAACATCTAACGAACTGAGAATGTGTTTATTTAGACACATTCAGTTGCTAAATAGATGCAATTATAGTACATACTAAAACAACATTTGTGAAATAAAAAAATTTTTATGAAATCTTCACAAGATCACCATCATATAGGTATTAGCATTATTCTTTCCACAAGAAAGTTATCTATGTAGCTCCAAACTGGGATAGGAATTTTAAATTACAATCTGTTTTATTAATTTACCCTATGGTCAAAATGGTACATAAGATCCAAATTAACTGATTTTACACATTTTAAGCTTTTGAAAAAGATACAGTAAGGCAGCATGATTATTTCGACTGGTTTTGCTCTTACTATTGAATTTTTCTTTCCATTTTCAATTTAGTAAGTACTTTTTCAAAATAATGTTGCGGACAATAAAGGTATTAATTACGAGGTAACTACAACATCAGAAACAAAGTGTTGTTTTCTGTTTCTACACATTTTTGGTAAAAAGTGCATAAAGATTAACAAGGTATTAAAATTCAACATTTGAGTTCTAATTCTGCCTCTTACTAAATAAACTAGGGATTTTTACCACCTTGGGCTTTCATTAGTAAAGCATAGTAATAATAATACTTCTCACAGAATCATTATGATGATAAAATGACATCACGCATGAAAAATGAAAACTATTAGTGGCAGTCATTAACAATGATTTGGTGAAATATGTGCCAGTCACTCAGCTGGGCTTTTTTCACACGATGTCTTTTTCCCTGTTCTTAAAAACTCTACAAAAATAAGTTATAACTTTCCTCTCTCCTATGTTACATCAGCTCCTTATGGTTTCTTCTGACATCACATTTATCACACTATAGCATCATTATTGGCTTAAATATCTGTTATTCTTCTGTGGCAAGCTCTTTCAGGTAAATCAATGTGCATTATTTACCTTATTCTTAAAATCTAGCCTACTGTTTAAAAGAGCACGTATCTGATGCTTCTAATTATTTGCTGACTTACTTAGACAATTAAGTCAGTCTTGAGTTGTTTACTGTAGTTTCTTTGAAGCAGAGTAAGGGCTTTCTTCTAGGTTTATTCCTCCAAAAGCAGCGGATCAAAAGAGAAGTGTAATTACTATTTTAGCCAGTTTGAGACTATTGAAATCTGCTCCCCATTTCTCATCTATCGGTTAAAAAATTTGCTGCCTTAAACCAATAAATTTGCTTGGAAGATCCAAATTACCAAGTAACTTGCTAAGGTTAGAGTATGTCACCGCCAAAGTAAAAGTGCACTTCTCAGACTATCTGACAAGTCAAAAATAGCAGCGATAAAAAACATTACTGAGAGAAATTAGAGGAGACCTATAAAATAGATACAGTATGTTCAGAGATTAGAAAACTTTTTTTTTGATTTTTAATTTTGAAGATGTGAGGCACAAATGTTTGTTATGCAGGTACCACTACTAATGAGGTGTGTTCCCCCACCGGCAGTTTCCCACTACTGCCAATCCCCATTCTTTTTTTTTTTTTTTTTTTGAGTTGGAGTCTCACTCTGTCGCCCAGACTAGAGTGCAGTGGCCGCTCCCGGCCACCGCAGCCTCGACCTGCTGGGCTCCGGCGATTCTTCCGCCTCAGCCTTCCAAGTAGCCGGAATTACAGGCATGCGCTACCATGCCCGGCTGATTTTTTGATTTATTGTAGAGATGAGGTCTCACTGCCCAGGCGGGTCTCGAACCCGCGGGTTCAGGCAATCCACTCACCTCAACCTCCCAAAGGCGAGGGATTACAGGCTGAGCCACTGAGCCCGGCCAATCCCCATTCTTATAGTCTTATGATAACTGTTCAAGGTCCTCTTATGAGTGAGAACATGTGGTACTCAGTTCTTTATTTCTGTAATAGATCACTCAGTATTACAGACTCTAAGTTCATTCGAGTTGCTGCGAAGTTCATAATTTCATCCTTCTTTATGGCTGCATAATATTCTATCATGTATGTGTACCACATTTTTTTTTAATCCAGTCCTCTTTCAATGGACAGCACAGTTGATGCCATGTTTTTGCTTTTGTAAGTAATGCTGCAATAAACATGCATGTGCAGATATCTTTTTTTCTAGAGAGATTTGAGTCCCTCCAGGTATATTCCCAGTAGGGGGTTTGCAGGGTCATATGGGAGGTCGATCTTTAGCTCTTTTAGGAATCACCACACTGTTTTCCACAAAGGTTGTACTAGTTTACACTCCCACCAGCAGTGCAGAAGTGTCTTTTCCCTGCATTCTCTCCAGCATCTGTTGTTTTTTGAGTTATTGATGATGGTCATCCTGACTGGAGTATGTGGTATCTCAGTGTGGTTTTAATTTAAGACTGTTAAGATTAAAATTTTTGTTAAGACTGTAAACTAATAATTAAGGTTTGTTAACATTGTTACGATGCCCATTCTTCCCATCTCAATACAATCACTTTCAATTTCAGCAGGATTTTTTTTTTGAGAAATTGACAAGCTGATTCTTAAATGTACATAAAAATATAAAAGATCTAAAATTGTCAACAAATCTTTTTTAAAAACTTGAAGGACTAATACTGCCTGATTTCGAACTTATTTTAAAGCTGCGATAATGCAAAAGTGTGATATTGATATAAGGATAGATCAATGAAAAAATAATAACAAGGGTACCTGCTCTCAATCCAGGCAAAGTGGGTACCAAAGGGAGGACCAAACTTTACCTGCATAATGACTATTTGTATACCTAGTTGCACCTCACATCTTTAAAATAAAATAAATTTTTAAAAATAGAGTCTAGGGATAAATCCACACATATGTATTCAACTGATTTTCCACCAAGAGGCCAACACAATTCAATGGGATAAGAAATGTGTTTTTAACAAGTAGAATTTAAACATCTGGATATTCATATGGAAGTAAACAAACCTTGGCCCTTAGGTACACCATACCAAAAAATTAATGTAGTAAAGTTCATAAACCTAATGTAAAATCCAGAACCAAAAGCTCTTAGAATAAACATAAAGAATATTGTTTTTTCCTTTGATTTGGCAAAGATTTCTTGGATAGGATACAAAAAAGAAAAACTTAAATTGAGTTTCATCAAAATTTCCAAAGACACCATCAAAAAAATTAATGGGCAGGTCACAAATTGAGAAAAAAAATTTTTCAGTACTTGTATCTGACAGAGGATTCATATATAGATTATATGAAGAGCTCTTACAAGTCACATTAAAAAGACAAACAATCCAAATAGAAAATGGGCAAAAGACTTGAACAGACACTTCACAAAAGAAAATCAACAAGCATGCGAAAGAGAAGATGCTTAACATTTCACACTCACTAGAATAGCTAAAATTTTAAAAATTGACACACTAATTTTGATGAGGATATACAAAAACTAACACTCTCATATATTGCTGGTAGAAGTAAAAAATCACACATCACTTTAGTGAACAAATACGATAGTTCTTTAAAATTTATACATCCACTCCAGGATCCTTCCATTCCACTTTTATTTTTTTAGCTAAGAGAAATGGAAACATACATCAACAAAAGGTTATACAAGAGCCTGTACTTGCATATTTGTAACCACTTTATTATAAAAGACTTAAAGCTGGAAATAGCCCAGATGTTCACCAGCAGGAAAATAGATCAATTAATTGTATGTTCAAACAATGGAATCCTACTTAGCAATACAAATAAACAAATTGTTGATACATGAATTAATCTCAGAAACATTTTGTCAAGCAAAAGAAGCCAGACACAATAGTATACATATTTGATTCCACTTATGTGACTTTCAAGCATAGACATATCTGTGGTGATCGAAATCAGAAAGCAGGGCAAGCCCCTTGGATTCTCTTCCACTGTGGGAGCGCCTCTGTCCTCTTAATAAATCCTGCTTTAAAAAAAATCAGAAAGCAATTTCTTCTTGGAGAGATGAGAGCTAACTGGAAAAGGCACAAGAGAACCTGTCTGGGGAAAGGAAATATCCTGTATCTCATTCCGGGTGGTAGTTACACACATAAATATTAGATTGGTGCAAAAGTAATTGCGGTTTCAGATCTATAACTCTTTCAGCCTATAACTAGCCTCAAACACATTTTTATTAATCAAAATATGAACCACTACAATCAACGCATGTTTGCCAATGAGAAATAAGTTTGGTTATTCTTGTAGTCCAAAATCCATGCTTTGGGATTCAAAAAACTCTTGGAAAGCATTTTCGTCATCCTGCTGGTTGTGGAAGCGTTTTCCCTGCAAAAAGTTTTCGAGATGCTTGAAGAAGTAGAAGTCGGTTGGTGAGAGGTCTGGTGAATATGGTGGAGGAGGCAAAACTTTTTAGCCCAATTCATTCAGTTTTTGAAGCATTGGTTGTAGGATGTGCAGTCGGGGGTTGTCAAGGAGAAGAATTGGGCCTTTTCTGCTGACCAATGCCAGCAGCAGGCATTGCCATTTTTGGTGCATCTCACTGAGCTTTTTCACCTTTCCAATTTGTTTCAATTGCTGAACGACTATGGAATAGTCGGTGAATTTCTTCTGCAACTTCTAGTGTGGTTGTAAGAGGATCGACTTCAATGATTGCCCTCAACAGGTCGTTATCAACTTCCGATGACTGGCCATTATACTCCTCATCTTCAAGGCTCTCGCCTCCTTTGCAAAAGTTCCTGAACCACCACTGTGCTGTACATTTTTTAGCAGTTCCTGGACCAAATTCGTTGTTGATGCATGGGTCTCCACTGCTTTACAACCCATTTTGAACTCGAATAAGAAAATTGCTTGAATTTGCTTTTTGTCTAACATCATTTCCATAGTCTAAAATAAATATAAAATAAACAGCAAGTGATAAGTCATTAGCAAAAAAACATAAAGCAAGACGTGCATTAAATTGATACATAACATGACCACACTTATTTAAGAATGTATTCCGATATCAAATGGCAAATATTAACAATGCAAAAACCAAAACTACTTTTGCACAAACCTATTACAATGTCAAAATGTAACCAAACTGAACACCTAAGATCTGTGCATATATTATTATATGTAAGTTATATTTAAATTTGAAAACTACGTGCACTTTTCCAGAGTAAAGGAGACCAAAGAGGCGTGGCAACTGAAGGCAACACATGGTCTGGAATTTTTTTGGGTCACAAAACACAATAGTATTGCAACAATCTGTGAGATTTGGATCAGGTCTGTGGATTAGATGGGAGTATAATATCAATATTCATTTTCTAATTTTGATAATTGTTCTGTGATTATGTGACAGAATATCCTTATTTAAAGAAAATGTTTACTAAAGTATTCAGAGGCCAGTGGGTCTATTTTGGCTAGTAAAAATGTTATATAGGAAATTTTTGAACTATGCTTGCAATATTTCTCTTTGAAATTATGTCAAAATAAAAAACTAAAAGAAAAAAATGCATCCAAAATTTCTTTTCAAAAACATTGTTTTTCTCACATTTTCACATATCTGTTCATGTTTTATATTGAGTTTCTGTAGATATATTCTGTCCTTCCAGAAATATTCCAAGATATTCATAATTGTTTATAATTCATAGTCAAATATCTGATATTTAGTGTTCTGTAGGTCTAATATAGTCTTTGTCTGACCGGTGACTTTTAGAGACTGGATCAACTTTGAGATCTTGACGTCTTTTATAATGTGAATTTTGTCTCACTTTTCCTCAGATATGGTGCAGGTCATTGGCCAAGGCGTATCATGACACAATCCGTCTTTATCACGGTTGTGATCTCCTGCTACAAAGCAAATTTTCCTGGACCCAAGGATCTTCAGCAAGTACATGCATGTTAAAATAGTAATGGTTCTGCTCTATACTGGAAAGTCAACAGTTCTGAAGGCCCCATAGAACTGACGAAGCACAAAACAAAGCTAGAGGGAGGAATAAAGAAAAGAGGAAAAAAGGTATGAGTAAAGGGCCCGTCTCTGAATTCCAGGAAAATAATGGTAAAATGATTTCTTTTTTTTTTTTCAGTTGGAGTCTCACTCTGTCGCCCAGACTGGAGTGCAGTGGCCGCTTCCGGCCACCGCAGCCTCGATCTGCTGGGCTCCAGCGATCCTTCCACCTCGGCCTTCCGAGTAGCCGGAATTACAGGCGCGTGCTACCACGCCCGGCTGATTTTTTTATTTATTGTAGAGATGAGGTCTCGCTGCCCAGGCGGGTCTCGAACCCGCAGGCTCAGGCAATCCACTCACCTCAGCCTCCCAAAGGCGCGGGATTACAGGCTGAGCCACCGAGCCCGGCTAAAATGATTTTTTTTAAAAAGTGAAGGTCCTAAAGGGGCAAGCCCTAAGGACAAGACTCGCCTGATGGGAGACCAGATGCCCTAAGAGACAGCACACCACACACCAGCTGTGTGCCCTGTGAGCATCACTTAGCTATCGGCATCTCCATGTTCTTACCTGTAAAATGACAGGTGTCAATTACATCAGAGTTTTCTCCATATTTGAGGGGCACAATCTTTCTTTCAAGCTGAAGAAATTTCCCTAGCATACACATGATAATAGTTGTACTTTTAAATATTCCTTGACCAGGAAAATAAATAGCAAAATGTTAATTTTAAAGCAACCATTTAAATTTGGGGAAAAATCTTTTCAGACTGCGAGGCATATTATGTATTCAGCCTACAGACAATGCTTAAAATGGATGAGGATTTCTTTACAATAATGCACAACCTGCTCCGGTAATCAGCTAGCAGCCCCCATGTTACTAAACACAAGACTTGATCACTCCATACTTGTCCAGATCTTAGGCAAATAACTGTCATCTAAAGCAAAATGAGACCATAACAAGATAATATTAGAGTTCGATAATTATTTTCAATAAGTATTTTTAGAGTGCACATTCCTTTTGTGGTGGTATACTATGCTCATAGAATAAATTAATTAGAAGTCTTCAAGGTTAAGGGGTGAAATTTATTTTCTCACACAACAAGAAAAACTGATAGATGTATTTAAAATTAAAAGGAGGAAACATTTTCAATACATGGATCAATTAACACACATCTACCAAATTTTAAAACACTGAACTTGACCCTGTGTTTTTTTTTGACTCAGTAAGAAAGTTACTGAAAAGTAAGAATATAAAACTGCTATTTTGGGAGTTTCTACAATATTAAGAAAAATATGTCTCACTATGAAAGCAATCTAATATTTGGCATAGTTAATGATTTTCTGTAACCAATGTGACTGATTATAGCAGATGAGCAGAGATAGTATGCTGGACAAGTACTCAGAAGTCCTAACATCTCTTAATTACTAGCTGTGTGATACTTTAGCCAAGGGACTTTGTGCAAACATTTAATTTGACTGGGCCCCCGTCCAGAAACAGAAAAAAATTATTCTTTGCCCTCCTTCACTCAGAATTATTGTGAAGATTGACTCTTCTTTCATTCATAAATCACCCTTTGTTCAGTAAACACATACTGAGCCCTGGAGGGCAGATGCCGTGGAGAGTACAAAGATAAAACAAGAATATTTTCCTCCAGAAGGAAAGATGTTTAAAAATGTATGTAAATAGCCAAAGTAGAAATGCAATAGCTAAGCAGTAAGATGACAAGATAAAGCACCGCAGACATCCATAGGATGGAAAAGGAATGCCCTTAAGTGGGTACCATGCAGGGCTTCAATACAATGGTTAAACCAAGTGAAAATAGATGGGACTCAATCGACAGAAATGGGAAGAGGGAATTTTAGGTTAAAGGAAGTGTTTGAGCAGAATTATAGGGATGATTTTTTTTAATGAGTTTGAGAAATGGTGGCTAAACCAATTTACCCAGAAGTGTAAGGAAAACAGATGAATAAAAAAATGTCTGGGAACCGTATTATACTGAGTAGCCAAGCCAAACTAGACAGCACATGCGCCAAGGAAGAGCTTAGAAATTCAATCCTAAAAACACCATGTGAGCTGACTCAGCCATGCACATTCCGAATTCAGCATGCAGAATGTTCTGAACTAGAAAGCAAGGGCAATTGATAAGACATTAAAGCACCTGCCTGTTGTGTAACTATCTGAGGACAGAGGCTACCCAGCAGAATAACAAGAACACAATTCCTGGAGTGGTGTCTTGCTTGGCAGGTGACTGAACAGCAAAGAAGTTCATGCAGCTGCTGAGAGGTTAGTGAAAGGAAAGAACAGTCAGAGCCCAGGTCAGACAGGGTCTCGTAGACCATGACAAAGACTAGCTTCTACTCAAACTGTGGTAGGTGCTCACTGAAGGTTCAAGTCCAGGGAATAACGTTTGAGATTTCCACTTTTACAAACTTACTTTGATAGCTGTGCGGGGGAAAGAATGACAGTGAGGACTGACCAAAGCAAAGCAGAGAGACATGAGTCGATGACATTCTTCAGCTTCAGACGTTGAAAGATCATTTACCACCATAAAAAACTAAGCATTCCTTGAGAGGTCAGTTTAGAACTAACCTCGTGCTATTTTAGAACATTAAACACTGAAACCCTGGTTTAAATCAAGACTCCAACACCAAGGGTACAAAACAATAAAAGGGAGATATAAATCACTGTGCAGTGTTAACAACAATCAAAGGAAATCATGGCCCCTCTTACTGGCAGCATGGGTGATCTGTCCTTCAGTTGTTATTCATAAAAGGACTGGTGTGATCAGGACGTCACGCAAATGTGGAACACTACAGATCAAGAGGGGCTGCAATTCCTGGCCAAGTACCTACTCCAAGACTGTGGTACCTCAGTGGTCACTCAGTGTCTGTCCCAAGAAGACCAGTGATTTTAGGTGCTCCAGAGGAAAACCGGGAAGGAAGCTTCCCAAATAGGCTTTGTATCTCTTATCATCAATACCAGTTTAGGATTGTATGAGGGCCGACAATTCAGTCCAGAAACTCATCCTAGAAAAAATGCTATATACCTCATTGCCAACTATGACAACAGTCACCTTTGAAGTGTTCCCCTTGGGAAGCGATGCACCGATGCCAGTGTCTAGTCTACCCATCAAATCAATTTTGGTACTCTTTTTCTGGAATGGCCATTGTGTTAGCCTTGATGTCCTGAAGGTCATCAAATGACTTCCTTTCAATATTTTCTTTATCTTTGGGTAAAGAAAAAAGTCATTGGAGGCCAGATCAGGTGAGTAGGGAGGGTGTTCCAATACAGTTATTTGTACAGCACTGCCAATATAAACACACATGGCAAGTTCATGAACTTAATTGTCACTCCTTAAAAAATAATAATGACAGCTCTGATGGCCATTCCAGAAAAATAGTTCCAAAATTGCTGTGACAAGGGGCCTAGGTACTGGTGTTGGTGCATAGCTTCCCAAGGGAAGTACTTTGAAGGTGATGGTAGTGATATTCAGCAGTGAGTTATGTAGTCCTTTTCCTAGGATGGTGTGCGAACCTAATTGTCAGACCTCGTATATGTGTATGTGCCTGGGTTCATGACTGTGGCCATGCGTTGCACAACTGGGGTCTGCAAAGCTGACTTCGTGTGTCACTGTCTCCTCATTCATGTTTTTTGAGGCTCCTCAGACATTAATTCTGCTCTATGACAAACTTTCATTCAGACTATAAGAACAAGAATAACGTGAATATAATTGCAATATTTTATAAGTTGCACTGAAGTTATGCAATTATGAGAGAACCACAGTTGCATTGTGTTGTGTGTGTGTGTGTGTGTGTGTGTGTGTGTTTGTATATGTACCTTCATTGTATACAAGTGGTGTGTGAGATTCAGAGTCAGCTTGAAGTGTGCTCAAATCCTGGTTACGTGATTATTAATTTCTCTCTGACAAATTCATTACTTATAAAACAGGACAGCAATCCATAGCTATTAAGAGTCAAAATATAAAGTCGATTGTTTTAGTTCACACCAGAAGCATATTTTTCTGGGTGTTTTGAAATCTCTTTAGCTCTGAAGGAGAGGACCCTGTTTCTGCCAGAGACGGTATATCATATCAGTAACAGAAATGGAAACTGGCACCACAGCCCAATGAGCTCTCTTCTAACTGGTGTTTGACGTCTCTGGGTCCCTTATCTCTGGGTCTCCTTATCGGTGAAGTGAAAATACTAAGAATGCCTGCCACGTAGATTTGCCAGGAAGAAATCTATTTCACTACTCATTTGGGCTAGGAGCTCACCCGGCTCCCCAGTATTTTCCAACTACTAATCACATCGGCAATGACCCTAATTCTAAATGGGGTCAAATTTTGAGGTTAAGATCGCAACATATGACTTTTGAGGAGATAAATTCAACTCATAACTGCATATATAAAGTCCCTGAGTCACAATTAGGCCTTATTAACGTTAGATATATCTTTAGTATCTATCTAGAGTCAATAATTAGGCTTCTGCAAAAAACGGGTTCTAAAGAACATTATTGTGGTTAGAACCAGTGGCCTCCTCATTCATGCTTTTTGAGACTCCTCAGACATTAATTCTTCTTTATGACAAACTTTCATTCAGACTATAAGAGCAAGAATAACATGAATATAATTGCAACATTTTATAAATTGCACTGAAGTTATGCAATTATGAGAGAATCACAGTTGCATTGTGGTGTGTGTGTGTTGTGTGTGTGTGTGTGTGTGTGTGTGTGTGTGTGTTAGTATATGTACCTTTGTATACGAGTGGACAGGCCCATAATGTGTGAGATTCAGAGTCAGACTGAAGTGTGTGCAAATCCTGGTTACATGTTCATTATTCATTAATAATTTCTCTCTGACAAATTCATTATTTATAAAACAGGACAACAATCCATATCTCACAGTGTTGTTGTAATTATCATATAAAATAATAGGTCTAAAATCATCGGCAAGATCCTGGTGAAAAGTAGGCCACTCCTTAAATGAAAAATATACTAAGGTAATTATTAAAATTATTTCAGGGCAATCAAATCATTTGCACAGTTAACATGAAACTGAATTGCATGTTTGGCAAAAGAAAAAAATAGGAGAAAGAAAAAAGCACGTAGATAATGATGGAGGTTATGTTTTACATAATATTCTTATTGTAGGCTGTCTGTGCTGCTATAGCAAAATGCCTGAGACTGGTTAGTTTATAAATAATAGAAATTCATTAACTCACAGTTCTGGAGGCTGAGAAATTCAAGATCAAAGCACCAGTAGTTTCAGTGTCTGGGGAAGGCTTGATCCTCTTGGATGGCCCTGTCTAGGTCTCCTCAGGAGGTGGAAGGGTCAGAGGAGCACAGAGGACCTAAGCTAGTTCCCCCCAGTCCTCTTATAATGCATTAATTAATCACTTCCTAAAAGAGTTTCAGTTGGGCGCAATGACGCACACTTTGGGAGGCGAGAGGATTGCCTGAGCCTAAGGGTTCGAGGCCAGCCTGGACAATGTGATGAGACCTCATCTCTACAGTAAATCAAAAAAAATTAGCCGGGCGCACACCTGCAGTTCCAAGCTACTTGGAAGACTGCGGCAGAAGGATCGCCTGAGCCCAGCAGGTCAAGGCTACAGTGGCCATGAGCACGCCACTGCACTCCAGCCTGGGCAACAGAGTGAGACTCTGACTAAAAAATAATACTAACAAAATAAAGACAAATAAATAAATAAGAGTGTTTCACCTCTTAACACCACCACAAGTTTCAACACACATCTGGGAGTGGGCACACATTCAGACCACAACATCTTATTATTATATACCTTGCACATTTCTATAGGCATTTGTGTTACCCTGTGTCATTCTCCACACTAGATCTTAAATACTGAACTTCATAGGTGATATATAACAGTTTCTCAAGAATAGCTGTCATTTTGGAAACAAACTGGCCCTTGAGAAGCCTCTTCTTGGTGTTCATGGGGACGAATGTCATCACATATCAGCTCTGTGTCACTGTGTGCCAGATCTCTTTCCCGCTCCAATTTAGAAGATCACACACCTCAAGAAATGGTAACGAACCCAGCCTTGATATACATGGTCCTCATTCTTGCCCTTCATTGAAGTCTTAAGTGTCATAAATCTTGGCAGAAATCCTTGGATTAACATGACTGCCAGCCTTTCTGCTCATCAATACTTTCGTGTTTATCCTAAGTGCAGGAACATCCCTGGCCTAATCTATTAAACAAATATTATTCTTTAGTTCTCACTCATTTTGTCAGTGCACAACACTTCAGACTTGTAAACAAAAAGCACATTTCAAATGGATGCTTCTCTGATTCTACCCACTGGTGTCTTCATTTCTGCTTAGAGATCTCCATATTGATTTCTAAGGTATCCAGTACACCTAGCGAGTTCTGTCATGTGCTGTGATGATTAATTGATATTGAAGAGAGACACACCAACAAGATTGGGTTCATTTTATTAGTGACTAATGTACTTGATTACTGTTTAAAGGGCAGGCCTTCTGGAACTCTCGTATTATTAAAAATTCTTTCAAACATTGTTAGCAAGGACAATACTTCTAAAATATAAACCACTTTGATTCCAGGAATACACCACTGATGCACTTAAGCGATGAGTGGCCCATAATTTAAAATCTTTAGCAAAAGCCGGGCTCGGTGGCTCAGCTGTAATCCCGCGCCTTTGGGAGGCTGAGGTGAGTGGATTGCCTGAGCCCGCGGGTTCGAGACCCGCCTAGGCAGCGAGACCTCATCTCTACAATAAATCAAAATGAGCTGGGCGTGGTAGCGCGTGCCTGTAGTTCCAGCTACTTGGAAGGCTGAGGCGGAAGGATCGCCGGAACCCAGCAGGTCGAGGCTGTGGTGGCCAGGAGCGGCCACTGCACTCCAGTCTGGGAGACAGAGTGAGACTCTAACGCAAAAAAAAAAAAAAAAAAAAAAAAAAGAAATCCTTAGCAAAAGACCTTCTATCGCAGGTTCGCAGGTTGTATTTTGCCAATTCTTGGACACAGGAAAAAAAATTCTCAATTTGCCAAAAGCATGCAACAAAATCAATGGATTTACAAAGTAATGATAAAAGCTGTAAGAACAAAGCAGTTCTTCTTGGAATATTGCTTGCAGAATAAATAAACTACAGAATAGAAGAAATAGCATATTTAGCAACATAGTTTACTTTTTAAAAATCTCAGCGATATGCATTGTCTAGAAATTGAACCCAGATCAAAGGAAGGCATTTTAGGAATAATGGAGGATGGCGAAAAGAAGGGAAAACACAGAGAAAGAACAGGGAAGCATTTCTGTTTTCTAAACTAGAAAGGAGCAGAGAGGGAAGCTGAGAGGGTGGTTATCTAGAAACTGGAATGAGCCGACCAAACTCACTAGGGCAGAGCTCGAGGTCAGGCTGCAAATTGTGGTCAGTCTCACTGCAATTCAGCCTCATGCCAGGAATCTTTCAAACCTGGAATTTTTATCATTCTTTGTTTTGTTTTGGTGTGAGTTGGCATGTCACTCTGTTGCCCAAGCTGGAGTGCAGTGGCACAATCACGGCTCACCACAGTGTTCAACTCGTAAGCTCAGGCGATCTTTCTCCCTCAGCCTCCCAAGTAGATGGGACTACAGGTGCGTACCACCATGCCCAGGCAAGCATTTTTTTTTTTCATTTTTAATTTGCAGAGATGAAGTCTCGCTATGTTACCCAGGATGGTCTCGAACTACTGGGCTCAAGCAATTCTCCCGCCTTGGCCCCCCAAAGTACTGGGACGACAGGCATGAACTACCACGCCCCGTCTCCATCCTTCATTTTCATTTCACTTGCTATTCCATTAACGCCCTTATTTCACTGACTTTTCCAGCATGTTTGACCAGTGTCAGGGGTTTTTTTTCCCCCTAAAACTACGAATATCTCTTTAAAAGTTGATTGCATTTTAATGGTATGTTTGATTTCTGCAAAATCATTTCTTTGGTAAATGAGTTTGTCAGTATCATTTTTTTTCTAGGAAAAAAAAGTCTATTCATTTATTGGATACTACTTAATCTTCTTTTAAGTCACTGTAAATATCTTTGTCTAGATACCTAGTGCCCTGATCACTCTTCAGGCACTAGCTTTGTTTTATTCTTTGTTTTTTTTTTAATTTTTATTTTATAGATATTAAAACTATAGGTGCAACATAATGCCAAGTCACATTTCCTGCAGAATCTTACAATTTTGATTCAGAATATTTCATTCTATGGGGCCTATCTTATGTTATAACAAAGGCATTTGGCCCTTGCAAGCTCTCCCTTGCAAATTCACAAGATCAGTACCAACGTGCAAGATTACTACTATCACTTCCCTGAGCTCTACTGATCAGACATGAATCTAGCTTATTATTTTTTAAATACATTTTATCTTAAAGATGTGGGGTATAATTCAGAATTAGGTATACAAGTGGACATCATCCAGGTAAAGTTTGGGCCTTCCTTTGGTCCCTACTTTGCCAGATTTGAGATCAGTTGCCCTTACTGATGTTGTGTTCTTCCTTCCCCCCAACACCCTGCCACCCAACCCTGGCAGTATTTTGCTACTGCCAATCCCTTTCTTATAATATTATGGTAAATATTCAGGGTTCACTTATGAGTGAGAACATGTGAGACTCTGGTCTTTGTTTCTGTAACAGATCACAGAGTATTATTGACTCTAAATCCATCCAAGTTGCTGCGAAGTCCATATGTTTGTCCTTCTTTATGGCTGTGTAATATTTTATTGTGTATATGTACCACAATTTTTTTATCCAGTTCAGTTTTGATGGGCAGCATGGCTGGTTCCTTGTTTTTGCTTTTGTGAATAGCACTGCCATAAACATGTGTGTGCAGGTATCTTTTTTTGTAGAATGCTTTGTGTTCCTCCGGGAATATTCCCAGTAGGGGGATTGCTGGATCATATGGAAGGCCAATTTCTAGTTCTTTGAGAAATCACCACACTGTTTTCCATAGGGGTTGAACTAGTTTGCATTCAACCAGCCGCGTAAAAAACGTTATTTTCTCCGCATCCTCACCAGCATCTGTTGTTGTTTGTTTTATTAATGATGGTCATTCTTACTGGGATTAGGAGGTATCTCAATGTGGTATTGAATGAATCTAGTTTAAATTGTTGCTTAAAATTTTGGTGAAGATTGTGTTTTAAATTTTCTGTGGTAAGATAATAAGCTTTCTATTCTTTCAAAATTCCCGTGTGACACTCGTTTTTCCTAAACAATGGCAATGCGAGATAAACTGTTAAGTGGTTGGTGAATGCACCAGACCTGCAAAGAGACATGCCATTGTTGGTGAGTCACAAGGAAACTTACTCTAATAACTAACTGAGATTGTCTATTGGTAAGGTCCAAGTGTCACTAGAAAAATGAACCACTTTGAATCGAAGGTTTTTGGTCCCGTGGGTTCACTTATCAAGGTGATGATGCCGTTGCATTCCTTCCTTCCTTCCTTTTCACTTCAGCCTCATGGAGAAGAGTGAAAAGAAGTTGCAAAGAGGAGCAGCTGTTTCTGGAAAACAGGGCAGTATTTTGATCCCTCAAAAACCTCAAATTGTGTAACGGGTTGAAATCAGCCATTCTATTTCTCCAATTAACTGACAATAACAAGACATGATAGTTATGATATTACAACTGTGATTTTCTTTTGGCTGGACTAGATTATTTTCACACGTCTGATAGTCTGTAATACTTAATCTTTGATATTTCCCAGGATGCATATCCTAAAAGGATGTAAAAAGAAATCAAAGAAGAAAGAAATTAACTAGTTAGCCTTCGAGAAACATATTATGTATCCCTATTACTTTTCCATTTTCTTTGCTCTGTTTTCCATTAATTGCAAAAGGCACATTTAATACCCCATGACTTTCCACCAAGTTGCCCTTGGTTATAACTAATCCTGGGAACCTGATTTCCTGATTTCATGGCTTGTGTTACTTATTTTCACTATCGACTGATGCTTGGAAGTACTTAATTTGCTGTAGGAAAAGCAATTGGAAGAATTAGAGATGGCTCAGAAAAGACCATTGAGAGTGCATATTTGGTATTAGATAAACGTTTTCTGCAGGCCAGAGAACTTTCTTAAATCTCTATCAGAGAATGGGACAATTTTCCTTCCTGGCTAGTTTTCATTTAACACCTTCTCACTTAGTTAATATCTCAGACATTCAAAGATGAAACCAATCAAGCACTTCTTTGGAATGGGAGAGCAGGACATGTATTTCTCTTAAGAAATAAGCAAGTAAACACTGTAAAATAAAGCATCAATGTAAGCATTACTTCATCTAGTCCCTTAGTGACTTTGATTCTTCCTGGTTTTCCTCCTTTTTGATCAATATGACTGTTCAGAAGTCAGAAAGCTATTTTGAGCTATTCTCTCTAAGACCAAGAATGCGTGGCAGTATTGACAACTCTTGAAATTGTTATTATTTCATAGCTTTCTGCTCTAGATCTTTCCTATTTCATTAGCATCTAAGGTAGTGGTACTCAGAAAAAGGTTACAAGTTATACCTAAGAATAGCAAGAAGCCATGTTCTGCTTCTTAATAAGGACTGTGTTTTCCCAAATGCTGTTAAGGAATTCCTGTAAGCATGCCAAGCCAAAAAAAAAAATGTTTACCCTGGCTAATATATTTTCAAGTCATTAAACAGAGCTCAACAGGTTTTTATCCTATCGTAGATTTTGACATGCCCTTAAAAAGATAAAACATGAGTTTCTCAAATGTTTTTGACCAAGAAAAACTTTGTTTAAACAGCGTTGATTAACAGTTATTCCTTCATATATTGCAGTTTCAAGGAAGGTAAAATATGTGTTAGGTTCAAGATCTCACTGGGGCCTTCAAAAATGTTAGGTCGGGTCCAATAGGGATGCTGATTTGCAATCTGGTGCTGCGTGAAAGATGCAAAGAGTTGCACAGGAGTTAGACTGGAAAAGTATAGTTTATTTAGAAACAAAATGAGAGCGAGAGAGAGTGAGAGAGAGAGAAGAGATTCCCCTCCCGAAGGTAGGGGAGGGGGCCAAAGCTTAGGAAAACACTACCAGACCTGGACAATGCTTTATGAAACGACGACCTGGCCGCCATGTTTTCCAGCGTGTGTTATGTCAGACTAACTAAAGTTGTTTTTATGAGAGAAAGTTAAACAACCTTGCTGCACCTGACTAGCTCCCCCTCCTTCAGAACAGGTAATGCTTTAAATGCTAATTTCTCTCTGCGTGACATGGAGAGGTGTGGGAACCAGCCATGCCCACCTGATAAGTCACCTTACTAAGCCTAGTACTTCTGTAAGATGGACGAAATACTGGATACTCTGAGTGGGCACAATAAGGATGGGAACTGATTACTCCTGCCTAATTGTCCACATGTCGCAACTAAGAATACAATTTAGTAACTTATAAAGGGTTTTAACCAATTTCCCTATTCATAATTGGAAATAAGCAAGGACAGATCATTTCACACCCACATGGTTTGTTCACTCTAAAGTCTACAATCCTTACAGACAGAACCCATCACCATGGCCACAATCATGTGACTAGCCCACCCATCTGCCTGCCATCCATCACCTGACATCGGTACCTGTGCTTACCTGCCCTCTATGACGACCTGAAGCAGACCACCACCCAATCACTTATCAAAGGGATAGTTTAAAAAGATTAGAGTCCAGTGGCCAATCGCCATTGCTTTGTTAAACTCTGTTGTGTCCACATGGTTCTTTGAGCTAAAATCGCCCATTTCTTAGCTTTGGCCCCTTCCCTACCTTGGGGAGGTGACTCTCTCTCTCTCTCTCATTTACTTTCTAATAAACTATATAGTTTGATCTAACTTCTATACAATTCTTTGCATCCTTCTCACAGCACTGGATAACACAACTCCACCCAGCAGTCTACAGGCCCTGCGGGGGATATATATTTAATAAAATATAAAATATTTAATATTTTATTTTAAATATGTGGGGTACAATTTAGGATTAGTTATACAAGTGCACATTGTACAGGTAAAGTTTGGTCCCCACTTTACCTGGCTTGAGGTCAGATACTCCTATTGGTGTTGTATCTCCACCCTCCACCCCCACTCCGGCAGTTTCCCACTACTGCAAATCTGGGATATATTTTTAGCCTAACAATATGAATGCAGGAATCCTGAAAGAACAAAATACCAAAATCAAAGCGAGAACACATATCATAGCCCTCCCAGTGTGTAAGAAGGTTTCTAAATATCTAGGACTGTGTGAATTCTGTAACTGCAACCCTAAATGCTGAACTAATCAATTCTGTGTGACTTTTCTCTAGATAATCTTCTTCATCTCTACCAGTAAAAGAAAATGATGCAGATCATTTTTAAAACTTGATTTGCAAACGTTTAGCGTCACAGTTCAGTAATTCACAGAGTAAAGTCACTTAACATTTCCATAACACAAAATAAATTCAGATCTCAATGGAGAGACTTGACTATTTTAGAAACTCTCTTCTTAGCTACCAACACTTTGCCAGTGCAATTCTCTCAACCGTTGTGTGTTTGTGTGTGTGTTGGTTTTTTGTTGTCATTGTTTTGTTTTCTGATTTGGTTTTTTTTTTCTAATATAATTTTCTACAACATTTACATTAATAGTTAAGTTATGATGTGATGAATGAATGTACAAAGCCTTTTAGAAGTCTATAAGACACTCTTTCTCTACTTTAGTTCCATTGTAGAATGCTGATAATACCTGTCTTGTGGGGGTTTTTTGAGGATTAAGGAATGTGCACCTCTCACAATGCAGTGATAGAACATACTTGAAAAACTGTATCTCTTACCTATCTCTCCTTTACACACACAGACTCCCTTTCCCAGCTACCCTTGCAATTGGTATGGAAGTACATCTACAGCAATAATGTCAAGTGACTTTATTGCTCAAAAATGTCTTGAAGTCAATTATGAACCAGTAATAGTTTTATTTTTTAAAATATACATGTATTCTGATTACTTATTAAACATGCTTAAAATGCAGTTTAAAGTGACTAGACATATGTCTGGAAAGATAAAAAATTTAATGAGTAGTGTCTGGGGTGTGTACATTAAATATCAAACACTTTAGTCACCTTTAAATAATAACATTAGACAAATGGAATTCTTTATAATGGCTCCAATGTCCAGTCCTATAAATTGAGCTCTTTCATTCTACCCACCATATTTTAAAACTTGTTCACAGCAGTAGCGTAGCCTGGATCCTGAGAGGCCAGTATCTTGTTCCTTTCTTTGTGCATTTAGCAAATAGCTTCTCCAAGCTATAGTTTTTGTCTATTTAAAACCACTTAATGACCCAATAGTATAATACCACTGTAAGGAGCAAACTAAATAACTTACAAGTTTGTGGATCCAAAAAAATCCAGGCAAGAGAATCCTGTTTTCACAGTTGATGAGGAAACCTGAAAATGGTCAAATCCTGTCAGTCTCAGAGTACAAGCATAGTTATCAATAAGCACCCCTAATGATAATGGATGAAGACTCAGAAATATCAGAGAAGGAAGCACGGTCTGCAGACTGATCAGACTTTCCAGAAAGGATCTACTATAAACACGACAATGAAGACCTTGGTTTATCACGTGAAGTAGCTTAGACCTAATTCTGTACGCAATGAAGAATAAAAATAATTTGAAAGCATGTAAGTAAAACAGTTATAATTATTTTTTAGGAAAAAAATTCCAAACTCAGTGTGAAGTGTCACAGTAGAAACCCTCAGGATAACAAAGAGGTAGGAAAACGAAAACCCAGCCAGGCAGCTATATATCAAATAAAACATGATGACACTTCACCTGCAGTGGCTGACACAAGGAAGAACAAAATTAAGAAGCTTACATACTAGAACTCAGCAACCATCTACCTCTTCACCATCATAAAAAATAATGACTTGTGTCTATAAATAAAAAGGTGTCAGGCAAGTAGAGTTCTAACCACAGGCTCTTTCTCAGATGGTGTCAATACTTTAAGGTTTGGTAATGACACTCTGCCTCACTTGCAAAATGTTCTCAGAATTACAGTTGAAATGTTGAATTTCAAGGGGTGGTCATCATCCTTGTAAAAATTACTGGTAATCTTTAGGAGAGTAAGTGATTTTCACAGGCAGTGTTGTAATATGAGGACAGATCATCTTCCATTCTTGAAATCTGCAGGGATTTTTCTTTTGAGGCAACAGGTAATAAAATCTTTCCCCTCTGTGTCCCCAAAACAGGGATCTGGAAAGTTCCTAAACACACACACAGGTGGATGATAGCAGTGCCAGTGCATAGGCCAAGTGGTAGGTGCTGCTTCATGAGGTCAGAATGAACTGCTGTCTTAGTTCTGAATTGAATCCCATTAGGTTCTTCTGGCAAAGTCAAGCTGGTTCAAAATGTGTTTATAATTTTGATAGACATAAGCATAAGCCATATATCAGCTTAAATCAGTAGAGGACTAACAACCTATCTTGACAGGAATAGAGGCTAAGGTAATAACATGTTTAGGGTACACAGGGGTCAAAATTCAGTTGATTCTATATGTGGGTTCTACATTACAGCACAAAAGAACAGCCACCACACAGACCAAGTTCATTCTCACCTCAGGGCCTTGGCACTGGAGATTGTTCTTGCAAAACTCTTCCTGATTAATAAAGGGCTGGAAGGTGTGTGCCACAAGACAGGAAAAGAGAAAAATCCTCAGGAACCATGGCTAGATCTTCTGCAGAATTCCACCTCATGGGAAATACCATTGTTTCTTAAGCCATCACTAAAAGCTAAAGCACAATTTTAATATCATCCTGACCACAATTTGGAAAGCAAGTAGCTATGTAGTACTTCTAATTTTAGCTTCTTTAATTCGTAGGACATTTTTTAGCTTTCTGTTTTATAATTTCTTTTGGGTAGTTCTGTGAGGGAATCACTAATCTAATAAAACCAAAATCATAAAGTGATGACAAATGTCACAATGTTCAGAAAACCGTTTCCTGTTGCCTTTCCAACTCTTTTAATAGTTCGAGTTTTACAAATTAGCATATTTGGCACTAAGATTTTATAATGATGCATTTCAAGAAGTGCCTACATTAAAAATTTTATCTGTTTAATTTTATATGCTTAATATTCTTTGTAAATCTCACAGTATTCAATGATATATTCTTCTTAGGAAGAAGAAACATTTTCCTGAGTGAAACTATGTTTTAAAACAGCACAACCTGGGTTTTTGCTTCTGTAGTTTTTTGGGTTTTTTTCTTTCTTTCTCATCTCAGAAATATCATTTATTTGGAATTGTAAAAAAGACCCTGTATTTTTAATGCCTTTAGAATGGGACTTTGGATTCAAAATTTTTATTTAGTTTTGATTAATTTATTCTCAACTTCCATTCTAATTGTTTTTAAATAAAATCCATCATATAATTTACTTGTCCCATAAGAACAGGATCAGTGTTATATTTTATTTGGAAAATAAGCACCCAATACCATCTGGAAACCCAACAGCTGACTAAAGATTTGTTTTACTAGAAGGAAATTATTTTAAGACCAGCAGGACTCATACAAGAGTGGCAAATACAAGGATCAAAGAAGATTATAAACATTGAAAATGTAGGGAGGAAATGTAAAATGAACCCAAATAACCTTGAACTTTTTCTTTAAAAAAAAAAAAAACTTTGGTTAGAATAATAAAATATAAACAATATTCCCAGAGACTAGTATGGGAATGTTGCCTGTTTACATTATGGTAAAAATCTTTTTGAGACCAGTAAGAGATTTGAGACCAGCTAATCCTTGGCTCACATGTCTGCTTTGATTTTTTAATGTATAATTTTTACTATCAATCTATATTATCTCATGTTCTTCTAACCCCTTTCTGCATAGTTTTAGATTTTTCAGATTCAACTTGTGACAAAAAGAAACACACACACACACAATTTAGGAAAGGAATGAAATTGCCAGTATTAAAATAGTGCTGCAACTTTGCATTGTCAAAAGTTTCATGGTTCTTTATATGTTCCATCTCATGTCATATGTCTGCTGAGCTTAGTTGATTTGGCCAGAGGTTCTTAAGCAGTCCTCAGATTAGCATTACCTGAGATCTTGACAGAAATGTAAGTGCTCTGACCGCGTGCCAGACCTACCAGATTATTCACCAGAGTGGGGCCCATCACTCTAATAGAACAGATGCTGCCTGTAAAAGGCATGCACACTAATGTTTGAGAACCACTAGGTAAGCTGTAAGGCCAATAAGCCTGAATTCACAGATTCAGTCTCTGTACAGCTTTATCTCAACACCAGACTATACTTTTTATTGCAAACTGAATTTTATTTGTTCAAAATTCATTTGTTGAAGTTTTAATCTCCAGTTCCTCAGCATGTGACTGTTTTTGGAGATAGAGTCTTTGTAGGGATACTTAACCTTAAAAAAGGTCACTAGAGTGGGCCCCAATCCAGTATGACTAATGTTCTTTATAAGAAGGGGAGATTGAGACATAGACACACGCAGAGGAAGGACCATATAAAGACAGAGGGCGAAGATGGTCATCTACAAGACAAGGAGAGAGACCTCGGAAGAAATCCATCCTGCCCACACCTTGATCTCAGACTTCTGGCCTCCAGAACCGTAAGAAAAAAATTTCTGTTGTTCTAAACCGCCCAGTCTGTGATACTTTGTTATGGCAGCCCTAGCAAACTCATACAACTCCTAACTAACCCATTTAACCATCTGGAAACTCTATTCTGTTGGTCCCAGCAGACATCTGGCAAAAAGGAAAATTGTGTCACATAAAATTAGGTTCTTTACCAGGAAAACTGGTGATAGGTCTTAGTGTCGTTGTGGAATACTAAGGGTGGTATGATTTTAATTCTTGTATGGTCCAGACTAGCGTTCCCCAGGCTGAGTAAATAATAGAGGCCAGATGAGCTAAATTTAATATTTCAAAAAGACTAACTTACCCAAGATGAGATTTCCAGAATGGAACCTTCAAAACATTGGGGATGTCTACTGACTATACATTTGAGGAGAAAATGTTTCTACTTCACTTGAGGCACACAAAAAACAAATTTCATGAAAACTGGAAAATCTAAAGATGGAAAATAAAACTCTAATTGCAGCAAATGACAAGAGGAACATGTTTATAATCTTTGAGAGAGAAAACATTTCTAAATAAGAAGTAAATCAAAGAATTCATAAAAGATAAGTCTGCCTAAGCCATTATTAAAAAATCAAAACCAGCAAAAGCTGGCGTGGATGTGGTGAAATGAGAGTGTTTATACGCTGTTGTGGGAGTGCAAATTAGTACAACCTCTGTGGAAAACGAGATGGAGATTCCTCCAAGAACTGAAAGTAGACCTACCATTTGATCTGGCAATTCTACTACTTGGTATCTGCCCAAGAGAACACAGGTGATTGTACCAAAAAGACACCGGCACCCGTATTCATCACAGCACAAATCACAATTGCAAAGGCATGGAATCAACCTAAATGCCCACCAGCAGATCGGTGGAAGATGAAAATGTGGTCTGTGGAATAAACACCATGGAATACTATTCAGCCATCAAAAAGAATGGAATAGGCCGGGCTCAGGGCTCAACCTGTAATCCCAGCACTTTGGGAGACCAGGGCAAGTGGATTGCCTGAGTCCGCAGGTTCAAGACCAGCCCAGGCAACTTGGTGAGATCTCGTCTCTACAATAAATAAAAAATTAGCCGGGCGTGGTAGCACATGCCTGTAGTACTGACTACTTAGAAGGCTGAGGCAGAAGGATCGCCGGAGCCCGGCGGTCGATGCTGGGGTGGCCATGAGTGTGCCACTGCACTCCAGCCTGGGCAACAGAGTGAGACTCCAACTCAAAAAAAGAAAAGAAAAAAAGAATGTCATTTGCAACCATATGGAGGGAACTAGAACATCATCCTAAGTGAACTAATGCAGAAAAAGAAAATCAAACACTGCGTGTTCTCACTTCTAAGTGGGAGCTAAGCTAAGAATTTGCAAAGGCATAGAGAATGGTATAGTGGACACTGGAAGCTCAGAAAGGGGGCAATGGAAAGGGGTGGAGAGACAAAACAATCGCCTACTGGATACAATGTGCACAGGTGGGGTGGTGGGTACACTGAAAGCCCAGACTTCTTCACCACTCTACAATGCAATCTTGTAACCAAAAACTATTTGTACCCTCTGCAGCTATTGAAATAAAGAAAGGGAGAGAGAATGACTTTTAAGAGAGAGAGAGAGAGAGAGAGAGAAATAAAGAAAGAAAGGAAAAGTCACCCTTACTACAGAATAAAATGACTTTCTGGGAGAAAAATATTGGTAACTGTATAAAAAATAAAAGATTAATATCCTTTTTTTTTTTTTTAATTGGAGTCTCATTCTGTCACCCAGACTGGAGTGCAGTGGCCGCTCCCGATCACCGCAGCCTCGACCTGCCTCGACCTGCTGGGTTCCCGCGATCCTTCCTATACACAGTCCTGTAAGTCAATAACAAAAGAATTAACATATTAAAATGGACAAAAGAGTCGGGCTCAGTGGCTCAGCCTGTAATACTGTGCTTTGGGAGGCCGAGGAGAGTGGATTGCCTGAGCCCGTGGGTTCGAGACCCGCCTGGGCAACTTGGTGAGAACTCATCTCTACAAAAAATCAAAAAATTAGCCAGGCATGGTAGCGTGCCTACAGTTCCAGCTACTCGGAAGGCTGAGGCGGAAGGATCGCCAGAGCCCAGCAGGTCGAGGCTGCGGTGGCCGGGAGCAGCCACTGCCCTCCAGTCTGGGCGACAGAGTGAGACTCCAACTCAAAAAAAAAAAAATGGACAAAGGTCAGAAACAAGAAATTCACAAAAGTGTAAGTGAGTAACCAATGTATGGAAAGATGCTTAACTTCATTAGCAATGGGAAATACAAGTAACAAGTATGGTTTAAATATGACTTATTTTTCATCAATCATATTGGTGAAAATAAAATGTCCCAGTGGCTCATGCCTATGATCTCAGAACTTTGAGATACTGAGGCAGGAGGATCTCTTGAGGCCAAGAGTTTGAGACAGGCCTGAGCAATACAAGGAGACCCTGTCTCTACAAAAATAATTTTTACAAAAATTAGCTACCTAGTGTGATGACCCATTGCCTGTAGTCTCAGCTACTTGGGAGGCTGAGGCAGAAGGATCCCTTGAGCTCAGGAGTTTCTTGAACCCAGGAGTTCCAGGCTGCTGTGAGCCATGATCATGCCAATACTCTCCAGGCTGGGTATAGAGAAAGACCCTGTGTCAAAAAAAAAAAAAGATTTCAAAAACAAATACAAAGTAAATGACATTGGGTATCAAGCATTTTCTCCTAGAAAATAAGGGGAGTACACTTTGAACATTTGGCATTAAAAATGAGTGTGCCTAAATCCAGTGATTCCACAAATCACAAAGGTAGAGAAATGACAACATACATATTGAAATAGCTTTGTTTGAAAGAGGGAAATAACTGGAAACAAAAGCAACCTCGGCCAGGCGTGGAGGCTCAAGCCTCTAATCCCAGCACTTTGGGAGTCCGAGGTAAGAGAATTGCCTGAGCCCAGGGATTCAAGTCTAGCCTGGGCAACTTGGTGAGACCTCATCACTACAATACATCAAAAAATTAGCCAGGTGTGGTAATGTGCACCTGTAGTTCTGGCTACTTGGAAGGCTGAGGCAGAAGGATCACCTGAGTCCAGCAGGTCGACGCTGGGGTGGCTGTGAGCATGCCACTGCACTCTAGCCCAGACAACAGAGTGAGACTCTGACTCCAAAAAAAAAAAAAAAAACTCTCCATCAATAGGAAAATTGTTATTTAAATTATGGTACATTCACATTATTATACACATACAATACTATCTAGCTTAGAAAGAATATCTTTATGACTATAGAAATGTAAAAGTTGCAAAACAACAGTATGTCTAATACGATCTCACTTTTTAAAACTTCAATTATATAAGCGCACACTAGTATAGAATTGCCTCATTTAACATAGAAAATTAGCACTACACAAAAGAATGCATTTTTTTAAATTGAGGTTTTGCAAATTAGACATGGAACTATGAAACTCTTAAGACTGAGTTTATATCCTCATTAAAATGTAAAGTGCAGTTCAAATTCAAGATATGGTTCTTTTAGGTTTCAATAATTCTGCCTCTGCTTTATCGTAAAATAATATAAAGTGAAATTCTCATTATTCTTTCATAAACTAGATTGTTAATTGAAAATATATTTTAGTACTACTGCCAATGGCTTCCTTCTTAAAAAAGAAAATATATTTTAGCAAATATGAGACTGACAGCATAAAAGCTTTCAAACTCATTTCTCATCATCACTTTTCATATCTTTATATTGCTTTCAGTTAATATTTATGCAGAGCAGAAAAACAGCTCTGCTAGATATTCTATGCAATATCTCCCTAATGAACACTTTAGTATATACCAACTTAAATCCCAAGATTGTTAAGATTTAATTTTAGCCAAGTATTTGACTTGTTTCATGTACCTCCATATTTGGGTTTACAATGAAAGGACTGTTCCCACTTAGAGAAAAAGAAAAGTACAGTTTAATCTTGTTCCAGTGCTATTAACACTACTTCAGTTTTCTGGCAGTTTGATCGAATCCAGTGACATGAGGCATATCAAGGTAAATATATGCTATTATAAGAAAGTTAAAAGTGCAAAGGCAAAAATACATGTCAGACATTTTCATTTATTACAAAGGTCACCATTTCAGACAATACCACAACCTGGCAATGCTTGGCATTGAACAGAAGTGTTTTGATCTCCTGAATTTTTGAGAACCAAGATTTCCCTTTTCTATTCTATCATATTTTTAATCATCTAAAATTTCTATTGTTATAAATAACATATGTAGCATTCATTCTGCCTTATCTTGGTATATTACAAGAGCACGTTTCTTAGCATGTGTGAAGAGTGTGAGTCCTAAATGTTTTCATGACATGATATTCCTAAACTTAAAAAATAATTTGAAAAAATGGTTCCTGTTTAAATACTATTAGGAAGGCAGGATTGAAGATAATTTTTTGCTTAATGTGGAAATCATTGGCGCTATCTACCAATTATTTTCAGTTCTACTAACATATCCTAGTATTTTGTACTCACCTGCCTCGGAAATTAGCGTGGCCCTGTTATTTGCATTAGCTGGAGAGGTGTTTGCAAATGTGTATTCCCTCCAGGTGGAAGCTCTAACAGCCTGTATGTGATACCATGCTCTCTTCGCCCATCCCCCAGCATGAAGAACAGCAACCTATAATGACGGTTGTTTTGTCACCTGTGTTCTCTGAGTGACTACAATGATGGGATCTCCCCTTGTACGTGTCCCAGAGCCGTGGGTGAGATACAAACCTCTGTGAAGTTTATGGCATTGCATGGGTGGCGGCGGGGAGGGGGTGTTTATTATCAAAGATGTAGTTAGGCTATTCTGAATGATAACAATGGCCACCAGGTTTGGGAAACGATCCGATCTCTGTCCGAATTGTGACTTGCCTTGGTAAGCTGAGGCACAGGTTAAAGAAAGAGAGGCGATGTCACAGAAGAGTGAGTGAAGAAAGGACAGCAAAAGATAATAATGGAAATGCACCTAACAGCAGGTCAAAACGGGAGTTTGGGTTCAAGAGTTCCAAGTTTTATACGACCCCTCTGAAAATAACCACTCTTGATAAACATTAGTTCAACTTTATTATAAAATCATCGGTTTGAAGTTTTAAGCTAGTCCAAGCACTGACATTACATGAGTTGCATACCAATGCAAGCAACAAATATACATATCACGACTTAATCTCTTATACAATCCAACACGTATGAGGAGCACAAAATACATTGATTCACATAACAAAGATAAGCACATTTCATCTATTACGGAAATGTGTCAGAAACAAGTTGAAGTCCGCCAGACGGCGAAACCTTTGACACCTAGATGAAGTAACAAAATGCATATTCCCAGACTGTATATTCTGACGCTGAACAGTTATTTAATTTGGAGCAATGACAGTATACTGGTGAGTCTAGCAACTGTTTTCAGAACAAGTTTACTCTGTATTTAGCAAGTGCTCTTAACTTGGGTTCTAAACTGGGTTTAGGCACAAAACGAAAGCAGGCTTTTAAGTCTGAAAGTCAGCAAGCAAGACCATTTGTCACATAACACAGACTTATCTACATAGGCATACTAACTTTTAAATATTTCCCACTTCAGTTATACAGATAATTAGAGGCAACTTTCTGCCTCTCAAAAAAAATCGTTTAAGGGCATATTTCTATCACCTCGTTAAACCCATCAATCAGTCAAAGGTCTGATGTTTTTTGACGTACCCACCACTAACTGCAAGCAACATTATCTATCTTTGTGTTCATAATCATCAACACCCATGTGTGGGGGTTTTGTTGTGGTCTCATTTTTTTTTTTTTATAATTCACTTATAGTTGGAAAACAAGCCTGATAGGTTTAAGTCATTTGCCTAGAATAACATAATTCCCCAGTCATATATAGGACTTGAAACACTCAAATTGGTAAACTTGAAACTATTTACAATATTTATCTCCAGAAATCTTAACAAATATACTCTGACTTTGAACATTTATATGAAAGTTATGGGTGGATGCACCACTCAGTTATTCATCATACAGTAAATTGCCAAGCTACATGCAACATATGTAATAACAGTTATAAAATTCCAAAGTCAGATATGCACATTGTTGTGTTCACTTTCTTTAATTTTGTTTCCCTTGGAATAAAAACCTAAAACAAGGCAAACACATATTCTTTGACAGGTTTTTTTTTTTTTTCCTTCAACTTTTGATGTCTACCTCTTGGGCTTAACATCATTTGGAGACCAATATGGAGGCCCCAAACCTATGCTCAGATGACATAGAGAACCCTTGTAGGTTATGCACAGGGTGACTCTCCTCTCGCTCCCCAAAGCCAAGCATGTTCACGTGTTCCCACACATGGCCATGTCATAAGATCTCCTCAAGGTAGATACATGTGAACATAAGATCATGGCAGTGGTGCAAGAATTTTGCCATTTGTTTAGAAGCCTCAAGGACAAGAGGCCTGGCGCCCCATGAGCATTTTTTTCTCCTTGGGTCCCCCCAGTTGAAATACATGGAGAGGCTCACTGTTGCCTACACAGTATGATAAGGATAACCGACATTTGGTTCCTCATGCCTCAGTTCACAGGGCACCAGCAATCTTAAGTAGCTATATGAAATAAATATCTGCTCTTATAGGAAGTGAACCATCTGAAGATTCTTCTGGGCTTAATGCTCTTGAAACACATGAGAGCATTAATGTAATGTAACAGTAATCAAAAATTGCAATGGCTTTTTTTAAAGCATATGCATTGGAGATATATACACACAGACATATGCATATATACATACATATATTCATATATACCACAGTAACCAACAACTGTCCATTTAAATTAAAAATACACAAAACTTTGTAATCTCATGTTGATTTTGCACCAAGAAACTCTTGCCTATAATTCAATCTGGCAAGTATTTATCAAGCATCTACTATGTGCTCTATACGAGTATATGAGAATAACCTAAATTTGTGTTATTAATCATTGACTGGCATTAAATTAAGAACATCATGTGCAAGTGTAAATGCTTTTCTCTTCTTTAAACTCACTGAATAATGATTCTTTGTAAATGCTCCGTGAGGATATTTGCTTAATTCCCTTTAATATACTCATGAGAATTTACCAAAATTCACAAAAATTAGCAATGACTTCCAATGTAAATCACCAACCAAAAGTAGAAATTTATGGACACAATAATTTAAGTCTAGCTGAATTGCACAGACTACCTAGAGAATCTGAAATCAGTCAAGCAGAGAAGATTAATTTTTAAAGAGGTCTAAGTTAATAGAAGCTACTACTTTATAGAAATGGAAGAACTATCTTATAGACATGGATTTCTCTATTGTAAAGAACTACGTACTCTATTCTCTGTTGAACCTAGGACAATTCGAATGAATGCTAAAATCGTTGTGTTGAATTCTACAAACAAGCAAATTAAAAATTTGGATTACGATTGGGAATTCTGGAGAGAGATTATTATCCCTTGATCTCCTGGATGACCATTATAATGGTTCCCAAATGCCTGGCCAACTGCCAATCTTCCCTGCCTTGTTGCTGGTAGTGCAGGCTTAAGAAAATGCCATCTGACAGATTTCATGAACCTGCCATCAACAGAATTTTCTGACGTCCATGTGTGCGAGCGTGCATGCGTGTGTGTGTGTAAACACTGGCTGCAGACAACCTCTGAATATTATCTATTAATTGTGTTTCTCTTGCCCTCTGACACAAATGATGCCTCAAGACCAAACACCTTTTCCCAAAGTTCTAATGAACCTGCCATCAGTGTGTGTGTGTGTGTGTGTGTGTGTGTGTGTGTGTGTGTGTAAAGCAGAAACACACTGGCTGCAGATAGTCTTTGAATATTACCTATTGGTTGTGTATATTTTGCTCTCTGACACAAATGATGCCTCAAGACCAAATACCTTTTCCCAATGTTCGTTGTACCCATCCCTGGGGTTGAGGTTCTGTTTGTTTGCATTTTCCATGATGGAGCTTCTTAGAAACTGCCATAATGCAGGTTGCCTGTATACGTGCTGAGATAGAGCCTTTGTTTCTCTAAAAATTATTTATTGTGCATCAGTGCACTAAGTTTTCAGAGGAAAAAGGGAGTATTTGAAAACTGCAAATCTATGAATTATCAATAAAAACCCTTCAAACAGCAATTGACCTTCATAATAATGAACGCCAGCAGTCCTATTGGTCTCATGAGGCAAGAATGGGCCCATTCTCAACAGGCTTCATGAGATCAGGCAATCCATCAGCCAGACCTAGCCCATGCAGACTCGTTAGCATAAGCCACCATGAATCCCTGGCGTCATGGCCATGCATGTATTAATTGAGGCTACATAATGGGCAGTAAAACAGACCAGACCAAAAAATGAGGGTGCTCCATTTCATTGAGCCTCATGTATGAGAAACAGCTATGGAGCAGTCATCCCAAAACAGTCATTTCACTGTGCAAATAGTGTTCAGATGTTCTCTGGCAAATAGGCCAAGTAAGTGCATTAGGCCTCAAAAGAATCACTCAGAGCGTGAATAACACAGAGAAGCTCAAAATGACTTTCAGTTTGACCGCCCCCCCGGGGCATTACTTCATTGTGTCTACCTCCCGTTGACAAATACAAGTGAAAAATGTACAATCACACCGTTAATGTGACAAATTTCAAAAGCTGAATCTGATAGAAGTCTCCTCCAAACTACATGATGAGGTCTGAATCTTCCAGTTAGACTATATGTATGCATCTAATGAACCGAAACCTTGCCACACATTTCTTAGTTTTGTCCTAGCCCTACACTGACTTAATGCCCTGTGAAACTAGGTGCTTGCTGATTTATTTTCTCTGCAACTGGTGATTCTGAAATCGCAGCAACCTTCAAGGAATTTTTAATGGAGCTAAGCTCCCAAATATGCAGGCTGATGACATGAACTCCACAACAGCGTCTAGCAAGCTTGTAGAGATTCTTAAGGACAGCTTTCCGTAGAAGAATATACACCCAGGGATCCAAGATTTGATTCCAGGTTGCCATTCGGAGCGCAAAAAGTGTTGTCTCACAGGTTTCAAGAGAATGATTTCCATTTATTCCAATGTTGGCCATTGTCACCTAGAAAAGAAGAAAATCAGTTATGGTTTTTTAACTTCACTAACTGTGCTACAGGCCGTTCATTCCACTTTCCACAAAGTGATATTATTTTGCAAAATACTGCCAAAGAGAAACGAATGACAGAGGAGATACCGATGCAGACATTTGAATCCTTACATTCAAATGGACATCAGAACTACAAAAATGATCACTTCCAGTGCAAGTCAAATGAGTACAGATAGAGTCACCCAAGGGAGAACAAACACAGGTATCAGTAACTGACCTTCTTGTCCTTCTGGGAATAGTCAATTCAAAACCAACACACCTTTGCACATTTCAATGAAAAAACTAAAGTATAGTTTAGTGAATAAATTATAGGCAAACTCACAAATCATCTTACAAAATGAATTTAGAGTATCTATCTGATAGCAATTTGCACATGCTATATGACAGTGCTCTAAAATGTTACTTTTAGAAATCTCTGCTTGGTAACTACAGTGATACCAATGTCTTCAATTTCATATGCCCTTTTCTGCATCTCACTCTAGCCTAAGTTGGCTAAAACGTTCCAAAAAGCATGCAGTGGAATTTTCTAAGGGTTTTGAGGGAATGAGCGCCTCTCTACACTACCATTGTGACTCAACAATAGCAATGTATATTTTGGTTTCATGTGTTTATTTCCTGACCACCCATGATTTTATCCATTTTTATTTTAGATTCGGGGGTACACGTGCATGCTTGGTACATGGACATATTGTAGAGAGGTGGGGATTGGGTCTCAGGTGGCCCATTACTCAGGTGGTGAACATTGTGCTCCATAGGTAACTTCTGAGCCCAGACCCCTTTTCTCTTCCTTCTCCCTTATTGGTGTCCCAGTGTCTATTATTTCCATCTTCATAATCATTTAGCTCACATATGAATAAGATCATGTTGTATTGGTTTTCTGTTCCGAGTCAGTTCACTTAGGATAATGCTCCCCAGCTCCATCCATGTTGCTGCAAAGGACAGATTTCATTCTTTTTCATGACTGTGTAGTATTCCGCGGTGCACCACATTTTCTTTATCCAGTCAGTTGTGGGTGGGCACTTAGGTTGATTCTATGATTTTGCTACTGTGAATAGTGCTGCAATGAACATACGAGTACAGGTATCTTTTTTATGTATTGATTTCTTTTCCTTTGAGTAGATCCCTAGCCCCCAAAAATAAAAGCTAGGAATGCACCAAACTGAGGAGGTGACAGATCTCTACAAGGAAAACTACAAAACACTGATGAAAGGAATCATAGACCATGCAAACCAATGGAAGAACATCCCGTGTTCATGGAAGAATTGATATGGTTAAAATGGTCACCCAATGATTTTAAAGAGGCCTTTTTGTGAACTCAGCCCATAAACAGTCTCAGCTACATGTTAGGAATAGGCAAATCGGTGAACCCAGCTTTGAATTCCGAACAAACAGCTACCTACAGACAAATAAAGGGGCTTTGAAAACCTCTTCAATACAAAAAAAAAGAAGAAGAAATAAGTGAACAAGAGGTGAAACTGAAAAATTAAGTTAGGCTTGGACCACTGTGCCACTGCAATTAAAAGAAGATGTAACAATGCCTAAAACACAAAAAAATCTAGACCCATCATCAGAAAGAAGCATCTTAATTTGGCTTGATGATATGAGTGGTTGAAAGAAAAATGCTCCTTCCCAAAACCCTCGTTGACTACACAACAAATTACAAACTCCACAGCTGGCTCCTCGCTGAGGCATCTGGAGTCTACCTCGACCACCTCATCCCCTCTGCAAATACTCCATGACCTAGCGACCGGGAAGGCCTCACCTGTCCCAAACGCACTAGGCCCCTCTGAGCTTTGGCTCGTCTAACTCCTTTTGTTTTGTTTTGAACTCCCTTCACCACTTTCTCTGCCTGACAAATTCCTACCCATCAGGCCCACCTCCAGGAAACGTTCCCATCTTCACCGAGATGAATTAGCAGTCGCTCCCTCCACTATTCCTATAGCACTCTGTCAAGGTCCAGCTATGTCACTTACTGAGACAGGAGATAACTAGAAAAAGGTTAGGCAGACAGACAGGTGGGTCCTCTGGTAACAATATAGTAAGCTCCTGGCAGGCCTCTCGGGCTCAGCATTGGTAAACAACTCCCCGCACGCCTCTCAAGCTAGAGCTAAGGTACTCACTGCTGGGATTGAAAAGCAACCAATCAGCTCACTATTAGGTCACGACCTTAATACTGGCCAATCAGAACAGCTACAACTCCCAGCTAGTGCTAGCCAATCAGCTTGGACTTAGGGCTATAAAAGCACCAGGTCTTCTGCCCTAGTTGAGCAACCCTTTAGGGCCACCTCTGCTGTGGGAGCTTTTCTGTCCTCAATAAATCCTTCTTTCTCACTTTCAAGCTGTCTATGTTCCTCATTCTTCCTGGGCATGAGATAAGAACCTCCACCCTGAAGGGCTGCAACCTGAAAAACTGCAGAAGATCATCCGAGTCGAAAAGCCGTGCACCCCAGAGGGCTAGGCTTGCCAGCCCACCGAACTAGCAATACTCTCAGGGTTTGGCTTGCCAGCCCATTAGAACCAACACCCTGGGGGCTAGGCTTGCCAGCACCCCCCCTCCCCCTCCGACGCAACACTCAGGACTTGGCTTGCCAGCCCATTAGAGCTGATACTTGTGGGGTTAGATTCATCAGCCCCTCCATGACCCTCTCTGGGGCTTGGCTGGCTGATCCCTTGAGCTGACACTCCTGAAGCCCAGGCTAACCTGAAAAATCCGCAAAATTATGACACAGCATAACAATGACGTGTTCATCGGGATCTATATGAGCCTCTCTTATTGTCCTTTTTTTTTCCAATACCAGTACATAGCTGACACTTCGGATGTTCTCAGTAAGTATTGGGCTATTTTTATTCGTTGAGGCTATTCCTGGAAACACAACTAGTCAGAGAAACATCTGACTATCCATCACAGCAGTCTAGTCTTTTGAGGTTCTAAATGTTTCTAAAAGTTCTAATACAACAGCATCCGCTAGGGAAGATTCCAGGGTGGTTTGTTGACCCTTAAAAGGAACAGGGGTCTTTTGGTCCATGCAGATTCCTTGGGAAACAATTCTTTCCCTCAGGGTTCACTTCCTGGGGAAATAAAGCATCGAACTGAAGGTCTAAGCATTCTGTAGCTAAATAAAATAAAAACAGCATTTCCATACAATAGTCCCCGGTCAGATACAGATTTTTGTGCCACCGCTCCCAAAATTGTGCAGCAAAATTGAAGGAATACGCACACCTACATGGCCCAGTTCCTCTGAGAAGAAAGCAGGACCCAAACCGAATCGGCAGTTATATTTTTTCTTTACTAATCAAATACACATTGATGATCTAGTGTGCTCCAGGCAGTGTAGGTACTGAGGATCCAATGGTGAGCAAAGCAAGCGCTATGCCTTCTTGGTGGGATTTGCGATCTGTTTACTATTAATAGATAGTGTTGGTTCAAGGATGAATGAATGTTTTTCTTGCCTCACAAGTATCACATGTATGCATTTCCTATCATTGACTAGGTGTGTTCCCAAGTTGAGGTGACTGTCCAGACATTGATTCTTTTTCCCCTATACCTGGCTTCTTCCTGCTCCCCCTTAAGGAAGAAGCCTCTGCTCAACGCTGGTCTCTGTGAGATATGCATATTCCCAGGAAAGAGTTATGGGGTGCAGGTGATGGGGCAGAGCTGAGAACGATGTGGGCAACCCCCTTACTCACTGTGATCATAACCATGTAGCAAGTTGAGTAATGAACTTGCTTGACTATAAACTGCCACCGTTAGGGATTCTTTCTTCGCTGACCGCCTGCCGTGGATACCTCCTGAGCAGATTCTTTCTTCACCCGATCAGCCACCATTGGTGCCTCCTGAGAGTTCTAATAAACCAATGTCTCTCCCTGCTGGACCTCCACATGACTTCTTTGGAAAAAATTAAGAACCTTATGTGCAAGCCATCTTAGATTTGGAGTTAAAGGGTTACGCTGGGGATCTCTTAACCCAGCCAAGGCATTGCTCTGTGTAGATGGGAATGAGCTTGTTCAGTGCAATCGCACGGGACAGCTGGGCCTGCTTTAGGGGTGTGCAAATTTAAAATGACCAGTTCTGTGGCACACACTTCTCCTCTCTCCCTTGCAAACGGTATGTGGTCACCAGGCAGAAAAAGACACTGAGTCCTTCTCTGAGGACGCCCAGTGCCCTGGCATCTCAGCAGAACACCAGGACACTGTCCAGGGCCTGGTAATCACTCTCCTCCCATCTCTTGAAAAGAGTTTGCTCCACAGCCTAGCTTGGGAGAAGCGTTAATCATGTAGTCAGCAATGTAGATGTAGGAAGAGTGTTGCTGCAAAGGAAATATCATCCATATACTACTGATAATAAAGACATGAATAATAGTATATTGTTGATAATTCAGGACCACCTACAGATCCAACAAGAGATAAACTATGATCCTTTCACATAATGGAAAACCAGGCAAGTCTTCATATGTTGATAATTCAGTGTTAACTTTTCTTTTCTTTTCTTTTCTTTTCTTTTTTTTTTTTTTTTTTTTTTTTGTGTTGGAGTCTCACTCTATCACCCAGACTGGAGTGCAGTGGCTGCACCCGGCCATCGCAGCCTCGACCTGCTGGGTTCCGGCGATCCTTCCACCTCAGCCTTCCGAGTAGCCGGAATTACAGGCGCGTGCCACCACGTCCAGCTGATTTTTTTGATTCATTGTAGAGATGAGGTCTTGCCAAGTTACCCAGGCGGGTCTCGAACCCGCGGGCTCAGGCAATCCACTCACCTCAGCCTCCCAAAGGCACGGGATTACAGGCTGAGCCACCGAGCCCAGCCCAGTGTTAACTTTTCAAAAAGCAAGTCACAAAACTGTATTGATTGTGCGATCTAAATTTTTTGAAGGGAAGAATGTAATTTTGTGCATAGAAAAAAGGCCGGGATATGTTTCAATGTTTTCATTGGTTAACTCTAGACAGCAGAACTACTGAGGATTTTGATTCTTTTCATCTGGTCTATTTTTTTTTTTAAACTTGTAAACAATTCTAATTTTAATCAGCGTGACCATAAAGTAATAATACATTTATAAACTTTTTATAACCTTCTACAATTTTTTACAAAAGGGCAAACCAGTGCTAAAACAAAAAACAAACAAAAGAACCCACTATTATTCCAACATAAGGGCCTATATGCTGGCTCAGGAGAAGAGTGTTTAATTTACTAATTTTTAGAGAGAGCATGCATTACTTTTATCATCTGTGCTTTTTACCCTCAAGAAATTTGTGGAAATGCACTGTTTTACTAAATTATCGCAACTATTGTGGACTCTTCATAAACATCTATGTGGACGTGAGTAAGGCAGGACTGATATCACAGAATTGCCTGGAAAACTGAAGTCCCGATAGGATTGACAAGCCAGAAGTAATAACGAGCACAAGAAGAACGGAGTATTTCCCTGCGATGGGAAGGCTCTTTTCATCCATTAGTTCAAATAACCCTCACGACAGCCCCAAGCCACATGACCAGAGCGTGTGAGAGCTGGGGTCAGACAACAGCAGTCTGAAGTCACTTTCCCCGAATCCTGGGGACAGTAATGTCATAAGCTTCAAGGGCGTTCCTCTCTGTCTAGCTCACCCAGACCTACATTCCAAGCAGTTGTGCACAGATTCTCGTCACACACACAACTTTCCGCCCATTTCCAGAGCTACCCGGCACATGGAACTAAAGGAATAGATGTCATTCTCTAAAATCCCTTCCTTTATTTAGACCATGGCATATTACAGCTGTTCATCTTTGTTGGTGATTAGTATCCTGACAGAGAAGTGGACAGGACCGAGTATCTGAATGTCCTGTGGAAAAATCAATTCACCTGGTACCTCTTAGGCACTCAGCACTAAGCCAAGAGAAATTATGAGGTCCAGGAAGTGTATAGGAAAGTGAGTCTGTGTTCACTGCCAGGTTCCAAGGAACAAAACAGTTAGGTAATACAATAAAATCTCCATTCACTTGGGCCATGTAAAACAATTATAACAACTGTTAAGGTTACCAGAGTTAATGAATCTGCCAGGCTACTTTCATCATGGGTAACAGAGCCCATGTTTGCTGACGTTTTATTCTGGAAGTCATTCCAATACCCCGTACCCTTTGTCTGTACATCCACTGGCCAGAGTCAGGATTCTGTGGCTGTTTACAATTAAAAAGCAGTGGTGAATTCGAGAATTACACTCCTGTTCCCTAGTGTCTTGATAAACGTAGATCAACCCGGCAGTGAGCAGTTTTCAGTGTCTACGATATCTAGGCATTGTGCTAATTGCTGGTGATACAGAGATGAGTATTTAGAGAAATCTTAACATATGATGCATTTTGCTTGCTTATCTAGTTTTCACTTCTGTCTGTGACACAAAAATAGAATCTTCATGAAAGCATGTATCTTTGTCTGATTGGTTCTCTACTGTATCCCCAGCACTTGGCATACAGTTGGGCAGCCAATATTTGTTGAATGAATTGAACAAATGAAGTCCCTTTGAGGAGAGACCAGTAAAAAGCAGGTAGTTATAATGTTGTGTGTAGTATAATAAAGACATGTAAAAGGTACCACACACAGATCTATTTACTGGTACACAATCATAGACATAATCGCTAAACAGTATACCTGCTGCAAATTTTTCTAGTACGTCAAAACTCTGGTTATTCGGACTTTACTAATTTTGAATTCATGGTGATTCTGCTACACTTTGTCTAAATTTCTCCTTGGCACTACTACTATAAAGGAAATGTAAATGAAATGTAAATGGGCCAGGCAAGGTGGCTTACACCTGTAATCCCAGCACTTTGGGAGGTGGAGGCTAGAAAATTGCCTTAGCCCAGCGGTTCGAGATCAGCCTGGGCAACTTAGCAAGACCTCTTGTCTGCAATAAATCAAAACATGAGCTGGTCATGGTGGCATGCACCTGTACTTCCAGCTACTCGGGAAGCTGAGGAGGAAGATCGCCTAAGCCCAGCAGGTAGAGGCTGTAGAAACCATGAGTATGAGACTCTGACTCAAAAAAAAAGAAAAGAAAAGAAATGTAAATGAATGCATAATCAAAATCCTTTCTGATGGACTATCTAACTTCTATAGATATCATACCATGTTCTAGAATGTTACCAACATATATTTTTATTTGAACAATGTCTATGAACATTGCACATGGTTCTCATGTAGCCACTGAAGTGGGTAGTTTCCCATGCATTTCATCTTACTCCAAGAAGCAGCCCATGTGCACATGGTGAATAATTCCAAGATAAAAAAGACAGAAACATCACAACAGGATACAAGTATATGACATCTCTTATGCCACTTCCCAAAGTATACATTAGTGCTGTGAAATGAAAAGACTTGTACAGAGAGGCTTTTTTCTGCGTGATTTGTAGGTAGAGGATTAACCAGTAGCCAAGTGGCAGCACATTCCTGTTTCTGCCTACAGACTTCCAGAGTTATAAAGAAATGAGAAAACAGAATGCACATGCTAGGTTACTGTCCTGTTTGGAGTGGGACAGCCCCATATCAATACTGTACTATGCATTTCTGCTCCATCACACCACTTGAGGAAATGATGTGTAACATGAATAATAGGAAAAAATTTCAAGTGAACAGGATATAGAGAAGAAAAATCAGAAAGTTAATCTTCTAGAGAAGGTTCATTTGTAGAATTCATGCATTTTCATTTGATATTCAAGTTTCTTCTTACAAACCTGCACTTTTTTAAAGCTTGTTTTCTGGGAAGATTTATGCCACATTTCCTAAGAATAATTGATTGCAGTCCCCTGCTGCTAGTCCTAAAAAGTTGCAATATATTGTTATGATACTTTTCAAGGGAATAAAATATAGGCATTTATTTCAGAACACCAACTACTAAAAACAAAAATTAAAAATAAAGATTGAAGGAATAAGTTATTGTGTTTGTTAGCAGAGTGGGGTGACCATAGTTAACAATCATTTGTTATATAGTTCAAAATAACTAGAAGAGAGAACTTGGAATGTTTCCAACACAGAGAAATGATAAATACTTGAGGTGATGCATATCCTGATACCAGACTTGATCATGCATGTATAAAATAGCACATGTACCCCATAAATATGTACAAATATTATGCAATGATAAAATAGTTTAGAAAATAAATTAGATGTAAATATAATGTCACATGGGATTTCTTTTAGAAAAAAATAAGAGATGCAAAATAAATACAATCAAAAGAGATGTGTTCTACAGACCAAACAGAGGTTGTATACTAGGTTATAATAAAGCACATTATTCATAAATGAACGAGAACAAACCACACAGTTAGAAGAACATACATGTAAAGACTGCAGACTCCATCATAGCACTTGACCAGAATCAAAATACAAGCTAACTTGGATGGATTTGGAGTTGATCATACTCAGTGATCTGTCACAGAAACAAAGAACAGACTACAGTATGCTCTCTCTCATGAGTGGATCTTGAACAATTATCATAATACTATTAAGAAAGGGATTGGCAGTAGCAGGAAACTGCCAGGGGAAGGAGGTGAGATTGGCAGCTGAGGGAAACTGCTAGGGGAGGGAGGGGCATACCTCATCCACAAGGGTACCTGCATAATCAATGTTTGTATACCTAACTCTGAATTGTACCCCACATCTTTATAATAAAAATTAAAATTTTAAAATTTTAAAAAAGAAAACAATACAAAAAAAACACGTGTTCTACTAAGTAAGGGTGAGAGATACAGCCAAAAGTAATCACAACTGCAAGAAGAACTGAGTACTTTTTTCCGCCATTAGGTCAAATAACCCTCACAACAGCCCCAAGCCATTTGCACTCTTGTTATCTACATTTTACAGATAAGGAAGTTGGCTTAGCAAGGAACCTGCCGGTGATAAGTGTCAGGGCCTGAATAAAACCTGTGTGTTGTCCTCTTTTTAAAGTTTCTTTTTTATTGTAAAGATATGGGGTGCAAGTCATGATTAGATACATAAGTGGTCTACGTACAGGTGAAGATTGAGCTTCCCATTGGATCTCATTTCGCCTGGATTGGGATCAGACACCCTTATTGATGTTGTATGCCCCACCCCCAGCAGTATCCTGCTACTGCCAATTCCTTTCTAGTGGTATTATGATAGGTGTTCAGGGTCCGCTTATGAGTGAGAATATGTGGCACTCAGTTCTTTGTTTCTGTGACAGATCATTCAGTATGATAGACTCTAAATTCATTCAATTGCTGCGAAATCCATAATTCTGTCCTTCTTTATGGCTGCATAATATTCTATCAGGTATATGTACCACATTTTTTTATCCAGCCTACTTTCACTGGGCAGCATATTTGGTTCCATGTTTTTGCTATTGTGAATAGTGCTTCAATAAAACATGCATGCACAGGTATCTTTTTTGTAGACTGATTTGAGTTCCTCTGGGTATATTCATAGTAGGGGGACTGCTGGCAATCAGACAAGAGAATGAAATCAGGGGTATCCAAATAGGAAAAGAGGAAGTCAAGTCATCCCTCTTTGCAGATGATATGATCCTACTCCTAGAAATCCCAAGGAAATCTGTCAAAAATCTCCTTGCACTGATAAAGGACTTTGGCAAAGTCTCAGGGTATAAAATCAACGTGCAAAAAACAGTCACTTTTTTTTATACACCAACAGCAAACAGGCAGAGAACCCAATAAAAAGTACAATCCCATTCACAACAGCCACAAAATAAATGAAATACCTTGCCATCTTCCTAACCAGAGAAGTGAAAGTCCTGTCCTCTTAATTACTCCGCTAGCCTGCCTAAGGACCCTCAAGTTTGCTTGTCCACTCTTCTTACAAATGATTCCCAGGGAGTAGAGAAAGCTTTCAAAGGCATGGAGATACTTAGAGAGATACTTGCCTGGAGAGACAACAACCTCAAGCAACCAGGCCTAGGGAAAGAGTTGAGGGAATGGTCTTTCTTGGCCCTGGGTCTGCCTCTGCTCTTGACGATATCATCATCCACCTCAAGACAGTAGTGGGGATAGAAGGAAGAAGCAAGGCTGAGTCAAAACCCAGCACTGCTGGGAAAAAATGCCAGAAGAAGACCTTTTCTTTTGCCCCAGAGACAGGCAGAGGACGGTAAGCAAGAGCAATAAAGCAAGCTCTGGGGTGGACAGCTCCAAGACAGGGTTCAGGGAATTCAGATCACACGTCTAAGACCCAAGCTGGCTGTGATCTGCAGTCAATGATTACGTGTTGATGTGATCATGACCACCAGAACCCAAGTCCATGCAAGTAAGAAGAAACATCATAGAAGGGAATCTGAGAACAGGGGAGAACAAAACGTGCGCTGACTATGCACACACAGGATAGTCTACACCACTTCCCATGAGAAGACAGAATCACAAAACTTGGAGGTCGCAGAAAAGTTGTACTTAGTCTAGTCTTCTTTGCAAAGCAGAAATTCCTTGCAGATGTCATTAAGCATCTGTTGAAAAACTCAGTGTTACTCAGAAGAGAATCTGTTTTATGTCAGCTATACACGTTGTTGAATGTTCTCTGTTACCAAGAGGTAAAATTGACTTGACATATCCTAATTTTGTTCTCTAGAGTATCATGGAAGAAGTCCACTTGGTAGATGTCAGCCTTTCACATACTTGAAAAATAACATTCATTTTGCGTATTACTTCATTTCTTCAGTTGCTTTTCCTACAACCCAGTTTGAAAACCCCTGGCTGTCTACCTCTCATTCATACTCTTTGCTTTGTTTTGCTTTGTTTTAATGCACTGGTCAGAAATAGACCTAACACTCTCTGTATATGATCCGATAAGTAAAAAAAAACTCAGGAGAACATCATCTCCTGGGATTTGGACAGACTGTTCTTGTCTGTGCCTCCAAGATCATGTGAGCTACAAGGTCTGACAATTAAGTTTGAGAACCATCCTAGAAAAAGCGCTACATGCCTCATTGCTGAATATTGCTTACGGTCACCGGTCACCATCGAGGTAGTCCCTTTGGGAAGCTATGCTCTGATAACAGCACCTAGTCCACCCATCAAAGCAATTTTGGAACTCTTTCTGGAATGGCCATCAGAGCTGTCATTATTTGTTGGGGTTTGACAACTAAGTTTATGAACTTGCCACCATGCATGCACGTTGGCAACACTGTACAAACAACTGTATAGGAACACCCATCCTACTCACCTGATCTGACCCCCAGTGACTTTTTTCTTTACCTGAAGATAAAGGAAATACTGAAAGGAAGACATTTGGTGACATTCAGGACATCAAGCGTAATACAACGGTGCATAGCGTCAGTGCATAGCTTCCCAAGGGGAGTACTTCTAAGGTGACCACAGTGATTTTTCTAGGATGACTTTGTGAACTTAATTGTCAGGGTTCATACTTTCTCTTTTTGTATAGTCCTTTGTGAATTGATCGTAGCTCACAGTACATTAAAGGAAATAAGCCTCTTATTAATTTTACTCTTATTGAATATGTAGAGTAAAGCAAACTTCCCTTTTGCCTGCTCATTTGTTAAATTATTTAAACTTAGGTATACGAATACATAAATATTCATACATGCATATGCGGAGTTACTGTCAGGTATCTGTAACTCTGTATTAATGGATTCACTTGATGGTATAAACATCCAATTCTGGAGCCTCAGACATCATACCTGACCCAGGACCCAGACCAGTATTGTTTTATCTGCTTTCATGATACCTTTCTAATCCACACCTAGCCTTCCTTGCCCTCTCTGGTTGGTGTCTTATCACTTTAAAGTCTGATATTATGTTACAGCTTCCTAGGTGGTTTTCCAGACTTTACTTTTTATTATTTTGACTTGTTTATTCTAGTTATCAGATATTTTATAAATGCCAAAGCATGCCACCTTCCCAGCTTTTCCCTAAGAATGACCTATCTAAATACTGCCAGCCTATCTATTCCATATTCTTCATATGCCAAGAATTCTTCCCTAATTTCCCTGTAGATCAGTAATCCCTCCTGGCCTCCCATCAGGTTGGACACAACTCCTTACTGTGGATAGAAATAATATCAATATAATATGCAGAATGCATTGAAATGAGATTGTCAGTATTTGTACAATAGTCCCTTGCGTCTTTTTGTTTTGTTTTGTTTTGAGTTGGAGTCTCACGGCCACCCAGGCGTCAATCTGCTGGGCTCAGGAAATCCTTCCACCTCAGCTTTCCAAGTACCTGGGACTACAGGCATGTGCCACCACACCTGGCTGACTTTTTGATTTACTGTGGAGACACCGTCTCACCCAGTTGCCCAGGCTGTACTCAAACCCATGGGCTCAGGCAATCCTCTTGCCTCCGCCTTGCAAATTGCTAGGATTACAGGTTGAGCCACCATGCCCGGCTCATAACAGTACTTTAAAATGCTGGTCTTTTTTTTTTTTTTGAGCTAGAATCTCACTCTGTCACCCAAGTTGGAGTGCAGTAGCACACTCATGACCACCCCAGTGTCGACTCACTGGGCTCCGGCGATCCTTCCACCTCAGCCTTCCAAGTAGCTGGAACTACAGGTGCTTGCCACCATGCCCAGATAATTTTTTGACTTATTGTAGAGATGAGGTCTTGCCAGGTTGCCCAGGCTGGTCTCGAACCCCTGGTCTCAGGCAATCCTCTCGCCTCGGCCTCCCAAAGTGCTGGAATTAAAGGCTTGAGCCACCATGCCTGGCCTGTCCCTTGTGTCTTAAGAGTAGGAACTAGGTATTGAACTTTCTCACATCCTCCTCCTCTACTTTGTACAGCATAATTGGGAAGAGACTCCTGTAGGTAAGGTGGAAAGACAAGAAGAAAAAGGCAGTTACAAGTGCAGAAGTGAGGAGGGTCAGGTAGAAAGCAGGTCAGGCAATCTCAGGCCCAAAGAGTCAAGGGTTTAAGGTGAAAAACAATAAGAGAAAAATAAGTTTATATAAGTCTTGTTTTAAGGAGTGCCTCAGGCCTTCTGAAACCCTTAATCTCTAGTCTGTCCAAAAGCACATATTTACTTGATATTAAAGAACCTGGTAAAATTAAAGGAAGGTTTAACTCTTTTAATTTTTTAAGGTCTTAAACCATACACCTCCTCATAAGCTTTTGCTGTCCCTAAGGAAGGGTCACAACCGAGGATCACTGGGGCTGGTGAAGCGGAGGGGCATGGATGCAAAGACTTTCAGCTGGCCCAGATCCCAGAAGACCTTGGGAGCTGCCATGGAACAGGGGGTCAATCAAGGTGCTACAACAGAGACATCTCTGCATTAGAGGGCTTTCTCTTGGTTAAAGAACTGCCATTCCTGTGTCTTCTACAAATGAGTTATTAGAGTCAACCTTACTAGATCAAACTCACTGACTAATCGGCGAGTTTGATTTAGCTTTTAAAAAGCTATGGTGGCCTGTCATCCAGCACTTTGGGAGGCCGAGGCGAGAGCCCATGGGTTCTATACCAGCCTGGGCAGCAGAGTGAGACCTCATCTCTACACTAAATCAAAAATTAGCTGGGCGTGGTAGCACGCGCCTGTAGTTCCGGTTCCTTGGAAGGCTGAGGCGTAAGGATCGCCGGAGCCCAGCAAGTCGACACTGGGGTAGCCACTGCACTACAGTCTGGGTGGCGGACTGAGACTCCAATGCAAAAACAAAAAAAGCTTTAGTTAACCTACTGTTGGCCATTGACTATCCTGTCAGTATCTGACACCTCCAGTCACAAGAGTTACGCAGAAAAACAAGGTCCCCTGGGGTGGTTTAACCAAGTAGGAATCACAGAATTCCTTTACCCCAATGTGTCTTAGAGAAACAGGCAAAAAAGAAGGGCAATGTCATGTTGACGCTTCCTATATTTTAACTCATTTCGTTCTCATAAAACTCCCAGTAGTGGTTGCTGTTTTTCTGATATTGCCAGTAAGAAAGCCAAATCACAGACATGTTAACTTGTCCAAGTTCATACTGCTGGTAAACAGCAAAGGTACAATTTCAGCCCAAGGCTGTCTGACTTCAAAGTCTGTGATCTTTCACTACACTGGGATTATTCTCAGTAATGAGACAAGTGATGGAATGTTGTATTTATTAGCAAGATGATTTTTTTTTAATAACTAGCATTTCCTGAGTTCTTACTATGTTCCATGCATTGTTCTAATACTTTGCATCTGTTATCTCATTTAATCCGGTTAACACCTCTAACAAAAATAGTGTTATGCCTTTAAGATGAAGAAACTGAGGCAAAAACAGGTTAGCCCACCCAAGGTCACCCATCTAAAATGAGGTAGAGTCAGGATTTGAATAGAGAGAGACCATGAGGAAAGATCCATGTGTTGGCCTCCTTGGCATTAATTGATCTCATTTCCACGCCTCATTTCCAGTTCTGTCTGCCTATGTCTAATTGCCCTGCCAGCTAATTCCAGCACTCTTTGACCCAGTATTTCTATTATATTACTTTTACTAGTATCTTCTTTAAAAAATCAGGGACTTGTGCTAATAAATGTTTTTCTCCAAATCTCTTGTACCCATAACAGACACTAGCAAACCAAATGGGTTGAACACCACATAATAGAGGTGTCCTTCAGAAAGATGGTCATCAAAAATGATACAAGGGCAAACGAAAACTATCTTCTCAGAACGGAAAGACAATCATACAAAAATATTGATGAGTAGATGTAAAAACAGTAAATAGAATAAGACACTGCTCCATATCTTTTTCCTTCCTTCCTCACATCTACCCTATGATGAATGGCATGATGCTAATTTCCGTCATCTCTTTCTTCCCATCCTTTAGAGTTGTTTTCAGGTGTCCTTTGGGGCTTTGTTTTTTATTATTTTTAAATTCAAACTTATATATTCACCTAATTGCTATCTTTATTCCATCATTTCTGTTCTTGGGCAATGAAGTAAATAAAAAACCAGAAGGCAAAAGTTTAAAGTCTTAGAAGAAAACATATGTATGAAAATACACATCTTTCCATATGTGCCCTGCCTTGTTACAAAAAGAATTCAAGCAATTTTTCTTTAACATCATTATAAACTCTGATTCTTTCCAGCTATGATTATCTACATGAAACCCATAGTTGGGCCAAGAATATATTAGTTAAGTTCTAGATGTATCCATAAGACATTTTAATTCTAACAAAAATGTTGTCTAAACTATTATAACTAAATTAATTATTAGCATACCCTCTATGAATTAAAGAGAATACAACTAGTCAGAAATTTGTTGAAGGTACAATGTTTCAGGAACAACAGACTACTTTATTTGACTGCTGGCAACATTGTTTTAATAGCGAAAGCAGACCGTACCAGAAAGGTGTTTCAGTAAACCATTCATCCTGAAAAACATCATGTTTTTCCAGAGAGAAATTTCCAACTGGCCCAGTTGGTTTATTATTACGGTAGTTTGGAAAATTTTTCAATCTTGTAATAAAATAATTCATTAGTTAGTAGTAATCTTTTTTAAGTTTCTTTTTTTCTTTTTAAGTGAGAAAGCAGGATTTATTGAGAAGACGAAGAAACTCCCACAATGGGAGGGGACCCGAAGGGGTTGCCCCTTAATAGTAATCTTTAATGAAATGTGTGTCCCTTTAAAAACAAAAGATATCCATTAATTTTAAAGAAAATCAGTCTTTTAAAATGCCAACTTAAACCTACAGATCAAAGGCAAAGTTATGTAAAAACAAACAAGTTGAGACACACAGAACACACAGTTAAGAACATATAGAAAGAAGTGGGCCAGAATTTATAACCGATGTCTTTTTAACACTAAAGCATAATGTGAGTATACTTAACGATGATATACTATATACAATATACTACTATCAGGAAAAAAATCAACTTCTGCTGATTATCCAGTCAATTTAATGAGAAATAATTTCTATTCATGGTGGTACTTGGGTCAGTCTGGTAGTTTGGTCACAAAGATAAACAACTTGAGTGAGTTTTGTTGTTTCTGATTGTTTGTTTTTTGGGGGGGTTTTTTGTTTTGTTTACTTTCTAAAAGTATTTCTTGGGAGTTATACTTTTAATTTTTCTTCAGTGTACCTAAGTAGCAAATTGAAATTCATCTGTCGTTATAAGTCAGTGTACACTAGCATTGTCTAAGTAAGAGCCTCATGGCTTAAATCTCTGATTAAATTCACCTTCTCCCATGCAATCTTCAGTTCTTTGAGTATATATCCTAGCTCATGGCCTAAGCTCCGTTCCAATTTATCTCTTTACAAAACAACTTAGTGCAATGGCTACACCCCACATGATTTTCTCGTGACAACTGTGTGTGTGTTATGCCTTCTTCAACTATTTCAGAAGCGTATGTCAGGGCTCCATTAAATCATCAACATCCTCAAGAAAAAGACTTCATCTTGTGGACACCTGTGTCTCCAGCTCCATGCTCAATACTTGGTACATAACTGGCATTCAGGAAATACCAAATGAAGGAATGAATGGACAAGAAGAAATTTTAGGGTACATGGGGCCACAAGCCATTACTCTTATTTTACTCTTTGCCAATATAGAATGAGTGTTGATAACCAGCCTGCAACCTTCTCTGTAATAAAACTATACCAATTGCCTCATCAACCCATTATCATTATCTATAAATAACCTTCATTCATCAATTGTTATGTCCAATAGAAGACAGATTTAATGAATTGTGGGGTATTCTTATGGGGGGTCTTTTTTCTCCTTTTTCTTTTATCTTGGCATAAGCACATCACTGACGCATCTCTTTGACATTATTCTGGGAATACAGTTACAATGACATTTTTATAATCCATTAATCATAACTTCCCTAAGACCTCAGAAAGGTTTTCATCTACTAGGATACTGCATAATAATGATGATCAAAAAATTGCAATAAATCCCTTTGTTACAGATACAATTAAGAGAAGCAATCAATCATTGTCTCGAATTAAGCAATTTTGCTATAATATGAAAACTTGCTGTCTTTATGCCATTTGAACTTCTTTTTTTTAAAGCAGGATTTATTGAGAGAATAGAAAAGCTCCTACAGTGGGAGGGAACTTGAGGGGGTGTCTGCCATTTAAACTTTTAAAGGAAGATTCCCATCACTTTTTTAAATCACAAAAATCCAACCTTTAAGTAAAAACAAATGTTACAATGCAGTATACAGTTATTAGGTTGAGCTGATGTTCTTTCTGAAAAAAAAGTACTCATCACCCAATTGCTGACTAAAAGTCTTTTATGAAACATTTTATCTTACCTAAAAATTGGTCATTGATAATGTGAATAAAGTCGGCCACCACTGTGGCTGAAGTCTGTGGCCGATGGTAAAGTACAAAAATAAAACCTTGAGATTTTGTCAAAGTGGCCCACTAGAAAGGACACTTCAGCCACGGTGACTAACATTTGTCCTTAACAAGGCCCTGCAAGGTCTGCTTCCTATGAAACAGATCGTCCTCTATTTCATAAGTCACAGTTTGTTCTACAGTGAGTCCAGATTCATTCTATCCCTTTGAATGAGTGACTGTGGCTCACTTATGAAATGGCTCCTTGATTCACTATGGGCCGAACCCACCAAGGCACCTCCTTCCCGTTACTGGACACAGTGTCTGTCTTGAGTATTTCCTTGCCTTGCTACCTCACCTGTAGCTTGGTAAGCAATGATACACACAGCGACCCCACTCTGTTTGTTTATTCAGTCTTGAGGGGATATATTATAAAAAACAAACATATAAGAATGTTGGTGAGTTGGCTTCACCACACTAAAATCACTGGTATCTTGTCCTGCCCTTCAATCAATTTTCAAGAAGATCTAGGCCAGACTGTAAGGATCCCCGGATGTTTGTGGCCATGGGATGGAACTGTACAGTTTCTCTCTACTCTGTCCACTTCCACCTCACTGTTCAACAGTTACCTGCTGACAAATGACACCAAACATATAGCAAACAAAAGCAAGAACCCTAAAATATGCCTGGCAGGGTCCAGCCATCTTATTTAAGACTGTCTCTAGAAATGCATCACACCTCAGCTCTCTGTGTGTGGAACGTGATGCCACAGCAATCCCATATTTCACAGCCTCTCTGAAAAAAATGACTGGTTGCCTTAAATTTTCTGTCACTGAATGGGACACCACTTTAAAACAAAGGTGTAGCAATAATTTTTTTGGCTCCAGTGAATACCGTAAATTGTATATAGTTCTTGCAGAATTAGCAGGACTTTTTTTTTAACTTGTGTTTGTTCTTAAAGGCATGTTGTCAGTCTAGTGCAAACAAGTGTTGGCAGCAGAACAAAATCAACTGCAGGTCTCCCTGATACAATCATTATGTGAAGAATTATTATATGAAAAATATTGCTAATCCCAGAAGACTACTTCCAATTGGAACAGTCTCTAAGATTTCAAAACAAACAAAATATTCTCATACTATTGTAAATCCTGCTGTGTCATAAAGAATTGTGACTGGATGTTGGAAGAGCTCTAAGTCCTTAGAATTTCCCAAATGATAGGGGTGTCTTTATTTTTCACAGTGGGCACCTTGGACCATGTCTGAGTTTACACTGGTGAGATGACTCATGGTGGAACCTTAGGCAAATTTCAAGATGGAGGCTGGCCATTCTTGAAAGATCAACCATGTGATTGAGCTTTCACCCACATGACATCAGCATGACCTCTTAGAGACTGAGTTCAGTCACATGGTCAATGATTCAATTCATTACACATACAGACTAAAACCTAATTTAAAACTCTAGACACCCAAAGCCCAGGTGAACTCCTTTGGTTGGGAATGCACACTGATGTAGTGAGGGGAGTGGGTGAAACATTCTAAGGACATGGATACTTAGCATTTGGGACCCTCCCAGTCTTCACCATATGGATCTCTTCTTTTGACTGGTCCTAATTTATATTATTCACAATAAAATTGTAATTGTAAGTACAGCACTTTTCTGAGTTCTACAAGTCATTCTAGCAAATTATCAGACCCAATTGGGTAGTGAAAAGCCCTCAGTTTGTTAGAAGTGCAGATGACCTAGAAATCCCCAAACTCGCAGATGGTATCTGAAGTTAGGGTAGTCTTATGGAGAACTGTACTCTTAATCTGTGAAATTTGAACTGACTCTACGTAGTTAGTGTAAGAATGGCATTGCAGGACCCTTGTCACAGCTTTGAGCATGGCAGTATAACGAAGGTCAAATAAGACTGGAAGTATTATAACAATGCTAGACAGCTTCAATTTAAGCATACTGGCATTCAACTGGCATGTTGGAATTCGAGATTTCATACCATTAAGTTTGAGGATATACGTGAACATTTGATTAAGCCAAAGTGACTATCTTGTGTCTAGAACACTAATAGTAAAAAAAAAAAAAGTTAGTGCATTCATCCAAATTGTAGAGTTTTAGATGAAGTTTTTACACATTTCCCTCTAATTGACCTAAAACATATATAATTATTATAGAAAAGTATGAAAGGTTAGAACTAGAAAGAATCTTAAAAATCATGTAGTCTAATTAGTTCATTTCACAGGGGGGAAACAACAATGGCAAGGGAGATAGGTGATTTGCCCAAGATAACAGCTATTTAGTGTCAGAGTGGGACTGGATAAGATCCATGACATCTAAAGCCACTGTGATTCCCAAACTACTTTAGGTAGGATAATTTTCAGATGCTAAGGCCAATACATTCTGGTCAGGCTGTCTTGCCAGTGCAAGAGAGAGCAAAAAATGCCACACAGGCTATAATAAGTCTTGCCTTTCTTTTATTGATAACTGAAAAAGCACTTTTAATGTCTTTACATTTTTTCTGATCTCCGTAACTAAAGGAATAGCATGCAAACATTACTTCCTTCCATAAGTATTTATAAGGCATCTATTATAAATCAGTTCTAGGTATTTGGTCTTTAAGTTACTTCCCAAACTGCTAAAAGTCTAGTAATCCTCTAGATAGCATGTATTTATCCTTGTCCTCATTGTATTGATGCCAAATGAATTAGTCTTTGCTCCAATGCATCCTGGAAACAACCAACTCGTCAAAGCCTAGGTGTGTGCAGTGGTTGAACATGGTGTCGGTGCAGTGGGAGCTGAAAAGGAAAATGAGTACATGGATGGAATGGTTTCACTAGTCTTGAACAAGTGTCCTCATCATGTTAGGTCATTCTTTTCTAATGAGCTAATGAATATACTCAGTATTAGCTACTACACCAGCTGCCTGAGAGGCACCGTTAAGCAATCCACACACTCTTGTATGATGTCAATTACAACTAGAGTTGCTGAGGTTTAACTATTTTTTATTTCCAGAAATACAGTGTTGAGATTTTTGTTGATTTGGATGCCATTTTAGACACATTAGGGATATAGTTCCCAAGAGTTAGGAATGTGTCATTAGTCCAAAGATATTTATACTTTTTTTCACATTCTCCTTTCCTGCAAAACCTATTCATCAACTCGGACTTCTTTTCATGACCACTTCTCCATGAATTTTCAATTGAATTGTTTTTCCTTTTTCTTCCACTATTTCTGTGACTAATTCTCTAAAGATATTGTTCAATAGCATAAAAAGTGTTTTTAAAAAGTAACAAGATTTCTGAGGTAAAGAGAAGGAAACATGCAAATTAATTCCATGTTTCTGTAAGGCAATTTGGTAAAATCTTTCATAAGGTAGTTATCCTTGATACTATCAATTTCATGTCTATGAATTTACTCTAAGGAATTAAATAGAAATAGAGTGCAAAAATCCACAGAATGTTCATGTCAGTGTTGTTTATCAAATGAAAAGATAGAAGCATCTCCAATAAACAAGGATTTGCAAAAATAGGTTATAGTATACCTATATCTATATATAGACAATGGAATAATCTATAGCCATTAAAATGATGTCACTCAAGAATGCACACAGATAAGAGAAACTATTACTAACTAGCTAAGGAAATAAAGTTTCAAAGTATAGTAATTACAGTTTGATTAATATAATAATTATGACAATATCTAAAACTTATTGCATACTTACTATGCACATTCTGAGACAGGTACCACTAACATTCCCATTTCAATAATAAGGGGAAAAAAAGAAAGTTAATTAACCTGCCTAAAGTAAAACAGTTAGTAAAGATAACCTGGATCCCAAAGTCAAACTTTTTTATTTTATTTTTATTTTTATAGATTTAGAGCCCTCTCTCATATGAGAAAAGCATGGAAAAATATAAATACAAATATAATGAGACTCAACAGAGGATGGGTGTACATTTGTGGTATGATAGGGTTAGGGTTAGGGCCAGGGTTAGGGTTAGGTTTAGGGTTAGGGTTAGAGTTAGGGTTAGGAGTCATTCTAAAATGACCCCCTATTGATGCCTCAATCAAATCCCTGGAACCCGTGAATAGGATGAGATGTGTCTCTCATGATTATGTCATATTATATGACATGACTGACCCTGAGACAGTGAAATTACCTAGGTGGGCCTGATCTAATCACATGAAAATGAAACCTTTAAAACTAGAGAATTTATGTAGCTGGCAACTTGAGAATCCAGAGAGATTCCTACCGTGAGAAGAATACAGTACACACTCTCCTGTTTGTCCACTCCAAGTGGTAATCAAAAGATAGCAATGAGAGCACTGCAACATATTTAACAAGCACCTTGACAAAGTCCATCAGAGTGGGGGTGAATTTAACATAAACAGCTTAAGGACTCAAATCATTTTTACCTTATGAACACATTCAAGAGGGGCCACAGGAGAAGAAATGCAGACTGCCTCCAGGAGCAGAGGGCAGCCTCACCCCCATTCCCCCAACATAGCCCGTCCGGAAATGGAGAATCAGACCTACAGTCACAAGGAACTGGATTCCACCAACTCCCTGAAAGAACTTTGAAGTGGATTCTTCATCCAAGTCTCTAGGTAAGAGCCCAACACTGCTCTTACCTTGATCTCAGATTTATTGAGACCCCAAGCAGAGAACCCCATTGAATGAACTCAGACTTCTGACCTACAAAACTATGAGATAACAAAATGAGCACTGTTTCATGACATCAACTTTGTAGGAATTTGTTACACAGCAAGAGATAACTAATATTGTACTTTTGAGAGACTTAAACTTAAGAAACAGTGAAATTTACACAGTCCGTCAAAAACATACAGCAGTCATTACATTTAATGGAGAAAGTATGAATGCATTTTAAAATCTGGAACAACAACAAAAAAGGATGCCTATTAATATCACCACTGCTTAACACAGTATTGTAATTCCCTGCCAGTACTATAAAAAAGGAACAAGGTATAAGGATTAGAAGAAAAGAGATAAACTTTTTGTTACCTAGAAAAATAATTAGATTCAATAAATGATTGAAACCAATGAGTTCAGCAAGTTGCTGAATATATGATCAACTAAGAAAAATCAAAAATATATCTCTACACTAGCAATACAAACCATAGAATATAATAAAAAATAAAATATCATTTAAATATCATACAAATTATAAATTATCTAGAAATTTGTGTAAATAAGAACTAATAAGACTTTTAAAGGAACTTAAATTTTCATTTCTTTATTTTTCAAACTGTATATGATGAGCATATATTACTTAGTAAAATCTGTCCTATCAATGGGCATATTTAAAATATTTAGAACATTGGCACCAATCAGTCAGAATGGCATAGGCAATAAAGAAATATTTCAGCCAGATAGGCATGTACCCAGCTGAACAAGAGCCTTGTATCTTTTATATTTGTTAAATGATTATTTTATTTGTCTCCTTGAAATAGCTTGGGAAGGGCAAACTTCAGCTATCTACTTTCTCCATGAAGAATTTCTCTCAATTAATTAAGTCTTCTGCAGTCAGGGGAAAGGAACAGAGTGCAATTCGATCAACAAGGCAAGATGGGTACTTGAAAGGATTGCAGAAAGCAAAAATGAAAGAAGACTATATCTAAAGAGCTGGGGAACGGAAAATTAAGAAAGAAGAGCTGGCCTCCATGGCTGCCACCTGACCAGTTGACCATCCTGTCCTGCCAGAGAGGACAGGGTGAAAGGCAGGAGGTCAGACTGCTTCTCCCTGTGGGAACTCAGAGTTGTTTCCAGAATGTGAGTGCTGGGGACCTGGCCATTGTCTGCCTTCAAATTATGAAAGGACAAGGACAAAAATCTCTCATGGGACTTTATTCTTAGACTCAAGTAGTAATCTAAAGAAAACAACAAGAGTACATCCACATATTCATAAGTACCTTCATAAGTCCATCGGAGTGGTAGGTAAATTTCACATAAACAGTTTAAGGGGTCAAATTATTCTGACTCAATGAACACATTCAAGATAGACAATGGAGACATCCTCTGCGTGCTTTATTCATGGTCAATCCCAAACTGAAGATAAATCTTCACCAAATTGCACTAATGACTCTCCCATCACTAAGAAAGTCCCAAGAGTAAGTCTGCAAGTGATCATCAGAAGACTGTCCTTCTGCCCTTAGGAGATGATTAACAAAAGCTCGGGGCGTTTTTATTGCCCTACTGTAAAACTGCAGCTCCGATCCACTACTCTCTTCCCAGTATATAAATTCCCTTATTTTTTTCCATCAAGTTGCCAAGTTTTATGGTATTATTTGCAATACCAGAAAGTCAAGACCTTCTACTGTGGCTATATGGAAGACATTGTATTCTTAAGAGGTTTTGCAAATAATACCACAAAAATGGCCTCACTTAAAAGAATGTGAATTTTTCAGAAATAAAAGCAGATAAATATGTGATTAACAAGAAATGGGTCTTTGTATTCAGGTAAATTATTTTATGAAGAAGATGTGCTGAACTGACTTTGAGTTCCCTGGTTGGTTACCCAGTGAAAGATTCAAGATCCCAAACCCCTAAACCGTGAACTGCAAAAGTCCAAAATCCCAAAAGCTAATGATGTCTGGTTGGCATCTTAGAGAGGACTTGACCTTATTAAAGACATTTTCATGTTTAAACGTACACCATGAAAAGAAAGGAGGTGGTTTAAACGCAAAATGGCATTTACTACAAGTTTATGGAAAAGAAATCAGTGTGAGGAAAAGATGAGATAATTTAACCCATGGAAGAAAAGAAAAAAGAAAGTTCATAAATCAAAAACTAAATCAAAAGACGAGAATTGCATTTTTAGAAGAAAATCTGGTCTCATAATTTGTAGGTAAGAACCTACTCCACTAAACCCAAAGACCACCAGAGACCACAATGTACCTGAACTGGGGGGGCTTTGGTCTATAATGCTTTACCCTTAGTCACCTGGCATAGATTAAACATAGATTAAGTTTCTTGGCAAAGCTGTTCCCTGGAAGGTCGTAGGCACCTGTTCACAGGGCTCTTTTGGAAGAGTGCTGGTTTTGTTCATGGCTTCCCCAAACAAACTACGCACTTTTTTGAGACTTGGAACCCATTTTAGTCATGTTTATACATTAAAGTGGCATAAGTTCACACGTTAATGGCAAGCACTCAGTGAATGTTTTCATTCATTACCACTGAGTCTTACTAGAGTACCAGATGGGATCATGTTCACAACAGTAAAATACCAATCATGCAGCACCTTTCATTGGATGCTTACCATCTATCATGTGAAAACTCGTGTTACCTGAGTAAACCGGCGATATAGGCAGTATTATCTATATTCTACAGAGGTTAACACTGTAGTTCACAAAGATCCTTAATAACTTGTCAAAGGACACATGGTTAGTATGTTCAAATTCAGATAGTGAGAAATTTCCACACACTATCATAGGCTATACAAACTCATCTAAATTAGAGGTGAAGTTCATGTACAGACTAAGAAGATTGGCTTTTTACTCTCATGGAGATGGTGACAGTATAGTCATATGTTGTGGAGTAGCCACTGAGGAAGCAGCTCATTGACAAGGACAACATAAATCCAGATATCTCTGCATATAGTAGATGCCTAAAAAATATCTGGTAAGTCAATACGGAGCCAATGTAGGAACTCCAGCCAGTTTCCCAAGTCAAGAAATCCTATTCAACTGAGAACAAACCCTGGCCCTTTCTTCCCAGTAACAGAAGCTGAAGTCAGGCCCCTTGACTCAGATAACACAGTTTCTTCTCAAGTCAGAATTGCTGAGGCTAACGATGGTGAAGCCCTCTTCTTTTCTTCTCCAGAAAGATCCACTTTGTCGGGGTACTCAATTTTTTCTTATGAGTGGTCATCGTGCAGGTAAAATTTGGGTCTCCCCTTAGTCCCCACTTTGTCTGGTTTGAGATCAGGTACCCTTACTGACGTAACACCTCATCTAATCAAAAACATTTTTCAGGCCCCTTCCAGTTTTCTCTTGGGTGTCTGGGCTCCAATTAACACTACATTTACTTTTCAAATTTATTTCTATTATGTTGAATATTTGAATTTTTTTACAATATGTAATACATTTTCTACTGTACTGATGCATTGCATGTGTGTATCTGTGAAGAAATTCTATTTTACTTTATTTTTTTATTTTTATTTTTAATACATATTTTTTATTTTAAAATTGTGGGGTACGGTTAAGGATTAGGTATACAAATATGCATTATGCAGGTACCCTTGTTGATGAGGTGTTCCCCCCCACCCCCAGACAGATATTGACTACCGTTAATCCCACCTCCCTGCCCCCCCATAGTTTCCCACCACTGTCAATCCTTTTCTTACAGTATTACAATAGTCAATTTTTAAAATATGTTAAGCCCTTGCAGGCAAGTGTTGCAAAATAAAATTATATGTCCCGCTCATGGTTTACAGTTTGCATGGTGGGGAGCTGTACTATTAAAACCAATAGTGGAAAAAAAACATACATATATGTTGTTTATTCCAGTCAAGTCCTAACTAAAACCCACAGAAGGGATGTCTTTAATGCCTTGTCCATGGTCCTTCTAAATATAGCACGTGCTGTCCTATAAATGCATGTACTTGTGTCTTTCATACGGTAATTACAAATGCATTAATGGCTGAACATTTCTCTTTTGTATTAAAATAATTCATAGGGCACTTCAGAGCTGATTTATCTAAGGCCAAGACTTAGAACAATTTGTAATTAAAACATGGAGTTGCCCATTTTGTGTGTGTGTGTGAGTATAAAGCTATGAAAAACCAAAACCAAAAAATTAATAAAAAAGAATAGCCAGATAATTTCATCTCAAAGAAAACAAATGCAGATAGAAGACTGCATATTTTCAACCAAATGAATGTCTATCAAAATGTTCTTCATTAAATTAGCAGAGAAGAAGAGATTATTAACCAAGTAGAAGCCAGGCAACAGTGGCTCATGCCTGTAATCTCAACACTTTGGGAAGCTGAGGTGAGAGGATTGCCTGAGCCCGGTGGTTTGAGATCAGCCTGGGCAACTTGGCAAGACCTAGTCTCTACAGTAATTCAAAAAATTAACCAGGCATGGTGGCGTGTACCTGTAGTCCCAGCTACTTGAAAGGTTGAACTAATGAAGAATCACCTGAGACCAAGAAGTCAAGGCTGCGGTGGCCGTGAGCATGCCACTGCTCTCCAGCCTGGGGAACAAAGTGAGATTCCAACTCAAAAGATATATAGACAGATTGAGATTAGAGTATAATAGGTAAGATATAACTAAGTATGTTGCCTCTAAAATTTTTACTACAAAATATAATTGCATTTTAAATCATAAGAAAAATTATTTTAAGATGGACGCGGTGGTTGACGCCTGTAATCCCAGCACTTGAGAGGTGGACGTGAGAGGATTGCCTCATCCCAGGAGTCTGAGACTAGCCTGGACAACACGATGAGACCTTATCTCTACAATGAATCAAAAAGTTAGCCGGGCATGGTGGTGCACCCCGTAGTTCCAACTACTTGGAAGGTTGAATCGGAAGGATCACCTGAACCCAGCAGGTGAGCGTGTCAGTGCACTCCAGCCTGGGCGACAGAGGGAGACTCTGACTCAAAAAAGAAAAGAAAAGAAAAGAAAAATTATTTTTAAAGTGTTTCCTTTGTTACTCACAAGCTGGTGAGTACTTTACTCACATACCAATCTATATTGAATAGTGATTTATTATTTGCCTTCCCTCCCAAAATAAATTCCCATGCATCAGCTGAAATTTCCAGCAAAAAGCTTTCTACCATATCCTGCTCCATTATAATCCATCCTCTACCCAGTCGCCAAAGTGATCTTTTAAAACGATGTATCCAATTCTATTTTCCACTTGTTAGGAAACCCTCCAGTGGGTTCCAAACAAATTTTAACCTAAAGTCACCATGGCCTGCAAAGTCCTAGACAATCTGATGACACCTTCCTCTGTATCCTCAAATCCTAACCTTTCACCTGTGCTCCCCTGCTCCAGTTAATGACCTTAGCTTTGTCCATCATTATAAGAAGCTCATCACCGCCATTGGGTTTTTGTGAAGGCATTTCCCTCTGCCCAACCACTCCACTCCAATATCTTCTCAAAACTAGCTTCTTTTTGTCACCCAGAGCTAAGTTTACCTAAAATAGCCCATTCCCACTCATAGTCCTAGTACTTATCACTCTTTGAAACCATCCTGTTAATGTGTTTGTTTATAGATACTCTATCCCTCTCCAAATCACCTTTACCCCCACTGCAACCATCACCTGTAGAAAAATAAAACTCATGGGAAGAAGGATAATTGCTTGCCTTGTCTAGCACCGAGAGCTAGCACCTGACACAGGGAAGGCACTAAGAAAACATTTGCTGAATAATTGAATATTTCTAAACATACTGTACTTTTGGAAGTGTTTTAGTTGCTTTCTTACTAAGGCCATTTGTCTTTGACTCTTTAAAAAACAAGAATTCCTGTATCTTCCAGCTACAAATGTGCCTGAGTATGACTGCAAACAGTAGTATCCTGATAGCAAAACCATCATATTTTGCAAGACACTTGGGATCAACATGCTGTTCAGTAAAAGATGAACACATTTTCAAGATAAGCGTTTGCCTTGCTGTAATCGAAATTCTGAAACTGGTTCCTCGTGGCACCCTCTGGTTTTAATCAAAGCCAGACTCTCCTCACAACACTCAGCAATGACTTCTCCCCCTTGGATGGGGCTTTAACCTTTCAAAGACAGAATAAAAGGGGGGGGGGAATCATTTCTCAAAGGGTTTTAAAAGCTGAGCAAAATCTGGCTTATTTTTAAATATTCAATGCCTACTAACAGAGTTGCCCGTTTAAAATAATTTGGAATTTTAAAATATACTCAGAAAAATGAAGACCTATTTAGGTTGGAGATGGGAAAAGGTAGAAGACTGAGGACATTGTCAATGTTCAGAAAGGGAGACGAGAAACAAAAATTATTTTTAAAAAAATGATCAAAGACAGACTTTTTTAGCAAATTTTTTCAAAGATTACTCTCAATGAAAGCTATGTCAGCAACAGAGTACACAATAACCTTCCTCTTAATCACATCTATCTTCCTCCACAAATGGTAACCATCTTAATATCACTGAGTTTTCTTCATGTCAGAGATCGTCTCATGAATCTAGACTGAAATCTGAAGATGTTTTAATGTTAACTAAAATTTCAGATATAGCTTACGGCCAATAATCCCATACAACTGCTCATGATGCTAAATGCTAACAATGTGAAGTGTTATCCAAGCAAACATAGCCATAAATATTTTCCACGCCTGAAAAAGTGCTCAGCCTTACTCATCATCAGAGAAATGCAAATCAAAACCACATTGAGATACGAACCCCAGTAAGCATGACCATCATTAATAAAACAAATAACAACAGTTGCTAGCGAGGATGTGGAGAAAAAGGAATGCTTCTACACTGCTGGTAGGAATGCAAATTAGTGCAACCTCTTTGGAAGACAGTGTGACGATTTCTGAAATTGACCAGCTAGAAATTGACCTTCCATATGAACCAGCAATCCCCCTATTGGGAATATACCCAGAGGAACTCAAGTCATTCTACCAAAAAAATACCTGCACAAGCATGTTTGTTGCAGCTCTATTCACAATAGCAAAAACATGGAACCAGTCGTGCTGCTCATCGAAACTGGACTGGATAAGAAAATGTGGTACATATACACAATGGAATAGTATGCAGTCATAAAGGACAAACATATGGACTTTGCAGCAACTTAGATGGATTTAGAGTCTATCATAGACCACTGCACTCCAACCCGGGCAACAGAGCACACCCCCCACTAATAATAATAATAATAAATCCTTATGTGACATTCATAAGTTTTGGGGATTTATGTAAAACAAACCAAGAAGTCCAAAAGAAATGTAGCACCAGTGCTGTGGTCATGTGCATTTAATAACCACAGCTATAAGGATGCTGTTGTAGTTACTAATTTTGTTTGTGAGGAAAGGATTCTAAAGGACCCAAAAGGATGAGCTGCATTTTCCTTGAACCTTTCCAAGTTCTGTACCAGGCACCATAGGAATCAGAGTAGAAACACATGACATTGTCCCGGTTACTCATGGGCTCCCTATCTACTTGTGAGATTAGATAATCACAAAGAAACAGCACAAAATCTCTGATTATACAGAATGAGATGCTATAAGTTAGCTGTCGAAAGATAAATGTAAGCTAGTATAGTCAGAGCAGGTTTCATGAAGAAGATTACAAATGTAAGTAAGGATAAATCAATATTTTCAGTTGCTTAAGTCCTCTAATAAAAAGAAAATCAGATTTGAATCAGTGTAACATGTTATAGTAACAGATTCTTCTTAGATAAGTGATTTTTAGTCACCAGCCACATATACATTTGACTTTTTACTCAGCCATGTAATTTTGGCATTTTATTATGAAACAATTGGATCTTCTCTAAGTGATCTTAAAGGGGAAATGTTTAGTTACATAAGCAGTATTCATATACAAGTGTTCTGATTTAATTATGAAAGCATCGTTTAATAAACAGTACTTAGCTATTCTTGGCGTCATGATTGCACATTTATCCCACCTCCCCGCCTCAGACTGGGTGGGAGGTATAGTTCTGCCACCGAGTAAGGAGGCCTGAAGCTAGGTTTCTCCCTCTACCCACCACAAAGAAGCCTCCTGACTGTTTCCCCCAGATTCCGGTGGTCTTCAGTGGACAGAAAGTTAGGTTAATTCCAAGAGAGAACTTCATCCTTCTAACTCAAACAATTGAGAACTTTGGCCTTTGGCACAAAGGGCGGGATAGGAGAGAAATTCCTCCGGACACACTGGGTTCTATCACTTTTCTCAGTATATCTGAATGCACCAGACATCATTCAGATGCATCACCATGACACATAATTTTTAATTGATTGCAGCTTGTTCCTTTATACTGTTTAATGGATGAGTAATCGTTGAATGAGCTGAATTGATTTGAATTTGAGTTTTGGGCATCTATGTAAAACAAACCAAGAGGTCCAAAAGAAAGGTAGCGCCAGTGCCGTGGTCATAGTAATGGGAATTCAGACTCAAGAAAGGCATTTCAGACAAGGATATTAATATAGGTAAAACAAGTCATTCTACCATCTTTACAGACAAATATAAAATGGCCTGATAAATAGATCATGCAGCAACTCACATGAATCTAAAACTATCTAAATAAGCAGACTGTTTTTTATATTATGACCGTTCAGCATATACAAACAAACCTAAAGTAGGTAATTGGGAGAAGGTCAACAGTACAGAATGGAAATTACTCCTAGACAGTCTGTCGTCTTCTCCACCACCCAGGAAAGCTGGATGTCAGTCACCCAAAATGTATAAGCTTCGTTATAGAAGCTTATAACAATTAACAATCAAAATGCACCAGAAACTAATGATATATTCACTGCAATGAATACAAGCATAATGATAAAGGTATCAGTCACTACCTTTTTGATGCAATTTGTAAGGAAGATTTTTATGCTAGGAAATGAAGGACAGGAAGGCATTCATACTGTACTTTCTTTCAATATGCAATTCTAGTTCAGCTTTTCCTCAAAAGTTGCATTTCTACTTGAAGCAGACCCGAAGGATATGCCAGGTTGGAGGAACATTCTTAGAAGTTTTTCCTAATGCACAGGTCTTGATAAATTCCAAAACAAGACTAGATAGGCCTGGATGAGGGACAGGTGGATCACAGGCTCTGAGGAACACGGTTGTCAGCATCACATTCTGGGGACTAAGTAGAACGAATCTGCTTTCTAAATTGCTAATTTGGCATGTTCTTACATCTACTGACTGACTTCTGACTTTACTTTGAACTTCCTAAATTGGCAGAACCAAAACAGCTACTGGAATAAAGGCAGAAGAATATAAGTAGAAAAGTTACTCCCGAACATACTATTTTTTTTAACGTCCAAATTCTGAAGCCCAACCAAGAGGCACTGAAGGCATGAGAGAGAAGGAAAAGAAATCTTTATTTGTTCTGTTTAAATGATATGATGATCTGTAGTCCATTAATAAGAGTGGCATTACAATTTTTTAGACTATACTCAAATACCAAAATATCTCACCAGTTCAATTTTGAAAATCAACTCAATCAAAATAATTGATTATACCATTCATGTCACTATCTTGCAGACAAAATGGCAAAATTATACACTAAATTAACTGTCCATTTTAAGGCCAAGTTTTCTTATTTATAAAGAATACTAGAAGAGATAAATGTTTTAGAGTAACAACGACCCCTCTGAGTTAAGAAGATGAATTGAATTTCACATTCTACTTTCCTCCTGCCCAAATTCTCATTGAAGTGATTGAATGAGAAACATCACATATACCCACCAGAGTTGGCAAAATCAGGGCAAAAAGTTGTGAGTAGGTCAGAGAGGGCAGGGAAGAGTTTGAACCACGTGAATTTCTCTGCAGTATAGAGTGGAAGCTAGCACATGCTCTAGAGGACAATGACATTTATTCCCAACTGCACTTGGTGCAGTTAAGGGAGTCAAAGTAGCTACACACTCTTAATGAGGGCCACAATTATTCAAAGCAGGGCAATGCATCAAGTAACTTCAGACTGCAATAATATTTGTGTAAAGAAGCTGGTGAGAAAAGCCATGAAGTTCCCAGCCACAGCTGAAAAATACTACTACCAAATTTCAAAATACAAGAAATGCAATAAAAATAGAACGCCACATCTTTCTAGGCAAATTTTGTAGAACTTTTTGATAAAAGAAATAAAAAGGTAGATATGATGCATGAAAAGATAAGTACTATGAGAAATAAACCAAGGAGCTCTGATATATTTGCAAAAAGTATTCATAAGAAAAATAACAAGGTAGTCACACGTGCAGACAAAAGTATAGACAGAAAAGAAAAGAAAAAAATTGAGCCAGGTTAAAAGGGTATATCATGAGAATAAGCAAAAAGTAATAAAAGTATTCCACACTGAAATAAATTCCAAGGATAATCAAATAAGTAACCATATAGAAAGGAAAATAGATTGATTTCAAACTTCTTTATAGAAACAAATGGTAAAAACAAGAATAAGATTGACAAAGTCTTTAAGGGAAAAGAAATTTGATTCAAGAATTCAATAACTAGCCCAACTATTAACCAAGAGAAATACATTTTTAAACATGCAAGCTTAAAAGCAACCTTTCTCCTTATTCTTTACATTAAAAGCCTAACTTCATACTTCAGCAGATCTAGAAATCAATCAAAATACCAAACATTAGAATGGAGAGAATATGATCAAAAAGAAATTACCGCTGGGCTCGGTGGCTCAGCGTGTAATCCCACACCTTTGGGAGGCTGAGGTGAGTGAATTGCCTGAGCCCGTGGGTTCAAGACCCGCCTGGGCAGGCGAGACCTCATCTCTACAATAAAATCAAAAAATTAGCCGAGCATGGTAGCACGCACCTGTAATTCCGACTACTCAGAAGGCTGAGGCGGAAGGATCGCCGGAGCCCAGCAGGTCGAGGCTGCAGTGGCCGGGAGCAGCCACTGCACTCCAGTCTGGGCAACAGAGTGAGACTCCAACTCAAAAAAAAAAAGAAATTACAGAAATAATAAAGCCAATAAGACAAAATGTCAATCAAATTCTACATGATTTTTACATTGTTCATAACAGGATTATGAAACATTTCATTCAATATTTAACAAATGTTATCACATCTCACTGTGTGACAGGTATTGTACAAGGTTCTGCAAATATTATGAACCTAGACCATGTCTTCATGGAACTTCTGAAAAAGCCAAAAATAATTTTAGAAAATAAGAGACATGAATTTTTAAAAATCTGACTCTAAAACTCAAGTGTGGTATTTCATTCCAGTATGGAACCACCTTCACTCAAATAGCAGCTATAAGCTCTGGACTAAAAACAAAAGCATTATCTAAAGACACTGGATGATAATCAAAAGCAGGCAAATTCTAGAGAACAGTCATTGCTTGGAAAAAGGAGGAGTTTCCCATTCCACAGTTTATAGTCTGAGAACACACCCTAGTCTGTGCCAAGCAGAGTGGCTAAAACGCTGATATGAAACCCATCGCCTTTCTAGCCTGAAGAGCCAAAGGACAGAGTTCTCCTGAAAACAAGAGAGTCAGAAAGGGGAAGCCCCAAATGTTATATATAAACTCTGATCAAATCTTGGGCTGACATTGGAGCCATAAATATATGAGATATACTCTGTGCAACCTAGTTAAGGATAAAAGAATTTAACAGATAGTTGAACTACTGCCCAGGAGACAGTTTGCAGTTTGAGTCTGTTCAAGTTCGTTTCCTGTTAAAACAGAAACATCAACACTCTTCAGAGGAATATAACAGAATGCAGAGCTCCCTTACATAACATTCACAGTGTTCATGATGGAACTAAATATTATATAACAGACAGAGAAACAGGAAAATGTGACTTGTTCTCAAAAGAAAATAGAACCAACAGAGACGGATTCCAAGATAACAGAAATGCTGAAATTAGTGAACAAGAAATTAATAAAATATTTTATTAGAATATAATTTTAATATTTTATTAGAATATAATTCTAATATCTTATTAGAATATAATTTCACTGAGAGTAAAAATTAGTAGCAAGTTTTTGTACTGAGAAATTTCCTATAGTTAAAAATAGAAAAATATGAAAAACTCAAATAAACCGTAACTAGAAAACAATCTTAAAACTTTGTCAAAAACAAATCATGCTGAAATAATGCCAGATTATCATAGAGCAGCAAGCATGCAAATTACTTACATTATTTTAGTACCTAGAAAAAGAAGAATTTTTAAAATCCGAATAATTCATCTATTAAAAGTAGAGGAATAACATAAAACAAAGAAATTATAGGCTAATAAAACTTTTTTTTTTTTTTTTTTTTTTAGTTGGAGTCTCACTAAGTCACCCTGACTAGAGTGCAGTGGCTGCTTCCGGCCACCGCAGCCTCACCTGCTGGGTTCCAGCGATCCTTCACCTCAGCCTTCCGAGTAGCCAGAATTACAGGCATGCGCAACCATGCCCGGCTGCTTTTTTGATTTATTGTAGAGATGAGGTCTCGCTGCCCAGGCAGGTCTCGAACCCACGGGCTCCCAAAGGCGTGGGATTACAGGCTGAGCCACCAAGCCCGGCTAATAAAACTTTTTAAACACAAAATTAAATGAAAATTTTTTCAAAAATATACTGGCAGGCAAGCACATGAAAAGATGCTCAACATCATTAGCCATTAAGAAAATGTAAATCAAAACTACAATGACTTACCACAACTTCAATTAGAGCAGTCACAATTTTTAAGAAACAAAAATAAAAAAGAAAGTAACAGGTGTTGGCAAAAATGTGGAGTAACTGGAACTCATGACACTGCTCTTAGGACTGTAAAATGGCACAGTGGCTACAGGAAAATTTGACAGTTTCTCAAAAAGCTAAACACAGAATGACTATACACACAGCAATTCTGCTTCTAGTTATATATTCAAAATAATTGAAAACCTTACGCCCAAACAAAAGCTTGTACATGAATGTTTATACTAGCATTATTATTCACAGTAGGCAAAAGATGGAAACAGCCCAAACGTTCATCAGTTAATGAATAGATAAAACATATTGCATTCAAACAAATGAATATCACTCAACTACAAAAAGGAAACATATTGGATACATTCTACAACAATAGGTGAGCTTTGAAAACATAAAGCCAAATGAAAGAAGTCAGACAAGAAAGACCACATCATATAAGGTTCCATGTGCATGAAATATCCAGAACAGGCAATTCCAGAAAGGCAGAGAGTAGGTTACTGGTTGCCAGGGGTTTTGCAGAGTGGAGAATGGGGGTGACTTCTCATGGGCATGAGGCTTCTTTTAGGGGTCATGAAAACATGCTGCAAGCCAGGCTCAGTGGCTCAGCCTATAATCCCGCGCCTTGGGAGGCTGAGGTGAGTGGATTGCTTAAGCCCGCAGGTTCGAGACCCGCCTGGGCAACTTGACGAGACCTCATCTCTACAATAAATCAAAAAATAAGCCGGGCGTGGTAGCTCACGCCTATAGTTCCAGCTACTTGGAAGGCTGAGGCGGAAGGATCGCCGGAGACCAGCAGGTCGAGGCTGCGGTGGCCGGGAGCAGCCACTGCACTCCAGTCTGGGCGACAGAGTGAGATTCCAACTCATAAAAAAAAAAAATGTGCTGTACAAGATGGTGGCAATAGTGGCACAGCAGTGTGAATGTACTAACTGTCACTGAATTGTGCACTTTAAAGTGGCTAAAGTGGTGAATTTTATGATACGTCAGTTTTACAATTAAAAACAAGCGATGATTGCTTCAAGATCAGTGCTTTTTTATGAAAGAAAATAACATGATTATATTTGCAGTCAAAACAAGTTTTTAAATCTTAGAACAAAACAATGCAAAGCACTGTTATGACGAAAGTTACAAAATTTTTATTCAGAACATGACTTTAGTTATAGGAGAGATAGATCTGGATCAAGAAAAGGAAAGCTCTGTATCATAACTGATAAATTGAACACAAGTCTAGAAAAATATGAAGATGATAACTGTACATAAAGCTAAAGATAGATCAATAGGATGAGATCAAAGGGTCCAGAAAGATCCTTGCACATGTAAGAATTCCATATATAATGAAGACAGGAATTTAAAATAGTTGCAGAAATAATCATTTAATAAATGATTTGGGAACAACTGACTAACAATTCAAAAGAAAATTCAGATCGTTAACTTGCAAATAAAAGCAAAATAAACTAAAAATCTCCTAAAAACATAAGCACAAATACTGAAAAAGCAAAAGTACTAGAAGAAAAATAAAACAGGAGAGGGGTGGTGAATACAAATGTCATCTTAGCCTGAGAAAAGCATTTCCTAAACATGATACAGAAAGCAGTAACCACAAAAGAAATTATTAATTTGCTACTTTTATAAACTAAAATACTAAATTAAAAGGCAAGCAATAAACCTGGAAAAGCAATTGCTTTTGTAACAATTGGTTCTATAAATATTTTTAATATCAGATTTACCTGCTCTTTGCTATCCTGAGTCCTTGAAAATCATTTGGAAAAACACAAATACCCACAGACAAAAAGAAAGAACATAATGCCCCCAAACTGAAAGAAAAATATTTAACTACTCTATTAATCAAAGAATTAAAATATTATATCTTCCCTTTTAGATGGACAAAAAGATAGTTGCACCCAGAATGCTGGCAATGGTTATCTCTAGATAAGGAGATTTGGAAGATTTTTTTTTTTAATTTAATGTGTAGTTTACTATATATTTTTGCAATGAAATTGTATAGCTAAAGAAAACACTGTGTCTTTTTAAGCAGCTTGGGGGAACACAATACATGAAATTTAATACTCCTCAGTGGGGAGAAGATGTCTGCGGAGATTAAGGGCGGTCTCGCCTTTCCAACAGAGTTCCTGAAACATGAGCATGCCTCTCTCCACCTCACACTGCCAGCTTTCTACTGCCTTCATTGCTGGTTGCCAGGGGCTGGCATCTGTCATTCCCATGACCTTTATTTTTCCTTCTGCCTTCTGACCCCCTGCCATGAGCATAAATGCAAGAAGCAGAATAAAGGGATCGGTCATAACCATAACAACAACCCATGATGCTGTCGCTGCTACAACATTATCACAGCACCTCTAGTCCTTGGTAATGCACCTTTGTGCTCAGAGCCTTTTTCACTATTACTATGAAGAAGCCATCAACTCCCTGATCTGCTCCCAAGCAAAGTCAGAAAAATACAAATCATTGTATTTAGCCCATATTTAAAGTAGGCAGGAGGAAAAGAGGATGCATGGAGAAGCTGGAGAAGAGAGTGCAAAGACCAGGGATAAAATGGAGAAGCTAGACAGTGGGTCTCTTAGACTCGGTCTCAGGAATATCTTCCCAGATCTCTCTGGAAGAATAAATCAACTTGTACATTATTAATGAGTAAACAAAAGCATAAATGAGTGTCTTTATTTTCTTCATTTCTATTATTCATGTTTACAGCAATTTGTTTTTCTTTCTGAAACTTTCTTAAATCCTTAGAAAAAGTTAGTAGCTTTTGTAATGCTTCATTTTACCCACAATTTATATGTTTATTTTTTGTCAGAGTCTCACTCTGTCACACTCATGGCTACCATAGCCTCAATCTGCTGGGCTCTGGCAATCCTCCCACATCAGCCTTCCAAGTCGCTGGAACTACAGGCACACACCATCACGCCCGGTTAATTTTTGGTTTATTGTAGAGATGAGGTCTCGCCAAGCTGTCCAGGCTGGTCTTGAACCCGTGGGCTCAGGCAGTCCTCTTGCCTCAGTCTCCCAAAGTACTGGGATTACAGGCATGAGCCACCACATACAACTTCTCTTCTATATTCTGAGTCACTTTTCTTATAAAAATGTAATACAAAATACTAACTTGAATTATTAAGCCTTATTACCTGATTTATTTTTTCTACTACTCATGTTTCATTACTTGAAAAATCTTCTATCTTTTAATATTAACTTATTACAACCTGTTGTATTCTAACCTTGCTAATGTCTTGCCCAAATATTAAAGAGCCTCATTTGCATACTTTTCTGTTCCTAGAAATTATGCATATTATTATCTGCTTTCTCATTGGTTTTTACAATTTACATGAACTGACTTTAAGTCACATTTCTAAATGATATCCCATAGAAATCTTCCCCTTTGTAATGTATCAAAAATAATCTCATCCACAACCATTCATTATAATACCTGACATTCTGTCATAACAAAATGTAGAATCTTCATATTTCAATACCCTTTATCTCCCTTCTTTTCATTTTCTAAAGCACCGTTGTTTAAGGCCATAGATATTATGAACAGCTAAATCACCATGATTTTTATTCTAATATCTACAACAGTGCCTGGCAGGTGGTAGGTGCCCAATACATATTTGTCAAATCAATAAACAATTATTTACTTGTAAATCCCCAAATTAGAAGTGACCGCTCCCTTTTATAATTCCCATTATTCATTTAATAAGTAGCTACAAAGTGCCTTCAATCATCTCACTGACAAAAATTGTTAGCTGGCAACATTATTAAATAGTAACGGAGACAACAATTATAATAGTATAATAACTGAAACATAGGGTTCATATTATATATCAGGCATTATCTTTCATGCTTTGCATATACTAACTTATTTAATTCTCACAACCACCGTATAAAGTGAGTACTGATACTACACCTATTTTATATATGGGGAAACACAGGCACAGAGTGGTTACAGTCCCGTGGCCAAAATGCATGTGAGATTTTGAATAAGAAATAGGACTTACACCTAGACTGTTAACCATTTCGAAGCCTAATATCTCATGTATTTTGCTTCCACTAAATTATAGTGTTTTTGAGAAAAGAGCTTTTATCTTTTACAACCTGGTACCACAACCTTGGTCATAGTATCTTATACCTCATGGTCCCAATAATTTTTTGCTAATTTTAACTTGATTCCAAATATTCATAAATTAATATATTACAGATTATTAGAGTCATAATTGTAAATTATTAGGATATTTGAATTAGAATGAAATGCGAAAGATTAGCAAGCAACATCTTTACTTCTTTTGAGACAGTGAAATAAGCAATAATCAGAAACTTCAAGTAGAAATGTTCAGAGAGTTTTCTGAAGCTATGAGCTTCTTCTTCCTTTCTACTGCAACCAATCCTTCTCAGTGGAGGAGAAAATGAGAAACATCTGAACTAAACACAAACGATTCTTTTTCATTGAGGTGGTGGACAGTAATAATGCCAGTAGACTTTCTGATTATTTTTGGATTTTTGTCATGCATTTACTATGTGCCAGCCACTCTGTGATGAGATTTTTTTAGGGACGTCAAATCATCCGATCTGCAAGTACCTCTGAATAAGTACTATTATTATAATCACAGATATGCAAAACTAGGTCACAGCTAAGGGGTGGTTAGGCTGAGACTCATCCCCAGACTGTCCTCTGAATAGCTACACCATTCTCAAGGGAAGGTTTCGTTTGAGACAGTGCACAAGAAAGCTAAAATAGTTCTTTTTACATAATCCAATTGTCTCCGTCTCCTTCACTATTGTACCACAACCATACTCCATTTCGGCATTCCACAGTCTGAATTTTATCTGGGAATTCAATAGCTGAGGAGGTGTGAGAAAAACCTCCTCCCTGTTTATATAAAACCACAACTGCGTCCACTCCCCTGTGGCATTAGCACTCTTACACCCAGAACAGAAAACAGACAGAATGGCAGGTTTACACAAGCTTTGAGAGATATATTTACAAGTATCAAAAAGACAAATTTCTCCTATTGGATGAAGTCCTCAATGAATACAAATAAGTGACATTGGTATGCCAGGTGACATTGGTGTGGCTATAAATACTTTCCAAAGCAAACATAAAAAGAATACATTTTATATACCATCTGTAAGGGTAAGTCTAAGCAAATAAAGCAACAACTGACAACTTAGAGAGACTCGGGAGACATCAACATCTTGAATTGTTTTTCAAATGTTTTGGGGCTTAATAAAAAGCCCAAAACACATGAAGCCAGAAGAATTTTATATCCATGAGAATATAAATGTAATCCACATGTTTCTGATTCGTTTACACTTAAGTCATTCAAGCAATGCTTTGTAAGTGCCGTCTCCATGTCTATGATAACTTTGAGCATTTTTATAAGTCTTTCTCCTTAAAAACCGTCATGTTTTCCCAAGAGTAAATAAACTTAAAATAACAAAGTATTCCAGACCACCGTGCTCATCCAAAGCCACAGATTTTTGTGTAAATGCTCAACCTAGCAGTGTCTTTTTTTTTAATTGACTTTTGCTGGGCCAGAGTTACACTATACACTTCCATGGAGGGAGATCATTTTATACTCACATGCGTTCGATTCCATATATGTAGCCAATATATAGCTCAATGTGTTTGTCAAATCACAGTCTAAACCTATGTGTAATATACTTTCTATGAAGATCACATATAAATAAATAGCCTTCTAAAAGGTTTCCCCGAGGGAGACTCTGCAGGTAATAGACTTGGAGACAGAAATCTGCATGCGGGAAGCTTTTGGGGGGGGCTGGAGGGAGGGGTGGAAAGGAAGCAGGATTGTATAGGACAAGAGTTGCAAGGCAGATGCAAGCAAAGTCCTCAGCAGATGCCTCCAAAAGCCCTGAAGTGTGAACTGAAGTGTGAACAGCCCTTCAGAAATGTCCCAAATGAGGCCAAGGGGCAAGCACTTGTATCCTAATTCCACCTGTGTCTGCACACACGCTGACTCCAGGAACGGGGACATCACCTTGGGTGAGGCAGCTACCTTCAGCTGAAGAAAATTTCTCTAGGCAAGACTCACCCAAAGGAAGAGCTGAGCGGATTACCACATTGTCCACCGGAAAAGTCCATTGGATTTTTCTAAGAATTAACCCTCTGTGAAGACAAGACCTATCTAAACCGTTAGTCTCGTTAGCAATACAAACAGAGGCATATACATTCACTCAGTCAGCTGGTACAGACAAGACACAAGCAAGCCCATTTTTCAGAAAATTTTCAACATTTATCGGGGAGATTTCACTTTATGACAATGGAGATTTCAACATGGAGATTTCACTTTATAACAAAGAACATGGCTCTCTGGAAGTCTTTACTCAAAGCAATTTTTCCCTTTTGTCCCCTGATATGATTCCCTCAGAGATAAACAACTAATAAAAAATAAAGACCCTATGAAAAAATATACATGTGACTAGAGAAACAGGCAGTACTGAAGACTCTGGAGCGAAACCGATCGAAATTTCTGCCGCCTAATAATTTCCTTGGCCTTTAATAGCTCCTGTTCAATACTTGGTTCAATATCTTATTCATTCAACGAACAATGATTAAGGGTCCACTGTTTTTAGTAGTTAAAACACAAACTAATAACATAGAATAAAACCACCAAGGACCATTGAGACTAACAAAGGAAACAACATGTAAACAAATCAGTGTAATGTCACAAAATAAAATGCCCGGCCTCGTCTATCCAAGATATTCCTCTAGATGCTGACAAAACTCCTAAATTCAAGTCCTGGATTCAAACTTTACAAGATTCTCCAAGACTCAACTTCTGACAGATCTTCTCAGGGTACCTCTGAACAGAGACTTTCTCCGTATCAGACAATCCTCGAGTCACAAAGTATTAAAAGTGCTTCTGGGGTCTACCAAGCAAGTCCTGACCTCCTCAGCAAAATGGGAAATGAATGACCACTGATTGAGTCCTCATTGACGTGAGATTCTTTTGGCAAATACTTCTTGACCCCAACTACCTGCGAAGTATTGGTCTAGAAATTGAAGATAAGAGCAATCAGCAAGGTTCTCTCCCTCCTGGAGTTTACATGTTAGGGTGAAAGTCAGACAGTTAAATAAACAAAGAGATATATACTATGATGTTGGGTTCTGCTAAGTGTTATGAACAAGGCAGGGGAAGAGCAGAGAAGAGAAAGGTTGCCTTTTTTTTTTTTTTTTGAGTTGGAGTCTCACTCTGTCGCCCAGACTGGAGTGCAGTGGCCGCTCCCGGCCACCACAGCCTCAACCTGCTGGGCTCCAGCGATCCTTCCACCTCAGCCTTCCAAGTAGCCGGAATTACAGACATGCTCTACCATGCCCCGCTGATTTTTTGATTTATTGTAGAGATGAGGTCTCGCTGCCCAGGCGGGTCTCGAACCCGCGGGCTCAGGCAATCCACTAACCTCAGCCTCCCAAAGGCGCGGGATTACGGGTTGAGCCACCGAGCCCGGCTGAAAGGGTGCTTTTTAAAGACAGCCTGGAGGGAGGAGGTATTATTTGAGCTACCGGAGAGCAAGGAGGGAGAGAATCATACAGACGTCAGGAGGAGTATATTCTGGGCAAGAAAACGCCAAGCCTCGGGGACAGGAGGGTGCTCCGAAATCGCCCACAACAGTTTCTCTGCCAACCATGGTCATTGATCCCACGCCATGCACTCCATGCCCACCCAAATGTGAGAAAGCAGCCTGAATTCCATGAAAACATCTCTAAAATATGCCTTTGGTTCTGGATATGAATTGTATGCACCTGAGTTGTTTAAGAAGTAGAACACAGGTGTCAACAGGACCTGAATCCAGACAACTTTGTGGCTGCTTCCGTATTCCAAACAAAAAGACACTCCCACTTCACAAAGAAATCCGGCTAAAAAATGTATGACAATATTGGCTTTAAAATCAGCAGAAATCCAAGACAAGACCAAAAAGATCCAAGATCTAGTACAACATTGCAAAGAAAAAATCCATTCTGCTTTTAATTTTATAATGCAATCCATTAGAAGCTCTCTTATTTGATGTAATCAGAGTTAATGGTGGATTGGTTATTTCTTTAATTTGGGAAATAATTGTATGTAAGCATTTATGTATGTACATACAAACATACACAGTATAAATACATACTATATATGTACAAATGTATGTATATACACGTTTATACATTTTCCACATTTTCTTTTCTCTTAAAATATATAAATATACATCCATTGACCATCCTTTGATTGAGCCAGTGCATAAGAGACATACATAGATCTCTGTCACACCATTCTCCAATATATTGATGGAGGTCAAAGAAAGCAATCTTCAACAATACTCAAAAAGTTCTGTGATATTATATTCCTCCATCACTTACCATTAGCCATCTAAAACCTGTTCATTATGAAGCCAATACTTTCAGTAATTTCAGTCAAAGTTCAATTAGCCACCCAGTTCTTTGATCTATATCTCACAAACACCTTAGTGACCAAATAATGTTTAACCACGTTGACTAGAAATATTAGCACAGGAGTAACCTTAGAAAAATCAAACTGGAACTCTACATATGCAAGAAATGACAATTCTTGGGTATACTCACCTACATAAGAAATCATTTTACCTTCTGTATACTTTATACTTCTCTTCCCAATTTAAAATGATTCTGTGTCCCTGAAGAGAGGGTAAAACAAGTGTATGGCTTTCTACTTTAAGACAGCTGAAGTTTAAGAGTGCCTTAAGTCTACTGTTCCTGATTAGGGAACAGATTAAAATTAACATTTGGTTTCAGTATTTGCTTGACTGTTACCTACAAAACTCAGAATCCATATTCTGGTCAATCATTTCCAATCTCTTGACATTCATACTACTTAAGTTACAGTCAACCAGTCAACAAGTATTTATTGCTCTGCCTAATAGGTGAAATACACATAGCAATAATAATTAATTCCTTTTAGGGTTGCATTCTAGAAATGGAGCGCTAAAAAAGAATTACTACCCATATAGAGGTCAAAATAAAGAATATTAAGAAAAAAATTTTAAGTGTTGGTAAATGTCTTTTTTTTTCCCTCATAACAAAAAATGTCTTCAAGATTTATTTATTAAGGCAAAGAGATTCACCCAGGAAGCACACAAGACAATTTTATAGTGGCTGTTTCATTCTCCAAGATTTTAGAATTAGCTGGTTGCTAAATGAAACTGTAATCTGATAAGTGCCTGTTATATAGTTTCCTAAGTTTTTCAGCTGGGATTACATAATTAAATAAATTTGTATGAGTTAAACATGCTTAAACCTATAAAACCCAGATACTGCCAAAATGTGAAAGTGATTAACAAGTTATATTTTAAACAAACATTATGGTTTGTATCACATTTCAGAGTTTCCCTTACTGGGGGTGAGAGGAAGTACTTTTCCCTTTTGGAAAAAAATAAAACACAATAAATTCTGTTAAAGCCACAAGAGACTTTTAGGGCAGTGAAACCATCTGTACAATATTGTAATGGTAGACGCATGTCATTATACATTTTCAAAACCCATGGAATGTTCAACACAAAGAGAACATCCCATTGTAAAATACACACTTCAATTAATCACAATGTACCATCACTGGCCCATCAATTGCCACCAATGCAACACACCAAAGCAAGATGTTAATAATGAGGGTGACTAGGGGAAGAGAGTGTTTGCAAACTCTCTGGCTTTCCACTCATTTTTCTGTAAACCCCAAACCACTTAAAAAAATAAAGTCAAGCATGAGATCTGATTAAAGGGGAAGTGTGAGGTTCAAAAAAAATCTATTAAAAAGGCAGACTCCAAACAACACCGTGGTCATTTTACCTTTAAATTTGTTAACAGTCAATTGACAAAACTAATAAAGTCTTTTCTTCAACATACATTTAAGTATAAATTTCAATGTAAATGGTTTTTAAAATCTTGCCACTATCGCTAAGTTTTGACGCATGACTTCCTGTCAAGCACAGACACCATCATCTGCATTTTATTCATTTCCTCCTTTTAGGGTATGTACCTCTGCATTTGTTCCAGTTTGAGGCTGGAAAATGACCGTGAACTCAAGTCAAAGAGTGCATGCAGATGTTCATTCAAATTATGAATGCAACAATTCACACTTACCAATCCCAGAAAAAAGACCCATGGTATAGACATTGACTTGGAAGCCCTGGCTGCTACAATGTATCTAGAAACTTGGACTCAAAGGTATTGTTAAAAGTAAGAAGCTTTTAAAATACAAGGTGAGCAGGAAAATTATGGCTCACTCATCAACACCTATTTTTAAAATCCTTTTAGATATTTGCGGAAAAAGGAAAACACTTCAACTGAGGTATTAGTGTTGAGTGCTATTTTGGTATTCTCAATTCTGTTTTTTACTAGGGTTCCATTTATACTGGTCTGATGACCTTCACTTAATTCCCTGGCACTTATGTCCAAACCAAAAAGTTATAAACCTTTCAGTTAGAAATACCCATGAAGACCCAATTACCTACAAAAGAAACCATAAATGCAAAGAATACTTAGAACAACTCAAAATACCAACTCATCAAGGAGTATCTGTGGTGCACCTACTATGAATCTAACACAGAATTAACTTTCATACTCACAAGCATTTCAGAAGTATAGACAACATTGATATCACCGATGTTATAATTCATAAAAAGAAAGTAGACCTCAGAAAATATTTCATGGAAATGGAACTATGTATCTACTAGGAAATATATTCAAAATATAAATTAAATTGTAATATCTATCCAAACTGTGAAGGGAACAAAAAAATCCAAGAAAAACATACATTCAAAAATACTCATGACAAGAGTGTAAAATCTTGCTTCCTTCCATAGTCCTTCAGGAGTTAATCACCCCTATTTTTCAAAAAATCAAAAATCAAGAACTAGACAGAAGTTAAAGATGCTTCAGAGTAAATAAAAAAATACAAATGATCACCTCAGTGCCAGATTATGTCTCTTATTTAGTGTACTATTTCATTCTTTTTAAGATGTTCTCCAGAACTCCGACCCTTTGTTATAAAAGTTTGCTTAAACATTTTTCAGCCCTATTTTCTCACTTCATATTCCCTTCACAACTCCCAGATTAAATGCAATTCACTCAGATTCACTTTTTATTTTGAAAAACTACTTAATTTCAAAACTTAACTAAGAGAGAAAAAAAAGCATGGCCCTCTGGAAATTCCTCTTGTCAAGTGGCATGAATTAAAAGTCTTGAAAATGAGCACTGAAGTGGTTCCCAGTGTTGTGGGAACTGGTCTCTATTATTCAATTCAAGCAACTCTAGCAAAAGCAAAGAGCAGGCCATTGTGGGGCTCACCTAAAGACTCCTAAATTGATAACAGCCAGGTTTCCAAAGGCTGCCGGCCACAGATAGACTCACTATTCCCTCAGGAGGGTCTTGATCATCCGACCAACTCAGAAACAGCATGGGGGGGGATGATTTAACAATTCGAGAAGCCAAATTCAGATTGTGAGTCAATAATACGAACAGCAATAAAGAAATATTAGAAAAGTAGAGCTTCCTCTACAAGATAAAATCGACTCAATCACAGGATATCTGTAGTAGCAGCTCTTGCACATGTTTGTGTATATCAGCATTATCTCGGTTGTTTATTATATCTGCACTAACAACAATTTTGGGGCAACAGGTCTGTTTGGGGCTTAGGAAAACAGTGTTAGTTACAAGTACCGTCATTCTATCACATAAAGCATGTCCACAACCTCTGTCCTCCCTCCACCTTTGTGCCCCCGCTGCTTTGACCTTTGCATCACCTGTATGATCATCTCTGGACACCTGTCCACTTTCCCAACGTCACAGAAAAAGGAGGGAAAACAACCTTTGCTGTCATGCACTCCCTACTTCCTCCTTCATGGCATGTAGTCACTCCTTCTATGATAAAGCAGAATGCTGGAAGAAGTTAAGATCATACTTCTCTATCATAAATATGATTGTTCTTGTCTTCTATCTGGAAGGTAATATGAATGATTCATGTTTGTCACTAATTCCTTTCCTCTAGCCTTGATTTCCAAATAAAAATCAAGCTATTACCTATAGCTGCTGGCTAAATTCTATTTTATTTTTTAAATGAAACAACAAAGGAAGAATCTTGGGCCCTTCTGTCAATCATACCTCTTCCTGGACTGACAGCATTGTTCTGTGATTAATGAACTAGCCATATAATTCACCTGACTATCCAATTATATCAGTTTATCACCACGCTTTGCAAGTGGAGACCCAGTCATTATCTGTTTATGCCTTGTCTACAAATTAGAAGACTTTCTAACTTTCTACCAAGACTTCCTGGAGTCTGTTCCAATGTTGTATTATACTTGGTTATTTCTTTTCACATTTTAGGAACCGACTATATTAAGTTCATTAAAAATGTCACTTCTCTTAAAACTATACTGCACTGCAAGCAGGTAGCACTATGGTTAGAATGGCTTAGCAACACATTTCTTTCCATCCAAGGTTTGTGAGAAAACAACCCAGTGTGCAATACATAGCTTAATTCTAAGCCAGAGATGAGTGGTGAAATAAATTTTGGTGAGGAGTAAATGCCAGCCTTTAGAAGACTGACCTTCCAGACTCACAACTGTGAAAAGGCAACAGACCTTGAATGGAACACAGAAAAACCCCGGAAAGCAGAAACTGTCAAAGCTTTAGGCTCTTACCAGAAATGGACTCCAGCAAACACAGGAGACACACATGATGGCTAGGAGCTGGATGACCATCTCCAAGTGGTGGGACCTGCCTTGTCTGTGCTGCTGGCTTTTAAATTTAACTCTTAGAAGTATAATTCCTGTGATGGCATTGCACAGGAATGAAACACCTAGGGCCAAGAGCCCCAGAAAAGAAAAAAGTAGAAGATAAAATCTGTCTTCCCAGTCTCTGATGTGTTCTGTGTTATAGAAACACCAGGTCCTCGATGCCTGGATTTTATAATCTCGATGTCCAAGGATGGGCAGCAAAGCTATAAAAACAGCAAACAGGCACACGCCACTCAGCATCATTTTCACATGTTTGGAGGTGATTTTCGTTGAATGAAATATTGGTTTGGTGACTCCAATGCACCGCTCAATGGCCATCACACTGCCTAGAAAAAGTGGGCACAGACCGGAGAACACCATGCAGATGCCAAAAATACTGCAGAGGACATTGGATTGGTCAAAGCGGATCCAGTCTTTATCAGAAGCATAGACAAAGACGGCTATAGTCCCATTGATGAGGTGGCCAAAGAAGTCTGTGATCACGAGGCCACTAGCCAAAAGCAGAAACGACGCCTTGGACTTCTGTCTGAATCTCTGATATGCCTTCATGAGAATGGCAACGGCAAGACTGTTGGACAAGATTCCCACTGTCATGAAGATGATGGAAAAAAACACCGAAAGCCGGTTTTCCGTCTGGCAGGTTGTGTTGGAAAGGGGTCCGGCTGCAGGAGACACTGGCTGTTTGGAATTGTTCATGGACATTGTTGTGCAGAGAAGAGCCAGCCACTCAAGTCATCTCCCTCTCAAGACTGTGCAGCCTTGCAGTCCAGACATCTGCAGCACAAAGAGAGAGGAGCTATGAACACCGCAGTACTGCTCAGCTGACATTTATGACTGACGTGCCCCAGCACCCTGCCGTGGGACCAGATTCGTCGGACCTGTCATCAGCAAGATGACATCACCCTGCAAGCAGCAGGCATCTGCCTGCGGTTCCACGTTTCATTTTCAAGGTAAAGAAGCCGCCGACATGTGAGACCCCTCCCCTCCGTGCCCTTTTGCCAGCGGGCACCCCCGAATGTCCTCGAGACATTCACTGACCCCTCAACACCTCCAAGTTTTACAAAATCGCTCACGAGATGAGGTGTCAACCCAAGAAAGTTTTTTAAAGTCATGATGGTCTGTTGAAATGACCAGACGACCTTTCGAAGTCCCTGCCCTTTTCTCTGACGGGCTTTGCCCCCAAACTGCAAATGATTCCTCAGTTGAACCACCTGTTCGTCCGGCTGACATAACAATCTTCTCCAAACTTTGGAAGAGGACCAGCAAACTCAGGGATGATAAATGGAGCTTACCTGAATACATTTCTAACGCCTAAATCAAACAGCAGCAATCCCCCCCCCCCCCACACACACACACTGGACCCACGGAAGGGGAAACTCCGGGAAGGTTTTCTAGTCCAGGCTCCACCTGCGCAGAAATCCTGGTTGGCTGCGGGGAGGGGGCGCTGGCCGCGCTCACAGCGTCCTTCCGCCTGGATGCTGCCAGTCACAGCTTCAGAGCAGCGATATCCACGTATTTTCTTGTCGCTCTCTCCCCAGCGGGTCGAGGCCTGAGTCACAGACACCAAACACACACGACCACACCCCCCGCCCCCAGCCAATTCGGCCGGCGTTTCCCGAGCAGCTCTCCGGGAGGCTGGGAAACCCGAGCCAGCCTTTCCCGGGCCGGCCCGAGTGGAGCCGCCGGGGCTGGCCGGAGGGCGGCCGCCTCCTCCAGGTCTTACTCACCGCTCGACTTGTGCCGGTTACAGCCCCCGCCGAAGGGAGAGATAGACACCCACCCCCCGAGTTCCCCAACTCCCTGCCGCCCCCAGGCCTCGCCGGCGACACCCTTCCCAGACCAGCTAACTCCCTGAAACTTTCTGCGATGGCTCGGACGCCAGGGGGCTGTTTTCTCACGCCCCCCGGGGGGCTGCGCCGGCTCGAGTGAGGAACTCGAGGGTCGCCCGGAGGGTACCACGAGGCGAGAAGGGGGCTCCAACTCCCTCTTTCGACGTCCCTCTCCTGGGAGACCCTGTCTGCGTGGTCCCCATCCGCGCAGGGACAGGACGGGGACGGGTCAGCCTGAGGGCGCGCTCTCCCCCCGCCCGGGTCTCCCCAGCTGGGGAATCCGGTCCGAACTTCGTGCCAAGCGCTCCCCACGGCGCCCTCCGGCGGCCCCGGTTGCAGCCCGGGGCCGGTGAGTGGAGCCGGGATCCGGATGGGCATCCGGAGGCCGACGGGTGGCGACCAGTCGCCGGCGGGGGGTTACCTTGACATCCCGGGCCGCCAGCCCGGCCGACCGCGGGGAAGAGCGCGCCGCTCCGTGCGCCCTGGCGCGCCCGGCCCCGCCGCCGCCGCCGCGCTCCTGCCCGGGCGCCGCAGCCCGTCCCGCCGCGCGCGCTCGCCTCGCGAGGAACCTGCCGGGCGGTCGGGGTCCCGGGGTCCCTCTGCGCCGGCGGCCCGGGCGGGAGGGAGCGCGCGAGGCCCTCCGCCCCTCCCTGCGCGCCGTCCTCCCCGCCCCCTTTTCCACGGGCGCAGGGCAGGACCGGGGAGACGGGCACCGCGCTCGCGGGCCGCGGCCCCCCCGTCCGCAGCTCCGCCGCCCTCCCCGCCGCCGGCCCAGCTGGGGAGAGCTGGGCTTGACGCCCGTTTTCGCGCGTAAGGGGCCGGCTCTGCGGACGCAAGGCCGGGGACCCGAGAGCCGAGGACAGCCCGGGGACCGCGCGTCCGGCGGTCAGTGTCGCTCGCACCCTGAACTCGTGCCCCGTCCGGCTCGAAAGGTACAAAGAAAGCAGGTAGAAGGAGGCTGAGCATTTGAGGGAGGACTTGGTGGCGGATATCCCCCCAAAAGAAAAAAGGCCATTCGAGCCAAGTGCTGGAAATGAAAACACTCATAGCCTTGGGGTGCACCGTCATCCACAGAGGACTGGGCTGTGTCCAGCTTCCTAAGGAACGTGAGAAGGAAGAGGCCAGACGCTTTCCCGAACGGACGCGCAGACGAGGGACGAGTAGCATTTTAGGGATCTTAGAAGTCCCCTGGTGAGAGCGTTTCTAGGGATGTGTATGCCCGAGGAGACATACGTCTAACAGTCTTTGTGATTTTTTTTTTTTTTTTGAGTCGGAGTCTCACTCTCTCGCCCAGACTGGAGTGCAGTGGCACTCTCACAGCCGTAGCAGCCTCGACCTGCTGGGCTCAGGTGATCCTTCTGCCTCAGCCTTCCAAGTAGCTGGAAGGACAGGCATATACCACCATGCCCGGCTAATTTTTTGATTAATTGTAGAGAGGAGGGCTCACCAAGTTGCCCGGGCTGGTCTCGAACCCCTGGACTCAGGCAATCCTTCCGCCTCGACCTCCCAAAGTGCTGGGATTACAGACTTGAGCCGCCGTGCCCAGCCGGAGATGATTTTATGAAGTAAAGAAGTGTATACTTCTCACGAGGAATTATGATTTAAGCCATTTTTTTACTACCCTTGCTTTTTACTAATGTCACTTTGTTCCATACCTATCAACTGTGTCTCATTTCTCTAGCTAAACACATATGTGAATCCGTTACTGACTTCTGTTCTTTTAATTTTTCTGAAATGTGGCATTGCCTCTTTGAAAAAGTCAGTGTCCTCTTATCAACAAGGGTGCCTGAACGGAGCATATTTGTATACCTAACCCTTAACTATACCCACAATATCATTAAAAAAATTGATTTAAAAAAATGAATGAGTATGCCCAATAAAGGATACAGGACTTGAAAAAGAAAAAAAAAGAAAAAGTCAGTGTCACGTGGAAATAAACCCGATTTTTCCATTCTAAAATCAGAAGGGCCCCTAAATTCCTGGAAATTGGAAGACATTACAAAATGCAAAAGTGAGATAAAATAAATTAGCCATTAACTATAGGAAAGAACAATTGCAGTTTTCTCCTCTGATAGAGCTTGAGATTTTTTTCCTTTTAATGATGTGGTCATAACTTGTCAAACAAACTGTTACACAGGTACGGTCAGGTAATTAAACGTTTTGGTAAGTCACATATTCTGGTTGGTAGAGAAATATCACACATGGGCGGCCAGTTTCCAGAGAACAACTGTGTGATAAGCCACACCGAACATGTGATTGGCAAGGAGTAGTGTTCTTTCCTGTAATGACTAATAGCACTCAATCACATTACACTGCAGTCATCTATTTACATATGTCGCCCCCACTGAAATCTCTTGTTCGTCTCTTCATTCTCACTTAGAACAATGCCTGACCACTCACCAAGTGTTGTCTGAACTGATATGTTCTATGGTCAGAATTTCCAGCTTTGGGATTTTGAAAACTTAAGACTGTCACTGGGTCTGCTCTAGCTACCAGAGAAAAAAGGGGGGGGCGGGGAGAGAGAGAGAGAGAGAGAGAGAGAGAAGAAGGCAAAGGAGAAGAAGAAGAATGATTTCATTAATGCAGTGTCCAATCATAGCATTCATTATGTAATATATTCAAAACAATATTGATTTCTCTTTTAAAGTACTAGATAAATCTCAGTTTTAAATATATATATATTCTGCATGCATTCTTGGTGTTCTTGTTTTGTCTTTGTCCTTAATCAAGACACATTTCACCTGAGCATTAATAAAAGACTGTAAAATACCAACATCTCTTCTCAAGGTAGAAGACATTACTATTAGCAGAGCATGTTACTAATCTGTAAGGAAGAATAAATAACTGTCTTCAAAAGAAAAGAGCGCACACACACACACTGTGTGTGTGAAATGTGGCACTGCCACACTGTGTGTGTGTGTGTGTGTGTGTGTGTGTGTCCAGCCTTCTGGTCCCCAAAATCTGATCCCATCACAAAGTCCACAAAGACAGCCCCTGGGTGCTTGTATAAGGAAGAAGAACTGTTGAAACAGCAGATGAAGGGAACCAACAGATCAAAAGGCAGTGGAGTGTGGGAGATGGCTGGTGAACCCCTCTGCAAAGCAGTACCATTCATAGTGTTTCTTCTAAGAAGTGGAACTACTCATTTATGCGTTCATTCAACATATACATTGAGCACCTACTCTGTGCCTGGCACTGTGTCTCGGAGGCAGAGATACACAGCTGGGTGAACAATGCATCCAAGTCCCTGCTCTGGTGTGGTTTCCAGGCTTGGAGAAGGCCTTTAATCCTGTGACAAGCATGCCAGAAACCTCAGTGTGATTTTAGATGTCCAGGATTCTTCTCTCAAAAGATGGGCACACTATAATTAAAGTCAGAGATACAGGGGCTTTGAGTCACTGAGGTCGAAATAAAAATGTCGTAAAAATCAAGGAGGCTTTTAGAAGTTGATTTTTATAGTTTAAAAAAAATGGTCCAGAAAAACTTTATTGGACTTTTTCATCAAGATGAACAGTGGAAACATACCCTGTTTTGGTAGTGATGAAAATAATAGCAATGACTTTTGTCTTATCATTTTTATTATTAAGTGATACATAAAAAGTAGCATATGTAACACATTTGTGAGTTGTAAATCATAAAATAAACACCATAAACTTACTACCTGGCTTAAGGATTGTATTTATTTCCTAGGGCTGCTGTAATAAATACCATAGACTGGGCGGCTTAAAAAACAGAAATTTATCGTCTTACAGTCTGGAGACTAGAAGTCCGAAATCAAGATGTCAGCAAGGTTGGTTCCTTAGGCAAGCTGTGAGAGAAACTCATTTCATTCCTTTTGTCTAGCTTTTGGTGACTTTTTAGCAATCTTTGGCATTCCTAGCCTTGTAGATGAATTTTTGCCTTCGTTTTCACATGCTGTTTTCCTGGTTTCTGTCTTCACAAGGCTGTCTTGTTATAAAGACCTCAGTCATAATGGATTAGGGGTCCATTCCTGTATAACCTGATCTTAATTAATCATACCTGCAATATTTCCAAATAAGATCACAACCTGTCCGGGCACGGTGTCTCACAATTGTAATCACAGCAATTTGGGAGGCCAAGGCAGGAGGATCGCTTGTGCCCAGTAGTCTGAGACGAGCCTAGGCAACATAGCGAGACCTCATCTCTACAAATAAAAAAATAAATAAAATAAATAAATCAGCCAGGCGTGGTAGCACATGCCCATAGTCCCAACTACTCAAGAGGCTGAGGCAGAAGGATCACCTGAGCCCAGGAAGTCAAGGTTATAGTGAGCTGTGATTACACCACTGCACACCAGCCTAGACAACAGAGCAAGACCTTGACTCAAAAAAAAAAAAAAAAACCACAATCTGAGATACAAGGGCTCAGGACTTTATGTACATTTCGGGGGGATGGGCACAGCTCAGCCCAGAACAAGGACTACACTAGAACATGACCAACACTACATCTGTCTACATGCCCCTCCCCCATTTCATTTCTCTACATCCCTCCCCCAGATAACCACTATCCTGAATTGTGTGTGACATCAGTCTCATGCATCCTTATGTTGTTTTACCACATAAATATTCAGGGGAGCCGACACATCATTTTATTTTTCTTGGTTTGGACCTTAATTTTCTGCAACTTGCTTTTTTCATGAAAGATTTTTTAAATTGATGCCTATTGATGTATGAAAGTAGTAGTTTATCCATTTACATATTTCTATAATATCCCAATGCTTGGAAATTTAAATGTTTGAAGTAGTAGACTGCTAATAAATAAATAAATTAGCCACTGAGGTGATTTCCCCAGGTTTTTTTTCTTATGGCATACTCTGTGATGAATGTTCTTGTACTCAGCCTCTTCTGGCGAGTTTCTTCAGGATGTCTATATACCTAGAGAGAAAGAATCATAGAGTTCAACTTCACAGAAGAAAGCTAAACTGTTGTATCAATTCACGTTCCCACAAGCCATGTATGTGAGTTCCCCTCCCTGACGAAACTTGGAATTGTCTAGCTTTTTAATTTTTACCAACCAGATGGCTGTAAAATAATATCGCATTGAGGACCTAAATTATAGTTCCCTTTGCAGTCATGTTCCTTCTTCTATGAAATATCACTTCTTTCTTTTTGTCCAATTTTTTATTAGGGTATCTTCTTCTTATTGATTCTTTACGTGTTCTGGGTACTAATCCTTTATAAATTATATGTTTTGCAAATATCTTCTTCCAAATCACAGTTGTTATGTGTTATGCCTTTTCTACAGTTCTTAATTGTAGCGTAATCAAGTTTAAATATTTTGTTTCATCTTCCATCTTGTATTTTAGCATTTCTTTGCTAGATTTTAAAAGTCATTTTAGACCCTAGACTATAAAGATATTCTACTATATATTTTCTAAATATTTTACCATTTTGCCAGTTGCATTTAAATCTACACTCCTTCAGGTAATAATTTTTTGAATATGATGTGAGGTAGGAATTCGGGTTCTTTTTTATAACCAATCTCTGTGATGCTATTATCATATAACTCCCCTGTTATGGATTGAATTTTGTCCTCAAAATTCATATGTTGAAATGGCAATGCCCAGTATCTCAGAATGTAACATTATTTGAAGATAGGGTAGTTAAGAAGTAATCAAGTTAAAATGAGATCACTACAGTGGGCTGTAATCTGATATAACTGATGTCCTTATAAGAAGGGAAACTCTAGAGACAGATACCCAGACAGGGAGAACACAGCATAAACATAAAGACGATCACCTAGAAGCCAAAAAGAGAGGTCTGGATCCGATCCTTTCCTAGTGGAAGGAATCAAACTGCCGACACCTTAATTTTAGACTTCTAGCCTGCAGACTGTGAGACAATAATTTGTGCTATTTAATCCGTTCAGTTTCTGGTACTTTGTTATGCTGGCTCTAACAAATGTATACCCCATGCCTTCTCTACCAGTCTGGGTTGTACATCTCTCATATATCAAGTTTCCATGTACGCATGGGAAGGCCATCATTTTTTGGCGGTCTACCACACAGTAGAAACCATACGAGGGGCTTTAATCGTGTTCTGAGAGTTAATCCTCTAAACAATGGACATCATGTCTCACCTGAACTGGAGCAACAGCCTGCTTCTAGAGGTTTCCCATCCAGTTGACTCTAAGCCACTGTTCTCCTGCAGTCACCCAGGTTTATCAAAAGCAGGCTGGTCATGCTCATGTTCCAGTCTTCTGCTTACATCCAGTTCTGTAACCTCAGGAGATTACTGAATTCTTTTACGCCTTGGTCTTCTCATTTTAGCAATGCAAGAAATAATACTATTTATTATTATTACTATTATTATTAACATCTAATAATCCCTACCTCAAAGACTTGTTGGGACAATTAAATTTGTTATGTACCTTGAAGAGTACCTGGAGCTCCATATTTTGCAGATAGTATGGTATCTTTATAAGATGCAAGGATGGTTGTGTTGGCCCCCCGTTTGTCATCATTCACCCCAAGCAAGTTCTCTCGTGCCTTAGTTCATGGGACCGTAACTATTTTTTTTTTAATATTAATTGGGTTTGGGAAAGCTGTTAAACAAGTGTTACATAGATTTCTTTACTGTAGAAAATTGACAGATGCTAATGTGTATTGTGAATCTTCTGGAAGACAGAGGCTGTTGGGTGATCCTGCTGGACTCCGGTCCCCCTAGGAAGTACTATTTAGGAAGCTCTTCTGTCGTGTCTAGAATACACTCTGAATTTTTGATGTGGCTTTCAAGGCTCTTCCTAATCTATCCAGTTACTTTTCTCCCAAGGCTTAACTCTCCTTTCTGGGCCCTCGTATCTTCCCTGGGGGTCTCGTGGTTAGGATTCGGAGCTGTATTGTTTCTCATCCCTAGAATTCTAGGCCTCAGCATTATTGACATTCTTTTTTTTTTTTTTTTTTTTTGAGTTGGAGTTTCACTCTGTCACCCAGACTGGAGTGCAGTGGCTGCTCCCGGCCACCGCAGCCTCGACCCGCTGGGCTCCGGCGATCCTTCCGCCTCAGCCATCCAAGTAGCTGGAACTACAGGCATGTGCTACCACACCCGGCTCATTTTGATTTATTGTAGAGATGAGGTCTTGCCAAGTTGCCCAGGTGGGTCTCGAACCCACGGGCTCAGGTAATCCACTCACCTCAGCCTCCCATTCTTGATCCAAAATCTTGTCTCTATCTTTAACCATCTCCTGCCAGTCCCTCACATGTTGCCTGACTCTAACTCAGTCTCCAGGGCTCAGCACCCCTCAAGTCAGTGGGCATTCTGTGCCCCGTACTAATTACAAGCCTGTCATTGTCATTGTATTCCAGCACCTTCATATACTATGGTAGGAGCTCAGGGGGAAAAAAATGAATGAATGAATGAGAGAACAAATGAAATAGGTGTATTACACATGGGGAAACCCAGGCACAAAGAGGCTAAGAAGCATAGCTGGTTGGACCAGCAAGCCCATGTGACAAAACCAAGTCTCTCACCACAAAACCCATACTCATATCAAGTCTTCACCTTTTATGCACAAGGTCGTTGCTGCTAACTCTATCACCAGAAGGACAGATGTCTGTACTGTTTTTTGTTCAGCACAGAAAGTTTTGCAATAATCCATCAACATTCTTTCACAATCTCCCTGACGCACAGTGGCCCTTTTTTGCCTGAACTCTTCGTGACAAGAGCAGGACAGAAATTCTGGAAGGTGGGAAGAAAGGAAAGTAGGGAGGAAGCCGAGTAGATAGTTACTGGCTTCCTAGCCTGTGCCAAGCACTGTGACGACTCTTGTAATGCACACACATTAATGCCATCAGGTGGCCATTTGTATCCTCGTTATAGAGGAGAGACCAGGAAACTGAAGCTCAGCAACTATCACTTATTTGCCCAAGATGTCACAGCTATGATGAAAGGGAGATACACTCCAAACCATGAAGTGCTCACACTTTCTGCTTCATTTGGGGAATACAGAAGCAAAGCAGGCCCACTTAAACTTCCTATCTGTTCTCCTTCAGTGGGGAACCTGCTCCTGGCAGCCCCTTCCAGAGCCCTAAATGCCTATTGCTACCCACTATTTATTCTACTAATGTGTTGACCTCTTAAAGTGAGCAAAGCATCGTGCTAAGAACACAGAAAATGCAGACACGTTGTAGCCTCCGTGTGTGCCCTCAAGAAACAACATCTGGAATGGCTTGCTAGTTCTGGTTAACATCTCTCTCTCTCTCTCTCTCTCTTTTTAACTTTTCTTTCTATTTCATCTTCATCCTTTTCCAGGCTCCCATTTGCTCTTTTAGAACATTTTCTCCCTGACTTATCTGATAATATTTGACACAGATATCTAGATCCAACCAACCAAGAAACAAATTTAATTTATTCAGTTACCTTTTTTTGTGACGGCCGTGAGCAAGTGGAGCCTAAGACATACAGTATTTGAGAAGGGTAAAAAGGAACAAGCAAAAATTGGGTGCACAAAAGGGAATGGGTCAGAGGCAGCATCAAGGAAATGGGGGTCCGGGGCAGGGTGTCAAAAATGGGGCAGTGGCATGGAAACCAATTTGGCCTCTTTCATTTTTTGTTCATGCTTGCATGATATAAAGCATACTGGACACTATGTCTCACAGACCATGCTACATGCTTTACATGTATTATTCCAATAACTCTCACAAGAACGCTACTTAAGAAAAAGGCAGCCGGGCTCGGTGGCTCAGCCTGTAATCCCGCACTTTGGGAGGCTGAGGTGAGTGGATTGCCTGAGCCCGCGGGTTCGAGACCCGCCTGGGCAACTTGGCGAGACCTCCTCTCTACAATAAATCAAAAACTAGCCAGGCGTGGTAGCGCGCGCCTGTCGTTCCAGCTACTTGGAAGGCTGAGGCGGAAGGATCGCCGGAGCCCAGCAGGTCGAGGCTGTGGTGGCCGGGAGCGGCCACTGCACTCCAGTCTGGGCGACAGAGTGAGACTCCAACACACACAAAAAAAATGAAACAGGCAAGACCATAATCCCCATTTTGCACATGAAGTGACCTAGGTTTCTGAGGGTGCTCCCAGCCAGGGCCCCTTGAAGTGCTCCCAGACAGGGCTCCTCAGAGATGTTTCAGAAAGATCTTAACCTCTTAGGGTTAAATCATGTAACAGTAGAGGAGGCACTCAGTCCCAGGCCTAATCGGTCCCCAAGCCCCATGACCTCAACCCCTGGCCCACATGGCCTCACTGAAGAAGATAAGCAACCAAGACTCCCCTGCGTACTATATCCGACCACAGAGGGTCCTCAGAGTATCTGCAGCTGTCATGGCATAGTCCCTTGTGGCTAAGTGACTGGCAGGGGTCATCTTGATTCCTTGACTGGGCTTCAGTGAACTTTGCTTTAGTGAAGCTTCAAAACACCAGCATCTGAATCCAAAGCAAAGTTGAAACCACCGGGAAAGACGATGAGACCATCCTTAGGAAATTGAAGAAAACCATTAAAAAGGAGTCCCTTGACTTCAATTCAAGGGAAAGGGAGTTTGAAGAGGGCATTTTTTGATAGGCTTGCTGTTCCTCTAACTCAGCACAAAGAGAAAGCAGCTTTCCCGGAGAGATCAAGCCATCACAGCTGTGGAAACAATAACATCAAAAGAGCTGACCTTGAGAGTTGAGCTGACTTCTTGGGCGCACAACGGATGCAGTCCCACAGGGCCGGCAGTTCAGATGGACCCCATACTCAGGGTCAATGCTCTGCAGCCACCATCTTGAAAATTATTAACAACCGTATCTTTAACTTTGTGTTTAGTAGGTGAAATCCAAGGGGACCATGGAGCCGTGTCAGGGTCTTGGAACCGCCTGCCCATACACAGCCCTGCCTTCCTGGGAAGAGGCTCCCTGGAAAGGGTTCTCAGACAGTCTTTCCCCTTCCACTGTCCCCTACTCTGGTCCTGAATTCTGCCCCCTCTACCCCTGCAAGTTCCTCCTTCACACCCCCAACTAATGACTGCTGTCACCCTTCACCGGGGAAGGGGCCCGGTCTCAAACCTGGATAGGGTTGGGGTCTCACACAGACACCTTGTGGCATCTTGCCATGGGGCCTGGCAGCTGCCATTCTCACTCCAGGTAAGTCATGTCTGGGGAGGGAGAAACAAGTTTCCCAGCCACCCTCATCCAGGTACTCAGCACATCTTGGCACAGAGACTTAAAGATACGTAAGAGTTGCCTGCTGTGATCATAAAGAAATGGGGGCACCTGCCTTGACTTCCCCAGCCCAGCCCCATCCAGGCAAGCACAGCACACAAGTTACTTGACTGATGTGAGGAGGGACTCCGTGGCGATCAGGCCCGAGCAAGCACAAATGCAGCCCAGATCACGCAGGGAGCCGTTGGGTGCCTATGAAGGTCTGTGTTGGCCCCACAAGTATCCCTGTGCCCGTAGCGTCTACTCAGCCAGCTCAATGGCTTGGGGATCCTCTTTTCTTCCTTTTGACCTTCCTGATGCATCTTGAATTTGTCTCTTCTGCCCAGGGAGAGGACTCTCCCAGGACAAGCCACGAAGTACAAATTGGGGGATGTTTGGTGATTCCACACGCAAGTGAAATGTTCCGATATTTGTATTTAAATTGGCATCGCACCATATGAAGACGGGCAATAACATTCGTGATAATAACTTATCATTTTCATTTTATTTACTTAGAACATAAGTAAATAGCAAATTGAAAATATCGTGACTCGTGGACAGCGGGAGACCACAAAGGGAAGAAAACAGCTGTATGCTTTGGTCATTTAGCAGCACTTTTTTCCCCCTGCTTTTTGCATTTCTCTTTCACCTTTTACACACTGAACTCAGTGACTGGGTCCTGGACATCCAGATAGCTCTTCTTGCTGTGTCTGGGCTCTAACATATCACCAATAAATATTTGGCTAGTGAATTAATAAACTCTTGTGACAATATTTCTCTTCCTGGTGGCTCTACAAATGTTCTACCTGCTATACTAACTGAGTCAGTCCTCTTTATATTAGCATCTTTCATAAAACTCAGCACAATTCCTTTGTTCTTTAATTCATGAATATGTGTCAAATAGCTATCTATATGTGTGTGTTTCCCTTGTCTCAATAACCGTATCTCTCTAGACGATATGAAGTGAAGATTTATTTATACAGAAGAATAAATAAAAACAAAAACTCTCAAATTATTCAATGAGACAGACAAAAATTGAGGGAAAAAGTCATTCTCGGCCTGAATTCTCAGCCTAATTATCCCCATTCTCGATGTTATTTCATGTCTGGGCACAGCTGAAGCATCACGTCTTATTTTCTAAAAGTCAGTGATAATTTACTCCAATGTGTATGACATTGTTTCTTCTATTGTATTTCAAAAAAATCAACTTGAAAATGAACACGCTGCATTGTCATGAGTTTTCTAACTTTTTTTAAAGAAAATCTTGGCTTTCCGAGTGCAACTTCTCTGACAGTAAGAGGATCTCATCTTGTGAAAATGTCAGTCAGAGGCAATTATCACTAACCAGAGGGAACAAAAGTGCTGTGAGAACATTGTGTCTTTGGCAAACAACTAGAAGTTTGTTCTTTCATATAATCAAATCTTTGTTGTCAATAGGATACTCATCGGACAGAAACGTCCTCCTTTCCAGAACACCTCTCTGGTACACCTGCATATCTTCCGGCACAGTCAGTTTAAATGTAATTGAGTGAGGATAAAACTTTGCTTTAAAGTATGTACATTCGCCTGACAACTTTATTCCTTTAAACATCCAGGATCCAGCAGGTCACTGTATTCGCCTCTTCCCATCTCACAGATACTTCAACATGCCAACTCCATCACCAATTAGCTGGTTATCTTAGACAAGTTACTCGACACCTCTGAGTCTCAGATATTTCATCTACACACTGAAGAGCAGCAGAGAAAGAAAAGAAAAAGGGGAGATGTGGCCAGGCAATAGGAGATTGGGTCTGGATGGAAGAGAGGTGTTTAAGATTATCGACGAGGTCTCCAGAGAAACAAAACCAACATAATGTGTGTTTGTGCGTGTGGTATATGTACATACACACAGGATAGAGAGAGGGAAAAAGAGACAGATAGATAGATAGATAGGTAATGGTAGATAGAGGGACGGTAGATAGATGGTAGATAGATATACAGACCAAGGTGACCCCCAAAATGGAACTTATTTGTAAAAATTGTGTATTTATTCTTACACTTTTAAACTTCAGTCGCCTTCAAAGTTCCCTCTGCTTGATGCAATACATTTATCAAGATGCTTTTTTCCACTGCTCAAAACAGTTTTTGAACTTGTCCATTTGGATGCCTTTTAAGTGCTTCTGCCGGTTTTTGTTTCACTTCTTCCACATCAGCAAAACATTCCCCTTTGAGGACTTTTTTCATCTGGGGAAGCCAAAAAAAGTATCTTGGCGAGATCAGGTGAATAGGGAGGGTGGGGCACAGGGGTCATGTCGTTTTTGGTCAAAAACTATTGACCACTCAGTGTGGTATGGGCAGGTTGCTCATGTAAATCACGCATTATGAAATGGGCAAACACATTGAAAGAATCTCCCAAAAAATTCCCTGAAACCGAATGCAGTCTCTCACAACAACACTAGCTAGTACACTGATGCCTATGCGTTCCTAGCACTCACCTAGCGGGGGAAGCCTATACTACAAAAAGATAAGTCTGCCCTCCAAAAGATAAGTCTGGTTTGGGGGGAACTCCCTCATAGATGTAGATATAGAGAGAGACACACAGTGAAAGAGAGAGACAGACAGAGAGGGAGGGAAGAGAGAGAAAGAGATTATCTATCTATCTATCTATATGTTTACTATAAGGAATTAGCTCACACAGTTTGGGAGGGTGAAAAGTCCAAAATCTGCAGCTGCATTGTGGGCCAGCAAGCTACAGAAGAGCCAATGGTGCAGTTTTAGTCCACTAGCCAGCAGACAGAGATTCAGGCCAGTCTGAATGCAGTCTTCTGGAGAATTCCCTCTTGCTGTGTGTACAATGCTGGCCCTTTTGCTCTGTGCAGACATTCAACTGATTGGATGAGGCCCTCCCACACTATGGAGGGCAATCTGCTTTACCTGAAGTTCACCAACTCAAATGATAATCTCGTCCAAAAACACTCCCCAAGCCAACGCATAAAATCAAGCATCACAGATTCCATCCACCCCGTAAGTTCTTTCAATCTAAATTCTCACGTCCAGTTGATTCTAGCTCTGCAGAATTCCTTGCATCTACCTACTTCTCTTCAATTCTACTGGGAAAACAGTGAGGCGGGGCTTTGCTTTTCACTTAAACAAACAAGTAATCTCCTGGCTGACCTCCCTACTTCCTTTCTTCCTACTTTAAATCACCCTACACACTGCTGACAGGTTCCTCATCCCAGAATACATATCTGGGCTTAAAATCTTTCACTAGCTTTCAATCAATCATCAAGTCAATATCCAGTCTCTTCCGTCAAACCAGCATGACCTCCCTAGTCTAGTCCTGTCTTCCTTTTTCTCCCCCCCCTTCACTTGACTTTCATTTTGACTTAATTATCTTCCGAATAACTTGCTTTCTCATATCAGTGCCTGCGCTCCTACTATTTCTCCTTCCTGAAATCTCCTCACTGCAATTCATCATCCAAATCCTCCTCGTGTTTTAAACCCCATTCAGCCACAATCGCCTCCTGCAAACCTCTCCCAGATGTCCCTCTTCTTATCTTGTCCCAAGCCTGAGTGCCATGTATTTCTCTTAACTCCTAGGGAAATAATGTTTCTCTCTTCTGTAGGCATCATTCTCTGTCTTGCATGATAGATATTTGTGTGCTTATCTCTTTCTCTACCCTCACTATTAATTAGTTAAGGGCAGGGACACCAATTACATGCCTTCAGTGAAAAAATTCAGGCATCTCTGCAATGGAGGGTTTTTTTTTTAACAACCAGATAGATCTGAAAGAATGTTTGTCTGACTATGTTGAGTGCATTGATGAATTATAAGTAACATGAGACAGTTTTATAGTACCTAAAACTAAAAGGAGCCTGGGTTTAGTCTGACCATTCTTGTTCTGAAAAGAAAATCTCATGAGAGAAAGCAAAGGGGAATGAATGGAAGTGATAAAATATCCCTGACTCCATCCCCTGAACTTCAGCTTTTACTTGGGACCCTCTGACTTAAATCACTGTTTTTAACACCTCCCTATTCCTGAGGTGTGCCAACATGGCAGCACCCAGATAGTTGTTCTGAATGCTTCTATGAAGGGCTGTTTTGGATGAGACTTACATTGAAATCAGTGGACTGTGAGTAAAGCAAGTTCCCTCTATAACGTGGGTGGCCCTCGCCCAATTAGCTGAAGGCCTGAAACAAACAAAAGACTGACTAGCCCTTAGCAGTAGGAAATCGTGCCAGCAGACAGCCTTTGAATTGGAACTGCAACATCAGATTTTCCCGGAGTCTCCGGCTTGCCAGCCTGCACTTCAAATTTCGAAATCTCCAGCCTCCACAACAACAGAAGCCAATTCCTTAAAATAAATATATCTCCTCCTCCCAAATGTATACACATATAAACACACACAAATATATGTATATACACACACGCACACACATATACATACAAATATTTCTCTCGTGAGATTGTTTACCCAGAACAAGAATGATTAGACTAAGTCCAGGCTCCTTATAGTTCTATCTACTATACAACTGTTTTTTATTACTTATAATACATCAGTGCACTAAACAGAGTCGGACAAAACATTCTTTCAGATCTGACTGGTTGTTAAAAAAAAAAAAAAAACTCCATTGCATACCCACTTACAGAGATGCCTGAATTTGTTCATTGAATATAGATATATAGATTCTCCTACTGATTGTGCTTCTCTAAATAAACCTGATGAATACAATGCCCCTCATTCTCTCCCTTGGACTGCTCAGTGAAATTGGTCCTCCCATACAATATGCAGATCTTTGGGGTACCAGCCAAATGGAATAATATTTTTACACCCAAAGTACTGGAGCATAGAATAAGAAGACGAACAGTCCACTTGTACATATTGGATGAATGAAGTGGGATTCAGAAAGATTCTGCCCCCTGAACTTGCAGGTGCCTCAGACTCATCCCAGGTACTCCATGCACCAGATCTGCTTGTGTTTCCCCTGGTTGACGGTCTAGGGTGCTGATATACCTCCATCAGATATCAGAACAGACCCAACAGTCTGCAAACACTCAAAGTGAGGAGTAGCTGGGGAAAACAAGGACAGACACTCCAGCTAATTCTAACATTGGCTTATTCGACAAATATTTATTTGTTCAACTTGAACAAAACTGGCTGCAGTGATTCTAGACTGTTTCTGAAGTGAGTTTGCCATGGTGTTACATGGCCAACATTAAAGCGGGCAAGAGACCTTTGATAAAACTGGCATGGGAAACATCATCCAAAAATCTCATGGGGAGAAGAAAGAGAAACTGAGCTCAGAATCGCACCACATCTGCAGGTGGTTTTAGAATGAACCACATCTGGGGTGTGGAATGGAAAACACACTGGGTAAACCTTGTTGTTGCCGAAGGGATGAAGGTGCTTGGATCCAAAATGAGCCAGTGGGCCAAGACTACGCTGGCAGTTGCTGTGTCGCTGTGCCTTCAACTTGCCAGGACATCTGCTCCAAGCAGCAATTCCAGGCTATTGCACCAACTGTAGCTCATCCATCCAACTGAAATTTAGGCCCTATTTTTTTTTAATACTTTGCCTCACACATAGAATTTGCCACAATCTCAAATATATTAAATCCAGACAGAGCCCCAAGAGTGGGTTCTGTCATTCAAAACTATAGGCTAAAGGAAGAAAGCAATCAATTTTAGATCCACAGGTACATGTGCAGATTTGTTTCATGGATACATTGTGTAATGCTGGGGCTTGGGCTTCTACTGAACCCATCACCCAAAGAGGCAGATTTTCAAACTTTGCCCTCCGCCCTCTCTCCTTTTGGAGTCCCTAGTGTCTACTATTTCTATCTTTGCGTCCGTGTGTACCCATTGCTTCATTCCCACATAAACAGAATTAAAAAACAAAAGCCATATGATCGTCTCAATAGACACAGGAAAAGCATTCGATAAGATCCAACAACTCAACCAGGCTCGGTGGCTCAGCCTGTAATCCCAGCGCTTTGGGAAGCTGAGGTGAGGGATTGCCTGAGTCCACGGGTTCAAGACCCACCAGGCCAACTTGGCAAGACCTCATCTCTACAATAAATCAAAAGTTAGCCAGGCGTGGTAGCGTGCGCCTGTAGTTCCAGCTACTTGGAAGGCTGAGGCGGAAGGATCACCGAAGCCCAGCAGGTCAAGGCTGCAGTGGCCGGGAGTGGCCACTGCACTCCAGTCTGGGTGACAGAGTGAGACGCCAACTCAAAAAAAAAAAAAAAAAAAGATCCAACTCATCACGATAAAAACTCTCCACAAACTAGGCATCCAAGGACCAAACCTCAAAATAATAAGAGCCATCTGTGACAAACCCATAAGCAGCATCAAACCAAATGGGCAAGGAAAAAAACTAAGAAGCAGCTATTTTATCAAAATTAGGAAAGTTTGACCTTAAAATAATAAAAAATGTATAAAACAAAAGGAGAAGATGATACCTCATTTAGCTTCAAGTGCATTCCTGATGTCTTCACACCCCAAAACTCTGGAAATCCTCTGATTCACACACATAATCCATCTGTTGACTGAGTCCATTTTTCCAAACCATTTGTTGTTCTGAAATTAAAACGGGAGGGGTCTCCGTGCCAACAGATATCTTCCAGTTTACCCCATCAATATTTTTTTTCAGTTGAAAGCTATCAAGTTGGACCAGATGTTTATTACCCTCCAGGAAACAGCTTCTCATAAATCTGTAAAATGAGTTCTCCCTAACGGTAGACTTCACAGTGGCCTCTACAATCAGCTGGCGGTTGCCTCTCAAATCTTCTTTCTTGTCTCCCTCTCACTTTGGTCACCTGTTTGTTTGTTTGTTTCCTTAAACACACCAGGCCGACTCCTGCCCTAGTGCATTCACACCGTCATTCTCCCGCCTAGAGCTGTCCCACAGATATCCACTTAGCTAACTCTTCACCAGTGTCACAGGTTGGCTTAATGTCACCTTCTCAGTGAGGTCTGTTCTAGACGTCCTAATAATGACGTAGACTGTTCCCCCAGCACTCCAGCACAGACAAGCACCCTTACCTGAACTGCTTCCCCATGGCACCTATTACCTCTAACGCTCTATGATTGATTGATTGTCATTATTATTTGCTATCTGCCTCTACCTCTAGAATGAAATCTCTGTGAATGTATTGTTTGCCATGGCTGCTGTAACAAAGTACCACAGACTCAGTAGCTTTAAGCAACACAAATATGTTCTCTTATGCTTCTGGAGGTCAGAAGTCCAAAGTCAGGTTCACTGGACTAAAGTCAAGGTGTTGGCACAGAGACTCTGTTTCCTTCTGTTTTTCACCTTCTGGTCATGACCCATGTTTCTTGGTTGGCGGGCTTTTCCTACATCTTCAAAGAGCATAACTCCTGTCTCTACTGACATCATCCCACTGCCTTTGCCCCTTCTGAGGTAAAATCTCTCTCTGCCTCCCTCTCATAAGGACACTTGTAATTACATTCAAGGTTCACTAGAATAATCCCCTACATGCAGCTTCTTAATCATAGCAATAAAGTCTGTTTTGCCATGTAAGATAACATGTTCACAGGTTCCAGGGATTATGATGTGAAAATTTCTAGGGAACATTTTTCAACCTAGGAAAATAGGATAGGAATTTTGTCTCTTTTGTTTCCCTGGGGATCTCAAGCCCAAATCTGGAACATAGTAGAGACCTAATAAATGTATCTGTCTATTAGTGAAATTAAACTGCTGTATAAGGTAGAATCGTACCAGAATTTTAAATATACATGGTTTATAATATTTCGTTCAGAATTTGAAGATATCATATTCAACCTTAAGAATCATTTACAGAGGCTTCACAATCTGGCAAAAGCATTTTTTTTAAAGCCATACTGCCTAGCATTATTCACATTATTACTTTATCCCTGATACATTTTTTTCTGAAAGAAATTCTCTTTTGAATTGTATCTCCCCTGAATGATTAGACTGAACTGTGACCCCTTCCATTTCCATTGTTTAATTCCATTTTTAATTTACTACTTTTATATTTCGTACATATGCCGTGATACCTGTGAAGACTCCTTCACAGGCTACATCTATAGTCATACCTCAGAGATATTTCAATTCCAGTTCCAGACCACTGGAATAAAGCAAGTATTGCAATCAAGCAAGTCACAAAAATTTTTTGTTTCCTATGACATATCAAAGTTATTTTTATACTATACTGTAGTTTATTAAGTGTGCAACACTTTATCTAAAAAAATACATACTTTAATTTTAAAATTCTTTAAAACTAAAAAAAAATGCTAACGATCATCTGAGCCATCAGTGATTTGTAATATTTGTGTTGGTGAAAGGTCTTGCCTCGATGTTGCTAGTGATCAGGGTGGTGGTGGCTGAAGGTTGAAGTGACTGTGGCAATTTCTTAAAATAAGACAAGATGGGAAATGTTCAGGGTCTGCTTATGAGTGAGAACATGTGGTACTCTATTCTTTGTTTCTGTAATAGATCACTACTCTATCTATGATAGGCTCTAAATCTGTCCAAGGATCATAATACTATAAGAAAGGGACTGGCAGTAGCAGGATACTGCCAGGGTGGCAGGAGGGAGACATAATAGCAACAAGGGTGCCTGATCTCAAACCAGGCAAACTGGGGACCAAAGGGAGGCTCAAACATTGCCTGTACGATGCTCACATGTCTACCTAATCCTGAATTGTACTCCACATCTTTAAACTAAACTAAACTATATATATACATAACAAAACTATATGTAATAGTTTAGTTTAAAGATACATATAAATATAGTTTAGTTTAGTTTAAAGATGTGGGGTACAATTATATATATATAAAACAAGATTGAAGTTTGCCACATCAACTGACTCTTTCACAAAAGATTTCTCTGTGGCGTGTAATGTTATTTGATAGCATGTCACTTAAGTTAGAACTTCTTTCAAAATTGGAGTCAGTCCTCTCAAACCCTGCCACTGCTTTGTCAACTATATCTTTGGAATGTTCTAAATCTTTTACTGTCATCTCAGCAATGTTCACAGTATCCTCACCAGAAGTAGTTTCCACTTCAAAAAGCTACTTTCTTTGCTCATCTACCTCTATGAGAAACAACCCCTCATCTGTTCAGGTTTTATCATGAAATTGCCCCAATTTGGTCACATCTTCAGAACTAGAACTAATTTCAGTTCTCCTGCTATTTCCATCTTATGTGTAGATACTTCCTCCACTGAAGTTTTGAAACCCTCAAAGTCGTTCACGGGGACTAGAATCAACCTCTTGCAAACTCCTATGACTGTTGATATCTTGACCTCCTCTCATGAATCACCAGTGTTCTTAATGGCATCTAGAATGATGACTCCTTTCCAGAAGTTTATCAATTAGCTTTGCCCAGATCCATAAGAAGAATTACTATATATGGCAGCTAAAGCCTTACAAAATGTATGAATGTTTTTATTTTTTTATTTTTTTATTTTTTATTTTTTTGAGTTGGAGTCTCACTCTGTCACCCAGACTGGAGTGCAGTGGCCACTGCCAGTCACAGCAGCCTCGACCTGCTGGGCTCCAGCGATCCTTCCACCTCAGCCTTCCGAGTAGCCGGAATTACAGGCGTGCACTACCACGCCCGGCTAATTTTTGATTTATTGTAGAGATGAGGTCTCGCCTGCCCAGGCAGGTCTCGAACCTGCGGGCTCAGGCAATCCACTCACCTCAGCCTCCCAAAGGCACGGGATTACAGGCTGAGCCACTTGAAAATCAAAATTACTCTTTGACCCATGGGCTACAAAATGGGTGATGTACTAGCAGGCATGAAAACAACATTAATCTCTTTGTATGACTCTTGGATGAGTAGGCGTACTGTCAATGAGAAGTAATATATTGAAAGGTCTATTTTTTCTGAGCAGTAAGTCTCCACAGTGGGCTGAAAATATTCCCTAAACTATGCTATCAACAGATGTGCTGTCATCCAGGTTTTGTTGTTTCATGTATAGAGCACAGGCAGAGTTGATTTAACATCATGATCAAGGGCCTGGGATTTTCAGAACAGTCAATGAGCAACGACTTCTGCTTAAAGTCACCAGCTGCATTCGCCTCTAACAAGAGCGTCAGCCTGTCCTTTGAAGCTTTGAAGCCAGGAAGCCGGGCATTGACTCCTCCTCTCTAGCTATGAAAGTCCCAGGTGGCATTTTCTTCCAATAGAAGGCTGCTCTTTCTACACTGAAAATTCACTGTTTAGTGTGGCCACCCCCATCAAGTATCTCCACTAGGTCTTCTGGGTAACGCTGCAGCCCCCATCAGCACTGGCTGCTTCACCCGGCACTTCCATGTTAGGAAGACAGCTTCTTTCTTTAAACCTCATGAACCAAACTCTGCTAGCTTCACACTTTTCTCCCTGCAACTCCGTCACCTCTCTCTGCCTTCAGAATGAACATTAGGGTTTTGCTCTGGATTAAGTGTCTGCTTAAAGGAATACTGTGGCTGGTTTGATTGTCTGTCCAGACCACCAAAACTTCCTCCATATCAGCAATGAGGCTGTTTCGCTTTCTTATCGTCCGTGTGTTCATTGGAGTGGGACATTTAATTTTCTTCAAGAACTTTTTCCCTTTGCATTCACAACTTGGCTATCTGCTTGGTGCAAGAGGTAGCTTTTGGCCTATGTGGGTTTTCAGACATATCTTCCTCTCTGAGCTTAATTACTTCCAGCTTTTGAATTAATGTGAGAGACTTTGGGGTTCTTCCTTTTATTTGAACACTTAAAAGTCACTGTAGGGTTGTCAATTGGCTGAATGTCCGTATTGTTGTGTTTCAGGGAATAAGGAGGCCTGAAGAAAAGATGAGAAATGGGGGAATCAGTTGGTTGGTCCAGCAGCCAGAAACACACAACCTTTATTGATTAAGTTCACTGTCCTAGAACAGTCTGTGTCACCCAGAACAATTACAATATTAGCAGTTTGTACAGTCTGTGTCACCCAGAACAATTACAATATTAGCATCAAAGGTCACTGATCAAAGATCACCATAACAGTCGGGCTCGGTGGCTCAGCCTGTAATCCTGCGCTTTGGGAGGCCAAGGTGAGTGGAATGCCTCAGCGTGCGGGTTCGAGACCCGCCTGGGCAACTTGGCAGGATCTCATCTCTACAATAAATCAAAAAATTAGCCGGGCATGGTATCGCACACCTGTAGTTCCAGCTACTTGGAAGGCTGAGGCAGAGGGATCGCCAGAGCCCAGCAGGTCGAGGCTGCAGAGGCCGGAAGCGGCCACTGCACTCCAGTCTGGGCGACAGAGTGAGACTCCAACTCAAAAAAAAAAATTGTAATAATGAAAAAATCTGAAATATTTTAAGAATTACCAAAAGGTGACACACTCATAAAAGAGCATGTAGTTTTGAAAAAATGATGCCAGTAGCAGGAAACTGCCAGGGAAGGGCGGGGGCGGGATTGACAGTAGTGGGAAACTGCCAGGGGAGGGGGAGCACACCTCAACAAGGGTCCCTGCATCATGAACATTTGTATACCTAACCTTGAATTGTACCCCACATCTTTAAAATTAAAAAAATTTTTAAACAGATAACTGTACTCATAGGTTCATTGCAGCTCTAGTCACAATACCAAAGTCAGGAAACCAACCTGAGTGCCCATTAACAGTTAACTGGATAAAGAAAATTTGGTATATGTGCACCATGGAATACCTCACAGCCACTGAAAAAATGAAATTATGTCCTTTGCAACAACATGGATGAAACTGGAGAACATCGTCCTAAATAAACTAAATCAAAAACAGAAAACTAAACACAGCATATTCTCATTTATATGTGGGAGATAAATAGACATAAAGGTGGAAATAGTAGACATTGGGGACACTAAAAGCAGGGAGGTAGGTTGTGTCTTGGGAGTTCAGAAGTTAACTATTGGGTGCAATGTTAACTCTTTGGGAGATGGGGACACCCGAAGCCCAATCCTCACCACTACGCAGCATAGTCATGTAAAAAACACGTGCTTGTATCCCTGAATCTAAAATGTTTTTAATTAATTTTTTTAAAGAACATTTAAAAAGGAAAAAAGAGAAAATGGCGCCAGAAGACTTGCTTGATGTCAGGTTGCCACAAGCCTTCAATCTGTAAAAAAATAAAAAATTACTGTATCTGTAAAGTGCAATAACATGAAGCATTCTGAAACAAAATACGCCTGTATTTGGAGTTCTTACTCAGAATATTTAACTAGTCATCAACAGTTGTTGAATGACCTCTGAGATTTAGCATGCTCTTAAAAATGTATATTCCAGATAATAATTCACAATATTGGTTCTTAAAAAATGCAGGAAGATGATCATTTGATTATTTGGGACTCAAAACTTGTGGAAACAGCCAGAAACATGAATCACTGTATATGAATAACTATTGGATCTTTAACCCACCCTGTTGAGCAATTTATGAAGCTAGGAATACGTGCTTTGTGTATTTGTTCATTTGTCATGTTCCACAAAGGATATGACTGTGACTTGAAGGGGGCCGTTAAGAAAATAGTAAAATAAAGATGCAGGGGTAGATTTAAAAATTAACACTGGGCAAAATACAAATAACAGAGTAGGCTGTCAAGACCAAGAAATCTCAAACATGGAACTCACCGGCTTTATGGGATGACTAGAATGGAGTTTCATATTTGAATCTAAGGTACTGAACCGGTATTGTGTAAAGGAAGAAATAGACACGTGGTTGTTATAGACCAAAAAAAGGAGGGGGCATGAGAGTTATTTGGGGAGAAAAAACTATTTTAGCAAATGGGCAGATTACCATGATGTAGCGTGTCCTGCCTTGCAGCATCATTGTGGAAACTAAGTCATGTGATGCATGCTAAGCAAAAATTGAATATGGACAGCCATACCTACATTAAAGGACAGCTGTACAGAGTGAGTGATACATATATGCAAAGTGTGCATAACTGGAGAGTGGAGGGAACGAGAAAGGGAGTGAGAGGTAGCCAGTAACTGCCATGGCTGAGGGAGCTGTGGTGGGTGCATTCAAGTGTGTGATGAAAATGAACCCAGCACTGCTCTCCTGCAATGTACATTTGACATACACAACAGTTGTTTTATGGTGCACTCTCTCTGGCAACAGCTGAGTAAAAAGAATTCCTTATAATGAATGACTGATATCCGCTAAACTTAATGAAATGTGAGGATTCTTTTGTGGCAGCTCGTTTTATCACCTGAACAGGCAGGATCCACCTTCTTACTCTCCCCACTAACCTGGTCATGAAGCATAGTCCTGGTTATCAGAACAGTAGGCGAGCTCTCCGCTGGGCCCCTGGATCTTGATCGCCTACCCTGTAATCAACAACATGACAGTGACTCGATCTCATTAAATGAGAGCAATTTCTTTATGTCTCCTGATCACTCATCAGCTGTTTAATGATGGCTTTCATGGACTGCTATACACTTTGAAAACTCGTGGCTTTCATGAGTCAACTTTGCCATCAGCGTGCTTGGCCTCTCAGAAGGGATCACCATTTCTGAGCACTTACGATGGGTCCACGCATGAACGCACTGTGTCCCTGTGACATCACTATGAGGCAGATACTATTATTATTCCAATATTGCAGATAAGGAAATGGAGGTGCAAAAAAGGTAAGCAGTTTGTACAAGTTCTCGAAGTTCACAGGTGGCGGGCTGAGAGCAAATTCAGGCAGTAAGATCTGGATCCACATTTATCAACAGATGCTGCTTACTGACGCCACAGCAAAGATATCAGCTGAAACCAGAATGTGTTATTACTGTGATTTCTCTCTAGCAAAACTGAAGTGATCAGAAGAGGAAAGATGAATTCAAGTATGGAATTCTCCTCACTGACGAATTATGCATTCCCTTTCCCCACAAAGGCTAACTTATCTTCTTCTGTGCTCACCCCAAACCTTCAATCATTTATACATAGAGCAAATATTTGGAAAGCATTCATCAGTTCAGTTCTGGGCTAGGCACAAAGTGTCTTTTTGTGCTCTCATAACTGAGGAATCCATGAGTTTGGACTTTCATTGACCCTCACTTGGAGCTTGACTGCCACACAGTAGCCAAAATCTCACACCTGATAAAAACCAGTGTGGATAGCAAAAACATGAAACCAACCATGCTGCTCATCGAAAGTGGACTGGATTAAAAAAATTGTGGTACATATAAATGATGAAATATTGTGCAGTCATAAAGAAGGATAAAGATGGATTTAGAATCCATAATACTCAGTGATCTGTCACAGAAACAAAGAACAGGGTACCATATGTTCTCACTCATAAGCGGACCCTGAATATTTACCATAATACTGTAAGAAAGGGATTGACAGTAGCAAGATACTGCCTGGGTGGGCGTGGGGACACAGCATCAATAAGGGTACCTGATCTCAAATCAAACAAAGGGAGGCCCAAACTTTACCTGTACAATGTCCACTTGTATACTTAATCCTGAATTGTATGTCACATCTTTAAAATAAAATATATTTTTAAAATAAGTAAAAAATAAATAAAACCAGTGTGGGATCAAAGTTGAAATAATATGTCATCAGGAATATTAAGAATTAAAATAGCGAGCAAAACTTAGAGTGCAATTATTATTTATTCATTTTATGATCTATGACACCTTATGTATTCATAACATTTTCTCACATTATAATTTTGTCTATTTTATACATAAAAATATTTTATGACATACATAGTTATATGTTTTATATCCTTTATGTGTTCATAACATTTTTCACATCACATTTTCATTAAATATGTTTCTAACTTTTTCTCATTTCTCTTTAAATCAGTCTGTATCCACACAAAATATGTAATGACATAAATGGTATTTCATACTTTTGCAAACTAAAAAAATATATGTTTCTGGGTAGCTCCTACCGCAATTCTCTGCTTCATGGTTTATGGAGATCACATCAGCCAGTGAATAACCCTTAATGTCATTTGGAGAAATGAGCAAGCTGGTGCTTATTTTCAAGGCCATTGCTCTTCCCTTCGACTCAATCTCTCTTGCTCACTATGGCCAGGGAGCAGAGAGCATCTCTATGAAGTCATATTTATAAGATATTTGTATAAAATATTGTTATTTGATTTTAAAAGAAAGGGAATCCATCTGAGCTGTGGATTGTGACTTCTAATTCGCAGCAGGCGAATTCATCCTGGTCAAGTGTGTAAAAGTGCGATTCCTGGCACTCAATTTCCTGGTTCAACTCCAGCTATACGCATCCATTGTGATTTTAATCGAATTCCTTGATCTCTCTGGGCCTTGATTTCCTTCTCTTCTCTCTCTCTCTCTCTCTCTCTCTCTCTCTCTCTCTCTCTCTCTCCTTATTTTATTATTGGGATGTGGGGTACACGTCAGGATTAGGTACATGAGTAGTCTATGTGAGGGTGAAGTTTGGGCCTCTAGCTGGTCTTCACGTCCCGTGGTTTAGGACCAGCTACCCTTAGTGATGCCACATGCCCTCTCCCCTCCCTTCCTTCCCCAGCAGCATCCCAAGACTACCGATCCCTCCCTTGTGGCATTGTGATAAATGTTCAGGATCCACTGAGAGGTGAGCACATGCGGTATTCAGGGCCTTGATTTCCATGACTGAGAATTGGGGGATTATAAAGTCCTACCTCTGGAGTTGATAATCCCCACATGCACAAGTAAGGGAGCTCTGGTTCTTAAACCACAGAAATACTTTCATGCCAGCAGATAAAGTTCTGCCTGCTTAGACATCCCAGTGCCCCGCACACACAGCCTCCACCCAGGCCCCTCCCCAGGGTCACGTCTATACCCCACAGAGCTGCAAATACAAAGCTAAAGCCTTGAACAGCAGGGACCCTAGGACCCTGATCCAGTTTCGTGGCCTGAACTCATTCCAGTAGGCCAAAGCCTATACATTACAAACTGTTAAATGTTTTGAATTTTACTTCTGCCTACCTTCAAGGGCTGTTACATGAAGTAAATAATTATCACACTTGTTACAGTAGATGCTCCATAAATATGCACTGTAACTTCTATCAGCAATAAGGTAATATGCTGTGGCAACCACATGCACCACTTGAATATATTAACCCTAAATATTAATTATCACATAGCATCAATTCTTTTTTTTTCCTTTTCTCTTTCTTTTTTTTTGAGTTGGAGTCTCACTCTGTCACCCAGGCTGGAGTGCAGTGGCATGCTGCTCACAGCCACTACAGCCTCCACCTGTTAGGCTCCAGCGATCCTTCTGCCTCAACCTTCCAAGTAGCTGGAACTACAGGTGTGCACCACCACATCTGGCTAATTTTTTTTTTAATTTACTGTAGAGACAGGTCTCAAACCCACAGGCTCAGGCAATCCTCTCGCTGGGTTACAGGCATGAGCCATGGCACCTGACCCAGCACCAATTTTTAAAACTATATTAAGGACAAAGCAAGGGCTTCTCAGAGTAGGGAAAGTTACGCAGTGAAAACAATCCCTATTTTTACAAAGTGTGATTGCCAATACATGTGCCTGTTAATACTGATAATGTAAAACAAATAACTTTTCTTAAATTACAAATTGGAAGGCATTAAGAGTATATAAGAGCATAATAAGTGCTGCTGCTATCTATTGATACAGTTATAATATTTCTCCCATTGTAAAAAATGAACTTTTCGAGTATAACAAATGCTTTTTATAAATGTCTCTTCCCTAGAGTCCAGGAAGAACTTAATTAAACAGCAAGAACTCTGAAATAACACTGGAACATAAAAAGCAAAGTCTCAAGATAACAAATAGTCCAGGGAAATTTTTAAATATTAGATTAAACATTTGTTCAAGCAAAAAAAAATGTTGAATTCTATAGATCAATTCTTAAAAACACGTCATTTTAGTCTCTTGGAAAATTGTATTTATAAACTGAAACCTTTGTTTTTTCTTCTACAGGCTCCCAGGAGTCTCCGTTTAAAAACAGATGTTGCATGCACGTCTGTGCATACGTACGTATGTAGTAAACGGGTCCAGGATGAATTCGCCAGTTATGAATTAAAAGTAGCAACCAACGGCTCAAATGAATTCAGTTTCTTTTAAAACCAAATAACAACTGAGAAAGAGATTTTTAATTAACCAAAATAGTAACAACCTTAACAGCGAATGAGCCACGGCTTCGCCCCACCAGTATTTTCTCTCTACAAGCACTGAAGAAAAGTTTTATGATTCATCACACTAAAATTTTATTCTTGGTATTTTTATGAGGTGTAAGATAATTTTTTAAAAACTGAAACCTGGATTCTAGGTATCTTCCAGAAAAGAAAGTTTCGAGGGTGATATGAAAAACTAGTGTTAGCATCTACGAGCATCATCCTAAAACCCAAAACAGTGATTCAGAGGAGGATAGGAAGCAGAGGTCTGAAAACTCTCTTTGGGAGGAACCCCTAGGTCAGGCTCTTCCCAGCAGCCGCAGGCAGCCAGCTGTGCAGGACAGAAGTCTGGCACTCACTGCTTCTGTTCTCACCACACATGCAGCTGCGGGGAAGAAGTAGATATTAAACTACTCAGAGGCATCTATGCAGAAGATTCCAGATAAATACTTGAGTCTTGCTGTCATTTTCCTTATTAAAAAGCAGAAGCGATAAAAAGTTTCTATTTGAAAAATAGTCATTGTTTATCAAAGCAAAATCTGAAAATATGTATGATTCCAACTAAATGGTATTTTTGCTGTTTAAAAAAAACCATATTTTATCAATGGAAAAAGTGGGAGTTTATTCTAACAGCAATACAGTTTTCTTATTTTTTTAAGTATAAGTTTTAAAAATTTCAAATTATAAGTGTGCATCATTATTCAGCTGAAACTGGTTCCCCAAAAAATGAGAAGATAAATTCTTGAAAAAAATGTTTATGAAGATAAATTTTTATGCTTTTGCCTATTATGTTTTAATGAATATTACAAATCTTAATACACACACATATGAATAAAATATTAAGCTACAAAAAAGCTTGATTCCCCCTAAATTACTTACCTCCTCCCTCCCCTTCCTCAAATGAAAAAATATTACTTGTGAAATATCTTAAAAACGTGAAGCATAGCCAAAAACAAGAACAAAAAAGAGCACAATATTCGAGATCGAGAGAGTAGAAGTGACACAAATAATTAATCATTCACAAGTTTGTATAATTTTATAAAAATAGTACACCAGAGTTCCCCAGGTTTCTCATCATGAGATAGCATTAAAAGTAAAAATTCATTTACTCAACAAATAACTTTTGTAGTATTGCTGTATCGTTTTGGGGCATTCTGGGACCGTAGCTGTGAACAAACAAAGCAAATTCCCTTCCTTCATGGAGCCTACATTCTACCCGCTCTCTCTGTCATGAATGCTCTCCCTGCATTTTCTGTCAACTTACTCCCACACATCAGCCCTCCAACTAGGCGCTAACGGTGACAGTCCAGGCAGGACATGATGGCGGCTGGGACCAGGCTGTGGAAACGTGAGAAGCAGTTCGACATAGTTTGAAAATGGAGCCAATAAGATCTGCTGATGGATTTGATGGAGGTGGAGAAAGAGTCAAGGACGTCTCCAAAGATTTTGGCCAAAACTGCTGAAGGGATAGAGTGTCTATTGGCTGAGAAGTGTAAGACTAGGAGTAGAGACGGTTTGGTAAGGAGAAAAAAGGACTCAGTTGCAAATGTGATAAGTTTGAGATGCCTGCTAGAAACACTAGCAGAAAAGTTTACCAGGAAGTTGTGCTTATAAACCTGTAGATCAGGCTGGGGATGTAAATTTGGGAGCTGCCAATCTACAGATGATAGTTAAAGCTAGGAAACTGGATGTGAGCACCAAAAGAGTATCTGTCAAGGAGAAAAGAGGAAGAGCTTCTGCATTACAGGTTCTGTTTGACAAAGAGGGAACAGCAGAAAAGACTAAGAAGCTACAGGCAGGTTGAAAGTAAACCAGACAAGAAAGACATCTGGTGGGGGGGGTGGAAAGGTGAAGAAAGTTTAAAGGTCAGAAAATGATTCACTGCAGCAAATGCTACCAATAGGTGCAGTCTAAGAACTGATGTTTAGTGAAGTGGAAATCCCGGTGACATTGACAAAAGCAATTTAACGGAGTGTTTGAAATGAAAGCCGTTGATTCAATAGAAAAATGGGAAGGGAGGCACTGAAGACTACTGGAAGAATTTGAACTCAAAAAGTGTTGCATTAAAGCAAAGAACAAGTTATGGGATAGCAGCCTGAGAAGCATGAGTCCTGAATGGAGAAGGAATTTCTTTTTTATTATTGTTTATTTTATTTTCATTTAAAGCTGTAGGGTACAATTCAGGAACCTTTTTCCTTGTTCACGAAAAAACCATGACAGCATGTTCTTATGTCGCAATAATGCAGGAGAGGGTGGGAAAATAATAGCACAGTAGAACAGGAGCTAATGACTGGTGCAATTTCTTGAGTGGACTGGTGGGATGGGTACATAGGGCAACAAAGACAGATTGGCCTTAGCTAGGGGCATGGACAGCTCGTCTGTAGAAGGAAAAGGGGAAAGAGAACAGATACAGATGGTGGGAACTGTGAAGTCCCTTCTCACTCATTCCACTTCTCAGTCATATGGAAAGTCAGGTCGTCAAAAGAGTGTAGGAAGGGAGGAGACATGTTGACAATTTGAGGAGAAGCTATGAAATAGTGTTCTAGGAAAGTAGGAGAATGAATGCACTAGAATTATTGGACAACACAAGGCCCTTTATGAGGTTAGTGACCACGGATGCTGCTTGTGTCTTTTCTCTAGTAACATCTAGCTGCACAGAGGCACAACTCAAATAAGCAGAGAGTCAGATGTCACAAAGATGTGTGCAAAACCTTGTGTTCTACCCACAGATATAAATCAGTTTATTCCTGTGCCATCAGTTCTAGAAACAGCTGTTATTCCATTGTATGCAGCAGTATAGATGGATGAGGAAGTCTTGCACACAAGATGGATATAAAATAGGCCAATAATAAAATTTCATCCATGTGGGGGATGAAATTTTTTAAAAGTATAAAATTTAAAAGAAATACAAACTTTGACCTATTATAAAAATATGCTCTGATATGAGGCATAAAATTAACTCAACTTTCTATACCTGAAATGAAAAAATGGAGCAAGGGTCAAGGATAGCTGGAGGAGAAACATGCCTTTTCAGGCATTGTAAAAGAGAACTAGGACCTGAATGAGTTGGGCATTCGAAGGCACTTTTAGGGCTCTCTTACTGGTGTCCCCAGCAGTTCTTGTACAGAATGATGCCATAAATGTCATCTATCAGTGATGTGATCGCCAGTAACAGTGTAATTCCAAACTAATAGTGAGGAAACACTTAGAACTCTTCTGCCATCAGGTAACTCAAAACAATCAGGAAAAAAACAAGGACATAGCCAGGCTCGGTGGCTCAGCCTGTAATCCCGTGCCTTTGGGAGGCTAAGGTGAGTGGATTGCCTGAGCCCGCAGGTTCGAGACCCACCTGGGCAGCGAGACCTCATCTCTACAATAAATCAAAAAATCAGCTGGGCGTGGTAGCGCATGCTTGTAATTCCGGCTACTCAGAAGGCTGAGGAGGAAGGATCGCCGGAGCCCAGCAGGTCGAGGCTGCAGTGGCCGGGAGCGGCCACTGCACTCCAGTCTGGGCGACAGAGTGAGACGCCAACTCAAAAAAACAAAAACAAGGACATTTGACCATAACTCAATCAAATTTTTTTTCATTACAAAAGATATGGCAAAGGAATCCACTAAGCACTTTTTTTAAAGCTCTGAATAAGAGTGAGGTCATCTACCAGCAGCCCTTGGGATATCTTACCAAGTGCTACAAAATATCAATGAATTCAGAATACAATACTGTCAGTAAATTCTGCTGCCTTGACTGTACACTGCTTCCATGAACATTGTACAAGAAACAATTAACTTAAAAAAAAAGCCAGCATGAGCTTTAAGGCATGGTGCTATGTTGTACAGTGATAGTAGCTATCACATATTGTGTGCTTAAATGTGTAAGGCATAACACTAGTGGCATACAACAACTCATCTAAGCCTCACAATAACACTATAAAGAAGGTACTATCACTATCCCCACTTACAGAAGTAACAGAGGTTAGTGGTTCAATAACTTTCTTAAGGTTTTACTATCAGGAAGCAGCTGAGCTGAGCTGGAATTCCTACCCAAATCTTTCTAAATCCAAAGCCCAGGCTAAACTACTTCCTTTTGTGCTTGTGCTGCTGTAACAAAATCCCACAGACTGGGTAACTTGTAAACAATAGAAATTTATTTATTGCAGTTCTGAAGACTGGGAAGTCCAAGATCAAAGCACAGGTAGGTTCAATGCATGGTAAGCGTTGGTCTTTATGCTGTCAAGACAGCACCTTGTTGCAGCATTATCCAGGGGACAGATGCTGTGTCTTCAAATGGTGGAAGGATCAGAAGGGCCAAAAGGACAGATAGAAAGGAGAGAGTTCCCTTGCATCTCTTTTGTACACTCATTAATCCCACTCATGAGCTCTCAGCCCTTATGACCTAATCACCTCCTAAAAGTCCCACCTTTTTCTACTGTCACATAGATGATTGAGTTTTCACATATGAATTTTAGGGGACACATTAAGACTGTAACAAGGTCCAATCAAGGATCTTATTGAAAGTCTCATGCTAGCTCAAATGACAAAGAAGGACATCAATGCTTAAGCCAAACCGAAACACAAAAAGGCAATGGTGTTCGCAGATTACCACCACAAACACATCTATCTAGTATCTTAAGCAATTCTGTACTATCACACATTCGTTGTCAGTGCCAAAGACCAAGTGATCTTCAATAACAAATCACTAGAAGACTTAATATTACATCACTTCAGCATTCTAAAAAAGAATTGTCTATGAATTTCCCAACTACCAGTGAAGTGTGTTTTGTTATTTTACAAAGAAAGACCTTGAAGATAACAACAGTTAAGAAATGTGTACACTAACACAAACCATAGGTGGTGTCAGAGCTTCCTAAAAGTTACCCAATTCAATAAATTGTTGGTGTTCCATGAAGCTGTGGAAAGCTATTAACCCCTCAGTCCTCAGCTGGAAAAGATCTAGGGCAACCTCAAGAAAGGTAGCCCATTTCATTTACCTGTGTGTGTGTGTGTGTGTGTGTATGTGTGTGTGTGTGTTTATATTTATTTATATTATATATGTTACATATATTAAAATATATATATACATATATATATACTTTTTTTTAACCTCTGCTGTATTGTGAGAAAGGTAGGAAAGCTAGTTAGGTCCCAAACATAGGTTTTCATGCCCCAATTTGTTATTTCCTCTCCACTATGCCTTTTGGAATTGAGTTTGTCTGCCAGGCTGGAGGCAGTTTTCCTTATAACATCTAAGAGCTGTGTTCTATTTATTGAATTGGATAATGATTCCTTTGTGATAATGCATCAAGGTATATACTTAGGATTTGTGTGTTCCTTGCTATGCATATTTCCATTTTAAAAGTTTATTAAAACTCAATATTCTAGCTGCTGTGTGGAGAAAAGATTGGCAGGAACAAAAGTGAAATAAGAGAGACTAGTTAAAAGATATGTTTGCTCGATTTTAGCTCATTTTCTAATTCGGAAGATGGGAGGGGGAAAAGAGCATTTTTTCCCTCTAGTTGCAAGAGACTTTACACAGATATTGCAGACTCCCATGGAAGTAAACCAAAAGCTAGCCTTTGTGCTTCCTACCATCTCCCTAGAGCCGGTGAGTAGGGAGGAAGAGGAGCTGAACAGGGCCCATACAATTGACAAAGGAGGATGGACACTATCCTGTGAGCCCAGAGTTTTCCAAATAGACTGGTCATGTAGTCAGGGGAAGATTAACAATTAATCCAGAGTCTCATCCTAGGCAACATAGTGAGACTTTATCTCTACAAAAATAAAAAATAAAATTAACTGGGCGTTGTGGCATGTGCCTGTAGTTCCAGCTACTTGGGAGACTGAGGCAGAAGGATCACCTGAGCACAGAAGGTGGAGGCTGTGGTGAGCAGTGATTGTGCCACTACCCTCCAGTCTGGGTGACAAACTGAAGCCGAGACTCAAAATGAAAAAAATAATAATAATAATCTAGAGTCTTAGTAGGTGCAAAAGAAGCAGCATGGTCAAGATGGGTATCCTATGGCCTCTAACTGCCCTGACAGCACTGTCAAAGAAACTTTGCCTAATGAGTTACCTGAGTGTCATGCTTAATTTTACAGAGACAAATAGGCTTTCAGGGTCTGACCTGCACAAATGCAAGTAAGCCACAAATAAATCCTTTTAAGTATTTTACTAAATTCCAACAATATCCTTAGATCGCAAACATAGCATTTGCACCAAAATTCAAGGAAATGGAAGTTACATCATTAATCTTATTTCTAAGGACTATAAGCTTCATCTCATTTAAGTGATAAAATGGTGAAAGTGTCATTAAAATCTAGCATCTGGATGAGACACAGGCCTCAAAACACACCTACTGATATTGGTGGCTCTGCAGAAATCAGATGAGAAATGATAAGGGAGCAGCAATGGCAATAAAAAAGAGTGGGCAGATACAAAATGTATTCTGGAGGGAGCAATGTCAGAACGGTATGAGAGGTGAAGAAAAGGAAAAGTAAGAGTTTGCCCCAGGTTTTAGATTTCAGAACTGGGCATAAAGTGGTATCATTTATTGAGATGGGGAAGATAGGTGCAGAAATGGGAACAAGTATTTCAAGAGTTGTGTTTTGAATTTTGTAAGTTTGAGGGGTCCATGAGGAGACACCCAAATGGAAATACCAGGTAGGCAGCTGGATAGTTGAGTCTGAAGGTCAAGTAAGACGCCTTATAGGGAGATAGACACGTGAAGGTTGTTGGCATGTAGACAGTATTCAAAGCCATGGGAAAGAGTGAGAAAACCTTGGAAGCTATGAAGAAAAGAGAGGAAGGCCACTAGGGTGTTGAGGACAATGGAAACAAAGAGAAATCTACATAAATACAATATGAAAGTCCTTGATGAAATTAACAAGAGAAGTTTCATTGGGTTGATGGGTCTAAAAGCCAGATTGGAGTTGTTTTAATAGTAAGTAGAATTATTGTGTTAATCATACGTCTAAAAAAAAAAACGAGTGATGGAGGTGAAGGGGGAAACAAGTGTAAAAATATTTTTCAAAGAAAGTTGTTTTATAAACATTAACCCATTTCATTTTCTTACCAACCTTATGAACCAGATATTCTTATCCCCATTTTACAGATGAAGCAATTCAAGTTTAGAGAGAGTAACTCGCCCAAGGTCATGCAGCTATTAAATTCCAGAGATGGGCTTGAAGGTCATTCTAACTCTGAAGTCCCTGCATTTGACTACCATTCAGTATAGTAAGCTATATAGCACAGGATACAATAAAGATTTTGAAATTCACTGACTTGCTTGTTCAATGTGGGAAAGTTAAATTAGACAACAAATTCAAAAATGTTTCTTAAAAACAGAAGCAATATTAAATGCCTGAAAAATTTAATTTGGTATTTGTTATGGTTTGGATGTTTGTCTCCTCAAACCACACGTTGATATTTGGTACCCAATACTGGGAGTGAGATCTAGTGGGAGGGGTTTGGGTCATGGAAGCCGATCTCTCATGAACAGACCAGTGCCCTCCCTTGGGTGTGAGAGAATTCCCTATTAACTCCTGAAACAGCTAGTTGTTTAAAAGAGCCTAGCACCTCTCTGTATATCTCTTGCTTCCTCTCTCACCATGTGATCTCTGCCCTTGCTGGGCCCCCTTCACCTTCCACCATGAGTGGAAGCAACCTGAAGCCCTCATCAGATGCAGATCTTGAACTATCCAGTCATTAGAATTCTAGGCCAAATAAATCTTTTTTTCTTCATAAATTGTCCAGCCTCAGGAACTCTTTTACTGCAACACAAAGTAAACTAAGGCACAAAGATGTGTTTATCATAAACAGCCTATTTTAGTTGCTTGAAAAACTGGATTTGGTCTTCAAAAGTAGTTACTGATAATTAGGGACTAAAATGTTAATTAATCCATGAAAAATGCACTCATCTCTAGGTATAGGAAACAGCTTGTCTCTGTCCTCCATCAGCTGAGACTACTTGGTTAATACTTTGGTCAAATGATAAGCCAATCCATTAATGCTTGGTGTAATCTAGATGGTATTTGCTGAAATTTCTGTATAGAACAGTGGAAAGAGATTTTTGAAAGCTAATGTGTACCCATTCTAAATATTAAAATCTACTTAACTTTTCAGGCATTTTTAAAGCTAAGACTAATATTTTAAGACTTATGTATTTTTCTCTTCATTCATCTGATTACTTGAAACCCTTATATTTTATCAAACTATATATACACACCTTACAGAGCATGTGGTTATATCATATTATGTTCTACTACATTTTTAACCACACAATGAGTCTTATGTATTGACCTTTCAATTTGGACTTCAAGAGGTGTATAATTCAATGTTTTATTTTCATTCCTATGTTCTTCAGAAGAACTTCATTAAGCTTTAGCCTTTTCCAATGATCACTACACTATAATATGTCCTTTCTTCTACATCAATCAAAATCATAAAGTTCCTTTATTAAATAAATCTGTGAATTTTTACATTCCTCCTTGCATTGCTCTAATGTTTTTCCAGACCTTTTAATTTTATCACAGAATTTTTCCATGAGTCAGCTGTAGAAAAATTCCTAAGATTCATGCTTGGTTTTTATTTTTATTTATTTTTTTTTTCATATAAACCACAGAATATATTTAATTCAAATTAAACATGAAACTAGAATAATGTTCGGTCCTTATCAAGTAGCAATTACAGTTAAAAAAAAAAAAGAACAGTACATTTCTTTCTACATTCCAGCAATCCAACAAGGCACAAGTCACATCCAGTTTGATGAGGTGACAGATCCAGCAGTCACCACCAATACTCATGGTTTTGAGGGGACTAGGGGAGACACAGACCATACTTAATACAAAATGATTCTGCAGCAAGTCTGAAGGAAAGGAACCTTCCTCCTAATATATAAGAATGAAAGTCCAAGTAGCAGGAAGTAGGCGAATTGCATAATTAACATACTTTATTAAATAGACAGTTAACGCATTGCTTCTTATTCATTCCAAATTGCTATTGGTGCTGCCTGCAAGAACAACAAGGACAAAAGCTTCCTATGCTTGTCAGGAATATGCGGTCCGTTCTTGGTATAGCTTTGTTTTTGATTTTTTGGCATGATTTCCTTCCAATGTAAAGAAAGCCAACTTCTTCAAGACACAGGTCATTCAGCTTTAGTGTCGGCCTCCAGGTTCTCCAGCCGTGCAGAAGGCCAAGCCCTGCACAGTGAGGCCTGCCTTTTTCCTCCACTGAAAGCTTTTCACTGCTTGGTCTGCAATGATAGAGGTTTGCTTGCCCCCGTTCCACTCCCCAGGATGGAAGGGGTCAAGGGCTTGGGGGGGTGGCTTTCTTCACAGGGCGGTACTTTCTGTATCATTGTCTATATCCAGCAGAATGCGGCCGGGCAGATCTTTGCTTGCCGAGTCTGAGTGCATTTCAGGAAAGATGCTGCGAAGCGGTTCTGAAACCCTAGAATTGGCATCTGTTACTATTTTGGAAGCAGTTGGGGCTGCATTGGAGAGGTGGCCATCCCCGGCTGAGTGGACACCAGGAGGATGGGGTGGTGGGGGCATAGTGGGTCGGTTCCTCGGCTTTGGTACTGGTCTCGGTCTCGGTAAGGTTCCAGCATACGGCTGCGCAGTTTCAGGGTTACTCCCGGCCTGGGTTTGAGAAGCTGGCAGGCCGGGATTCTGCTTTCCTAAGGGCGGAGTACTGGGGGGTGTTGGAGTCTGGGGAGGGGTGTGAGATGGCTGCTCAAGTCCATGCTCACCAGGCAATGCCACGGGGACGGGAGGGCCCTGGCTACTCGGTTTGGCATGCATCAGCGGCGTGGCCTGGGTCGGGGGCTGCGGTGGAGGATGATTGGGAGCTTGGATTGGAGACAGGCTGCTGGAGTACCTCCGGGGTGCAGAGAGCTGGGAGGGCTGGCCTGGAGACTGGCCTGTGTGCTGGGTGGGAGGAGAGGGGCTTCGAGTAGGTGGCTTTGGTGACAGACTAGGTGGATGCTGAGATGTTCCTGAAGAACTCTGGCCCCCAGGATGGCCAGGAGGTGGGTTGCCCGGTTTTGGAGGTGCCGGAGCAGGTTTTTTAACAGCTCGTCTCAAGGTATGCGGGCTAGGCCCAGCAGCATTGTGAGCTGGGCCCACAGAGAGCTGGTGGGAGCCAGCAGCTGCCTGGGATTGATTTGGGCCAGAGGCCATCTGACTGCTGTTTCTTCCTGGTGCAGGTACAGTGGCAGATACAGGGTCCTTGGGTTTGGGAGGACTCTCTTCACTAAATTCCCTTCCATCACTGCCATGCTGGCTGGCCGTTTCCTCTCCAGGGTCCCCGAATCAGAGTCATTTCCAGTGTGGGATGAGTGATTAGAATTCGGGGTGGCGAGAGGTACAAATGCTTCTGATACGTTAAATTCTACCTCTTCAGGGAAGAACCAGTCAGCATGCTGGATAATGGGCTCGATCACTGCAACCACGTGGACAGAGGTAGCAGCTGCCATTTCAGCAAGCGTTCCTTCATTTTTGGCCCATAACAAGTTAGGGCCTAACACAATCGCAATGTTGCTGGGAGTCATTTTATTAACATCACTGGTCTGAGCAAGCTTTGCAAGGAACTTGATTAAATACCTAAAGTTAACAAAATTTTGAGATGGCAACTTCTGACAAGTTCTCCATAAATCTTGAAGTTTTTTATCTTGATCCTGCACACTTGCAACCTGTGTCCATTCTTCATACAGATTAAAAGTCATCAAAGGTTCAGGCAATTCCCGTAAATAGGACTTTAAGGCACCTGCTACAGCATGAGGGTCTGAATAGAATTCATCCAGATGAGAAGTAGAACAGTCTAAAGCAGCTTTAAGTTTCTTTAACTTGGAGGCCCCAGCCCCAATTCGGAAAAGACCCTCTTCCTTCATACCCGTCTCCAGGAGCAGCATGACACAGGCTTCAATGGGAAGCGCAATCTCGCGCCCGCTCCGCTTCAGGTGTTCCTCCAAAGGAGTCCCGAAGGCTGGCTTTTCTGCCCACTTATCTTGATGGGCTCGCATTTCGGGAAGGGCCTTTTCTAAGACTGCTAATGCTTTTCTATGGTAATCTGCTTGGGCTTCTAATAACGTAACAAAGAATTTGCCATATTCCCCTTCTTTGGCCATGAAGTTGTACATGTCTGCTGCGAGTTGATCCTTGCACTGTTCTACTTTATTTCCAGCCTCATCCATCTCTTCTTTTAGGGTATCTATTTTTGATGGAAGTCCCTGAAAGTTGGCTCCTGAAGATTTGTGAGCTTGGTTCCACCTGGCTCTGACTGAATCCCAGTCTAACACCAGTTTAGCGAGCTGTTTCCTCTGTTTCTGGATGTTGGGAACTTCCACCTCAGCTATGCTGTACAGTGGGTCCATGATCTCCTTCTCAACGAAGACTTCATGCTGAGAGAGTTCGAGAGCCAGCTGATTCTCAGCATCTCCGCATGTCTCCAGCATCTTCCCCAAGAGAGAGTCTTCCAGCTGAGCTGATGCTTCTTGCATATTCTGAGCGAGAGCTGTCAGTGGGAGTTTTTTGTGTCTCCTCTCGGCATCAGTGCCATGCTGACCCTGGAAGCATGCCATCAGGCGCTTATGGGAATGGTGGCACATTGACCGCACCATGTCTAGGCGCCGCTCGATCTGTAACAGATCTTCACTGAGGACTTCTGTTTTCTCAGCTCTGCCCACGGTCTGGTTGGCCAGCTGCTTCATGCGGTTGAACTGCTTCTTCATGGCGGCGGTGGTGGCGGCGGCCCGCAGGGCTCGGGCCGGGCAGGGTGGGGGACGGCCTGGCGGCTCCTACATCGCTTCCCGGCCGAGGAGGAGGTGGCGGCGGCGGCGGCTCCCTCGGCCGGCGGTCCCGCCCTCGCCCGCGTCACTTCCAGCGGCGCCGCCCGCCAGCCCCCATGCTTGGTTTTTATATTGCATTGCTTCCCAAAGTCTTCATGAGTGGTTTACTTCTTCGCTAACAAACTAGAAAATCCTCTAGGAATTCATATATACCTATAAATATTTTATATAATATATATAATGTTAGTACATAATGTATTATGCATATATATTCAAATTTACTAACAATAAGAAATATATATAATATATGCTTCAATATACATGGCAATATATTAGGATGTATTAGTAATCTATTTATTCCACTAACAATTGTGTTGTTCTACCTTGATCTATATTTTAGATTCTTACCAATTCTGTACTTTGTCCTATTTTCTAGGAGTACTTATTATTTACAAATAAATATCAGAGAAGCTAGCGCCTCCACATAAACAGAATGTAATCTGAGTATATCTGAACCAGACATTGGCATTGGCCTTGACTGGCAGATGCTGCAAAACTTCATCAATCATTTGAGCAGCAGCTGAACTTCCACTGTTGAATAATTCATCCACACCAAAGGTCTCTGACGTGGCTCCACTGTCACAAAAACTCTCTTCTGGTAAGGGACCATGACCACACCACTTAGTGAATATTATGCCAATGAATCTTCACTTATCAAATAAAGAAGAATGCTAGAACCCTATGGAGAGCTGGTAAGGGAGCTCAGTCATCCTTGCATTCACAACCTGTCAAATGCTTGTGAATGGGTGAGAATAATGAAGAAAAAGACTATGTTAACAGTGTCTTGAATACTCCATTATTATTCTTACCTTCTTTCCACCTGTGTAATAATTTGAAAATTTATCAACTTCCTTAATTCTTCTCACTCCTCAATCCCCTTTATCAAATCCATTTGTAAATTTTGTTGGTCCCATTTCCAACATGAATCATGAATTATCCAGTCTGCTTCACAACACAGCCCCAGCTACACCGTAAATCTCATCTGGAATACTACAGTAGCCTCCTTACTAGTCTTCTTGCCTCCACCTTTGTTTACTTCCAATGTTGCATGCAACATCGAGAATCATTTTTTAAAATATAAATCTTATTACTGTTACTCACTTACTTAACACATGTCATTGAACACCCAATGTACTTCAAATCCAACCTCTTTCCATGGGCTCCAAACTTCTGCATGATCTAGGCCTTGACTATCCCATAATACTAAATACAAAAATAAAAAAGAGTAAACCACTTATCAGCTACTAGAAAAAAGAAGAGTTCTGGGAAAAAAGAACCACAACTCCAGGAATAACTGTCAGATCAAGTAGAGAAAAATTAAATAAGGCAAGAGAGAATTTTAATAACTCAACAAGCTTGATTTATTAATATATGGGATTTTGTATTTGACAAATACCCATTCTTTTCAAACACCATGGAATTGTCTTAAAAATTAAAGACATAGTAAACCACGAAATAATAATAAGTCACAGAAAGTAAAAACAATACAGGCAATGTTCATTGACCTTGTTACAATAAAGCCAGATGTCTTTAACAGGTATTCTCCACACTGCCACTATCCAACTACTGACTTGCAACTTTTAAAACTATCCTTTAAATAATTCAGGCTACGTGGAAGTCTATGCTGAGATTATAGAGTTTCTAAATGAAAGATAATATTGCTGTACAACTCAACCTGTGAGATGCAGCCAAAGGTTATGCAATAAAAATAATATAAGCCCAAATGTCATAATCAGAAAATAAATATCAAACCCAAGTTAGCATCATTCTTCTAAAGAAGATAACAAAAGAACAATTAAGTAAGCCAAAAAGGAGTCAAAAGAAGGAATTTATAGAGATAAAAGAAGGAATTAGTAACCTAAGAAGGAGTAATATTTCTAAAAATTACAAAATGATATTGAGACGTTTTCTAGTGCCAGTGAAACAGACTAATATCTAGCAACTCTAAATAACAACAAAAAATAGGGGAAAACAATGCAAAATTAGGAAAAAGAAGGCCATTATAATTATAGATACATACAAAATTGAAAATCTAGATAAAATAGTGATATTCGAGGAAAAAAAATATCAAAAGTACCACAAGAAGAGACAGGGACAACCTGAAAAGACTAATTCTAAAAAATAAAATTGTTTAAAAAAAGTGGTCAAGTGTATTCGATCCTAAAAGTCACCAGGCTTTTAAGAGCTATGGTTATTAATACCCAGCAATAAACAAGACATATTGGTAGCAGTTAGCATTTCTTGGGAGCCTGATATTTGCCATTCATGGGTACAGCGCACTTTGTTGGGTGACTGCAACCTCACTCCATTTTCCAAACAAGGAAACAGAGACAAGCGAAGTTGGCTTTATCAGCTTTCTCATGGCTCACGAGTAGCAGGTCTAGTATTGAAACACAGACCGTAAAAAGACCACAAGCTTTTCTGTAAAAAGTCAGATGATACATGTTTTAAAGCTGCCAAATCATATAGTCTATTGCAACCATACAACCCTGCCATCGTAGGACAAAAGCAGCCACAGTCAAACCAATGAGCATGGTGGTATTCTAATAAAATTATCTATGGAAATTAAAATTAGAATCACATAGCATCACATTTTTACACTTTCACATTTCACAAAATAGTCTTACATTTGTTCACTCATCTCCCTTTCCATCAAACTGTCTGATTTTCTTAATCTACAAAGATCAAGAGCGATCTGTTGAGTGGGCATGGATAAACACCCATCCTGACAGAGAGGAACTGTGGTGTGGAACCCTACAATGCTTCTTATGTTCCTACTTTTTCGGTTGTCTATAAAATCACTTTTTATGCTCAGATATTTAGGGTCAGAGGATGGGATTAAGCCAATTCATGGTTTGATGCTGAGTCTTGAACGTTTCACAAAACAGTCCTAAGAAGGCAATATTTCATTGGATGCTCCAAATAAAAATTCACTTTGAAAAAAAAAACCCACAAAGTTCACCTTAGTAACCTCTCTATATTACATGCAGGAATGATTTACTATTGATGACATTGTCTTTAAGAGTTGAAAAAGAAAAATTGTGTAATTATTTCAATAAAAGTGGAAAAGATATTTGCTAAAATACAGTATCAATTCCTGATTTCAAAAAATGCTCAACTTCCTTTACATGACAAAAAAAATTATCAGCAGCCAACAGCAAAAACAATGCTCAAGGGTAAAACAAGAGAGCAGGGTTTGTCGAACAGGTATTAAGGGCAGAGATATCCACAGGTATGTTTAGGAAAAACAATCTTCCCCAGAGCAAATAAGTTTAATAACTAAACAAATAAAACAGATCATTTTTTTTACTGGGGAGTTTCTCAGAGTTTCTCATTAGTGTGCTAATGTGTTGCTCGGAGAATCTCCTAGGGGAAAATTTAAGGTGTTATTTCCCAAGTTTCTTTGACTACTGAACCCTTTGTTCTCCTCTCTGGAAACTAGTGTTCACAGTTACAGTTTGGAAAAGGCTGCACAATAGCACTAAAAGCATCTGCACTAAATTAAAATTACTAACAAAATAAGGATTCCTACTATGACAGCTATGATTCAGCATTATTCTAGATGACCACCCAAAGCAATGAAAGAGAAAAATTGGGTAAATGTTGGAAAATAAGAAAACACATTATTTGTAAATGATATGATTACCTACCTAGAAAATTCAATTCATATACCTGTAGGAACTCAAATAATTCCACAAAAAAGATATCCATACATGCATGTGTATTGCAGCACTATTCACAATAGCAAAAAAAAATGGAACCAACCATGCTGCCCATCAAAAGTAGACTGAATATTTTTTTAAAGTGGTATGTATACATGATGGAATATTACGCAGCAATGAAGAAGGACAAAATTATGAACTTTGCAGCAACTTGGATGGATTTACAGTGGATCGTACTCAGTGATCTATCACAGAAACAAAAAACTGAGTACACATGTTCTCACTTATAAGTGGACCCTGAACAATTATCAAAATACTATAAGAAAGGGATTGGCAGTAGCAAGACACTGCCAGGGAAGGGAAGCGGGGGCACACTTCACCAATAAGGGAGAAGCAGAGACCAATGTCAAGCCCAAACTTTACCTGTACAATGACCATTTGTATACCTAATCGTGAGTTGTACCCCACATCTTTAAAATAAATAAATAATTCAAATTCAAAATAATCAAAAACTAAAGACAATAACTTAATGTTATATTCAAAATAAGTATGCATATAAATTGATCTCTACTCTCAATGAGCTAACAATTGGTTAAGACAGATTTATATATATAGTTAGTGAGTGAAAAAAATAATGAGGCGGAAAAAATCATTGAAAATGCATAAATGATTTCATAATTCCCAGTCTTATCCCACAGGTGGCAATAACAATTGAAGGAAAAGTATCTTCTTCTTGCTTCTGATTTTTGTTGTGGCATAGAGAACTGTATCAACTCATATGTTACTAAATAATATAATTAGACATAACTCTGTCCATAATTAGAAGGGTGTCCTTTGACAAGGTAGCTTTCCTGAATCCAAAATTGTATAGAATATCAGGATATTTAAAAATGAGGAGGGGGGGTCACCTAGTATGGACCAAAAAACTTTTCAAATATTTATACCGTTTCCCCTTACACCATGTGAGTTTGTCATAAGAAGTCAAAAATATGCACAATGGTGCTTGTATTACCACATTTTAGAGTAAAACTGACAAAGTCAGTGTCCACAAAATGCTATTGTTTAAAAACATTATGCTATATCCATTTTTAAGGAATACTAAGTAGATCTTAAAAATCATGCAGAGGTCAGGAAGATGGCAGCAATGTCAGTCAGACTATGCAAGTCCCGGTGTGAAAGAGTGAGTGTATGGAAAATTTTGTGTGTGTGCTGTTGAGTGAGTGTGCATGTGAGTGGCTGACTGAGTGAAGGCTAGGGAGTTAATGACTAGGGCTTTCCTGGTGCAGCAGCTGGTGCCGCAACTGCTGGTCTTGGACCCTAGCAATTCCCAGGATGCAGAAGCCAATTGCCATTTTTTTAAATCAACAAAACCCTTGGGAAAAAATGCTGGGAGAGACTGACTAAGTGGGGGCTCGTGAGTAAGTGGCCAGGGCCCTGGTGCAACAGCTGGTGCTGAGCTTCTCTGCTTGGTCCCTGGCTCTTCCAGGTCACAGAAGCCGAGTGCCATTCTTTTTTTTTTAGTGGACAAAGGTTTTCCTGTGAAGAAGCAGCCAGGAGAGACTACTGGCCCGGTCTCTGCCTCACCACTGTGACAGGAGAGACTGCTGGATCCTGGCTTTTTGTTCACCACTTCAGCACCTGGACAGGCACTGATAGCAGGGCCTGCAGATGCAGCCCAGAGGCAGAATCCCACCAGAGGACAAGAGAGGCACCCTGCTGCCATCTTGAAGGCAGGACAGGAAAGTGCTCTAACTTGCTCACTATGGAGTAACAGACCCGATCTCTGTGACTGGCAATCAACTACTCAGGGGTTGATCATGACCGAAAGGGAATATCCCAAAAGCACAAACTTCAGAGGACCTGACAAGTGCTGAGTCCCAGGCATCCCACCCCCTACCCTGATCTAGCCATGGGACAAATGGTGTGGCCAGAAAAGGATGAGGAAGAACTCCAAAGAGATCAGTGGTGAGCCCAAGGCTGACCCAAACTCCCTCCTCCCCAGCAATCCTCTGGATGTCAGACCCACACAGCTGGACCATGACTGAGAGGGACAAACTCAGGCGGACCTGGGCATCAGTCACAATAGGAGAACTCCATTCCAGGATAGGCCTGGCTGGGGCACCCCTGCGAGTACATACCTGGGGAAAAGACAATCCCACACCTCCCCACCAGAGATCTCCCTGACCATGTGAGAATGGGAGGGGAGGACTGCAGCCCCAAACACCTCCACTGCCCCTCCTCCTTTCCTGATCTGGACACTGGGGAGAGAGTGAAAGAGGTGGAAGCTCTACAGGAGATACCAGATTAGAAGAACAATTGCAGAACCTGCCACAAGAGGGCAGGGTTTTTTCTTTTTAATTTTTTTTTTATTTTTTTGTCTGTTTGTTAGTTCATCTATTTTTAATATATTTTTCCTTTGTGCATAAATGTGTATGTGAAGGTTTGATTTGCATCCCTCCAATTATTTTTTCTTTCTTTTTCTGTTTCTTTCTTCTTTGTTTGCTTTCTATGTGTATATGTGAATGATTGAGTGTTCATCTTTCAATTTTGTTGTTTTTGTTGGTTTGTTTTGCTCTTTTATCCTTCTTTTTCTTCTTTTTTTTGTATATAGTTTAAGGTGTGTGTCAATAGATGTGTGATGGTCCAATCTGAATTCTTTTTTTTTTTCTTCTGCTCTTTCTGTTTTTCTTCTCCATTCACTTTGTGCTAGGCATGTGTGTGTATAGTTTTCTTCTTTTTTGTTGTTGTTGTCACTGTAGTTCATTTTGTTTCACTTTGCTGTTACTCCAGTTTGTTTTGGGGTGTGTGTGTATGTCTGTGCATGTGTGTTTAATTGTACAATCAACGAACATTGTAACTTGCAAGCAGTTTCTGAATCCTAGCACCCCATCTCCTACTTTATCCGACTTTCAAAATCCACAAGAGACAGCAAATAATTCCACCCACAGTCCTATTTCAAAATAGAACAAATCCAGAGCCCAGATCAGGGAAGAATAGAGGGCTGAGCAAACATCAGAGGGGAAAGCCTCTTCCACTGACACTGAATAACAGAACTAAAGATTAAAGCAAGAGATTTGTCACAAGTTAGGAAACACCAGGGGAAGACCACAGGCAATTTCAAGTGTAACAAAGAGAAAAAGTGAAAAAATCAGACCTGGAGGCCAAACAATGGAAATCACCTAGCCCAAGAATATGACAGGGATTAGGGAATGGATGGAAAGAGTGAATAGGACTCAAGAAAGACAAGGTGCAACACTGAAAAAACTTGTAACAGAGATTTTGGCAATAAACAATTTCATCCAGGAAATAAATAACAAAATGGCGAGCATGGAAAGCAGAGTTAGTCCAGCTAAAGAAAAACTCTCAGAACTTGAAGACCAGAACATGGAATTAACCTGATCTGTAAAAAACATAGAAAGAAGACTCAGAAAGCAAGAACAAAGCCTACAAGAGATATGCGATTATATCAAAAGGCTGAGCCTATGCCTAATTTCTATCCCAGAAGAAGAAAAAGAAATAGAGAACAACTTAGAGAAACTATTCCAGGAGGTAATCCAAGAAAACTCCCCATCTCACCAGAGATGTGACTAGCCAAGCACATGAGACAGAGAGAACCCACACAAGACATCAAATAAGAAGACCATTGCCTAGACACATAGTAAATTGCCTACACAAAGTAGGCATAAAAGAAAAAATCCTAAAGGCAGCAAGAGAGAAAGGTCAGACTACCTACCAGGGAAAAGCAATCAGAATAGCAGCAGACCTATCAGCAGAAACACTACAAGCAAGAAGAGACTGGAGTCCAATATTCAAAGTCTTCAAAGATAAAAATTTTCAACCAAGAATTTCCTACCCAGCCAAGTTCAGCTTTATCAGTAATGAAGAATTAAAATCTTTCCCAGCCATCCAATCCCTATGAGATTATGCTGCTTCCAGACCAGCTCTACAGAAGACATTTAAAAAGGTATTAAGCACTGAAGAAAGAAAAAAAAGAATGACCACATATTTCCCAAGAGGACAGCAGAACACAGAATCAACAGAGAATACAACACAACAATAAACTTGAAAACACACACATACATCAACCCCAAAGCCAAAAGTAAACAAACAAAGAAAAAACTTTATAAGAACCTCATGACAGAGATAAACAATCACATTTCAATAATCAGGCTGAATGAGAATGGACTAAATTCACCACTGAAAAGACACAAATGGCAAACTGCATAAGAAACCATGACTCAGCTGGGCTTGGTGGCTCAGTCTGTAATCCCGTGCTTTGGGAGGCTGAGGTGAGTGGATTGCCTGAGCCCACAGGTTCAAGACCCGCCTGGGCAACTTGGCGAGACCTCATCTCTACAATAAATCAAAAAATTGGCTGGGTTGTGTGGTAGTGTGCACCTGTAGTTCCAGCTACTTGGAAGGCTGAGGCGGAAGGATCGCCGGAACCCAGCAGGTCGAGGCTGCGGTGGCAGGGAGCAGCCACTGCACTCCAGTCTGGGTGACAGAGTGAGACTACAACACAAAAAAAAAAAGAAAGAAAGAAACCATGACCCAATAATTTACTGCATCCAAGAAACTCATCTTACCACAAGGGACGCATACAGACTCAAAGTTAAAGGATTGAATACAAGTTTCCAGGCAAATGGGTCACAAAAGAAGACAGGAGTCACAACCTTAATATCAGACAAAACAACTTTTAAGCTATCAAAAATTTAAAAAGAAACAAAAAGACACTACATAATGATAAAAGATTCAGTCCACCAATGAGAAATATCCATCCTAAACATATATGCACCCAACACAGGAGCACCAGCATTTATAAAGCAACTACTAAGTAAACTAAAAAAGTATATTGACTCGAACACTATTACAGCAGGGGAATTGAATATCCCACTACAGTCCTAGATAGATCATTGAGGCAAAAAATCACAAGGAGATCCAGAACCTAAAGTCAACACTCCACCAAATGGACTTAACAGATACCTACAGATTATTCCACCCAACAACCAGAGAATATGTGGTTCCTGATTATATGATTCTATACCTTGAAAATCCAAGAGAATCTGTCAAAAACCTGCTTGCACTGATAATGGACTTTGGCAAAGTCTCAGGGTACAAAATAAATATGCAAAAGACAGTTGCATTCCTATAAACCAACAACAAGCAGGCAGAGACCCAAATTAAAAGCACAATCCCATTCACAATAGCCACAAAAAAAGCAAAATACCTCGGCATCTTCCTAACCAGAGAAGTGGAGGACATTTACAAAGAGAACTACAAAACACTACTCAAAGAAATCAAGGAAGACACAAACAAATAGAAAAATATCATTGTTAAAATGTCCATCCCACCAAAGGCAACCTACAGATGCAATGCAATATCCATTAAATTACCAGCATCTTTCTTCTCAGACCCGGAAATGACAATACAAATTCATATGGAAACATAAACGATCATGAATAGCCAAAACAATTCTTAGCAAAAGAAACAAAGTAGGAGGTATCACACTTCCAGACTTCAAACTTTACTATAAGGCTGCAAAATCAAAACAGCCTGGTATTTGTACAAGGACAGGCACATAGACCAATGAAACAGGATAGAGATTCCAGGAGCAAAGCCTCAATTCCTCAACCAACTCATCTTTGACAAAGCCTCCAACAACAACCACTGGGGAGCGGAGGACCTATTTATTAAATGGTGCTGGGAAAACTGGCTGACCACATGCAGAAGATTGAAGTAGGACCCCTACCTATCACCATACACAAAAATTAACTCTAAATGGATCAAAGACCTAAGAGAAAAACCTCTAAGACTCATAGAAAATGCAGGAGACACCCTTATGGAAACTGGAACTGGCAACCAATTCCTGATAAGAACCCTAAATGTCCATACCATAAGAAACAAGATAGACAAGTGGGACCTCATCAAACTGACAAGTTTCTGCAAAGCAAAAGAAACCGTCAAAAGAGCAGAGAGACAACCCACAGAGTGGGGAAAAATATTTGCCAACTGTATATCTGACAAAGTCCTAACATCTTGGAACTATAAGGAACTCAAATGTGCTGAAAGGGAAAAAAACAAACAGCCCCATTAAAAAGGTGGCAAAATACATGAATAGACACTTCTCAAAAGAAGATATAAGAGCAGCCAAGAAGATATACGTATAGGCAAGAAGATATTTGAACACATGAAAAAGTGCTCAGCCTCACTAATCATCAGAGAAACACAAATCAAAATCCCATTGAGATACTACCCAACCCCAGTAAAGGATGGTCATAATTAATAAAACAAACAACAACAGATGCTAGCAAGGATGCAGAGAAAAAGAAATGCTTCTACACTGCTGGTGGGAATGCAAGCTAATGCAACTTCTTTGGAAGACAGTGTAGCAATTTCTGAAAGAACTAGAAATTGATCTTCCATATGGCCCAGCAATTCCCCTATTGGGAATATACCTGGAGGAACTCAAATCATTCTACCAAAAAGATACCTGCACACATATGTTTGCTGCAGCTCTATTCATAATAGCAAAAAACATGGAACCAACCATGCTGCCCATCGAAGGTGGACTGGATAAAAAAATGTGGTACATATGCACAATGGAATATTATGTAGACTTAGAGAAGGATAAACATATGGACTTTGCAGTAATTTGGATGAATTTGGAGTCGATCATACTCAGTGATCGACCATAGAAACAAAGAACACAGTACCATATGTTCTCACTCATAAGCAGACCTTGAACAATTATAATACTAGAAGAAAGGGATTGGCAGTAGTGGGCAACTGCCAGGTGAGGGGGAATGGGATTGGTAATTGAGGGAAACTGCCAGGGGAGGGAGGGGCACACCTCATCAACAAGGGTACCTGCATAAGCAACGTTTGTATGCCTAATCCTGAATTGTACCCCACATCTTTAAAATTAAATAATTAAATAAATAAATAAATTGTGTGACCACATGAGAAAGTGTTCACCATGTGGTCGCAGGGAAAAGTGAGCCTCAGAACAGTGTCCGCAGTGTGGTCTCAGGCTTGCAAATACACACATACTCAGGATCCTACCTACTCCCATGGTTGGTTACTTCTGAGCAGGCAACAGCTTGAACAGCCATCCACAGGTGCCCTGGGTATTCACGTATTACAATGCTGATCCCTACCTAGAAGATTACAGATGATGTGTATTTTCTTCTCAGACTTTTCTGTTTGCAAAGTCTTTAAAATTCTCTGTAATTGGGGGGGTTCAATAAATTGTATTTTAACTTGTTGATTTCCATTGGAAAGCCATGTTTAACCCTGTAAAATAATATTCCTCATAGCCTGCTTTTCCATTCCATGCACCCTAGGAAGTGGTCTAAGAATCCATCCTATGAAGTGGTCTTAAATCCATCCTATGAAGTGGTCTTAAATCCATTCTATGAAGTGGTCTTAGAATCCCTAGAAAGAGTACCTAAATGCTTGAAAATCTGTCTTTACACTTTGCTATAATCTGATTTCCCTATAATTGCCACCAAGTACTCATAAAAGATAAGTTTATTTCTGTCTTAAATAATATCTCCTCAGAAGTTTTTAAGGTAACTGGCATGTTCCCCTTGATTTTTCCTTTTCCAGATTAAGTATCCCCCAGTTCTTTATATCATTCCATTGTATGGCATAGATTTACAACATTTCCCTGAGCATGTATAAAGATCCTTGAACCTTTAGCATGAGAAAGAGACAGATACTCTCTTGGCCAATGACAACTTTTCTAAAGTTCAGATTTTAAAGAATGCTGAAAGGCACTGACTTTACTCGTTTAAAACCACAATGTTTTCGAAACAAAATGCTCAAGTTATTCATCTACTTTTTTTTTAAGACTTGAAGACTGCCCACTACATGTCTAAGCTGGAGTTAAGATAAGTCACAAACTGAAAGTCGTTCAACTAGAAAAATATTACATTCTTCATTTTGTTCTGTTCAAGAAACCTCTTAATGATTCCCTCTACAGGAAAGGGTCAGAAAAAGAACTCTTCCACCCATCTTTATATTGGAGAGGGGATAGAAAGAACAAGGCCCCTTTGTTAATGAGAAATTTCAAATAAAGCCCCAAGGATTTATAAGGATTCCTAGGAACAGAAAATTCTAACAAAAAATTCCAATAAAAGCAAACACGAGTACATAAACCATCCATGCAGGCTTATAAAGTCCCACCTACTCATACAAGCACACTTATAGTATAAAAATAGAGGAAACAAAAGTATGAAAGTGAAATACAGGACTGTGAAAACTGTAGTAGCATTCAAATAGGATAAAGACTAAAAGACATGACCATGGTCACATCTCTAGACGGAGGGTTGGGTGAAAGCTCCCGGAGGAGAAAGGAACTCTCTTTCATGTTGAAGCCCTTGACTCTCAAATACTGAGACACGGACACATAGGAAAGACGACTCCCTGTGCAATATTCTGAGTTGTCCTCTTCCCCACGATAACTTTCCAACTGGACATTAACGCACAGTCAGCTTTCCCACTTTGTTTCTGCAGTCAGACCTCCTGCCCGACACCATCAATCTCTTCCCTCCATTCAGCCAACCCAGAGCATTCAGACCTGCTGCCACATCTTCCTTCCAGATCCCAAATCTCACTCTAACTATTGTCTGCTTTCCCTGTCCCCCTTCACGGCAAAACTCGGTAAAACAGCTCACAATGTCTATACCTCCACGTCTATACCTTCCTTTATCATTTTTATTCATTTTAATTACCTAAATTAGACTTATTCATTGTACCTAGGGAAGAAATGCAAATAATATAAAGGCATTTTATGTAAGGCAATCAATGCTAATAGCATGGTTTGTATTCATCTGTATCTTTTTTAAATGTGCATGCAGATACATTTGCTTGTATGTACTTTACTAATTTGACGATCCACTCCCATCAGGCTTCTGTCCTGTCAGGCCACTAAAACTGCTTGCCAACATGCATATATATCTCCATGGCTACCAGCTAGCTCCATGCTGTCAAACACAGTGATTGGTTCTATAGATCTCACCTTACTCTAGTGTCCAGCAATGTGAGAGGTGACTGCCCCATCTCCTTTTATTTTTTATTTTTTGAGTCGGAGTCTCACTCTGTCGCCCAGACTGGAGTGCAGTGGCCGCTCCCGGCCACCACAGCCTCGACCCGCTGGGCTGCGGCGATCCTTCCCCCTCAGCCTTCCAAGTAGCCAGAACTACAGGCGTGCGCTACCGTGCCCGGCTGATTTTTTGATTTATTGTTGAAACGAGGTCTCGCTGCCCAGGCGGGTCTCGAACCCGCGGGCTCAGGCAATGACTCCACTTACCTCAGCCTCCCAAAGGTGCGGTATTACAGGCTGAGCCACCGAGCCCGGCTCCATCTCCTTTTTTTTAACATTACCAAAATTTTATTTATTTAGTTAGTTAGTTACTTAGCTGTTAGTTATATTTTATTATAGAGATGTGGGGCACAAGTGAGAATTAGCTACACAAGAAGGTTACATGCAGGTAAAATTTGGACTTCTAACTGGCCCTCACTCCCCCTGGTACAGGATAAGATTCCCTTCGTGTTAACATGTGTCCTCATCCTTCTTCCCTCCCCTCCCTAGCAGTGCCCAGCGGCTGTCAATTCCTCCCTTGCGCTAATGTGACTATTGTTCAGTTCCCACTTATGAGTGAGAAAATGCGGTATTCAGTTCTTTATTTCCGTGATAGATCACTGACTACGATGGTCTCCAACTCCAGCCAAGTTGCTGCAAAATCCATGATTTTGTTCTTTATGACTGTGTAATACTCCATCGTGTATATGTACCACATTTTCTTTCTCCAGTTTACTTTTGATGGGCAGTGGGGTTGTTTTCATGTTTTTGCTCATGTGAATAGTGCAGCAATAAGCATGCATGTTCAGGTGTCTTTCTTGCAGAACACTTTATATTCCTCCTGGTATATTCCCAGGAGAGGGATTGTTGGATCGTATGGAAGGTCAATTTTTAGTTCTTTTAGGAATCACCACACTGCTTTCCATAGAGGCTGAACTAACTTGTACTCTCACCCGCAGTGTAGAAGTGTCCCCATTCTCTGCATCTGTCGTTTTTTGATTTATCCATGATAGCTATCCTTACCAGAGTTAGGTAGTATCTCATTGTAGTTCTGATTTGCATTTCTCTGATCATTAGGGAGTTGAGCATTTTTTCATGTGTCTGTTTGGCCGCTTGTATGTTCTTAACACAATCCTCACTTGGTTTTAATGACACCCCTATTTCTGAAGTTCTTCATATCTCACTGGGTGTCTCCACAATCTTCTTTGTTGGTTTCTCCTCTATGGAAACCTAGCTGTTATAAATCTTGGAGCTCCATTCAGTTTCTTTTTACTTTTCTACTGCTACAATCTCAGCTTTATATGTAATAGAAGTCTCAAATTTCTCATATTCAAAATTAAACTGATTTTCACCCCCACTGCAATGATTTACTTCATCCAAGTAGAACCATTGGGCAGATAGTTGGATATACACAAGTTTAGAGAACAGGGGAGAGTTTCAGATGGAGATATTAATATACTATATACATATGCTAAATAAATATCATTAATAGATGGTATTTAAAACCATGGGCATGAATGAGACCACCCAGGGAGAGATTATAATCAAAGATTTAAAGAAATGTTTTAAAAAGTATTTTATTAATTTAAATTTAGAGTGGTTTTTTTTTTGAAAGAACAATGCAATGTGAGGAAAGTAATAGATTATTTCATGACTGCCAATTTACTCTCCAGCCCTAACAAAAAAAAGGCTCTTCTTACAGTCACTTTTTTTTTCACTTTTATTATTAGTATTATTTTGAGTTGGGTCCTCACTCTGGTGTCCAGGCTGGAGTACAGAGGCACAATCATGGCTCAGTGCAGCCTTAATCTCCTGGGATCAGGAAATCCTTCCACCTCAGCCTCTCGAGTAGCTGGAAATTTAGGCACTTGCCACCACGCCTGGCTAATTTTTTGATATTTTGTAGAGATGAGGTCTTGCTATCTTGCCCAGGCTGGTCTCGAGCTACTCAGCTCAAGCAATCCTCCTGTCCCACCTTGGCATCCCAGAGTGCTGGGACTACAGGCACGAGTCACCACACCTGGTCTCCTTTAAATTCCTCAGCAGAAAAAATAACATAGTCAGGGGTTGAAAAGATATATGGGACCCAAACGGAGTGTAGCTACAAGTATGTCCAGCCAGTACAGCAAGTGCAACGCTGTAGGCCTTCTGTTCCAATCAGTTCTTACACACAACCTTCACTCCAGGTGACTTTTCTTTGTCAAGAGCCAGAGTATCTATCTAGTCATCATCTCTGTATTAACTTTCGAAGGAAGCTCAGGCCTTGAATTACATGTAATTTGGAGAACAGAAATGGCGAGTTGCCCCTGGTGTCTACTCTGAAGATCAAATCCACTGCTAGAGCTTGAGGAACAAACTAAGCCAGGTGAGCTCATGAAAAAGATTGATTAAACTATAGAACATGCGGACTGATCAACAGTCATTAAAATCAATGAAACAGGCCATTGCCAGACCGTTGCGACCATTGCCTTGCTAGACTCTGGTGTGACCATGCGCTCTTTGAGCTATAGCCAGGCCATGTTTTCTTAAGCTTGGCCCCCTCCCCTACTGTGAGGAGGTGAATCTCCTCTTTCTCTCTTTAGTTTGCCTTCTAAATAAACTATATTTTCTAATCCAAAAAAAAGAAATCAATGAAACAACCATAAACTCCTGTCTGCCAGTAAAATTAACTGCTGAGAATTTTAAAATGTAGTTACCATGAACAAATTGCTTATGACAGTGAATAGCCTTTTTGGAGAAGATAATGTGGTTTGAGGTCTGTGTCTCTATCAGGTATGGAACAGCCAATTAACTAATGCGTCTGATGAACTAATGAAGCTGAGCCAGTATGATAGTACTTGACCCAATAAAGTGTCCTAACAAGTCATATATTCCAAGTTTAGGAGAATGACCTGTTGCTTTCAATAATATTAGGTTCTGTGTGAGGAAATCAATAATTTCACACTCATGGGTACACACATTATAGATTTCCACAGAATACGAACATTCATATTTTACCTTTGAAGTTCATTCCAATTCATTATCGTATGAGATATCAAGTAAGTGCTTGAATTGAAAATATAAGATTGAGGTATTGACCCAAAGGAGTTATCCTTCAAAAGCGACACTCATTCTTTTGTTCAATTACCAAATACTGATGCATACCTACTATGTGTTAGACACTCAGTACTGGAGAAACAGCACTGTGTAACAAACATTCATTGCATCAAGGCACTCACAGCATAAGGGAGACACCAGTATGAGCACAGAATATTGTATGTATGTTACTGGACTGATGTATTATGGGAGTTTGCTTTTTTACCTTCAACTGATTAGAAAGGAGCTTACAAAAGGCTAAAAAAATGACACTTTAGAACAATTATAAAGCGATCATGGTGAAGAAAAATCAGTAAAAATCATTGAAACAAAGAAAAAAAGAATTTCAAGCTCAATTCAAGACAGGGTAGCATAGAAAGAGCTGAGTGTAAAGAAAGTTCAGCCATGTCAGATATGAGAAAAGTTAGCTTATCCTTAAGAAAACAATGCTGAGTACACAAGAAGATAGTCTCTCTTTGTAGGAGCAAGTTCAACAACCCAGGAAAACAGACTGAACAAAGAGTTTCTAAGCACCAGAAATACAAAGAACAAAGTAGTTCATGAAAGAAAGTTAAATAGCTTGGGAGCTCGGAGCAAGAGTTCCTGAGTCAGTCTCTAGTTCGAATTCTGACTCCAGCTTCTAATATGCCATGTGACTTCGAGCAAGTTATAAACCTCTCTCAGTACCTTATTTTTCTCAGTTGTAGATTAAAACAAGACCACGTGGCCTCTATGTCATAGATTTATGGTGACGCTTAGATGAAACAATCTACCTGAAGCACTTAACACCTTGCACATAGGCAGCATTCAAACAAGCGTTTCCTATTATTACTAACTTTCTGGAAAACCCCTACTTGTATCCCTCACATACTTACAGAGTAGACTGAGTAGAATCACCTCAGCCTGAGCCATCACTGAGGACATGTTGGAAGAACAGCATCGACAAGAACACACAAGTTTTTTTTCATTTGACAATATCCCAGTATAGTCCACCACCGAGTCTTGACGTTGTGTGCCACTTGAGGCGAACATGGTCCTGCTCCTTGCGTTAAGACAGGCACCAAGTCTCAGTCAAATCCCTGGGGGAAATTGCCCTTGTCCAGAAAGAACTTCTTTTCCCCAGGGCAGTGCAAATCCCCTGATTAGTCGGTGACAAAGGAAGGATACACTATGTCATCCCAACCCTTGAGCTCCTATAAGGAGCTTGTGATTACAGTTCAATTCCTTTTACTACCCAAAGATCTCCCCTTCTCTTCCCCACAGAGGCTGATCAGAACACACTCCCGCACAAACTTTCTACAGACTAAACTTCATCTCCTAAGACACCCTTATTTACACTTACTATTTTTTACAGCTCATCTTCACAACCCTGACTGCATTACTGTATCCCTCAATGCAGGTTGTCAATAAAGACAAGCCAAAATAATGAATAAACAAGAATATGAAGCAAGTTGTATTAAGTTTGCTCTTGATCAAGAGTCGCAGAGAGTGTATGACATCTCCAATACCTAGTTCCCTTGCTTTTATGCTCATAAAACATATACATTTTAGCTGGATCTATGGCCAATGCTGAATAAAAACTGCATTTCCTAGCTTCTCTTGAAATTAGCTGCGCCCATGAAATGAAGTTTTGGCCTAAGGTAAATAAGCAAAAGTGATATGTGCAAATTTCAAGGCATATCCGTAGAATAGATAAGGTGCCCTCTTTTGCCCTTACTTTGTCCTTCCTGGTGGCTGTGATATAGAGGGAGTGATTGTGGTTTGGATTTTCTTTGACCATTTTGACAAGATTTTAACAAAGTGAATACCTTAGGATGCCAGGTACTGAGACCTCAATAACAAGGAGCTACTATATCAGCATTGGGCTCAGAATGTTAAAGGAAAGATACCAATTTCAATCAATTATCCTAGTCAGAATCCCAGTAATTCCATAAGAATGGAAAGCAATAAAAAGAGTAAACATGTGGGTAAATCTAAATGCCCATTGGACATACAAAACAATAATAATTTCTTATAGAGAATAGGTTGAACCATGAGCTGGTTAGGGAAATGCAAATTAAAGCCACAGTGAGATATCACTACACACCTCTCAGAAGGGCTAACATGAAAAACAGTGACAGTGCCAAGATGCAAGGGTGCAGAGAAGCAGGAATGCATGAGGGGACAGTCACTCAGAATAGGTTGGCCATTTCTTCAAAAAGCAAATATGTAACTAACATACAAGCAGCACTTGTACCCCGGGCATTTGTCCCAGAGGAATGAAGGCTCAGAGTCACACAGAAACCTGTGTGCAAATGTTTCTAAGTTCTTTACTTGTCATAGCCCAAAACTGGAAACAACTCAGGGGTCCTTCACCTTCACTGGTGATGTGCTTAAAGACTCTGTGGTACATCCATGCTGGGGAATATTATTCAACAATCAAAAAGAACAGGCTGTGGATACATGCGGCAACCCAAATGCTCTCCAGGGAACTGGACTGAGTGAAAAAAATCTAATCTCCAAAATCACTTGCTAGGATCCCAAGCATCTCTGTGTAAGTAGGAAAAAAATAAACTGGACCCAGAACATCTCTTTAAAAAAAAAAGTTGAATTAAACTGTACAACAATAGTAATGCAAAATAAAGAAAGTGAGTGGCTGGGATTAATGTATTCTAAGAACGAGAAAATGATTCAAGTAATAATACTAGACTTTAATAAATCAAGAGTGTACGGTGTAATCACTCACACTGTAGCAAAAGAATAGATAACAAGATAATTATTAAAGGAATAAAATGATTTTTAAAATGCTTACTGACTCCAAAAAAGGTCCAAAAAGGGAGAAAAAGAAACATAGAACAGGGAGGACTGACAGCAAACAAATTAAAGATTGATATATTTAACCCACATATATGTGAATTATTAATATTTGTCAAAAGTACCAAATGGGAGGCATGCCTCACCAACAAGAATACCTACATAACGAGCATCTATACACCTAGCCCTCAATTGTACCCCACATCTTTAAAACAAAAAAAAAATTTTTTTTTTGAGTTGGAGTCTCACTCTGTCGCCCAGACTGAAGTGCAGTGGCCGCTCCCAGCCACCGCAGCCTTGACCTGCTGGGCTCCAGCGATATACAAATTTTTTTAAAGTACCAACTATTCCAAATAAGAGGTTATAAAACCAGGATTTAAAAAATAAAATAAAGGCTACTACAGGAGACGCACCTTAAATAAGGTTGCATAGCTAGTATTTAGATTCATGAAACCAGATGAGATCACCGTGGTAACAAGTCTAGTTAGAAGGGCAGATCAAGGACTGAAATATGGAGCGTAACTCCAAAGTTAAGATATTGAGAGGATGAAGAAGAACCAGCTTGAGAAGACTAAAAGTGGCCAGGGAAGTGTCATGAACCACTTCCATGGCCTTAGAGTCAGTGTTTTATCTGGGGTGTCTTCACAGACTCCTTTGTCTCGTAAACCATGCCTAGGACCATATGTCTTTTGCCTAAAGTATGTACTCTTTTTTTTCTCTCTTTTCCTAGCAGAACTCTTTTTCATTCTCTGTGGCTTCCCCAGATCCTCAGATAATAGTTGCATTTTTCTATCCTTTGTGCCACCATCGCTCCTAGCACTACGTACTTTTATTATTGTACTTAGCACAATGTTGAATAATTTTTTTTTTCTTTTGAGTTGGAGTCTCACTTGATCACCCAGTCTGAAGCGCAGTGGCATGCTCACGGTCACTGCAGTCTCAACCTGCTGGGCTCAAGCAATCCTTATGCCTCAGCTTTCCAAGTAGCTGGGACTGCAGGTGTACACCACCTCGCATGGCTAATTTTTTTATTTATTGCCCAGGCTGGTCTCAAACCCCTGGACTCAGGCAATCCTCTCGTCTTGGCCTCCCAAAGTGCTGAGATTAGAGGCTTGAGCCACCACTGCCAGCCTAGTATAATATTTTTAATATTAGTCTTCCTAAATGAACTATGGGCTCCATCAGGGCAAAAACTATCTTAAAAATCTGTGTCTTTATCTAAGATACTGTATAGGCATTCAGCAACTGCTTATTCAAGGAACTGAACGAATAATGAACGCCCTGCCTTTGATGAGAGTATCAGAACATTTCTGAATCTTTTTCCCTACAAGGAAAGTTAAAATCTGCACAAAATTTTAACAAAATTTTTTATTAGACTGTGTAATTGCTTATAAGTATGATATGAAAATCTTTGGTGTATGACTCCTTCCTCTTTCCCCAACTCTTTTTTTTTTTTTTTTTTTTGAGTTGGAGTCTCACTCTGTCGCCCAGACTGGAGTGCAGTGGCCACTCCGGCCACCACTGCCTCGACCTGCTGGGCTGCAGCAATCCTTCAGCCTCAGCCTTCCAAGTAGCCGGAACTATAGGTGCACGCTACCACACCCGGCTAGTTTTTGCTTTATTGTAGAGATGAGGTCTCGCCAAGTTGCCCAGGTGGGTCTCGAACCCGCGGGCTCAGGCAATCCACTCACCTCAGCCTCCCAAAGATGCAGGATTACAGGCTGAGTCACCGAGCCCAGCATTTCCCCAACTCTTAACCAGCCTGTGGCTATGCCTAATAAAAACCCTTCAATGGAAATCTATTCTTTCTAGTAAATACAATATAAATAAGGAGAAGTCTAACTTTCTTCCTTTAACAAGAAAATGAACACTTAGATGTGAGCAACTCAGTGTGTATCTACTGGGTTGTTCCTCCAGACCCTCTTTATCTGAGCACCATCCTTTCTCAATCCACACCAGGCCCATTCACATGGTCAAAAAAAATGGCTGCCAGTAGTCGCCATGTTTGTACAGGGTAACTCCTATCTTCTGGCCACAATTGACTGGTCAGAAAGTGAGTACCTTAACCAAGCTACACCAGAAAGAGCTTTGCCTCTAAAATTTAGAATTTGAGACAAAAGAAAAGTTGAGTCTATTTTCTGGTGGTTGAACTGGTTACAGGTAAATTCAGAAACTATGTGCAGCCATTTTCTTCTGTGTAAAGCAAAAAAGTAGAAAAAACCCACTTGCAAAAAGAAAAATTATACAGGCTCATTCAGAGTAGTTGGTGAGAGGCACAGAAAGAACCTGATGGTGTTGTAGCATCTAGGTTCTAGATCTTACTAACACCTAATCCTTGGGCACGCTTAGATATTCCTGCAAACTCTTTTCTATTTTAACTAGGTTGAGTGAAATTTTGTTGCTTACACCAAAGACTCATAAGAAAAATTTGCTTGGAACTCTCCAACTAAAGGCAGGGCCATTTTTCTTCTTCAACAAAGTCATGCGAGCAGCTCTGATTAAATAAAAGACATTTCCAGTACTCAACCCCTCAATTTGTCCATGACTTTCCACAAAGTAAACTTTGATAACAGAATGTTAAGGACTCCACAGTAGGTCTGGGAAGCTGAGAATGTAAAGAGTATCAGCCCTCAAACACTGAGTCTCTGGGGAGAAGCAAAGGATTATGAGAGGAGGAATAGGTTTACTAGAACAAATAAGGACTAAGGTTGACATTTGCCTACTTTGCAATTCCCAACATACAACCAAGAACTAGCATTGACATAAACTCATGGGGAACAACGAAGTACAAAAGAATGAGAAGAAAGAGGAGAAAGGTAAGAAGGAGGCAGGTCAAGACAGAGGAGAGGAACTCTTCAGCTCTCTTCAGGCTTTAAGAGGAAACATGAACTGTGAAGACACAGAGGCCAATTTTTGAATATTGTGACAACTGTGGCCAGGCTCAGTGGCTCAGCCTGTAATCCCAGCACTTTAGAAGGCAGAGGAGAGTGGATTGCCTGAATTGCGGGTTCGAGACCACCCTGGGCAACACCGTGAGGCCTCGTTTCTACAATAAATCAAAAAATTAGCCGGGCATGGTAGTATGCCTGCTGGAAGTCTGAGGTGGAAGGATTGCCCAGCAGGTTGACGCTGGGGTGGCCATGAGTGTGTCATTGAACTCTAGCCTGAGCGACGGAGTGAAACTCTAACTCAAAAAAAAAAAAGATGACAACTGTAATAATAGAGCTGCTACAGATTTTTAAAAACAAGCAAACAACATGCCCATTAAATTATTGAGTTTTCAAACTCCAGCAATTCACTGGAAAAAGAAAATTTGATCTCCCTTGAATTTCTCATAAATGGATCTTTTTCTTTAGTAAAAAAAAATAAATGATCAATCATCAGGCATTATCACAATAAAAAGTTTCTGTGGAACAGGCTAACTCACGAACACTTTGGGTTTGGTGATTATTTCAAGATATTTTTCAAATATCTGTGGCTCTCCCAAACCCAAAACACATTTTGTGTTTTACCAAACTCCAAATATGTTTTGCCAGCTACTTTTTTACGTTTAAGTTTTTAAGTCATGTGTTTTTATGTGAAATTTAATTCATATGTTTCTGATTTGTTTACGCAAAAATAATCAAAGTTTTGTTTTGTAAGAACTATTTCATGTCCACAGAGGCATTTTATAAACTATCTAAAGTATTTTAATAATCTTTTCAAGTCTTTTTTCCTAGAAATGGGTGATTTTTCTTCCTTGAGTTCATCACTTAAAGCTTCTTATTCCACACCCTTTTGCCCCCCAAAGTAATTAAAACTAAAAGGCTGTCATTTTGGGGTTGTTTTTATTACAAATATAAGGAAGTTCCATGTTTTCCTTAGTAGCATGAAGACAGAAAACTGAGGAGATTTTCTCTCTAGTTCCTTACTTTTTATTGTCCTTTTATGTTCTTTTTGTATTATTAATGAAAAAAATCATATTTAATGGAAGGACCTAATGCAAAGAATTTAAATTAGAAAAAAACAGCAACTTTGACAATCTCTGTTCAGCATAGGCAAAGGTAAACAATAGTTAAATAAAGAAGTAAACATGCAGGGCTATGCTAATCCAGGGAACTTATTAGAATATTTTTGTGTATTCTTTCCGGTTCAGTTTTTGTTTCACTTTCCCCATCACACATTACACATGCATGCACACATGGTAAAAATTAGCCCACAAGATTTAACATTAAGCATCATAGTATGACCTATTTCATTTCACTTCCAAACAACTAGGAGAATTATGAAGACTAATCATTTGTAGAGGTTCTGTTTCTTTATAATATAAATACCAATAACAAAAAAGCATACATTTTTATAAAAGATGTAACTATAATGATAATTATTTATATTCCTACATTAATAGTTTATCCCATTAATATTCTGTTCCTCTAATTAAAATTATTTCTTTCCTTTTTTTTGAGTCAAAATCTTACTCTGTCACTCAGGCTGGAGTGCAGTGACACACTCATGGCCACTGCAGTCTCGACTTGCTAACCTGCTGGGGTCAGTCAATTCTTCCACCTCAGCCTTCCAAGTGACTAGAACTACAGGCCACCATAATAAACTAAATTTTTTTTTATTGTAGAGACGAAGTCTCACCACGTGACCAGGCTGGTTTCGAACCCATGGGCTCGGTCAATCCTCTCACCTACACCTCCCAAAGTGCTGGGATTACAGTCATGTGCTACCACACCTGGCTAATTTTCTTTTATTTATTATAGAGACTAGGTCTCACCATTTTGCCTGGGCTGGTCTCGAACTCATGGGCTCAGGCAATCCTGTTTTCTCCACCTCCCAAAGTGCTGGAATGACAGGCATGAGCCACCACACTCGACTGATAAAAATTATTTATAGTCCTACATTACTAAGATTCCACTTCTTTGTCTTCTATCCTTTTGCCAAAGTATCTTAAGTTCTTTGCAATTTCTCCTGATATTTGTGCACTTTCCCTAGTGGTTGCATCAAAAATATATAATGGACAAATATTAAGGACTAAAAACCACCGTCCTGACTTCTTTATGTTTATTAAATTCTACTCATAGCTTTGCCTGTGTAGCATGTCATTCCATCAGATCAAGAGACCATTTAAAGGATTCCACATATGAAGCTAAATTATCATTATCAGATCATAAAATTCCAGAGAGGTGACACATGCACTTCCTTATACAAAGTTGGTAGAGCAAATATCTTCAAACCTAATCTCCACGGATGGATCCGAAAATACCTTATCAGTGGGAAAAGTCTGCCTGCAGCACTGAGCTTGCAAAGTTGGAAATAAAGCTATTTGCAAAACATTGTACTTCAGAAGTAGAAGAGGCATAAAATTACTCTTCCCAGGAACCATAAATTATTCTCAGAATAGATTATGCTTAACAACAATATATTCTGCTTGGAATTTCTGACCCAAGATCTGCCCTATCCCATGCCCTGTATTACGGTATTATGGTATGGTACAGTAAGGGCTGTGGGGGTGATTTCTGGATGAGAACACAACCTCAGCTACTAACTTACTGTGTGACATTGGCTGCATCACTTTAACTTTGTTGAGACTTATAGGGTCCTTGAGAGAATTTCACGGACCAGATACTACCTCTTTGATCTCGTTTAAGTCTCACAAAACCCTGCAATAATTCAATAAGTAACACTCTATAATAATTTACTAGGTATTCTATTCAGAGTTGAAGAAATATTTTTAAGTAAAATGTCTACATAGTACTTGGCACAAAACAAACACTGACAAGTTGGTTCTCTTCCCCTACTGTGTGTGGCTTATACAGTCCTTTGTAGGCAAAGGAGAGCCAAATGTAGCTCTGGCTGGTCTTGGTCTTTACCTTGTTTACAGTCAGCTCTTGTAAGAGAGGGTTGTGACATGTTGGTCCCTTGCCCTCTGCTGCTTGGAATTAGCTTTTTCTGCCCCTCCACAAGTCAAAGCCAGCAAGGTTTACTGTGAAGATCAAAGACAAATGAGCTGAGACATCTCACATTCCACAAGATTCATTTCTTTCTTCTGGTGTCTCTTTAAGGGAAAAGAAAAGCCAATTCTAAAAAGCACCATCACTGGTAGAGAAAGGTAGGTGGGCTTGTGTTCCCCTAGATCTTTCTTTTCTTCTCCCCCTTTGAATATTGTTTTTCTTGTCCCTTTTGTTTCAAGCACTTAGGATGATGGATCTCGCAGCAACTTGGATGGATTTGGAGTCTATCATACTCAGTGCTCTGCCACAGAAACGAAGAACTGAGTACCATGTATTCTCACTCATAAGTGGATCCTGAATACCTGTCATAATGCTGTAAGAAAGGGATTAGCCGTATTGGGACACTGCCAGGGGGAGGTGGGGCACACCACATCAGTAAGGGTGCATGACCCCAATCCAGGGGAAGTGAGGTCCAACGGGAAGCCCAAACTTCACCTGTATGTAGACCACTTATGTGCCCAATCCTAACTTGCACCCCCACATCTTTATAATAAAAAAGAAATAAAATGATAAAATAATAAAGCAGATGATTGTCTACATTCTCTCTCCCTCTCCCCTCTCCCCCTCTCCCTCTCCCCGCTCCTTCTCTCTCTCTCTCTCTCTCTCTCTCTCTCTCTCTCTCTCTCTCCCCCCATCCTCCATCCCTTCTTCTTTTATGCAAAGGTGAAATACACACAGTAGTTTGGCTGGTTAGGAACTGAAGAAAAACACACAGAGAGGAGACAAAATAATCTTCCCCTAGCCAACAGACTGGCCCTTTCCTGCAAGAAGCAGCAGAACACTGATGAAATGCCTCGTGTTATTTAGTTGTTGTTGTTCTCATTGTTTTTCTTTCCAAACAACACTGAATTCTTAGTCACTAACTCACAACATAAGCAAATGTACCCTCTGGAGAACCCTGAAGAATCTGATGACAGGACAAACAAGCAAGCTAAAACTCTCTTCAGCTGTACCCTGGTGGCTCTGAAGTTGAAGTCCTGGACACTGATTTCTCTGGCCCATGGGGAAACAGTAAGAGTTTCCTTTTTCTGATGGCTTTTCTTCCTGCAATTATAATGCTCATATATTAGATTTGATGGTTTCTCTGGTAATACTGTCATATTTTCATTCTAGGTTTAAACTTTTGTTTGGCAACCTATTTGTATACTTGGAAGGTTACCCTTTTCTGTAAAGAGCTGTCAATATTTATAAAATATTTTTATTTCTTCGGACCCATATTGACTTCTAATTCCTAATTATAATGTGGACCCTCTACCTTTATACTTTGAAATACTTTGACATTTCAAACATGTTAATAACATCTTAAAAGTGAGTTCTTACCGACAGTGAGAAAGATTCCGGTACATATTTTCAAGTTTTAGCCTTCATTAAGCTGTCTAAAGAGTTACTGAATTGCTAATGCAAAAGGCAAGAAACATTAAACCTCTATATGTGCATAGCACTATACTACATACTACAATATGGTAATAGGTTTGAGATTTAAACCAAATTAGCTGTAGCAATGCCCACGTATTATTAATACCAACAGTAATAGAATCTCTAAAAGCAACTTAAGAATATAATCGTATATGTGATCATTATTTCTTCCCTGTACTAAATCTTTATTCATTTAATATACCAAAATCTTTTCTACACCTTTGCTGCTTTTAGTCTAACTCTTTAATAGTCTATCCTTTTGTCTAAAATACAAATTAACTTGCTAAACGAAATAGCAAAATGTGAATACAGTCTTATTTTTTAAAAAAATAAGTCGTGGTCTATCTCTCACTTCTCTGGAATATATTAAAATTACTTTAATAAGTATCTGTTTTCAACTTGCAGTCACACTATTTTCTTCAAGCAGCTGAATAGTTTCTTTTTATGTTCAACACTAAAGGGCCCAATAGTTTATTACCAATATGAAGTTTAGTCATAAAAGTTAAATCATCCTCACAGTAGAGTCCAGTTCTCTGGAAAAAGCAGTAAACATATTAGAACCTTGCAATTTTACAGAAAACTTAAAATAGTTCTCCAAATAAATGGCCCTAGCTTGTTTTGCTAGATGATTACTTTAACAATCTCTCTAACTTAATAAAAACCAATTAATTGCTCAATTTTCCACATCGCTTCATGTAGAAAGACCCGATTTCACCATCTGTATAATATGTGCAGTGCCGTTTATTGTTCATCAACCTAGGCATAGCACGAAAATATATGAGTTGGTGTTGAAAGGCAATGAATGCTTCATATAAAAAGTTAATATAAATGCCAAGGGACATTACATCATCAGAAATAAAGAAGACTGCTTGAGTGAACCAAGCAAATGGAAAGGGGCCTTGAGAACATTCTGCTTGACTTTTCTCCCTCCCCCCAGAGCTAAATTCACACTGGCCTCATCTCCTAGGCTCCTCGGCCCCAGACGCTCTGTGAGACCCTGCAAAGTTTCGTAAATTTGTTGGCTAGGCCATCTGGTAGACTTCATCTTACAACGATGGGTGGGGCTCATGTTTTCATTTACAAAAACTTCATTCTTTATGACTAGTAATTTCTTAAGGCATAGATCATGGGGTTCTTTTACTATTATTTATACGAGGGAAACTATAAAACCAAAGCTATATTCTGTTTATTATAGAAGGTGAAGGCGTACCAATCTAATGATCTAAGCAACAGGTGTCAACACCAGACTAAAGGAAGATCCTGGAAACAAGAGGATGCTGTCTCCACGGTGAGGCTTGTGGGGGTAGAGTTGGCAGGAAGTCTGCGATATTGCAAGATATAAAGGCCACCAATTTAGCGCTTGGTTTCGGTGCATATGTAGAGAGAGCACTGACAAGATGAATGGTTCTCAGTGCTGCTGGACCCATCACCTAGCTGCAGGCCTAAGATACTGGCTGAAACTGTCATCGCACCTGTCTCCCACCCAACACATGTAAAAAGGGAGTCATTTGGAATCAAAACAAAGTAATGATACAAATATTTATTAGCACACTTTTTCTACTGCTTCCATATTAGTGATAAAGATGAGATGAGACCCACATCCCAAAAAAAATACCCAGGACTAATTTTTGCTGAGTGGGCCCCTTGTAGTACAGGTTTCCCCCACTAGATAAGTGTTCTAGGAGCCCACCAGCATTGGTGTACCAGATAGAATTATTGTGAGAGGTTGCATTGCAGAAAAAACTTCTTGAGTTGGGGCAAACAGTTGACTGGTTCTTCCACCATGACATCGCACCTCCCCACACCACGCCGAGTGTTCAGCAATTTTTGACCAAAAACAGCATGATCCCCATGCCCCGTCCTTCTTATTCACTGGTTCTTATCCCCAGCTACTTTTTTTTTTTTTTTTGTATTTTTCCTTAGATGAAAAAACTTGTCTGAGGGAAATATCTTGCCGATGGGGAACAGGTGAAACAAAAAATAGCAGAAGCCCTAAAAGGCACCAAAACTGACAAGTTCAAAACTGTTTGAAGCAGTGGGAGAAGCATCTCGATTGGTGTGTTGCATCCATCAAAGAGAACTGTGAAGGTGACTGAAATTTAAGCGTATGAGAATAAATAGACAATTTTTATAAATAAATTCCAGGTTTCTGAGTCCCTTCATATCATCTTCACACAGACTGATTGCTTTAAGGGGCCAGCTTCAATAAAGCTTCATATCCTGGGTCCCATTCCTGCTTGCTGTCTTTCTGGACCATTCTTTCCTTGCAGTTGAATGAACCTGTCTGAACACTCTTTCTCAGGTTCTTTTTTTTTTTATCTATAACAAAGAGCTAAGGTAAGGACTGGGAAGTTTTCCAGCAACTCCTGAATCCCCTTTTCTCAGAATTAGTTTGTTATTTTGTTGAAAGAGTGAAGAACCTCAGAAGCACCTGTGTATCAAAGTAGAAGAAGAATGTTCCAGATTATCTAGATCACTTCTTTTTTGCAATTAACAGTCATAATCATGGGCAGTAAAAGAAAGAATGGCCCGAAAAGTCGGTCACCCTTGGATTGGAGCCCTTACACAGACCCTTTCCATTAGTCATTAGCAAGTTTCCTACAAACCTGTTTCCTGTTTTGTAAAATGGGCCCAAAAAATGCACACCTATCAAGAAAATTGCTAAATATGCTAACTCAAGTGCCTAGAAAATAATGAGTACACAATAAATACTGGCTATTATCCTTTTTAACTTGCTATGAAATCATCCACTGACCCCTTGTCCCTTGGCCATCATCCTGACAACTTGTTTAGTCGAGCTACCCACAATCTCATAATCTAATAATTCCCCCTTCTTCTAATAGGAAAGGCACAGTGGTTCAGAGACAGATTGCTCACTGGTCATTTCTTAAGATTCGAACTTTTAAAATAAGCCAACTTTTCGATTGTAAGAGATTACTATGAACCTGTATATAGATAAACTAGAAAACTTAAGGAAATGGAGGACTTTCTGACATCACACAAGGTTGAAACAAGAAGAAATGAATACTCTAAACAGATCAATAATAATCCAAGAAATCAACTCAGTTATAAGAAAGATCCCAAGGGGGGAAAAAAAAGCTCTGGATCAGATGGCTTCCCAGCTGAAGTCTACAAAATACACAAGCAGAAACTGACTACTTTCAATTTTATTGAAAGGATTCCAAACAATCAAGAAAGATGGAACTCTCCCCAACCCATTCTATGAAGCTAGCATTATATTGATACCCAAACCTTACAAAGACCCAACAAAGAAAGAGAATTTTATGCCAATATGCTTAATAAACAGAAATGCAAAAATTCTCAACAAGATTATAGCAAATCAGACCCAACAACACATCTCAAGGATGATCCGCATAACCAGGTGGGCTTCATCCTTGGGAGGCTGAGCTGCTTCAACATTCACAAGACCATAAACACAATTTAACACATCAACAGATGTAAAAACAAAAATCACATGATTGTATCATTAGATGCAGAAAAAGCATTTGACAAAATACAGCATTCCTTCTTGACAAGAACACTTGAGCACCTAGACATGAAAGAAACATTCCTCAAAACAGTAAGAGCCATCTGTGATATACCCACAACCAACATTTTGCTCAATAGGCAAAAGTGAAAGCATCCCCCTAAGAATGAGAACAAAACAAGGATGCCCACTCTCACACATCCTGTTTAACATAGTGTTAAAAGTCCTAGCCAGAGCAGTGAGGAAAGAGAAGGAAATCAGGAGTATCCAAATAAGAAAAGAGGAAGTTAAGCTGTCTTTCTTTGCAGATGATATGATTTTATACCTTGAAAATCTTAAGGAGTCTGTCAAAAGGTCCCCTGCACTGATCAACAACTTTGGTAAAGTCTCAGGGTACAAAATCAACTTGCAAAAGACAGTTAAATTTCAATACACTAGAAACAAGTAGACAGAGAATCAAATAAAAAGTACAATCCCAATCACAATGGCCACAAAATAAATGTAATACTTTGGCACCCACCTAACCAGAAAAGTGAAAGATGTCTACAACAAGGACTATAAAACACTGCTCAAAGAAATCAAGGATGACACAAACAAATGGAAAAACATTCCATGTTCATGGATTGGAAGAATCAATATCGTCAAGATGTCCATCCTACCCAAGACAATCTACAGATTCAGTGCAATACCCATCCAATAACCAACATCATTTTTTTTCAGATCTGGAAATGGCAATACAGAAATTCATATGGAAACAAAAAAGAGCACAAATAGCCATAAAAATCCTCAGTACAAGGAACAAAGCAGGAGGTATCATACATCCAGACTTTAAACTTTATATAAGGTTATACTAACCAAAACAGTCAGTTATTGTTACAAGAATAGTCATGTAGACCAGTGGAACAGGACAGAGAATCAGGAAGCAAAAACATGGTTTCTCAACCAATTGATCTTCAATGAACCCACCAATAACAATCAGTGAGGAAAGGAAATCATATTTAGCAGATGGTGCTGACCATATGCAGAAGAATAAAACTGGACCCCTACATAAAAAAAAATCAACTCTATTCCACCCAACAACCACAGAATATACATTCTACTCATCACCACATGGAACATACTCCAAGATTGATCACATCCTTAGCCATAAATCAAGCATAAACAAATTCCATAAGGTAGAAATCTTGCCATGCACATTCTCAGACCACAGTGGAATAAAAATAAACATCAAAACGAGCAACATTTCCCCAAAGCCCACTAAGACATGGACACTAAACAGCATGATGCTGAACAACTACTGGGTCAATATTGAAATCAAAGCAGAAATTAAAAGATTCCTGGAAACAAATGAAAATGAAGAAACATCTTATCAAAACCTCCGGGATGTCATGAAAGTAGTTCTAAGAAGGGAATTTATATCTCTATGAGCACACATCAAGAAAATGGAAAGACTACATGTTGAGAGCCTAAGAAATCACCTAAGGGAGCTGGAAAGAGAAGATCGCCAAAATGCCAACTTTAGCAGAAGAATAAAAATTACCAAATAAGAACCCAAATAAGGGACACAGAAGACAAAAATATTATAGAAAATCTGAACAAAACAAAAAGCTGGTTCTTTGAAAGAATTAACAAGATTGATGGACCCCTAGCCAAAATAACCAAGAAAAAGCCCAAATTAATACAATCAGAAATACAAAAGATCAAATCACAACTGATCCTGAAGAAATATAAAAGATTATCAGAGATTACTATATACACCTGTATGGAAAAAAACATGATAACCTCAATGAAATGGAGGACTCTCTGACATCACACAACCTCCCCAGGTTGAAACAAGAAGACATTGAGACACTAAATAGACCAATAACAACCCAGGAAATTGACTCTGTCATACAAAAACTACCTTCAATAAAAAAAACCCTGGACCAGATGGTTTTCCAGCAGAACTCTACAAAACATACAAAGAGGAGCTGATAGCAATCCTATTGAAAGTATTCCAGGCAATTGAGAAAGATGTAATTCTCCCCAATTATCTTATGAAGCTAACATCACACTGATACTCAAACTGGGTAAAGATCCAACAAAAAGAGAACTACAGGTCAATATCCCTTATGAACATAGATACAAAAATCCTCAACAAGATTCTAGTGCCGGGAGCCGCAATCACTAGTAAAAGTAAGGCAAAAGGGACCTGAAAACAGGAAAAACGCCGGCTGGGAGCAAGGCCCCAGTAAAATGCGGCCATGACGGAGGCAAAGCCCCATGGATCCTGTTGACAGAGCTTGCCTAACTTTGAAGGATTGCGTGCATAGTCTTGAGAATATTCTCTCTTTAATTGAGGTAATAGATGTGCAAATGGGTGATGGCATTTGACAGCAAAAATTATACACAGGCATAATGGAGGTGAGATTGCAGCAAAAAGGTGCCCCTTAGAATGTGCAAGGATGTGGAATTAGCAATAAACCTATGTATCAAGATGTAAAAAGGGCTCAACAGCAAAAAATTTCCCCCCTGAAGGGACAAGGAAATGCAAATTTTGCAACCTTTAGCTAGAAAGAAAAAACAAGTACTTCCTCACACCCTTTATAAGTAACAGCATAAACAGTTGTGATTGATGAGGGAGTGAGAAACTGAGACAGAGTGTCTCCACAAACAGGTGTTTTTGGGAAAAACAAGTCACAGACATGCCTTTTGATTTAAGAAATATTATAGTTTAATTAGAAAGAAGGTTAAAATTAAAATAAGGATTAAAATTAAATAGATAGCAGTTATAATTAAAAAATAAATGTTTATTATAGATGTAGGTATTAGTTAAATATAAGGAATAGGAAATAATTAAGTTTTAAGGTAAACTTATGTACACTTAATGTAGGTCTAAAATTAAATACATTTAGGATTAGTTTCATATATAAGTGTAGATTTAGACAAGTTTTGTTTAGAAATATAAAATGTAAAACAGGTGATAAGAAAATAGCAAGTAATATAGATAAGGCAATTCGAATTAAGAAAGTTAAATTTTTAAATTAATAGTATTAAGAATTCGTAGTGGGTAAGATAAGGGTGGTTATATAAAAAAAAACAAGTCAATATATTGCTGCTGAAAGTATATATAAGGGTAGAATTAAGAAAATAGATTAGTAAAGGAAAAGAAATAGAATAGCGAAGGGAAGAGATTCAGGTGACCTAGAGGTCACAGGACGTGGCTGATAAATTGGCAGCTGGTATTTTGTTACACCACCTGGTAGCAGAAAGAAACAAAATGAAACTTGTAAAGGTCAACTTCCCCATAAACAAAAGAAAAACATGATGTAAACATTTAATATGTAACATGGGATACATTTTGTGGGTAGGGGGGTCAGTAAAAAAACTATATAAGCTTGTAAGAATTGAATAAAAATTGGCAGAGTCTTGAGCTCTCCCCAGGAAGAGGATTCCTGTCATCTTCGTCTTTTCTTTTTCGCCACTTCCCGATTCTCTCCAGTCAGGCCCTGATTCTCTCATTGGAGCTGGACCCTAGCATTCTAGCAAGTCAGATCCAAAAACACATCTCGAAAATCATCCCCCATGATCAAGCAGCCATCATCCCCAGGATGCAGGGCTGGTTCAACATTAGCAAGACCATAAATGTAATTAAATACATCAACAGATGTAAAAACAAGAACCACATGATTATCTCATTAGATGCAGAGCAAGCTTTGATAAAATCCAGCATCCCTTCTTGATAAAAACCCTCAAACACCTAGATAGATGAAGCATACCTCAAAATAGTAAGTGCCATCAACAATAAGCCCACAGCTAACATGTAACTAAATGGACAAAAATGGAAACATTTCCCCTGAAAACTGGAACAAAACAAGGCTGCCCACTCTCACCCCTCTTGTTCAACATTGTGTTGGAAGTCCTAGCTAGAGCAATTAAACAAGAGAAGGAAATCAGGGGTATCCAAATAGGAAAAGAGGAGGTCACCTTATCCCTCTTTGTTGATGATATGATCCTATACCTTGAAAATCCAAGAGAATCTGTCAAAAACCTGCTTGCACTGAAAAAGGACTTTGGCAAAGTCTCAGGGTACAAAATAAATGTGCAAAAGATCGTTGCATTCCTATACTCCAACAACAAGTAGGCAGAGACCCAAATTAAAAGACCCATTCAAAATAGCCACACACAAAAAATGAAATTCCTCAGCATCTTCCTAACCAGAGTACTGAAAGACCTTTACAATGAGAACTACAAAACACTGGTCAAAGAAATCCAAGAAGATACAAACAAATAGAATAATATTCCATGCTCATGGATAAGAAGAATCAACATTGTTAAGATGCCCATCCTACAAAAGGCAATCTACAGACTCATTAAGTTGCCAACATCATTCTTCTCAGACCTGGAAATGACAATACAGAAATTCATATGGAAACATAAACAACCACCAATAGCCAAAACAATCCTTAGCAAAAGAAACAAAGCAGGATGTATCACACTTCTAGACTTCAAACTGTACTATAAGGCTACAGTAATCAAAACAGCCTGTTATTGGCATCAAGACCAATGGAATTGGATAGAGATTCCGGAAGCAAAGCCTCAATTTCTCAATCAACTCATCTTTGCCAAAGCCTCCAACAACAACCACTGGGGAGAGGAGAACCTATTCAGTAAATGGTGCTGGGAAAACTGGCTCACCACATATAGAAGATTAAAACAGGACCCCTACCTACCACCATACACAAAAATTAACTCTAAATGGGTCAAAGACCTAAGCATAAAACCTCAAACTATAGGACTCTTAGAAAATGCAGGAGACACCCTTATGGAAATTAGAACTGGCAACCAATTCTATTCAGAACCCTAAATGCCCATAACTTAAGAAATAAGATAGACAAGTGGGGTCTTATCAAAATAACAAGCTTTTACAAAGCAAAAGACCAGGGAGACAGCCCACAGAATGGGAAAAAATATTTGCCAACTGTATATCTGACAAAGGCCTAACATCTAGGATTTATAAGAAACTCAAAGGCGCCGAAAGGCAAAAAACAAACAGCCCTATTAAAAAGTGGGCAAAAGACATGAATAGAAACTTCTCAAATAAGATAAATGGGCAGCCAACAGACACATGAAAAATTGCTCAGCCTCACCCACCATCAGAGAAATGCAAATCAAAACCACAATGAGACACCATCTAATTCCAGTAAGAATGGCCATTATTAATAAAACAAACAACAACAGATGCTGGTGGGGATGCAAAGAAAAAAGAAAGCTTCTACACTGCTGGTAGGAATGCAAACTGGTGCGACCTCTTTGGAAGACAGTGGCGGTATCTGAAAGAACTAGAAATTGACCTTCCATATGACCCAGAAATTCCCCTATTGGGAATATACCTGAAGAAACTCAAATCATTCTACAAAAAGATGCCTGCACACATATGTTTGTGGCAGCTCTATTCACAATAGCAAAAACATGGAACCAACCATGCTGCCCTTTGTAGCTGGACTGGATTTTTAAAATGTGGTACATATGCACAACGGAATATTATGCAGCCATAAAGGACAAACATATGGACTTTGCAGCTACTTGGACAGATTTAGAGTCGAGCATATTCAGTGATCTATCACAGAAACAAAGAACAGAGTACCCTATGTTCTCACTCATAAGCAGATCTTGAACAATTATAATACTAGAAAAAAGGGATTGGCAGTAGCAGGAAATTGTCAGGGGATGGGGTGGTGATTGGCAGCTGAGGGAAACTGCTAGGAGAAGGAGGGCCACACCTCATCCACAAGGGTACCTGCATAATCAACATCTGTATACCTAACCCTGAATTGTACCTGACATCTTTATAATTAAAAAAAGTCAACTCTAAATGAATCAAAGACCTAAACATAAAATCTCAAAGTATAAGAAACCTAGAAGAAAATGTGGGAAACATCCTTTTGAACATCAGAGTAGGCAATGAAATCCTGACCAAGTCCCCAAAAGCAAATGCCAAAAAAGCTAAGATAGACACATGGGACCTCATCAAACTCAAAAGAAAGCATCAAGAGAATGAGGAAATAACCCCCAGAATGGGAAAAAATATTTGCAAATTATGCATCTAACAAAGACCTAATATCTAGAATCTACAAGGAACTCAAATGAAGCTAATGGAATAAAACAAACAACCCTGCTGGGCTCAGTGCCTCAGCCTATAATCCCAGCACTTTGGGAGGCCAAGGTGAGTGGATTGCCTGAACCCGCGGGTTCAAGACCAGACCGGGCAATTTGGCAAGACCTCATCTCTACAATAATTTTTTTTTCAATAGCCAGGCATAGTAGCACACGTCTGTAGTTCCGGCTACTCGGAAGGTTGAGATGGAAGGATCACTGGGGCCCAGAAGGTCGACATTCAAGTGGCCGTGAGAGTGCATACCACTGCACTCCAGTTTAGGTGAAGAAGTGAGACTCCAACTCAAAAAAAAAAAACTATTAAAAAGTGGGCAAAGGACATGAACAGAGACACTTCTCAAAAGATGACATACAAGCAATAAAAATGCTCAGCCTCACTAATCATCATAGAAATGCAAATCAAAACTACAGTGAAATACCACCTAACTCCAGTAAGGATGGCTATTATTAATAAGTCAAAAACAATAGATGCTGGCACAAGTTCAAAGAAAAGGGAATGCCTATACATCCTTGGTGGGAATGTAAGCTACTTCAACCTCTATGGAAAGCAGTGTGGCAATTCCTAAAAGAATCAAAAATTGGCCTTCCATATGATCCAGCAAGCCCTCTCCTGAGAACATACCCAAAGGAACATAAATTGTTCTACAAAAAAGACACCTGCACATGCATGTTTATTGTTGGTCTACTCATAATAGCAAAAACATGGAACCAACTCTACTGCCCATCGAAAATGGACTGGATAAAGAAAATGTATTACATATACATGATGGAATATTATGCAGCTATGAAGAACAAAATCATAGAATTGGCAGAAAATTGGATGGAGATGGAGACCATTGTACTCAGTGATCTATCACAGAAACAAAGAACTGAATATTGTCAACTCATAAGTAGGCCTAAACGATAGTCACATTAGCACAAGGGAGGGATTAGTAGTCACTGGGCACTGCTGGGGGAGGGAAGGAAAAGGAGGGTGGAAGGGTACTTGGTCCACCACCAGGGGAGAGATGGCCAGTTAGAAGTCCAAACTTCACCTGCCTGCTGTCTACTTATGTAGTTAATTCTCACTTGCACCCCACATCGCTATAATAAAATAAAATTGAAAAAAGAAACACTAAAAAAGTAAAATAAAAAGTGAACCTACTTCTCTTCTTCATCTATTTATTTTTTTCCTTCTCCTTTCCTTCTTAACCCAAAAGCTTTTAAGTTAAGCTTAGCAAGTTAAGCATCAGCACAGGGATTGTGAGGAGGGACAGAATTCCAGAGGACATGCTGGAGCCCAAGCAGAATGAAGAGAATGTCCACCCAAGAAGACGGTGATGGGGGCAGCTCAATGACAGGTCAAGACAGGTGAAGAGAATGTCCCTGCTGGAGACAGCCTAAAGTGTGTTTCCAAAGCTTGAGAAAGGTGAGTATAGTATCCATGTAGAAGGGTGGCCAGGCCAGCGGTGTCAGAGGCAAATGGAATGAGGAGAGTCTTTGTATATGTGTGCAACCCAGCATAGAGTGTTAATTCCAAGCAGGATGAGGAGATGTCCATGTGTCAAAGCCTACAGAAGGTGAGTAGACTATCCTCAGAAAGGTTGTTGACAGTCAGAGATCCATTATATTCAGGGAGGTTGAGCAAATGAGTAAATATATTCAGGCTATCGAGGACTAGATTTCTCACAGTTGGTAAGAAATACAAATACAGGAAAGAGACACTACAAATATGGAAAGAGAGAAAACTAAAAGGATCCCTGTGATGTTGGATTGGAATTGGAGATATCTCTATGAACTCATAGTTTCAGCATATAGAAAGATATAGAAAATAATAGGTATATGAATATACGAGTAGATCCTTATGTTATCCATCTCTGTACACTTGGCCTTGGAGTAGTAACATTACAGTAACAATGAGCTCACCTAGCACTAAGATTTTGGTTTCTAAATGCTATTCTCTAGAAAAAGGAACCTGGGGTCTCTATAGAAATGATGATTCCCAAGCTGAGGAAGAAAAGAACAAGATGAATTTGGAACCTTTTGTTTTGCCAGAAAGGAAAGAAGTGTTCAAAGAGCAATGGTGTGCATCAAAGGACATGGAAGCCAACTTAAAGGAGATTCCCTCTACCAAGTAGGAGGGCAATTTGAGCTTCAAAATAAATGATTATGAAAATAGTCCTTTGACTAACATAAGAACCCATGAATTCATACTGACATAAACAAATGTATAAGTCAGATAAGGAATGATGTGTCTAGTTTGCGTCTAGTACCTCTTTACAAAACATTTATTAATTATAAAGGTGGTTGATTACAAAGAGAAACTGGAAGAGACTTTCTTAATCAAATGATCAAAATAATCATCGCCAATAAATGGGACAAACATAAATCTTAATGGGATACAATACTGTTGCCTTGAAAGAGTAGTTATCTGTTTGTCTCAAAGAGAACAACTTAGCATCCTTCATGCAGTTTTCTGGCTAAAATAAATTGCCCACGAGGCAAAGAAATATTTACTTTCTTGGACTTCTTTCTGAGTTATGCACCAGTCATCTCAGGGGTTGCAACTCATTTCTTTCTGCCAAAATCCGTTCATTCACCAACTGTTTTAAATTAGCTATGGTTGGGATGGTGTTTGCATTTTGCACTATTCCCCCCCCCCTTTTTTTTTAGAAACATGAATTTCCAAAACAATTACCTATGAGGCTGGAAGTCTCATGCCTTTGCTAAGCCTGAGGGTAATTTTCCTTCTTTGGTTTGTGCTTATTTTGGAAAGTTTTAAAATCCATTTAGCGCTGTCTGAGACTCAGATAGCCAAATAAACATAGGTGTCATTTTTTACAGCATAGTTTATTAAAATACTGTGCATACTTTTGGTTATTCTACTTTATTTTGACTTTCTTCACTACTACTACTACTGCAGAAAACTTGTAAGATCATTCACTCAATTTACATTATTTTGTATATAAAGGCACGGAGACACAAGATAAAGCAATTGGGTTTAGCTAATTGAATATAGTTAGAAAAAAGTGTTCTTGGAATGTAAATGAGCAGTCATCAAAATTATTATCTTGGGTTTTTCAAAACCACATTAATCTTTCTCACATTGCCAACAAGCAGAATTTCTTCCCCTCGCTATCCCATTATTGTACTTTTTAGAATTTGAAACATGTCATAATATAGAAAGTAATGTTGGTAGAAGTGTAAACTAGTACAACTTCTGTGTAAAACAGTGTGGCGATTCCTAAAAGATCTAAAAATCAACCTTCCATACAACCCCGCAATCCCCCTGCTGGGAATATACCCTGAGGAACTCAAATCACTCTATGAAAAAGATATTTGCACACGCATGTTTATTGCAGCATTTATTCCTGATAGCAAAAACATGGAACCTACCATGCTGCCCATCAAAACTGAACTGGGTTAAAAAAATGTGGTACAGATATACAACGGAATATTACACAGCCATAAAGAAGGACAAAATTACAAACTTTGCAGCAACTTGGATGGACTTAGAATCTATCATACTCAGTGATCTATCACAGAAACAAAGAACTGAGTACCTCATGATCTCACTCATCAGCAGACCTTGAACAATCATCATAATACTCTAAGAAAGAGATTGGCAGTAGTGGGAAACTGCCAGAGGAGGGGGCACACCTCATCAACAAGGGTACCTGCATAATGAACGTCTGTATACCCAACCCTGAATTGCACCCCACATCTTTAAAATTAAAAAAAATTTTTTAAAAAGAATACATTACAAATGCAGTAAGGGGGAAAATCACTACAGTTATTTATAATTCTTTTGATTTTAATATTTTCTTTCATATAATGAAAATTTCAGCCTAATATTGTATACAGATTATTTTTGCATTTAACCTTTCTAGCTTTTGCATAGATATTCATTTGGAATGAGCAAAACAAAATTGGAATTATGCATTAATTAGCCTTGAAGAACAGTGTTTTGTTTTAAACTATGTCAGGGTCAGGGTTTGGTCTAATCACAGAGAGAGAACAACCAAACAACTATATTTTTTGAGACATCTTAAGCTGAGCAATAATGTGAAATCAGGAAACAAACTTCCCAGTTGATGAGACCCTTAGTATTCAGCTTGATTCTCATAATAGCTCATTTCTAAAACAATTTTGTTTTCAAAGGGATTTTTGCTTTTTGCACATGTTCATTTTTTCTTAATCTGGAGATGCCTTTATTTGAGTCTCCTGAGAAGGAATATAGATATTCCTTTTGCCAGTGCACATAATTTTTTAATAGTTTTGAGAAAACAAGCTATTTTGCTTGTCGGGTTCTACAGTCTGACCCTGCCTCCCCTCATAGGAACAAACCCTGTAGGCGCTCTACTCACCGAGCTCAGCTGAACTCTTGGCAAAACTGCATAACAGGATTGTGGGATGTGGAGTCAGAGACACCTGAACTCTGCCCCTGTTTCTGCCATTTGCCTCAGAGGTGACCTTGGGCAAATCTTTTGACCTTTAGATGTTACCTTTCTCATTTGTAAAGTGGAAAAGGTAGCAATGCATACCTGAAAGGGTTACCTTGAAGATTCAGAAATAAAATGCATACAAAGCATTTTGCAGGTTTTATAACATTATAAGAGCTATCATACATAAGTTATTTGTGTTATTCTTTTTATTTTACTCTGTGTATCATCGGAAGAACACAAAATTGAATTATATTCAAAATCAAAGCTTACCGGAATGTTGCAAATTTTATTATTTCTCTTTCTTTGGCTATGCATAATATAACTAGTTCTACAAATTACAGCATCCTATACACTTATTATAATATGTAAATGTGTGATTTTCTTATAAGTGCATTTACTCACATTTAGAATATAATTTAAAAACTAAAAAACCATGACAAAATCAAATATTCATTTGGAAAGATTCAGAACTGTTTTAAGAGCTATTTTAAGCATTAAGTACTCAAAGGGTTTTGGAAACTAAAATTATCAATAGCAAAAATTGTTTTCAAGAGATCTAAAAGAGGTTTTTCCACTTTAAAAATGAATGTATTCATTCAAAAAATTTCATTCAACGAGTATCATTAAGAACCTACTGTATCCAGAACTTGTTTCGGGTAACTGCACTTGGTAACAAGCAGATGGCACCCACTTCTGGGTTCCTCACAGCTTAGCACAGTTTATGTCTGTCATTCAGCTCCCATTTTCACAATCCTGGGAAACTTGGTAGGTCCCAGAATTTACCTTTTCAAACATACACCTGTCCCAAACATGAATAAGCAAAACATTGACATTCTATTCACAGCTATATTTTTTCTGGAACTTCTCCTGCTTGACTAGAACCATAATATATACAATCTCTGAAGAGTGTAGAGTGAGTCTGTCTTATTTGTGTAAGAATCCACTAGTTATGACTGTACCATGACAAAATATTTTTTTATTTTAATTCCAAATAAACTTATTTGGAATCACGTAAACTATCCCTCAGGATCGTTTTGAACGTGAAATGACATCATGTTTGTTACAATAGCCAGCACAGAGTAAGAATAAAATAAGTGGCAGCTATCTGTGTTATGATTTGCAGCCGTGGCATTAGGGACAGTGGTTAAGATTCACATTTGAGGATGGATAACCTTCGTCTTTTGCCTTCTGTGACAAGAAGCTATCCCAACGCGCATTTAACCCATGTAATAACAACTTTTCTAGTATAGTTTTAAGCATTTTCCAATGTTCAAGTGGAGTTTCTGGCCTAAATCTGCATATATTGATTTCTCATGACAGTTCTGGAATGTGTATATGTGTTTTGTCATTTCACAGGTGAAGAAACTGAGGCTCCAGGAGTGAAACTGTAGGGCCCCATTGACACAGTCTGTGGTAGAACCAGGATTCAACCCTGGACTTGTCTGAAGGGTTTTTCCGTTTGCCATGCTGCCTCTCCTGGAACACTTTTATGGACAACACCAGAGTTACAAAATCATTTTCAAACTGTTCTTTCTTCTTAAGTCTAGAATTCCTAGAGTCTCCAAAAAGATGTCTGGGATTTGCTGACCACTATTCCAGCAAAACTACACGCAAAGAAAAGTCTTTGCAGTCTGTGTCTTGTCACACAGAATCATTTCCCAATATCAGAGCAGCGAAGTTGATTTGAGACTAACAGCATCACCATCACGGTTTAATATCTGGGCCAATACACATGAAGCTGTTTTCTCCCTTATGTAACAGAAACTCAGGAAAAGAACGAGGAGATCTCAGGTGAGAGTTTTCTCCTGGGCATCAGCTTTGTGAAACATGCCTTCCTCTGTCATGGTTAAAAAGATGAAGGCAATTTTAGAAATTAGACCAAAATTGTGTGAGAAATGTCTCCCTGCATCAAGTGGAGAGTACAAAATGTCTTTTACTAAAAAAGAGGAATATATTCATGGTCACAGTGGCCACCAGCTCTACTGGTAACATGTCGGCTTCCAGATTGGCAAGCCAATTCATCAGGGTACAACTCTGATATTTGAAAGTTTGGCTCAGAATTCCAAGAAAGATGAAGCAGCAAGCTGTGCAGTGATAAACCTCTGAAATAAATAGCAGCATTTGATTAGGAAAGGCAAGGTACAAAAATGAACAGAGCATGAAGTACTTTCTTTAAAGCAGAAGATGCAATTTTAAAAATTAATAGGAATTAATAGTGAATTCCTACTTTTTAAAAATCACCTACTGGTAATTTAGAGGCAACTCTTCATTTAAACATTCTGAATTTCCTCCCAATCTGATTTTTCATCTGCTTTCTGAATTAAGCGATTTTTAAAAGCTATTTAACATATTCACCAAGAGTCTATTTTTTTCAGTCTCTCACCTAAATGCAGAATCAACTCAATCATTAATCTATTCAATACTCACAAGTTGTAGTGAGAAGGGGGGAATACCCCCAGAGCTTTTCTGCTTGGTCATTCTGATTATCCCACAACCTCAAGCAGAGCTAATTGAGCCAAACGTATATCAATACAAATAAAACATCACAAGAGTCTTGGCAGGGCTTCCTGGTGGTGTCTGACTATTTTCCACTAGACAATGCCAGCTCCACCACCACTTAGCTGCTCCCATTCTACTTGCAATCAAAACTCCAACATCTGGAAAGAATATTCATCATTTTTAGCATGTTAGTCCTTAGCGGGCTCATTTAGTAGAGAAAATAAAAGGCCCCCAAGGATGTCTAAGTCGCTTAGAAAGTTAAGTTGTAAAACATAGTCTCTCTTTCCCCTGCATGTGTGGTAATAGGGAGTGAAAAAATTAAATATTCACAGGAAGCTGCCTTTTATTGGCATTTACAATTTCTTACAAATCTTATGGATTCCACTGGCACTGGTGGCCATAGCTGGAATAGTCTCCCAGTAAATTCTTAAATGCTAACCTCAGAGTAACGTCATTCTTGCTTGTTGAACCCTCTGAAGGCTTACAGATCCCGGCAGCACACATATGGGAAAATAGAATGAAGCAAGAGAACACAGGCTCTGGGAGCAGAGAGATCCGAGCTACAACCCCAGCTCTGCCACGTAGAGACTTTGTTGCTGATCCCAGCATCTCAGATCCCAGGTTCCTAATTTGTAACAAGACTACAGGGGGTGACCCTGTGTTTTGATAATATTGAATGGAAATCTGCCATCTAGCCTACAGCCTGAATAGGTGCCAGTGAGTGATAACAATGAATTTCTCAGAGGTGAGGCCCATCTTGTCTGCGGGTTACACTAAAGAATATTTCCCAGTTTTGAGAACTGGACCGCTAACACCACTACCAGAGCAGTGGCAGACGTAGAGGCACAGACAGACAGCATCCCTGGGGTTGAGAGAAACAACAGCAGCAAAGGCAGAAAGCACCACCCATGGCCAGGAGCCCTCAGGACCCGTAAACTGGAGCCAAAGAGAAACAGAAAACCTACCTGGTGGGGCCGACAGCACAATCACCATGATGACCCATCCTCTTAGTTATTTTTTTTAGAAAGGACTACATTAAGGAATCCCATTTTATTCTGTCAATATTTACTCAGTCTAGTATAGAAGCTATGGATTGGGTTCCACCTCGGATAAGGCCACAATTTTGCAGAAAGGAAAGTAATTCTATGCAATTTTTCATGTGGGAAAACAGCAGAATGAATATGAACAGGCAGAGGTGAGGATGGCAAAGGAATCATAATTCTGGCACTTTAATTATTTTGAAACAAGTACTTCATAGATCTCAGCTTCAGATTCCTTGATGATGAGCTGTATGCAATTCTACTTGCCCTGAACTTGCCACAGGGTAGTTCTAAGCAGTTCCTGATTCGAGGAGTTCACCCCAGCAATGGGGGCAGAGCAATTGGAGATTTTGTTCATTTTGCTCAGAATTGGTTTGGCCATTTGAGGTCTTTTGTGGTTCCATACAAATTTTAGAAGTATTGTTTCTGTGAAGAATGTCATTGATATTTTGATAAGAATTGCATTGATTCTGCAGATCAATTTGGGTAGTGTGGATATTTTAGGGTACTCATTCCTCTAATTCATGATGAGCATGGGATATTGTTCCATTTTTTTGTTTGTGTCCTCTTCAATTATTTCATTAGTGTTTAACAGTTTTCACTGTAGATATCTTTCACTTCTTTGACCAAATTTATTTCTAAGCATTCTATTTTTTCAAACTATTGTAAATGGGATTGCTTTCCTGATTTTTCTTTCATTTTGTTCAATGCTTGCATATAGAAATTCTACTGATTTGTGTGAACAGAACTGGAGGCATCACATTATCTGACTACAAAATACATACTACAAAATACACACTACAAAGCTATAATAACCAAAACAACATGGTACTGACATAAAAACAGACATATATATGTGTCAATGGAACAGAATAGAGAACCCAGAAATAAATTCACACAATTACAGCTAAGTCATGTTCAACAAAGTTGCCAAGAGCATATATTGGGAAAAAAGACAGTCTTGTCAATAAATAGTGCCGGGAAAACTGAATATCCATATGCAGAAGAAGGAAAATAAATCTCTATAACAAATTGTACAAAAATCCATTCAAAAAGGATTAAAGAGTTAAATGCAAAATCTAAAGCTATGAAACTACTAGAAAAAAACTTTAGGGAAACACTTCAGAACAAATCTGGGCAATGAGTTTGTATGTAAGACCTCAAAATCACAGGCAACAAAAGCAAAAACAGATTAATGGGATTACATCAAGCTAAAAACCTTCTGCACAGCAAAAGAAACAATCAATGGACTGAAGAGACAATTACAGAATGGAAGAAAATGATTGTAAACTATCCATCTGATGAGGGATTAACCAGGAAACATAAGAAATTAAATACTCACCTCAATACCAAAAAAAGCCCAAATAATCCAGTTTTTAAATGGCAAAATGATCTGAACAAACATTGCTCAAAAGAAGATATACAACAGGTATATGAAAAAATGCTCAGCAACACAAATTATCAGGGAAATACAAATTAAAACCACAATGAGATGTTATCTCAAACCAGTCACAATGGCTGTTATCAAAAAGACCAAGAAAATTGCTGGCAAAGATGTGGAGAAAAGGGAACAGGAGAACTTTCATACACTGTTGATGGGAATATAAACTAATACAGTCATTATGGAAAACAGTATGGAGGTTCTTCAAGCAACTAAAATTAGAAATATCGTATGATTCAGCAATCTCACCGATAGGCATATATCAAAATCAGTATGCTGAAGAGATTCCTGATCCCCATGTTTACTGCGGCACTATTCACAATAGCCAAGATATGGATTCAATGTAAGTATCCATCAACAGATGACTGAATAAAGAAAGTGTCATATATATACAATGGCATAGTGTTCAGTCAATAAAAAGAATAAAAATTTTGTCATTTGCAGCAACATGGATGGAACTGGAGATCAATATATTAAGTGAAATAAGCCAGGGACAGAAAGACACATACTACATATCGTCACTCGTATGTGGGAACTAAAAGAAGTGGATGTCGTGAAGGCAGAGAGCTGATTGGTGGTTACTAGAGGCTAGGAAGGGTCAAGGGAAAGTGGAGGACGAATGGGTACAAAAATACAATTAGAAATGAGGAATAAGCTCTAGTGTTCGATAGCACAGTAAAGTGACTTCGGTTAACAATAATTTATTGTATATTTCAAAGAGGAGATGTGGAATCAACAAAGGTACCAAGAGCATATATTGGGGAAAAGACAGTCTTGTCAATAAATAGTGCTGGGAAAACTGAATATCCATATGCAGAAGAAGGAAAATAAATCCCTATAACAAATTGTACAAAAATCCATTCAAAAAGGATTAAAGGGTTAAATGCAAGACCAAAAGCTATGAAACTACTAGAAGAAAACTTTAGGGAAACTCTTCAGAACAATGGTCTGGGCAAAGAGTTTACACATATAATTACACATTATATGCACATACCAAAATATCACATGTACCCCACAAGTATGTACAATTATAATATATTAATTTTTTTCAAAAAGTTGGAGACTATTGCCAAGGGCCTCACTTTTTAAGGCCAAATATGTGCCACTGAGGTGCTTTGCTTCAGCTGACCAGGAAGAGCACCTCTTGCTTACTGCTGTGTCTCATCGGACACATAGTACCTACCACGGTGTCTGACATATGGCAAAGCTTCAAAAATATTTGTTGAATTTATTTATTGTTGCTGAAAAGTGATATTGGTCGTGAAGTTGCACAGATGAGTCGTAAACTTACCTAACCCTTAATGCTGCCATATGTGACTCTATTTACTTTTTTTTTTTTTTTTTTGAGTTGGAGTCTCACTCTGTCGCCCAGACTGGAGTGCAGTGGCCGCTCCCGGCCACCGCAGCCTCGACCTGCTGGGCTCCGGCGATCCTTCCGCCTCAGCCTTCCAAGTAGCCGGAATTATAGGCATGCGCTACCACGCCCGGCTGATTTTTTGATTTATTGTAGAGATGAGGTCTGGCTGCCCAGGCGGGTCTCGAACCCGCGGGCTCAGGCAATCCACTCACCTCAGCCTCCCAAAGGCGCGGGATTACAGACTGAGCCACCGAGCCCGGCTTGTGACTCTATTTTCACCTACCTGTGTCTCAGTCATCTTTGTATTCCTGAGACCTGGCTCACTCTCTGACAACTAATAAGAGTTTGATTGATCCTTATGAACTAGACTGAACACAAGAGAGCTCACAAGACCAGCCCCATGGACACAGAGAATGTGAATTCTGTTGATCTCTAGCAAAATAATGGAGTTCAAATTATTACTGGCACATTTCATTTTGACCTGAATTTGTAAACTCGATAAATACTCTTGTGAAAAGTAAAATAGTCTCTCTAAAGAAAAAAGCCAAAAGTACATTTTACTCATATGTGCACTATGAGTGCTGTGGTTTGAATATGGTTTGTCTTAGCCAAAACTCAGTGTTACCACTATTGAGAACTGGGTAATCTTGAAAATTGGGGCCTAGTGGGGGATGTTTGGATCATGGAAGGACCACCTTAATGCAGCGGTCCCCAATCTTTTTAGCATCAGGGACTGGTTTCATGGAAGACAATTTTTCCACGGACAGGGATGGGGGGACACGGGGTGGGGGGCGCAGATCATCAGGAACGAGCAACCTAAATCGCTCATGTGTGCAGTTCACAATAGGGTTCACGCTCCTATGAGAATCTAATGCCACCGCTGATCTGGCAGGAGGGGGAGCTCTGTCCCCTCCCCTGTCCCCCTTCCCCTCCTGCTGTGCAGCTCGGTTCCTGAAAGGCCACAGACCACTGCCCCACCGCCCAGGGGGTGGGGACCCTGCTTTAATGGATAGATTCATGTCTTCTCAAGGGAGTTCTTGCTCTGGAGAGACTGGATTAGTTCTTACAGGAACGGGTTGGTCGCCACAAGAGCAGGCCGTTATAAAGGGAAACTGCACCTCATGTTTGGTCCCTCTTCCAAGTACCACTTCCCTTTCCTCCTCTGCCATGTTAAGACACAGCACAAAGGCCCTCACCAGAAGCCAAGCAGATGCCAACACTACACCTGTTCAACCTCTCACTAAACTGTGAGCTAAATATACCTCTTTTCTTTATAAACTACCCCGTCTCCAGTATTCTGTTATAGCAACAAGAGACTCAGACAATGAAGTCCAAAAATGTGACAAATCAGTTAGCAAGACTACAGCAGAAGCCTATTATTGACTAAATAGATTTCCAGAAGTTAATGAGTACACTGCTTTAATTTCCAAATTGTGATGAAAATATTAAATTTAGGGAGGGAACTCCATGAATTTACAAAAATAATTATCAGTAATATTATTTGCCATCTTTGTAGGTTGAAAGTTGTTGCCTAATATGAGTTATTTCACATAGTTCAAATTATAGTTTGCTCAATATAAGACTTTTGGGTACAATGATTTTGAGTAACTCTTCCTGACAGTGTGTCCACATTAGTTGGAAATAGACACTGGTCTTTCTTGCTACACACATGGAACAAAACTGACTATTTGAGGAAATGCATTACAAATTAAATTCTAAAACTTATTAGCAATGTTAGGTAGATTAGGATGCCAAAGCAAATTTCATTTATTCTGTGGTAAAGGTTTGTAAAACTTTCAATAGAGTTTTTATAATATAAGCTCACAATTCGTATAGGTCATATCTAGATGAGACTAAATCCAACAGCCACAAATTTTAAAACGCCCTCAAACTGGTTATTCGTCATCACATAGAATAACGAAACCTAATTGATTTTGCCAAATTCAGTCAAAAAAATTTTTTGGCATATGTGGATACAACCATATTGTAAGACAAACTTTTGAAGGGTTTTAAGACTTATGTCCTAAAATGACTTGAGCCAGAAGGCAATTGACTTGGCAAACAAATGAAGTAATTTATAAACAAACAGAGCTTAGTAGTCCTGGAGTTGCTGCTGAAACGTAGAACAACCCATCAGGGAAAAAAAATGTAAAAATACAATGCCAGGAAAAAATGACTCTATTTGGTTATGGAAAGTATAGCTGCACTATTCACAATAGCAAAAACATGGAACCAACCTTGCTGCCCATCCAAAGTGGAATGGATAAAGAAAATGTGGTACATACACATGATGGAGTATTACGCAGCCATAAGGAAGAACAAAATCATCGACTTTGCAGCAAATTGGATGGAGTTGGAGACCATCATTCTTAGCAAACTATCACAGAACAAAGAACTGTGATATCAAACAAAGAATACTGCATGTGCTCACTTATAAATGGGCCCAGAACATTAATCACATTAGAAGAAGGGAGGGAGTGGCAGTCACAGGGGAAGAAAGGAGAAAGGAGGGTAGGGGACATGTGACAATACAAAGGGTGCCTAGTCTAAACCAGGGAGAGTGTGGGCCAGTTGTGTAGTTCATCTTACTTGTACCCCACATCTATAAGATAAAATAAAATAAAATAAAAAACAAACAAAAATAGTGTTTCCACCATTCAGGCGGGGACATGCTACATATGAGAAACAAGAGTAGACAGCCAGCATACAAGTTCCAGGGAATAAAAGAAAAGCAAAAAAGACCCATCAGTTCTCTTCCCCACAAATCCTAAATTTCCTAAGTATCAGTTTCTTCTGTCACGGTGAGTTCCAGTGCCTTCAGTCTAGAGGTGCTTTAAGGAAAATTAGTCATTCCTGGGAGGGAAGATACTCTGTATGGCTGAGGCTGGGAACTAAATGTGATGATGCAGAGTGTCTGTGTCAGAGTCACAGAGAGGAAGAGTTGACAGGCACAAAAGAGAATGTAAGGGCACTGAGGAAAAAGAGCCAACCTTTCACCATTCACATGGGATAAATCGCAAAGACAGAAGGCAATTAAAAAAAAACATGCCAACCGGCCGGGCTCGGTGGCTCAGCCTGTCATCCCAGCAATTTGGGAGGTCAAGGCTAGTGGATTGCCTGAGTCCGCGGACTCAAGACCAGCCTGGGCAACTTGGAGAGATCTGTCTCTACAATAAATCAAAAATTAGCCGAGCGTGGTAGTGTGAACCGATAGTTCCGGCTACTTGGAAGACTGAGGAGGAAGGATCACCAGAGCTCAGCAGGTCAAGGCTGAGGTGGCCAGGATCGTGCCACCACACTCCAGTCTGGGCAACAGAGTGAGACTCCAACTCAAAAAAATAAAAAATAAAAAATAAACATGCCAACCAATTCCTAAACAATGCATATGTCAACAACAATCATTTTAGGAACTGACAGCATAGTCTATCTTCTCATGAAGTATCCCTCCGAACAGTTCAGAAATCACACTGCTTAAAGTTAAAATATCAGGATCACCAGATTCCAATATCAACAACGGGTGTCCAGTACTGAGCAACATGGCTCTACCCTCCCTCCCATACCAAGGATCAACAAGAATCTGCTCATCTGATTTCAAGTTGGTCTGGGGGTGGTTGGTTTAACAATACCAGTATCTGCAACGTATTCAGAGTCAACTGATGCTGAGTCATCTGCCAGTCATGTTACACACCACATTGCTAAATTTTCTCAAGTATGCATATGTATGCATATCTTACAGATGAGGAAACTGGCTCCAAAAGATTGAGTCAACCTGGTTAAATTTACCAAAACTAAAAGGAGGGGACTTTGGGCTGTGCTCTATTCCAAAGTAAAGGGAATTGGGTATACATGGAATCGCATGGAGATGTATTCACTTCTTAAAATAGACATATGGTAAACCACAAGAGAAGGAAACTTTGACATTATAAAAAATGAAAGATGAACTCTCAAGTTCATCTTTGTAGATTTTCATCAAGTAGGTAGTGTGCTACCCGAGGGGCAAGTTTTTCGCTAACACCACAAGGGTCTCTGGCCCAATGAGTGGAGTTTGATAGTAATCTTTGCTACAAGTGTAATAAATAAAAAAAATTTAAAAATGAAAGAAGAGAAAGAGAACACAACAGTAAAACAGTGGGAAAAACTAGAGATTTATTTCACCTGATGTATTCACATAGCAAAGTGATGCCCAGAAATTTACAAACAACCGTGGGGTGATCACCTCCCCCTGTGCACTAACCCATAAACTAGGATATAATCAAAAAGACAATTCCAGCTGAAGTCGGTCATGACTATGACTGGTAACACAACGAATAAATTCAGTCTTAAGCACTCAGCTTTATTTGCTAAACTAGAAATCAAGCACAATGGGTCTTCCATACATCCACTTCAGTGGATTCAAACAGCAACAACCAACAATTCAATCAACAAATGGAAAATATTCCGAAAATTTTTAGAAGACAATACTAAAAATAATGCAAATAAAAATAATAGAGTATAACAACTACTTACATAGAATTTACATTGTATTAGGTATTATAAGTAATCTAGAGACTATTTAAAGTATAGAGAAGGACGTGCTTAAGTTTCATGCAAATACCGTGCCATTTTGTACAAGGAATTTGAGCAGTCTTGGGTCTGGGGAGACAGAAGGAGATATCCCAGAACCAATACTCCATGGACACCAAAGGAGACTGCACTGTGAACCAACAGACTAAAATTGTGTCCTCTAGAAAAATAAGCTCCAGGCTGGGCAAAGGGGCTCATGCCTGTAATAGCAATGCTTGGGGAGAGCGAGGTGGGAGGATAGCTTCAAGTCAGGCCTTCAAGTCAGCCTAGGCAACATCACAAGACCTTGTCTCGACAAAAAACTTTTCAAAAAACAGCCAGGTGTGGTATCATGTAACTGCAGTCTCAAGAGGCTGCATTGAGAGGGTCACCTGAGCCCAGGAGTTTGGGGCTGCAGTGAATACTACTGCACTCCAGTCTGGGCGACAGAGTAAGACCCAGTCTTGAAGAAGGGAAGGAGAAAGGGAGGGGAAGAATGGAAGGAAGGGAGGGAGGGAAGGAGAGAAAGAGAGAGAGAAAGAGGAGAGGGAGAAGAAAAATAAGCTCAAGTTAATATAATAATAATGAAAAGTTATGCATGTCAAACTCTTGATATCAGACTTCGCAGCCACTTGGATGGATTTAGAGTCTGTCATACTGAGTGATCGATCACGGAAACAAAGAACAGAGTACCATATGTTCTCACTCATAAGCGGACCTTGAACAATTATCGTAACACTATAAGCAAGGGATTGGCAACTGCCAATTGGAAACTGCCAGGGAAGAGGGGATGGGATTGGCAGTTGAGGAAAACTGCCAGGGGAGGGAGGGGCACACCTCATCAACAAAAGTGCCTGCATAATGAACATTTGTCTACCTAACCCTGAATTGTACCCCACATTTTTAAAATAAAAGGAAAAAAAATTCTTGATGTCTATATGCTGTGTATGATGAAAGAAGTATTACAACAAAGGGGGAAGCATCAATTATTTATGTATAACATAACCCTAGGAAATTGGTTAACTACTGAGAAAGGATTAAGTTTAATTTTCACATTTTATGTCAAAATAAATTCTGGTTATATTGTCAAGGTGTGGAAAAACTGAAACCACTTTCTATGTATTAAAGAAATTTAACTGAAATCAAGTTAGGAAAAAATGCTTTAATGACAAAAGCAATGAAGGAAATCACAAAGGAAAATATCAAGTGATTTAATAACATAAAAATATTAAAACCCAGTACTTCAAATATAGAAAATAATGAAAACTATTTTAATTTTACTGTAAACTTAAAACCGCCCTAAAAACATTGCCTGAAAAAAAGAAGAAAGAAAGAAAAGAAAAGACAAAACCCAGAGATGCAAAGTTTAAGGAAGATGCCAGAAATTGACAGTTCTGGGTACAAATCCACATAGTCTTACTCCTGGATCACAGCTGCCTCTCCAAGGAGAATGTTCAGTAGAATGTATGTGAAAGTGACTCCCCTTAGTGTGTCTGAGATTCATGACACCCTGAAAGTAAAAGAGAATGCAATATATTCAGAGTTTAGGTATTCAGAATTTTTAGTGCTTTTTCTTCGAGCACATAATTTACATATGTTAAAACACACAGTTCTTAAAATAAATAAATAATGAATAACAATTTGTTTTAAAATATTCAGTAAATCAATAAGATAAACATTAACACAATCAAAAAGTGAGAAAAGTCAGGGAAAAACAATTTATAGAAAAATTCAATCGACCAACAGAATGATCACTAGTATAAAAAAAGACAAGTTTGAATAAGTCACAGTATATACAAATTGTGAAGTACTATTAAGGCCACAGAAAGTCATACTTTGAAGCAAACTTAATGATGTAGTAAAATGCTCGCCATTTTTGTAGTAAAATGCTCATCTGCAGTTTATCCAACGTTGTTGAAAAAAATGTAGGAAAAAAAGAGTGCTACATAGCATTATCATCTCTTATTTATGTTCAATAGAATCCCAAGTAATTCTTTTCTTCCATATATTTACATCTTTCAAATTTTGTACAATAGTTGTATAATATTGAAATTTTAAAAAGAACATAAATTTACTTTTTAAAACAAAGGATAAAGGAAAAACAAAGAAGAGTTATACATTAGAACACAGATTTGAAAGGCCCTGCAGGAGTAGGGAAAGCCAATTTTATTAGCAAGAACATATGTTTACATGGTGAACAGATGCTTTCGCAGAAGACCAGTGTTTCTTAATTTTTGTTTACATAAAATACATTGAAGTTTCAAATCAAAGTATATTTAATAACAAAGCACTACAAAAGGAAATGTTTTTCTCAATGCAAAAAATCGCCATCTAGAAATGTTATTCTTCCTAAACAACTTCATTTCTTTGCAGCCAAAGACATTCTTAAAGAAATCAGGTATTTGATTAATTTAAAAAATCTAAAAATTTATTTCCATGACCAACCATTTTCACATACTGGAATTTGTATGGTTATATGACACAAGGTATTTTTCCCTTTTATAAGTGAACAGAAAATTTTCAAATATAAAATGTTTTAAATACAGAAAAAAATTCATTCATAGTACCCTATCAAAGATAACCAAAATTAACATTTTGATATTTCAGCTTTTTCTCTTTGTATATTTTAAATAGTTATTAAAAACTATTTTAAATAGTTTGTATATTTTAAATAGCTTCTTCTCTTTGTGTATTTTAAATAGCTAAGATCATCTGGTTTACATGTATTTTACGCTTTTTTTTAACTGAATGTTGTAGCATAAATCCATTTCTATGCCTGTAAGATGAGGTGCTCTCCTTAAATATCACATTGAACGACTAGGTAGCAGTAAAACTTGTGAGTTTGCAATGAACATTTGACATTTGAAAGCAATTACCACAATAATAACAATATTGAGCACTCATTAAATACCCCTGATCCTTAGTAATGATGTGATCTTCAACAGGCAGGTAAAGTCATATAATAGATAAATGTAGTTTTTAAAAAAAGGATGTCAGTTCAGGCTTTCCAAATCCAAAGCCAAATAACATCACAGTAGCCATGCATAAAACCTTTATCTTTTATTTTTGCTCTTTAAATATAATTTCCTTAGAGCAGATCCACAGGAGAGGAAGAATATGAATCCGGGGTGGGCCATGAATAAAGAATGGGTCAAAAAACATGATGTTTGTTAGCAATTCGTCTTTCAAAAGTGTAAGCAAATGCTTCTTCTGTTCTTCTACCCCTTGATATTAGGGTATTATCATTGTTTAAATCTTTATTGCTTTAACACGTAAAATTGAAATCCCATTCTTGTCTTAATTTTCATGTATCTGATTATTGGCTGTACCAACGATAATGTCATATGTTTGTTGGTAATTCATGTTTCTTCTTTTAAGAAATTTTTTTTCTGTTTATGCCCTTTAACAATGCATTATTGGGATCTCAGAACTTTTATCATCAATATCTATACATACTGTACTATTAAGGCTAATACTAGTTCATCATATTTGTTATATTTCCCATTTGCATTTATCTCTTAACTTTTATTTGTTTAAGTACACAAAAACATTTTAAATATGTATGTATTCCCATCTGTAGAACTTTCCATTTCCTAGCAGAATAGAATTTTTAAAAGAAACTTTACCCTACCTCTCAGCTTTTGGGGGTAAAAGAAAAATAAAGACATCTGTAGTGTAAGATCTTATTTTCTTTGACTTGAACAGAGCCATGAATCCTAAAACATAACCTTCTACAGGACGAGGTTCAAATAGTAGAGTCCAAAGTACAGGATGGAATAACAGCCATCTTCCCAGATCAGACAGCTCATTAAAAAGAATCACTTGGAACCAGAGAAAAATGCATACCCAGTGCTTTCCAATCTAAGAAGCTCACCACTACTTTTTCTGGGAAATCTTGCCCTTCCAAAAGACCACAAACCACTTCTAGGACATCATAATAGTAGGGAAATTTTTGCCAACCAAGATTTGAAATTCACAGTATATAAATACAAGATAATAATCATAGCAGGGCAACCACACACCACCATCAATATGCTTACTCAATTGATTACTAGGAAGAAGACAAAGCTATTCTGAGTCAAGGCCACGCCATTCTTTCTACCTGAAATATCTTTCTGCCTTCTCCCTGTAAAATTCATTCAAGGATCAAGCCGCATTCTTCTCTTCTGTGAAGTCGTCCGTGATCACTCTGTTAGACACAAGCTCTCCCTCTTCCCAGAAGCCTTATTGTGCATCCCACCTATGTGGCCTTTGTCACAAAACCTGATGGTACGACTTTTTTCTGCACTTGACTTAGCTCCCTGATCTTAGGACATACACTGTCCCCATAATCAGCACAACCTACAGATCACAGCAATGACATCTTACAAGTTTTTGCTCTCTCTCTCTCTCTCTCTCTCTCTCTCTCTCTCTCTCTCTCTCTCTCTCTCTCTCTCTCTCTCTCTCTTTCCCAGTGTGACACAAGGCTCTTTATTGTCAGCGAGACCACCAGGCCAGGCAAGCCCTGAGGCTCTGGGTGGCCAGCACCGACCCAGACGCAGGCTCTTCTGTGGGAGAAGCACAGCAGGAATCCGGCCTCAGAGTGGTCCTTGGCTCGCACAGCACCGTGCAAAAACAGGGCTAAAAATGTCCTGAATATCTCTGGCTGGAAACCAGTCGGGCCAACACGTTCCACAACTACCTTCTTTTTGATCACGGGGAGACACCAGAAGTGCTGGCCCGTCCAGACCACATTCTGGATGCCCTCGGCGGAGGCCAGGTCTGTGGTGTCCCGTGGCAACACCAGGACCTGGAAGACACGTCCATCTGTGCCCATGCTCTGCACGGCCACGGGTAAGGACAGCCCTCCTGGAATCCTGTGTCGTCTTTCACATCACACACATTGCACTCCTGGAGGTCCATGGTGGGAGAAATGGGACAGAGGGTCTCAAGCACGTGATTCTTAGTAGCTTCGACCTCCTCTCTGGAGGCGATGGGGGGACGGTGGGTTCTTGCAACTCAGTTGGGCGCCACCAGAACCACGGACCAGAAGGAGAACAGACTCTCGATGCCAGGTGGCTCATAACGTGTCATTTTGGGCACACATCCGCCTGGCCAGAGAAGGATGCTTGAGAATCTGGGATTTGCACAGTTGTATCAGACTGTCCACAACGTCCTCCGTGGAGTGCCAGAGACCAGTGTGAGAGACCACGTACAGCCCGTGCCCTTCTTGGCTCTCCAGGAGAGTCCTGGGATCGTCAACAAGGTTTAGTACCCTCTCGGCAAGGCCTTCTGTTAACTTGGGCTGGCTAAGCCAGAGGGCCTGTTTTCAGCTTTACGCCCTGGAGAAGGCGTCGACGCTGGTGGAAGATGGAGCGGACCTGGTCTCCGTATAGTGAGTGGTCGTGGAGCTGGGGTGATCGGTAGAACTTCGGGTGCTTCCAGCCGGGGTCCCAGGGCTGGAAGATCGGCCCGCCCAGCGCGGGCATGAAGTGCATCTTCCCCGCACAGGTGATGCGTGCCAGTCCAGGGATCTCGTGCACCCTGTCCAGGGGAGGAGGCCCGGGCTTCCGCGTGCAGCGCATGCCCCACGGGTACCCCACACGTCTCGGGGCCCGCAGCCCCCAGGCCAAGCCTCCTGGAGGCAGCCAGTGCCCGCGTAGTGGTCCGACTGCAACCCCATGCTGTTCTGGTCTCCTCGAGACCCCTACCTGGACGCCACTGTCTTCCCACGTGCAAAGCCTGCTGGTCTGCTGGTCTTGAATATAATGTCACAAAATATTTTCTAATTATTGGAATAAATTAGTTTTTTTAATGCACACTCTTTCTGCCACCTCCTCAAGGGTCTCAAATAGAAAAATGTCAATTTAGCAAATGACAAAACAGGTCAGCATTGGTCTGTTTTCTCCCCCAAGCCTACATCTGTTCTAGGCGTGTACTCCATTTTACTGTGGTGAATGATTGCAGAAGGCAAAAGTCTTAAAGAAATAAGCTAACAGACACGGAGGTAAAAATGACTCACTTAACTTAACAGGTGTTTGAAATGAAAATTCATGCTTTCAACCTTCCCCTGCTCCTCCATCCACCAGATCTTCCTTAAATCCCAAAGCTCGAGGTGACCGTCTCCCTAGGTCTCCCCTCCATCCTATACCTGGATCGCGTGTAGTTTCAGCTTTCTGGGTCCTTGCAGAAGCAGAGTTCTTTTCTGACTCTTCCCGGGTCTCCAGGGCCTTTTCAGTATTTCAGGTTTTATACTTCTTGAACCCAGCAGAACTGTAATTCTCCTAAATCCTTCCTGAAAATGGTTTCTATTTTATTACCTCATGATCCCACTCACCACCTGATTGCTTGTTCTTCTTTAAACAAATATTTGTTGAGTAAGTACTATGTGCACAGTACTTGAGAAACAATAATGTGAATGACGATATCATCTTATCTTACTATTAACATACTTTTATTATCTTATGATTGTTTTATCAAATTTAATAGTAACAGGAAGTACATACAATTAAACAAGCTTAACAAGATGAGTTAGTGAGAAACTCCTTGATATTAGGTATGCTTGTTTAAATTTATATGTTTTCTTTTCTCTTTTTTGGATTCACTAGTAAAACTAATGTTGATCTTTCTTTTATAGGGTTCCAGTGTCTGGAGTACCTTGTTTAAGGAGCTTGATTGATGGTTGTATATTTGAAAGTATTCATCAAGTGAAGAAACCAAGCCAGGTAGGCTGAGAGGGTGATATAAACTGATGTCTCCCAGTGATGGGCAGTAGTCCAAATCCAAATTGTGTGTGCGTGTGTGTGTGTGTGTGTGTGCATGTGTGTGTGAGTGTGTGTGTGTGTGTGTGTGTGTGTGTGTGTGTGTGTGTGTGTGTGTGTTGGAAGAGTGGGTGACAACAGAGGGAATAAGAAAGGAGAAAAGAGAGGTGATTACAGTCCATTCATACCCAACACCCAGAATGTGTCAAGGCACTTAGATGGGAATAGGTGCAAGAACGCCCAAGATTTAAGCACTGAACACCTTGGCTTCAAAGACTGAACTTGACATCAAAGAAGTGAATAACCCAGACAAGTCTCTGCCTTTGGAAGTACATGCAGAGGCAGACATGAGCCTCTCAGGGTAACTTGTACAAACTCCAGGCTTCTCCTCTATATGTTCTATACTATATAAGCCCCAGGGCCCTGACCCAAACTAAAGGAGAAGGAAGGAATCTAAAAAAATATTTAAATTTTTTATCTTGCCAACCTTGGAACAGGGACCAGAAGTGAGACCTTAACAGAGAGAAATATGGCATTTCTTACACCCTACATGTCACAAACAATTCACAGCCACTTACTACACAAGTGACTGGATAGTTGGTGAGAGGTGAACTAAATGTAAGAAGTGAGTCCTGACTAGTCTATTCCAGATTCTCTCTAAACATATCCTTCTCTTTTCTAAATTCTGTTTCTTCACAACTCCACTCCCAACTGTCTCATTAGGCCATGGAGCTGCCCAAACTCATTTCTGCCAGTCTTATTTCCAACTGGGAAACTCTCATTCATTTCCTTCTTCCTGCCCTGATGTAATGATCCCTTGTTGATCTATTTGTTTTCATAGTGAGTTGTCTATTAATTCTAGCAAGAGAGTACAGTTTTTCATACACAATACTAAAGAAAAGTCTTTTTCCTGTGTAGAAGTTCATTCCCTTTGGTTGAACACAGATTTTTTTTTTATGGGATGCCCATAAAAAGATGAAAGAGGAAGAGGTACAGACCCAGCTAACCAGATCAGACAAATGCATCTTCCCAAGCCATAAGATGGCAAATACTGCAACCAAACTAACCTTAAATTATATGGCAAACCTAAAACCTTACATCTACATGCCTTGCAATTCTACCCAGCACTTCGAAGTCCCCAAATAATCCACAGCCATTGGAAGGAAATTTTTCTCCATGGTTTCCCCATAAGTGTTGATAATGATGTCATCAACCGGGCTCGGTGGCTCAACCTATAATCCCGCACTTTGGGAGGCTGAGGTGAGTGGATTGCCTGAGCCTGCGGGTTAGAGACCCGCCTGGGCAACTTGGTGAGACCTTGTCTCTACAATAAATAAAAAAAAAAATTAACCGGGCGTGGTAGCGCGCGCCTGTAGTTCCAGCTACTTGGAAGGCTGAGGCGGAAGGATCGCTGGAGCCCAGCAGGTCGAGGCTGCGGTGGCCGGGAGCGGCCACTGCACTCCAGTCTGGGCGACAGAGTGAGATTTCAACTCAAAAAAAAAAGATGATGATGCAATCCAACAGGCTGTCTATGATCACAACTCATATCACTGGCAATGCCACTCATGCAATCGCCTGTCACCCAGCCATTTATCATGCTAAACCTCTTGCTTAACTTCAATTAATTACTGACAGACCTTATCATGTCATTTTGAACTTTTTTAATCCAGGCTTTCCAAAGAGCTTCCTAAGAGACGTTGTTATTTTCACTTAATAATAGGTTGTTCTGTGTACTGGTCTCCAGTAAAAAAAAATTTATACCTAGCAACATTTAAATGAAGGCAGTTTAAAGACACCACACTATTTAGCCAGTATGAAAATTATTTTCAGATCATTGCTCATTTAGTCTTTTTGTTGTTGTTGCTATTTCTTTGTGAGGCAGTCAGTAAGAGAAGAAAAGGAGAAGAAAGAAGAGGAATCATTGAACAAATGTGTACTGTTATGCTCTGGGCTTTATCTGATTAAATTTTCACAAGGATTAACCTTCAAAAAAGATAACAACACCCCGCTTTTACAGTTGAGGAAATTCAGGCTCAGAGACTTAAAGTAGATTGATTGCCCAAGGTCAGAGGGGGAAGTCCAATAACAACAATGTTTTTGAATGCTTCCCCCTCGCTTGGTCATATGGTAAGTCCTGGGAATAAAGTTTGGACCCAGCCTTGCCTGCTCCAAAGCTTAAATATTATGCTGTTCTGCTTATTCATAGAGGATCACCTTAGGAAACAATCCCTATACTTCTAGAACCTTCTGTGTTTTGACTACTTGACCTAGAAAAATATTTCATCATTTCTTATCTAGATCTGATCAAATTCTCTAGTATATTGTATCCCACAACTTTATAATAATAGATAAATACATTATCTAGTATTGTCTCCACATAATTTATCTACCCAACACAAAAATGCATACCAAGAGGGCCACCTTTTTACTAAGAGTTTTTCAAAACCCCATGACCTCATATCCAAAAAAAAAAATTATTGTCCTGAATCCTCCTTTTAGTATTGGCAAGTGCGCCAGTGTTTTTGCTGAAACCATAAAGCAGACAGAGCTGCGTGATCAACAGTCTCCTAAAACTATTTGTCACTGATAACAGAGGCTTCCATAATAAATGGCTAGAAAGCACTTTTCCATTATAAAATATTACATAAGTACTGACTGACAATAATACAAAACTATGCCAAGCTGCAATAAAATGGCCCTTATGAATTATATAAACAAAAACAGGATCAAGTCCAGTCACCCACACTTTTCCCTATCTATCATAAGCTTTAAGTGAACCAATAAGGACCGTTAGACCTTTCAAAGAGAATTTTTAAATGTTCTTCTAGGAGGTCTTAAATCAGGCTCCTTTGTTCCAGAGAAACAAGTTCCACATGAGGTAAAATGTGAAGGATGCTTTGGCCTAGATTTTTTGGGCTATAAAGGTGAGGGCTTTGTGGTAAGTAAGGTAGCTACAGCCTGAGAAAGATGTGCAGAAAGAAAGTCAAGACACACCATTGGCCCAAGGGTTTAAAATGTTCCAGACCTTTTCACATATGCTCAGCCACTTAGATTCTTTATAAGGTCCTAAGAAACAAGAACTTGGATTTTTCAAGTTCTCCTAACACATAACAGTGGAAAGAGGGATAAAAACCAAAACAATTTTTTTTCTCCTTTTAAAGAGACTCCATCCTAGGCCAGAGCAAAGCCAGGCTGCCAATAGACAAGCCATCTGTTTCTCGACATGACTGCTTTTACAGAAAGGAAGTCACTGAGCTTGCTGAATTTGGAAATAAAATATAAAACCAAATACTCTCCTACACTCTTCACAAATGTATTTATTCACTCAAGGACTGTTTATTAAGCATCTACTGTGTCCCGGACACCATATTGATGGCAGACGATATAGCAGAAAACATACTTCATCTGATGATTTGGCATTCTTGCTACCACCGCCATTTTCTGAAAAGAAGACGGGTTCTAAGGAGATAAGTCACCAGCCCAAAGCATTTGGAAGTGAGTCCCAGGGCTGGTATCCCAGCCCCCAGTTGCCTCCTCACCAGGTGTACTCTCATGAAGCACAGCATATGGATGCTGGTCTCTGAACCACACCTCAGGCACTGAAAGAATTCTGGGTGAAAGGAAGAAGGCATGAAGAGCCAAATATGCTGACCTCTTCCACAGATGCATAAACTTCAAATGACCTCTCCAGCAAATAAAGTTGTCCTGCACTCTAACTACCCAGATGTTCCACAAACAAACACAACTTTACGTCTGCATTCTCACTGTTCATTTTTCCATGTCCATGTCTGTAGTGCTTTCTGCTTAGTTAGACCTTCACTCTGACTCTTCCACAATCTACCATCTGCAAATCCAAGTCCCTCTCTCAGAGAGACTGCCTCTCTCCAATCCTTCACATAAAATAGGCCCTCTCCAGTTCTTGACTTTCATAAAATTTGACCTAATGTGTAGTCACGCATGAGCTGTGTGTTTATTTAACATGTCTCCTGCGTGAAAATGGAAGCTCACACAGCCAAGAACCATAATCCCTTTCACCTAATTTCTGACACAAAGACTAGAATGAAGTAGGTGCTCAATAAATATTTAAGTTTCCAAATGAAAGAGCATATTAAACCCATATTCTGGGGCTCTAAGAAAATAGTATCTATACCTAAACACTTATTTAAGGCAGAAATAAAAATACCTTTTTATCTCTCTTTTGTTCCATAATTCTTTCCTTTTAATATATAAAATAATCTATGCATTTATTGTGTTTATCATGTATTGCCTGTTTCTACCGAAAGAATGCAGACTACATAAGAGCAAGGATAGGCCTAGAATTATGCCTGGTTCATAGTGGGTGCTCAATAAGTATTTGCTGAATGAATGAATGAATGAGTGAATGGAAAGTCTCTCCCGGCAGGCTCGGTGGCTCAACCTGTAATCCCAGCACTTTGGGAGGCTGAGGTGAATGTATTGCCTGATCCCACAGGTTCAAGGCCAGCCCGGGCAATTTGGTGAGATCTCGTCTCTACAATAAATAAAAAATTAGCCTGGCATGGTAGTGCATGCCTGTAGTTCCAGCTACTTGGAAGGCTGAGGCAGAAGGATCAGCAGAGCCCAGCAGGTCAATGCTGGGGTGCTGTGAGTGTGCCACTGCACTCCAGCCTGGGCAACAAGTGAGACTCCAACTCAAAAAAAAAAAAAAAAAGAAAGAAAGTCTCTCTCATCAGTAAGCATTCAAAGATACACGGTTTTTGAGATGACTTTATTGGAGTGCTTATAATGTTACTTGGAGAATTAAAATATGGGCAATGGCAGAGCATGGTGGCTCAGCCAGTAATCCCAGCACTTTGGGAGGCCAAGGCACGAGGATTGCCTGAGCCCGGGGGTTTGAGACCAGTCTGGGCAACTTGATGAGACCTCGTCTCTACAATAAATCACAAAAACTAGCCAGGCATAGTGGCATGCATCTGTGGGTCCAGCTACTTGGAAGGCTGAGGCAGAAGGATTGCCTGAGCCCAGCAGGTCAAGGCTGCAGTAGCCAGAAGCATGCCACTGCACTCGAGCCTGGGCAACAGAGTGATACTCCAACTCCAAAAAAAAACAAAAAACAAAAATAAGAAAAACAAATGGGCATCATAAAACATGCATTTTCTTCATCCCAATTTTGTTTTCTAAAAGGACCTCAATTATTAATTAAGCTACCAAAGGAAACTTTTATAGCAGCATTTGAGTCCCTCTTAACCTAGTGCCCTTATTGTTTCTGAAAGTGCTTATTGCTATTTAAATCTCTTCTGACTTCCAGGCTTATTTTTCTAGCCAAGTGGTCTAGATGCAGCTTCAGATTCGTACAGCTATCATTGCCTCTTGATTAATTGGAATAATAGAATTTTCAAACAGGAACTGGATCATATCAACCACCTAGTCTCTATCTCAGTATCCAAGTAAGGGTACCAAAACTCAGAGGATTCAAATTAATTTCCCAAAAGCATACCAACACTTAAGTATGGTACCAGGAGTAACTTCTAGCCCAGACTATTCTGTATTTCCACCTCAAACAGCACACTTTCAAAGTACACCTTGGGTATTATGAACTATACACAATAGTGTTTTATTCTCTCACCAAGCTTTTTTTTTTTTTTTCCAAGTAACTGGCACTTTTCATGATCTTCTTAAACATTTAGCTATTGTCATTAATTCTGAGGTTTCCTTTCTTCTTCTTGAGTAATTCTGCTTAATCAATGTCATCAAAGATAGCCTTAACTCTGAATTACACAGCTTTTTACAACGAACTTTGCCACTGTGGTTAGCAAATGGAAACTGTAATGAAAATATTTGAAAGCCTAGTTTCTAGAGGTCTGCGGCCTAATACAGTACAAGATAGTGTATTTTATTGACTGTATTGCTTGAAGGCACTTGTTTAGTTTGAATGTTAGCATTAAAATATCACCAACAACACACCTTCATTAATGACTTTCACATCACTCTGATCTTTATACATTCATCCTACACTAGGATTACTAAGATAGCTCTGATGAGTTAATATTCCCTTGACTTCATTCTCAAGCACTTGGAAATATCGTACAATTTGGATCTTACAAGGCTAATATAATTACTTTTGCCCTTAATGCTGCAATATGTGACACTATTCTCCCATATTTATATCCCATTCATCTTAATATTCTTTTTTATTGAGCTATTATTGACAAACCATAAAATTCATCATCTTAAAATGTACTAATCCCATGGTTTGGGGTATAGTTACAGAGTTTTGCAACCATCAACACTATTTAATTCCAAAACATTTTTATCATCCAAGATGAAATGACCTCTCATTCTTTAGTGAGAACTCTTTCCTAAATAAAATAAATTTTTATTTTCCTAACTATTTTCTTAAATAAAACGAAAATTATTGCTTCTAGGACATTTCCTATCAGGATCTTGTCTTTATTTATTTTTTATTTATGCATTTTTAATTGTTTTTTTTTTTTTTTGAGTTGGAGTCTCACTCTGTCGCCCAGACTGGAGTGCAGTGGCCGCTCCCGACCACCACAGCCTCAACCTGCTGGGCTCCGGTGATCCCTCCGCCTCAGCCTTCCAAGTAGCTGGAATTACAGGCATGCGCTACCACGCCCAGCTGATTTTTGATTTTATTGTAGAGATGAGGTCTCACTGCCCAGGCAGGTCTCGAACCCACAGGCTCAGGCAATTCACTCACCTCAGCCTCCCAAAGGTGCGGGATTACAGGCTGAGCCACCAAGCCCTGCTGCATTTTTAATTTTTATTATAAATATGTGGGATACAATTCAGGGTTAGGTACACAAACGTTGATCATACAAGTACCCTTGTTGATGAGGTATGCCCCTCCCTCCCCTAGCAGATTCCTTCAACTGCCAATCCTCCCCCACCCCTGACAAGACCTTGTCTTTATTTCATAGTTTGTCTTTAGTATACTTGCTTCAAAATCTTCTAGTAAGTTCAATTGAGATCCTAGAACTTCTGCTAAAATAAAAGGGCTTCACAAGCATATTTTGGAAAGTAAATGTAGAAGAAGCTACGATCTTCCCCAAGTCACCTCCAGTTGTTAATAATGTAGACTTTTATATACTAATAAATTATCCTACACCAGTTATTCAGTAAACTAATTTTACTGAATGCCTGCCATGCATTTCATGCCCAGATGAAGCATTGCAAAATAACAAGGTCAATGTGGGTGGAAAATGTTTAACATCACAGCAGATCATGCCCCTATATCAGCTGCTAAATTAGCATCAGAGTCTGAAGGGAAAAGCAACATAAAACTCTCTCATGTTATATCATAAGTGTCTGCTTCTTGGCTATTCAAATGATCTATCACTTATACATCCAGTATTTGTAAGATTATATGTTTTAAAACTTACTGTACAGACAGAACATTCTTAATCCCAAAGACATCTAAGCATAACTAGGAAATAGTGTGAATATTAAGTAAAGTGAAAAAGGTCATTGCTATTTGTGTAATATTGTCACTCAAATGCAAAAACAATGATCCTTTACTGTGTTAATATTTTTCCTATGCCCTCCCTCTAAATAGGTATGAAATTATATGTACACTCTCATCAAGAAGGACACAAAAACATAATTCATTCAACCAACACTAAAATAGACATATGTTTAGCATTTCTTCCTTGAGGCAACCCCTCCTACCCATGCCATGAATATCCTGCTCAGTGCATGTGTCTAATGGAAATAATCTCACCCCCAAACCCACCCCCAGATCCAGAGCTGCCTCTGTGGGTTTGCCCTATCTTAAGCAGCCTGAATATTCTTGAGTAATTTAGGTGGCTAGGAGTTCTTTACTTTTGCAGTAAATTCCAAATTTCTGAAAGAGTTCCTTTATGACACCCTTAAAGGATCCTAAATAGGTGAATGGTGAATAAGATTGTATCCACCTGTCAAGAGAAAAGTCTATTTAATGAAGACACTAAGCTGCATCATTGTCAAGAAATTCGAAATACTTCAGTGAAATCAGCATGAGATGTTGAGCCCAACCTCTCCTATTCTTGAGAGGGCAAACAGCATGTTAAACTGGCTCAGCCCTCACCACTTGATATGTTTACACAAACATCTAGCACTTCAGACAGTTACACAAGAGAGAACAGAGGGTCATTTCGGTCTCAAGGATATGCCCAGATTGCATCATAAATTCACACAACAGCAGGCCTAGAGCCATGAGCTGTTTCAGCAAATCAGAGAATTCGTGATACGTCAGTCTAACCACCCTCAGCAAATGAAGTTGATGCAATTATGAACTCTAAGGAAGTTGGCAAATAGAAGGGTGACTGTCTTCAACTTCTTTTATTTAAGAACACTTTGCCTTGTGTGCCCCCAATGTAATTATTTTCTAGGCTGTGGTTGGGTGGATGGTAAAGTTTTCTATCCACCCTGCTCCCTTTTCATAATTTCCCTGTGCTGTCATGAGAAGAAGGCAGACACGATGGGGAGGGATGAATAACCGTGCCTCTCCGATCTCTCTCCATCCATGAATGTGGTGAATTTGATGCGCAATCCCTGACCTGACCGTCTCGGGATGCACATGTACCAACTGTGACCTCCACATTAACATCCAAGGGAGTTCTGTGATAATTTTCAACCAGATCATCAACATAGAGCACCAGAAATGTTGGCAGCTAAAACAAGACAGTCCAGGAATTAAAAGGTGAGAATGAAAAGATTTTCCGAAAAAAAAAATAAGCCAATAACAATGTATTATCAGTTTATCAATAAAAATATGTCATACCATTCATGCTGCATTTAAGTATGTGAGCTGAGAGAAGGACTGAGGAGAAAAATATACTTATAGACCTATATTACATAACTGTAGGTATAAATAACCAAATAATAAAGAAGACCACTTTGTATAAATACAGAAATAACAGAAATATTTTAACTATTTTCCCTTGCTTCAAGTTTACTTCAAAATTACATTTACGTTTATCTCAATCCTGTCTCTTCATTAGTGAATATCCAGAAATTTTGATCTCTTTTTCGCTTGAAACTTAGTGCATTCCTTAAGTCCTGTCTTAACAAATGATCTTTTATCTCTTAACTAATGCTTCTGCTGTTTTCTTCAGTAAACTTTCCATTCCGTGAGAACACCAAACCACCTAAACCATATCCATCTCTGAAAGAGTCAGACCTTCCTTCCCTTACAGATGCATTCCAGCAACATACTATTTGAATACTAATTCTGGTAGCTATAATTACCATAAGTGATAGCAATCTTGTTTATTACCATTAATTTTAGTGATCTTGGCCGGACTCAGTGGCTCAGCCTGTAATCCCAGCACTTTGGAAGGCCATGGTGAGTAGATTGCCTGAGCCTGCAGATTCGAGACCAGCCCGGGCAATTTGACGAGACCTCATCTCTACTGTAAAATTAAAAAATTAGCCAGGCATGGTAGCGTGTGCCTGTAGTTCTGGCTACTTGGAAGGCTGAGGCAGAAGGATTGCTGGAGGCCAGCAGATTGATGCTGGGGTGGTAGTGAGTGTGCCACTGCATTCCAGCCTGGGCTATGGGGTGAGACTCCAACTCAAAAAAAAATTTTTTTTTTAGTGGTCTTATTTAAATGTTTAGTTCTGTTTCATCTCCATCCCCTCACTGAACAATCTGATCCACTCTTATTTCACTCACTTATTCAGTCATGCGTGAACTGGGAACATAAAAATGATAAGAAATATGTTCTTACTTACAAAAAAAAGTAAGCAAATAACTGGAAAATATAAGAGAAGCAAGTACTGTGATCGACAACTCTAAAGACTACAGGGCAAGCCAGTCTCGGTGGCTCAGCCTGTAATCCCGCGCAGGTTCGAGACCCGCCTGGGCAGCGAGACCTCATCTCTACAATAAATCAAAAAATCAGCCGGGCGTGGTAGCGCATGCCTGTAATTCCGGCTACTCGGAAGGCTGAGGCGGAAGGATTGCCGGAGCCCAGCGGTCGAGGCTGCGGTGGCCGGGAGCAGCCACTGCGCTCCAGTCTGGGCAACAGAGTGAGGCTCCAACTCAAAAAAAAGACTACAGGGCAAAGGAAGGTAGCACCACAAAAGTGGGTATCCTGTATCCCAGGTGAGGCTGCAGGAGAAGGAGTCTGGGAGGACTGCCTAGAGATAGTGAGAAGCCTCACCTGAAGAACAAGACTGACTCCAGGGAGTCTTCAACAGGAGACCAGAGGAAAGAGAGGAAACAGCATGAACAGATCATGACTTCAATGATCATTTGTGAGTTAAAAATAACACCACATGGAAGTGATTGCTACATTGTTGCTGCTGGTGTTCGTTCTACCACTTTGTGGCTTTGTGTTCTCTGCACAAAATCTTTAAGACATCATGGCTGGCCCCGTTGTTAGTCTTTCCTATATCCTTAGCCCAGATACGAACTGAGAGCGGTATGTTGAAAGTCCTATCACATTTTTAAGTATATATTTCCTATGACTCAGCCATCACTGTTCAAGGACTGTATCTTATAGAATGCATCACTTTTCAAGGAATGTATCTTATGGTTGCATAAATATACATGAACAAAATGTGTTGTGCCCTGAATGTGTTTAAATATAAATTTCCTACTGAATCTGGTTTTAACTCAGATTTGGAACACAGAGAACTGCAGGTAATGTCACAAATGCTTTTCTTTCTATGTGTCCACCCTAAGACCCCTCTCAGACAGCTGTTGTGTTTTGTGGCCTTATCACATACAATATAAGAAAGAAAAAAAAATAGAATCTGAAGACAGACTAATTTACTCAGTGCAAGAAAGCAAAAAACAAAAACAGTAGCATCTCCTGATTTCAAAATTTGCTACAGAGTTGTAATAATCAGAACAGCTCACATGCCAACATTGGGATAGACATGAAGAACAATGAAATAGAATTGAGAGTTCACAAATAAACCCTCGCATCTATGGTCAATAGATAGTTAACATGGTTCTCAAGACCGTCTGGTGAGAAAAGAAGTCTTCAGAAAACCATGATGGGACAACTAGATGAAAGAGAATGAAGTTAGACTCCATGCACAAAAGTTAACTCAAAATGAACCAAAGACCTAAATACAAGAGCTAAGACTTTAAACTTTATTTAAAAGCGTACTAAACATAAATCTCTTAGATGAAAACATAAAGGTAAATCTTCAGTATCTGGGATTTGGCAATAATTTCTTAGCTATAACATCAAATGTACATGTGAAGAAAGAAAAATAGGCAAATTGGACTTCATCAGAATTTTAAAAGGCTGGGCACAATGGCTCACACCATAATCCCAGCACTTTGGGAGACTGAGGTGGGAGGATCGCTTGAGCCCGGGCAACATTGTGAGACTTCTTTTCTACAAAAATTCAGAAAATTAACTGGGTATGGTGGTGGACGCCTGTAGTCCCAGCTTCTAGGGAGGCTGAGGCTGAAGGATCACCTGAGTCCAGGTAGTCAAGGCTGCTGTGAGCCATTATCGTGTCATTGCACTCCAGCCTGGGGACAGAGTAAGACTCAGACTCAAAAAACTTAAAAAAAAAAAACTTGTGTTGATCAAGGGCACTATCATGAGAGTAAAAATATAACCACAGAATAGAAAAGAATATGTGCACATCATACATGTAATAAAGGGTTTAGAATCCAAAATATATAAAGAATTCTTGCAAATCAATAACGAAAAGGAGAAACAATCCAATTTTTTAAATTAATGCTGTACTTGGTGTGACAGTTCTACAAAGACATCATAAAAATAGCCAACAAGCACATAAAAAGATGCTCAGTGTCATTCGACATTAAGAAATACAAATCAGAACCATACAAGATACTATTTCATACCCACTAGGATAGCTATAATCAAATAAATAGAAAATAACAAGTGTTGGGGAGATGAAAAAAATTGACACCTTCATACATTGCTGGTGATCATGTAAAAAAAATTAGCTACTTAGGAAAACAATCTGGTGGTTTCTCAAGAAGATAAACATAGAATTACCATATGACACAGCAGTGACAATCCTGGCTATACACCAAAAGAATTGAAAACAAGTAGCCAGACAAAAACATGCCCACAAATTTTCATAGTAGCACTTTGCACACTATCCAGAAGATGGAAACAACCCAGAGGCCCATTGACTGATAAACGTATTCTTTTTTAAAAATGGCATATCCATGCAATAAACTATTATTATTTAGTAAAAAGGAACAAAGCTCTGATAGATGTTATAATACAACATGAATGAACCCCAAAAACATGCTAATGAAAGCTAAGTGAAGCCAGACACAAAAGGCTGCATATTGTATGATTCCCTTGTATGAAATACAGAATAGGCAAATCTATAAAGACAGGGAGATTAGTGGTTCCCAGGAGCTGGGAGAAACAGGGAACAGGGAGAGACTGCTTAATGGGTACAGAGTTTTGGGGGAATTCTGGGGGAGCGATGAGCCTAGTGGTGATGGTTGCACAACATCATGTGTGTGTCCCAAATGCCACTGAGTTTACTAAGTGAAAAATTATTTAGCAGAGAATGTGAATTCTAAGCTGAATGACTGAAGAGTCAGTTCTTTTTGTGTGTGTGCACCAGAACTCCAGTTATTTAGATGCCAGTAGAATAGAGAACAACAGAAAGAGTAACCCAAAGAAGGATGCAGGAAAGAGATGGAGTTATGTGTTGCACCCAATGAAACCATCCGTTGAAGTATTTAAATACAACAAAGCTTACTTCACACTTCAAGCAAGTACTTTTTTTTTTTGAGCCAGAGTCTCACTCTGTCATCCAGGCTGGAGTGCAGTGGCACACTCACAGTCACCGCAGCCTCAACCTGCTGGGCTCCGGCGATCCTTCCGCCTCAGCCTTCCAAGTAGCTGAAACTACAGATGCACGCCACCATGCCCGGCTAGTTTTTGTGATTTATTGTAGAGACAAGGTCTCACCAAGTCACCCAGGCTGGTCTCGAACCCCTGGGCTCAGGCAATCCTCTTGCCTCAGCCTCCCAAAGTGCTGGGATGACAACTTGAGCCACCACATCCGGCCTCAAACAAGTACTTCTAACTTCACTTTGCACGTACGTTTTTCTGTTTAAAATTGATACAACCCACCAACTATATAACCTCTTGAAGGGGCTCGAGGTAGCTTCCAACACCCTCACTCTCTATCAAAGAAGTTTTGATTTTGAACCCTTAGGGATACACAAGGCACCCTATGGGGTAGGTGGCAAAGTTTTTAGTGGGAGGAGTAAAATGAGGTTTTTTTTGTTTGTTTGCTTGTTTTGTTTTGTTTTGAGTCAGAGTCTCACTCTGTTGCCCAGGCTGGAGTTCAGTGGCTCACTCAGGGCCACCCCAGCATTGACTGACTGGGCTCAGGCAATCCTCTCACCTCCGCCACCCAAAGTGCTGAGATTACAGGCGTAAGCCACCACAACTAGCTAATTTTTTTATTTACTGTAGAGACTAGGTCTTGCCAAGTTGCCCCGGCTGGTCTTGAGTCCCTAGGCTCAGGCAATCCTCTCACCTCTGTCTCCCAAAGTGCTGGGATTACAGGCTTGAGCCACTGCGCCCAGCCAAAATGAGTTTGTAATGAGAAAGTGTGTCTTTTTCAACTTCTGCCTCTTCTACTTGCTATGTATCTTCGAGTAAATCGTTTAATCTCTCTACACCTTTATTTCCTTGTCCATAGCAAGGGTTTAATAATAGAATCCATCTCATACTACAACTGTGGCAATTGAGTTTATAGCTGTAAAGCACTGAGAATAGTTGGGCCTTTTGTGAAAATGAGCTATCATTATTGGGCCTATTGTGAAAACGAGCTATCGTTATTGGTGTTGTTGTCATTAAGTCTTGCCTCAGACCATACAGTTGAGAAGATAATACAGAATCTTAGAAGGTCGATGAACCCAAAGGTAGTGGAGTAAGAGGGCTTGGAATAAGCGGCTGAAATCAGTTCTGCTTTAAGTGGTAGGAGAGAAAGGTGAAATTATCCTCGAGTCTTCCACTCTGTTCAATCCAGACTTTATAAGAGAGGGGATGATTTGTGGATTTGGAGCCAAAGCCCCGGTTATACATACAAATTATGTGTTTGTCTGGCCTGCTTGCCTACCCTGAGAAACAGGATGTTGCAGAAGGCTGAAGATTTGAGATTTGGGGTCTCAAATCTGTTCTTCCGTCCTACATCTAAAAAGTCCCGCCGGAATCCCAGGAAACATCCTGAATGGTACGCACTTCCTGGTACCTTGTGAGCACCAAATCCCTACCAACTACAACTGCTACCAATATTAGTATTATTTCCATTCTCAAAATGCCTTTCTTTTAAGGCTGTGACTTCACTCAAAGTCAGTGAAGATTTTTAAAAAATGAACAATCAAAGCAATAAACTGTTTAAGAGCACTGTGGAATCAGAACACTGAAATTCTTTGAGGTTTTGACCTTATTCAAGTGCTTTTGAAAATCACTCCCCACTTCTCAGTATCATTTTTATCACCTATAGTTATCTATAGCTACATATCCATGAAGTATGTTTCTCTCCTGAAATAAGTACTTCATAAATAGCAATTATCTGAGGTGTTTTCCATTTCTACCATTTCAGGTAGACAGAGGCAGGATGGAATAATTAAACAAACATTCTGGACTTCAGAATGAGAAACTTCCAGTTCAGATCTGATCTGCTCCTTAGTATCTGTGTAGGAAAGCTTTTTATAATTTCTCTGCTGCGGCTTCTTTATATAAAAAGTAAAGATAAGAATCGCTTTGCTAGGTTCTTCTAAGAAGTCTGGGAGGTGTATGTGAAGAGCTCAGAACACAGTAAGTACTTAATATATATTAGCACCCGCCATTGATAATTAATGGTTTGCCTGTTTTCCTTACTCTTAAGACTTGACTAACTCTATCTGTTAACTCCTGTGCTTTCCTTATACAAAACTAAATATATTTAATTTATTTTGATACATTGTGGGATATATAAATATAATTTTGTGAATATGTTTCTGCTCTGCTTAGGAAAATATGGTGTGTGGCAATGAATGTTTTAGTTTGCATACAAAACAAAAGAGCTAAAGCAGGTGGGGGGGAAATAGCATGTAGTAAAAATATGAATTTGAATGCTGAATTATGGGTGAAGGCTGCAAGGGATTAAAGTGTAAACAATGTGCTTTTTATACAAAGTAGTAGAGAGTGAGAAATACACATATGGTAAATTCTGTAACTGAAAATGGAATTAAATCCTCGAGCCAAATAAAGTGGCAGGATTTCAGCGGACTTGGAACCCTGCATTTAATCACAGAATGCACTGTTCTTCCATCTAAACTGCCTTCACACAAGGCCTTGTCCTTAGATAATCTGGACAAGGAGATGGCCACAGAGATTAGCTTTCATACATGGTGAATTAATCTTGCTTCACTGAGTTTCATGGCTCAGCCAGGCTAGGACTAATGATAAGTTGTTCCTTCTGGTGAGAAGAAAGCTTCTGAAGCCGCTGACACTGAACCATTTCATCAGCATTTAAATGCTACGGCTGAGCAAAAAATGTTTTAAATATGCTAATGGAAAATTTAAGTCACAGCTCCCTCCCTGTCCAGAAGACATCAATGCATGACCTGTGCAAGGAACATGGTACCTTTTTCACAGGTCACACGAGTCCCATCAACCCCGGTGATGAATGAGATGAAAAATAAAAGACATCTGGAAGCACAGGTTGGATGGCAAGACCAGCGAACACACGGGGACACATTTGGGAGGCGTGTATCGATTTGGTTTAAGAGTTCCACACTCAAATGTAACTTACACAGTGTGAACAGAGAATTAAAGAGCTCTGAGCCATGAAGCCAACAGTACTTCAATATTTGGAGGCAATGTTAGGAGTATAAATTAGAAAAAGAACCAAAAGAGAGTTCGTTTGCATCCCTCACGATCACACTTGCTGTGGACTGAATTGTGTCCCCCAAAGTTGATATGCTGAAGAATTAACAACGTGAAACTTAGCAACACCCTAATGGACTCCAATGCGATGATATTTAGAGACGGTGCTTTGGAGAGATAATTAAGATTAGATGGGGTCTTCAGGTTAGGGCCCTCACAGTAAAATTAGTTCTCATTCTCTCTCTCTCTCTCTCTCTCTCTCTCTCTCTCTCTCTCTCTCTTTCTCTCTCTGCCACGTGAGGACACAGCAAAAAAAAAGAGAGTCCTCACTAGAAACCAAACATGCTGAAGCCCTAATCTTGGACTGGGAGAAGATAAATTTCTATTGTTTAAGTCACCCAGTTTACGGTATGTTGCTATGGCAACCCAAGTTCATGAAGACAACACTTCCAAAGGCTGCCCCAGTTTTGGGGCCATTTCTCCACAAACACTTGCTTCACCTATTGGACCAAACACAGCTTCAAAATGGCCGCTCCTGCACCCACCAACCAGAATACTGTGGCCTATTCTCTAAGGTTTTTTCCCTAACACTTTTTTAAGCCTCAAGATCTCCTTGTTTTTTATTCTTTCTTCTTTTGGAGACCATGTTTTCTACTCCTCAGAATGATAGAAACTTATCTGATAGTCATATCCCCTCAAAGGACTCACAACTCATAATTAACTTCCTGTTTCTAAGAACATATTTTTTTCTGCTAGGAACCACCACAGTAACTTTCTCTGAAAAGAGACTCCCTGATGGGGCTATTCCAAGTGCAGCAACAATTTACCTGGGAAGACAATCTTGGGTGAAAATACACATATGTCCATCAAGGTAGGCTTCACCTATGCATGAAGCCAAACTGAGTTGTACTGATACTCCTGGATCAGAGATTTATTATTGAATATTTTCTGCCTCTGGGTCTTTATGACCTCCAAGAAAGATCCTTTGGGCTTAAATGAAGCCAAGAAATAGTCTTATATAGTTAATATATATTTTTGTGTGTACCTATATACATTATAATTCAAAATAATCACACATCAGTTTAACATTCAGCTTAAAGAGAGCTTTCACAATCATCAATCCTTTTAAACTTCACAGTCGTTAAAACTTTGTAGCATGAATAACATGACAAAACTTGTCAGGGAGTTCTCAGCAGAAAACAGGGAGTTAAGCAAGAAAATGGATTGACCAGCTTGGTGCTGAAGAGAGTCTAGTGCTGGTTCATAGTAGACACTCAAATACGCATTGAACTAATTAATGAATACTCTCACACCCTAGAGGGGACTAAAAACGACACAGATATCTACCTGAGGAAAGGCAGAGAAATGCAGAGAGTAGGCAGCCACCGCTTCAACATTAGAGCAGGGAAATTCATTTCAGGTGATGCACAGTAGAGCAGAAGCAAAGTCGGTCCTGGAGGTGACTGACCATGCCAGGTTTGTTTTATTAGAAGTCAGGCTGTCATCCCAGCAGATGATGGAGGGAAAGCCAAGTACCAGGGCAGAAGCTGAAACTTGACCTCACATGACAAGGACTAGGTGAGAACGTTGAAGTCCCAGGTTTAACTAAACATCCCCTGGACCAAGGTTCCCCCAAGCCAGACGCTGGCCCTGAAGCACCATTGTCAAGCAATTCCTAATCACTGAGAGTGGATTCGAAACCAAGATCCAGGATTTCTTCAAACTGGCTAGTGGCTTCTTTTAAACTTTGGTGTTTTTTAAATTTTACTTTATGAAATGCCCCAGAAATTGTATTGAGGATACTCATGGTGGTTGGACATGAGATTCTGAACACTGAGTCTAGCATTACTACACCTCCACTCTGTTTTTGTAGAGTAGGAAATACTGAGAAATGATATACAGATACAATCTGAATTTGCATCAAGAAATTCTCAAACATTACTTTTGTTTCATTTAAATGTTATCCATTTTCAGATTTATAAGTGTATATATGATCAGAAGACGAAGAAAAAATGGTAGTGGGTGGTATTATGTTAATTTTTCTTCTTTGAGATGGTTCATTTTTCTTCTATATGCTTATTTGTATTCTTATATGTTTATAAAAGAGAACAAGTTTTACTTTTTTTTTTCAGGTAGTGCCTTTAGAGGGACTGAGCTAGCAGATAGCAAATTACAAGTGGCAGCTGGGCCAAGCCAGAGGCAGCTGAGATTGACAGGGACGTTATCACCCTCATTTTGCAGATGATGATGCTAAGGTCTAGTGAAATTAACTGACCTGTGTAAGACCACACAGCAAGAAAGAGGTCCAAAAACGCAACCCAACATTCAAATCCTAAAATATTTGTTTAACACAATGGAACCTGCTAGCTACTCACAGTTCATCTGCAGGAAGCTTAGGCAATGACTTATCTTTGTTCACAGGCAATATTTCAAATTCTGTACATCCTGCTGCCCTTGTTGCAGCAGCAGCAACTTAGAAATTTGCTAGAAACTCAGAATCTCAGCTCCAGCCCAGCCCTGCTAATCAGAACCTGGTTTGAACAGGATTCCAGGTGATTCGCTCACAGAATGAAGTCTGAGAAGCACTGCTCTACACTGAGTAGCCACCTGCCACCTTCTCCCTTTCTCTCTCTCTCTCTCTCTCTCTCTCTCTCTCTCTCTCTATTTTAAGAGGTGAGGTGAAATTCAGGGTTAGGTATACAAATGATCATTATGCAGCTACCCTTGTTGATAAGATATGCTCCTCCCTCCCCTGGCAGTTTCCCTCAACTGCCATTCCCACCCCCACCCCACCTCCAGCAGTTTCCCACTGCTGCCAATTCCTTTCTTATAACATTTATGACAATTGTTCAAGGTCCACTTATGAGTGATAGATCACTGTGATACGTTTCTGGGATAGATCACCGAGTATGATTGACTCCAAATCTATCCAAGTTGCTGTGAAGTCCATATGTGTATCCTTCTTTTTGGCTGCATAATATTCCATTGTGTGTATGTAGCACTTTTTTTTTTTTTTGTAGCCAGTCCAGCTTCAATGGGCAGCATAGTTGGTTCCCTGTTTTTGCTATTGTGAATAGCAACAAACATGTGTGCGCAGGTATCTTTTTTGTAGAATGACTTGAGTTCCTCTGGGTATATTCCCAATAGAGGGATTCCCGGATCGTATGGAAGGTTAATTTCTAGTTCTTTCATAAATCACCACACTGTGTTCCAAAGAGGTTGCATTAGTTTACATTCCCACCAGCAGGGCAAAAGCATTCCTTTTTCTCCACATCCTCACCAGCATCTATTGTTGTTTGTTTTATTATTGATGGCCATTCTTACTGGGGTTAGGTGGTATCTCAATGTGGTTTTGATTTGCATTTCTCTGATGATGAGTGAGGTTGAGCACTTTTTCATGTGTCTGTTGGCTGCCCATATATCTTCTTTTGAGAAGTGTCTATTCGTGTCTTTTGCCCATTTTTTAAAGGAACTATTTGTTTTTCTTTCAGTGCATTTGAGTTCCTTGTAGATCCCGGATGTTAGACTTTTGTCAGATGTTAGACTTTTGTTAGACAGTTGGCAAATATTTTTTCCCATTCTGTGGAGCAGCCACCTTTTTATTTTCTTTTTTTTTTTGGAGTCTCACTCTGTCACCCAGACGGGAGTGCAGAGTGCAGTGGCCGCTCCCGGCCACCTCAGTCTTGACCTGCTGGGCTCCAGTGATCCTTCCGCCTCAGCCTTCCAAGTAGCTGGAACTATAGGCGCGCGCTACCACGCCCGGTTAATTTTTTTTTTTTTTTTTTTTTTTGATTTGTTGTAGAGATGAGGTCTCATCAAGTTACCCAGGCGGGTCTCGAACACACGGGCTCAGGCAATTCACTCACCTCAGCCTCCCAAGGCGCGGGATTACAGGCTGAGCCACCAAGCCCGGCCAGCCACCTTTTTTAACAGGTTTAACAGGTTTCGTGGCTCAGCCTGTAATCCCACACCTTTGGAAGGCTGAGGTGAGTGGATTGCCTGAGCCCGTGGGTTTGAGACCCACCTGGGCAACTTGATGAGATCTCATCTCTACAATAAATCAAAAAATCAGCCGGGTGTGGTAGCGCGTGCTTGTAGTTCCAGCTATTCGGAAGGCTGAGGCGGAAGGATCGCCGGAGCCCAGCAGGTGGAGGCTGTGGTGGCCAGGAGCGGTCACTGCACTCCAGTCTGGGTGACAGAGTGAGACTCCAACTCAAAAAAAAAAAACAGGTTTCTTTTTTCTTTTTTCCTGAAGGAATAACACATCGCTTATAATCAAGAGCAAAAATACTTTGTATCTCTTTGCCACTATCCAGTGCAACTCTATAGCCAAAAACTATTTATACTCCTTAAAGATATTGAAACAAACAAACAAACAAAACTTTGTATCATAGGAGAAAAAGAAAAGTTTAAAGCAAAGAGTTCAGAGGGGGCAAAAAACTTCCAGCTGAGATTTGGAGACAATGCCTTTGACCTGATCTTTGAAGAAAGGATAAAATAAGATGCACACAGGCTGTGGGGGTGGGGGCTGTAGAACCGTTTCTTGCACAGGGAGCAGAGTAAGTGAAAACTTCTAATGCAGGACAGTGTAGAACATGTAAGAAAATGGCCGCTAGTCCTGTCTGGGCAAGGGTCAGGATGTGGGAAAAGCAATGAAAATGCACGCTTGAAAGAAAAACTAGGGACGGCATAGAGAGACTCTGGGATGATAGGAGTTAGGTTTTTTTGTGTAGGCGGTGCCGCACAGCTGATGGGTTTTGAGCAGAGGATTGAAAGGCTCAAAATTAACCTTCAACCTCTAAGAAGGTTGACTTATATCAAGTTTGGGAAATAGAGTTGGAAGTCCAAAACAGAAACTGAGTAGAATTCTGGTGGTAAATGAAAGGTAGTGGGAGACAAAGCTTGAGGGACAGCAGCGAGAATGCAGAGGAGAGAGAAGACTGGAGAGACACGGTGTTGCAGCCTTTAAGCTGAGACAGCAAAGGGGGCGGAGCATGTCACATGACTTCCCTTTGGCACCTGCTCATTCAGACTCCAGCACCATGTACAGGGTAGAGGTGGACACTACGTCTACCACTAAAACACCAGCATTATTATTATTATTATTATTATTATTATTATTAATTATTTGAGTTGGATCCTCACTACCCCAACATCGACCTGCTGGGCTCTGGAGATCCTTCCGCCTCAGCCTTCCACGTAGCCAGAACCACAGGCACGCCATACCACACCCAGCTAATTTTTCATTTATTGTAGAGACGAGGTCTCGCCAAGTTGCCTGGGATGGTCTCAAACCCATGGGCTCAGGCCATCCACTCACCTCAGCCTCCCAAAGTGCTAGGATTACGGGCTAAGCCACCAAGCCCGGCCAAACAACAGCATTACTAACCCAACAGAGCCCCCGCAGGGTCTGACCCTTTGTAAATACCCCAGATTTTTTTTTAAACATGGAATATTGCCAGAAAGGCTTCTCTCTAGAAGACAAGTTGTTTGTAACCTGAGTCAAGACCTGAAAAAAATCCATTCCCAACTTGGTGACTGTCACCTTTGGTAGAATTCTCACCTTTCATAGATTTATTCAATCAAAGTGACACTTAACTCCAAAGAAACACAGAAATGCATACTTATATTGAGAACCAGGTCATTTAAATGTCTACTACCAGCACAGTTTCTCTCTCTCTCCTCCCCCTTCCTCCCTTCCTCCTGCCCTCTCTCCCTCCTTCCCTCCTATAAATGTAAAAACTCATTAAGAAAAACCATCAGGATTACTATTCTTGTTATCTCTAGACCAGGCTTTTTCCACAGGGCAATATTGACATCTCAGGCCAGGTAACTCTGTTTGGGAGAAAGGCTACTCTGTGGATCCATACAGGATGTTTAACAGCAACCTAGGCCTCTACCTAATAGATGTCACGTGTAGCCAGTCACCACCCCATTCCCCACCCCACCAGTTGAGACGGCCAAAACTGTCCTTAGACATCACAAAGGCCTCAGAGGTGGGAGAGAACAAAACCATCCCCTGATGGAGAAGCACTTCTCTAGAGCACACCAGCCAGCAGGCACACTATTCTTATTAATGATGATGGATGCAAAAGGCTTGGGGGTCGCTTGGAAGTATGAGAACCTTGGTGTGCATTTCTTTGTGTTTATTGTTTGGAGCCGTCTAATTTAGCCAAACCACATACCCACTAAATTTTACGATCTAGTTGATAATATCCACCCTAATGAGTTTTTCCCACTATCCCACCGAATTATCCAAGGTTCTAACCATTCACTTTGCTTTGGAAAATTGTATTTGAGTTCCGTGCTACCAGGACATAAAGTACCTTACTAAGGCATCTTTTTAAGAGGCCGCATGTATATAATAAACTTGAAATCTCTTTAACAAGAACTTGAGAAAGCTGAGTGAAAACAAGGATATGAGACTGCACCCAGCATAGCTGGAATTAAAGACACCACAGGGCGGAGGAACTTGAGAAGACATACGCGACATCCCATCAGTATGCCTTTTCATCAGATTTGATTTCCATGGCCCCAGACCTAGGGAGTTTCGACCAAAGCTTTCCATGCCGTTCAGAGGGAGCCCAACCACAGAACCGAAACACTGAACTTCATATAAAGTGAAACCCAGAGAAGGTTTGCTAGCTCAGACCAGAGCCACACTTACAAAGATGGCCAGATCATCCGAAAGTTAGCGAGGACGTGGGGCTTGCAACATCCAGAGACTCCTGCATTTGCTGTCACTGGTCACTGGTCTTACCAAGACTTCAGTTACATGCTTCAGCTCTCATAGAAGGCAAGTGCAAAAATTTAGGGCTCTTATTCGTCTCCTGGAACAAGATCTGTATAATTATTCTGTTAAAAATTTCTGTATCCTATCAGAAGAATCACCAATGACCAATACTCAGAAACTATGCAATCTGGGTATGTAAACAGACATTTGAACACACGGACAAATCACTTAAGTGATTGGGAAAACCTCTCCTTCTGTGGTCATGATCATACCACAGGGTGAGACGTGGAGATGTCACCACCTCGGTTTCCATTAGGGGGGAAAAATGTATGGGAGAGAAATAATCGCCACTTCAGCAGATTGTCTCCATAATAGGTTCACTGTTGATTCACTGGGGAAGCATTTATCTTGCCAGAGGTGGTGGCTCATACCTGTCATCTTGGCACTTTGGGAGGCTGAGGTGGGAGGATTTCTTGAGATTGCGTGAGCCCAGGATTTCCATACCAGCCTGGGCAACATAGTGAGACCTATCTCTATAGAAAGAAAGGGGAAGGAAGGAAGGAAGGAAGGAAGGAAGGAAGGAAGGAAGGAAGGAAGGAAGGAGAAAGAAAAAGAGAAAAAGGGAGAAAGAGAAAAAAAATAAAAGAAAAATACATTTCTCAAATACCTACTGCATATGAGACATGTTTCTTGCTGCAAATGACTTATTGTATAAAGGAGGGAGGCTCACTGCAATGACCTAGTAGATGAAGTATAAGAATAATAGTACAGCAAGAAATGTTAGATGAATTGCTATGGGAATGTAGAGGAAAGGGAGATTGAGTCTGATGTGAAAGGAAGCTCTGTGGAAAAGACAGCATTTGATCTGGAAACTCGGGATCCAGCTCAGACACATTCCTACAGGAAGCCCTTACAATTCCTGTCATCTACATACTCCCAGAGACACTTTCTCTGGAGCTCTACTCTAGCTTTGTCATGGGCATTATCTGTCTGTGTTCCCCATAGCAAGCAGTCGGCTACTATGCATCTTGGTGGTGTTACATTCCCCCACTTGGCACTCCACACAGCATCTTATCATGATGCCCATCACAGCTGCTTGGTAAACACTGTAGATGTGATCTGGCCTGAACAAAAGAGATGCTGTGTTGAATATTGCTATCATTTGCGTGATCTCATGGAGTGGAAGCTTGGCTGCCCCTTGCTTCTTGCCTAGCCTTGGCGGGCCCATGGCCCATCAACAGCAATGAAGACACAATCCCCAATCACTATATCCAGAAGAGAACATGGTTGCCCAGCAGCTCTTGCACTCCATATCATCTTCCTTATTTCTCTTCTCCCCTTTACTTTTAACACCCGTGGATACGGAGTAGCTTACTGGACTGATGGGTTTGGTAACAACTGGGCATGCACTCTACGTTCCTCCACTCAGGGGCCAGTTGTTGGTACAGATCTACCCCGATGTGAGGTGGCCTAGCTCAGTCCAGCATGACCAGGGAAAGGGTAGGAAAGTCTGACTAATCCAGAGACTCCATTTAAAGGCAATCTGAGATCCACAATAATCTACTCCTACCAATTAACCTTTGTTGTTGATATAGATCAACCTTGTATTCTTCCTATGCTTAGTAGAATGTAAATACCACATAGCCAAAAATTTGTGTCTATTTTGTTCAGTGGTTCAGCTTCAAAAACAATGTCCGGCACATAATACACAGTCAATAAATATTTGATGATTTGTTGAACAAGTTTGTTCAGAACCCGGTCAAGAAAGAGGATACTATTTTTTGGTCCCCATCAAAGACCCCAAAACTACCTCAAACAGATATATAAATGTTTTCTAAGTGAATGAATGATCATCTCACTCCAATTGCAACTTCTATATATTTGCAAAAATATCATTCTGTTCATTATATTGTGAAAGATATATAGTTTAAGACATGAGTTGCTTCTATATTCTAACCTAATAGTTTTATTTAGACAAAGAGAATTTTTAACTTTATCTATCACAGTAAGTTCCATAGCAAGTGCTCAGGGCTAAAAGTCTAATTAGCACACAAGCCCGCCCGGATCCAATTTTTGACATGTAGAATAGATTTAGCAAGGAGATTTGTTCTCCTGTCCAGTCAATCAATTGTGTCTTCATGTGCTGCCAGAGTATGAGCTACCCAGAAAAAAAATAAAAGTGTGCTGTTAACTAATGAGGATCTTAAACCTATTATGAGAATCTGATCTAAGAGTTTCATTCTGAACATAAATTGCAAAATGAGAACATGTACTTCGAGAACCTGACCTTCAGCAAATAATGATGTGAAGCAAAATGTCTTATCTTATTATCTTTTTTGCTTTTGTGCAATTTGTTATTTAAGGAAAAAATTAGGAAAATGGAAACAGAAGAAAAATTACTTTTTTCTTCTTTGGAAATAAATTATAAAGTCTTTTTGGTAAAATAGGTGTCCAAAAATGAATGCATTATCAATGAAAAGCCCTAAGATAATTATCTGATGATGTAAAGGGTTTTTTTTAATGTCTAGACTAATTGAAGATCAAATAACCTAATTTTATATTTAGATGAATTCAAGACCCCCATGGGGAGCAAGAACTTTGATACAATGAATCTTTGATGCTCCTTCATGTTTTCATAAGTTGGAGCACCAAGTTACTTTGATGCTTCTTAATATCATCATAAACATAAAACTGACCAAGAACTCCAAGAAGAAAATAAACAACTGAAAGTACATTAGACGTATCTAACTATCACAGTAGTATCAGGTTGCCGGAAAAAATAAATGATCCCAATCAAGAAGTGCTCTTTGCCTCTAAGTGATGAAGTGCTCCTACTTTTCTTCTCCCCCCCGCCCCCCCCCCATGATGAAGCAGTTGAAATCAATCAGGTGTCTCCTCAATATGTTCTTTGAGAATCAAATTAGGTAGCCAGGAGTTTTCATCACCTTGGTAATTTATTTAAATTACAGAGGAGTAGGTATGAAGATATTAGATACATGAAAGGGAGGAAGGATAGAGTGTGTTGTTTGGTCCAAACAAGTGGCGAAAATACCATTGTCCATGTAGGAAATGAGCATAGCGCAATAAACAGGAGGGGACAAAAGAGAGTAGTACATGGGAGAGATCAAAATTGGATGCTGGACTCATCCCAAGAAGAAAGCCTGGGAAGAAAAGCAGAGGGGAGAGGTTACAACTGCTGGAATAATAAGGTCAACTAGAGTGATCTGAGAGGACACAAGTCCAGCCCTCATCTTGTCACTATGTCCCTGCAACAGCAAGAGCAGTCACACCCTTTGAGAAGGGCCCTACAATTAAACGCCAGCAACACCATTTATGGAAGCAGCCGGCCACTGTGTCTGGATTCACTCTCCAACCTCATCTGTTTCTTAGTGTGACTCTCCCCCTATGTTTGGCCCCAAGACTCTCGTTGTGCTTAACAATGACAGAAACAGGCTTGAACGTTGGCCTTTGTGGCAGAATAAAAATGTCTACAAATTCTCTGACACTCTTGCTGTGGAGAGATGGGTCCACGACCCCTCCTCTTGAATGCAGGTGGGCTCTGTGTCTGCTATAACCAATAGATTCTGGAAGCAACACAGCAGCAGTTTCTGGTTCTACGCCTTAACGGACCGGCCGTCCTATTTCCAGTCTCAGGAAGTTCTTGATCTCGGAACCCAGCTACCCACGTTCTGAGAAAACCCAAGCATCCCAATGGAGAGTGTCACACATCTTGATGGAGAGGCCCAGGGCCTCCAGCTTTGTTTCCCAGCTGAGCTACCAGCCAAGAGTCAGCACTGATTCCTTAGCCACCTTGGAAGTGGGTCCACCAGCCCCAGTCAAAGTGCTGCAGCTGAAATCACATGGAAAAGAAAACAGTCATCCCCACCAAGCCCTGTCCAAACTGCGGATTTATAAGCAAAATGAGTACTGTTATTTTAAGCAACTAAGTTTTGATGTGGTTTATTACACAGCAGTAAATAACTGGAACAGCCCTTCAGCAAGACAAGTATTTTCATGTTAGGAAAGCACTTCTGAAAGTAGCCTAAGATTGAAGGAGGTAGGACATTTTAGCCTCTAGACATGGTGAGAAAAAAAAATCTATTTATCTTTCTATGTATCTGTTTCTCTTTCTCTGATCTTTAAGGTCCTGTCCTTCAATCTTTTGTTTTAACGTTGTGAAAGAAAAAAAAAACCAAGATAGCCTTTAGCCAGAACCCTCTGTTCTGGGCTCTGTGTGGTTTGTTGACTCACGTGGCTCTTTGAGACCTCAGAACATTAGAAACAATGATTCAGCTAAGCAACTGAAGAGTCGCTCACATTCACAACTCAGTTGGTTCCCAGGATGCCTGTTTGCCACTTATAGCTGATGCCTTCAGAAAAGTTTTACCCACAGAGGTGGTCCTTCAGAGGATGTTTAAACTGACCTGTTTCAGTTCTAAATGGTTAATTAAAGGAATGCGCATGAGCAACTTCCTAGACATTTGCGCGTGACCCACTTAGCTTTCTTTATAGGTTGCCCATTGGAAACTCAAGGGCAAGGCAACAGGAGTTAAGCTGATCTGGTAAATTCATTAAACTTGTTTGGCTTTTGCCTGTAGAAACACTTGCCCCTCTGCCCCAGTCACATGGCATGGCAAGCTTCCTCTGGCTTGGCATTTCCCACACTGCCCTGCAACTTGAACTTGTCTGTCTCCCATAGAGGTCTATGGCTATAAAGAGCCAGGCCTGATAGTCTTTGTATACCCAGTACCCAACAGTGCTTGGCATATTGCAAGCTCCGTAAGAGTGTGTAGGTGCACCGTTTAATGAAATGAATAGTGTGCATATGTAAACACAGCTTTAAGTCGCCCCCCAGATGAACAGGGGGTTCCTGGAGGAGAAATAGAAAGGTGGCTTTTTCCCAGAACTTTTCTATTGACTCTTTCTAAACACAAACACGAATCCTAGCTCTAAATCAATGTCTTCAAATTGTACTTACATGTTCAAGTTTGAGATTATGACCAAAGCAGACGTTTATTCCGGGTAATATTTAACTTTTTAAAATGTGGGCTACTTCATTCCCACCAGAGCCAGAAGGAGAATCAGACATGAGAGAAGAAGGTTAGACAAGGGGTCTGCATTTAATGGCTACTTGACTTCTGTTTAGACTTCACCTTTCATTGGTAAGAATGTTTATCGACAAAAGTGTGGGAACATTAAAACTTTGGAACATTTTTCAGTGGAATAGAATTTAGTTTCTAAAAAGATATTACCCTTCTTTTTAAAACAGATATCTGAATTTTCAGAGATAATGTCCATTATCTTCAAAAATGAAGGGATTATGTAAGTTATGAGCCACGTGATAATGTTTCAGTCAATGACAGACCACATATACGATGGTGGTTCCATAGGATTATAAAGGAGCTGAAAAATTCCTATCACCTAGTGACGTCTTGATGAACCTGACCCTTTGTAGGATTAAGTCAATATGTGTGTTTGTGTCTTAGTTTTTAATTTTTTTTAAATTGAGATTTTTGGAAGGCTGAGGTGGAAGGATCGCAGGAGCCCAGCAGGTCGAGGCTGCAGTGGCCGGGAGCGGCTACTGCCCTACAGTCTGGGCGACTGAGTGAGACTCCAACTCAAAAAAAAAAATTGAGATTTAAAAACAATTAAAAATAGAAGAAAGCTCACAGAAAAAGGATATAAGAGAAAATGCTAAAAAGAAAGAAAAATGCATTTTAAAGCTACATAATGTGTTTATGTTTTAAGCTAAGTGTTATTACAAAAGAGTAAGAAAGTTTTTTAAAAATTAAAAGATTATAAAGCTTTAAAGTTGCTGGAAACTGCTGCTCCCTGGTGGTCTGGTGGTTAGGATTCAGTGCTCTCCTTCTCTCTCTCTCTAAGAGCTATTGTAAGCTAACGTTAATTTATTAATGAACAAAGAAAAATATGTTTTATAAATTTAGTGTAGCCTAAGTATACTGTACAGTGTTGATAAAAACCTTGGAAATATACAGTAATGCCTTCACGTCCACTCACCTCTCACACATCAGTTCATCCAGGGCAACTTTTGGTCCTGAAAGCTTCATTCTTGTTAAATTCCCTGTATTCATTCCTTGAGAAGAGCAGTACTAACCAAACTAATGGTAGACTTTATAGGTGTACCATTTTTTAAATCTCTTATACCATATTTTTATTGTGCCTCTTCTATCTATTGATGTGCTTAAATGTATGAATACTTACCATTGTGTTACAATTACCTACAATCTTCAGTAAAACAACATGCTGTACAGGTTTGTAGCCTAGGAGCCATAGGCTATACCACATAGCCTAGGTGTTCAGTAGACTATACTGTCTAGGTTTGCATAAGTACACTATGCCATGATTGCACAAAGAAATTGCCTAATGATGCATTTCTCCAAATGTATCCCCATCATTAAGCAACTCCTGACTGTAGTTCTGTAGAGTGTTAGGAATCTTTCAATAGAAGACTGAAAGTAAATTTGACAGAATTTTTGTCTCTGTAAATAATTGCTCCAAATTTTTTTGTATAATTCTAATACTTGTTACCCATGATTTATTTTGTTTGTAGTGGCCCAATAAATCATTTTCCATTCCTTCAACTTTAAAATTTCATGTATGGGTTTATTTCATATGTGTGTCTTTTAAGCATCACATAAATTTGGATTGTTTTAATCCAATCACACTGACTTTTAATGGAGGTGTTTTATATATATATTTATTTATTTATCTATTTATTTATTTATCTCAATGTTACTGACATTTTAGAGTGATTTCTTCCATCTTATCATACATTTTCCTGGAGGAAAAACATGCCCTTTCCTTGATACTTTTTTTCTTTTCTGCCTTCTATTGGATGGATAAAACATTTTATGGTCCCTTTTTTCTGCAAGTTTGGAAGTTGTAGGTTATAATTTTACCCTTTGGGTGTCACTTTTAATTGTTAGAATAAATACCTCTGTTTGGGCATGGTGGCTTATGCCTGTAATCCCAGCACTTTGGGAGGCCTAGGCAGGAGGACTGCTTGAGCCCAGCAGTCCAAGACCAGCCTGAGCAACATAGCAAGACCTCATGTCTACAAAAAAATTAAAAAATTAGCCAGATGTGGTGGCACACACCTGTAGTCCCAGCTAGTCCAGAGGCTGAGAAGAGGGGATTTCTTGAACCGAGGAGTTTGAAACTAAGGTGAGCCATGATCGTGCCACTATACTCCAGCCTGGGTGACACTGAGACTCTGGCTCAAAAAAAAAAAAGTACATACTTGTGACAGAGACTGGCTAACTGTTTATAAAACCTATTCCCCTTCTTTCCTGAAAACACAGCTGAACTATATTTCATAAGGGACTATGGGGGCCTTATGTGGAGATAGAGACTTTATCAGTCCACATCACCAAATAATAGCATGGAACCTCCTAGCATGCACCAACTGGAATACAGGTTATCAAGAAATAAACTGAATTGACATTGTATGGCCTGTAATGAAGTGCTTTAAGACACACATATAAAAGAGATTTGTAAGAGTGCTTCTTGCTCACCACACTGAGAACTGTGTAATTTTAGTCAATGGATGTGGAAAAAATAAAGGAATGAATGAGTGAGAAAAGAGGAAATAAAGAGAAAGAGAGAGAAAAGAAAGAAAAGAAAGAAAGAGAGAGAGAAAAGAGAAAGAAAGAAAGGAGAAATAAGCTGTACTAAACCACTGAATTTCAGCAGCTAAGCTACTAATTAATACTTCACTATAAATTTCCTTTGAAAAATTAGACCTATTAAGTGCCTCTGTCACTTAAACAAGAAGCTAACAGAATTAGACCATTCATTGTACTCCTCTCTCATTATATTCTTTTTGGAGCTTTTTTCACATTCTTTTTTAACATGCAAAGTTATTTTTACAGCCATTAATTAATTGCATTTATTCACGTATTTTTAGAAGACTCTGTTTTCACTATTGGTTCTGCTATCCTATATTCTTTCTCTGGGTTCAGTTTTCTGCTTGTTCAGATGACTCCATCCATGAGTGTGTAATAAACTTTCTTATGTTGTCTTTACCCTCAGTGATAGCTAAGTCAGTATGAAATCTAGATTGACTGTTATTTTCTCTCAGTTCTTTAGATATTTTATTCTACTGTCATCTGAAAATCTACTGTTGCTAATGAGAAATCTGCTAGTGATCTCACTATTGTTCCTTTGTAAATAGATCATCATTTCTCTTTGGCAGTTCTTAAGGCTTTCTCTGTGTGCTTGATGTTCTGCAGTTTCATCATGCTGTCTCCAAGTATGGATTTATTCCTATTATCCTATTTGGGACTCAGCGTGCCTTTTCAGTGCAGAGACTTGTGTCACTCTTCAAATCTTAAAAATTCTCATCCATGGTTTTTCTAATTAATGATTCTTCACTATTCGCCCTTTTATCTTCTGAAACTCCTATTTGGTACATGTTGAGGCCACTCAGTTTACCTTGTATTTCTTGTAAGCTGGTTTTTTAATATATTTTAATTCATTACTTCTCTTGAATTCATTGCTCTAGTTGAATTCCTCACTGCTGTATTCCAATTCGCTTATTCTTTTACCAACTAAGCCAAGGTAGACTTTATCCTTTCTTTTGTTTTCATTTCAATAATTACATTTTTCACTTCCGAGATTCCCAGCTGTTTCCTTTTTATATCCATGTGTCCTTCTTTGTCATTTCTACCTGTTTTATTTCTATGCAACCTTTTAATGATTTAAGTATATATTCTCTATCTTTGGGGCAGATGGAAAACTTCAAAGAATGAACTTAAAACACCATCTTGACCAAAAGTCTAAAGAAGGTTCAAGGGCAAAGTATAAGCAAATAAATCCAGTATATAATGGTTCCAACACAGTGGAGGTTTGATTTTTGTTTCTTCTTTGTTTGCGTCCTCATTCAAATGCAGAATTGACAGGTTGGCAGGGATCAGGATGGTGATGGGTCTTCTCTGCTCAGTTATTCAGGGACCTGGCTTGCCACATGCTCAGGCATCTTCAACAAGTGGCTTCCACAGTCACTCTGGATGTCACCATCCTATGAGATCTCATGGGAAAGTTCATGGAGGGGCCACATAACAAGTTTTATAGGCCAAACTTGGAAGTATTACATCTCATATCCCACTGGGATCAGCATGGTCATAAAACCATACCCGACCACAGAGCCAAAAGGAGGCTGGAAAACATAGGGTAGATGTGCAACTCTGTCTTGCTACTGGAAGTGGAATGACTTTTGGTAGACATCTGGTCATTTCTCCTTTGACACCCAAAGTGCCATTCCATTCAAAAGTGTGCTAAGTGTCACAATGATGTCTTATAACACTGTCCAGGACCTTAAAATACCAGCAGCATCAAATATCTTTTTGTTTATAGTGTTTGTTTATATTATTACACTCAAATATACAACTTTCCCTGAGGTTATTTTATGCTCATAAAACATAAGTAACAGAAGTGTCCCTTGAGGTCATTTTATGCTCATTCTTGAGATCATGAGATGATTTATATCAAACTAGACACGCTGCTGAAATTCCATAATTCTACCCTAAAGTCGCTTTCCTAATCTTTCGATCAACCCTGAAATGTGACCCAGAAAAGTGAGTCTAAGAGAAAGGCTCACTAAGGTAGACCGTTTGATTTGGGGTCTCCTATTTATTTTTTCTATATAGGTATTCTCTATAAGATAAGTTATGTCTAGACTGATTTATAAAATCTTTTCTTCTAATTGCTGTCTAAGAGTTCCATTTTTTCTTGTCTCCAAGAAAGAACTAGTTAAGATTCTAGGAACTCATCTGAGTTGTAGCAACAATAGCAATAATTTATTGAGTGCCATTTTGAAGTGGGCTCAGCTGTGCTAAGAGCAATCATACTCATTTTCTCACTGAATTCTCTCAGCAGTCCCGAAGATGCTCATTTTTAATCATTCACTGTATAAATAAAGAAACTGAGGCTTGGACAGTTTCAGTAATTTGTCTCATGCCCTCAGTTAGGCTGTGACTGAGATGGACCAGCTCAACACCGGGACTGAATAAATCCAAAAGTCTGTCTACTTTACAAACTACTCAAGGACATTCTGGGTAAACATACGCCTATTATCAGTTCCCTTCCTTTAGTGAGCTTCCTTTGTTTCTATCAGCTCCCTTCCTTTAGTGAGCTAAGCTGCACTTTGTAGGCTTCAAGGATCCCTCCAGCCCATTTAGAAGATGGTGTAGGCTAAACAAAGACTTTTGGCAGCCTGATCCATGACCCCATCATCTAGTAGTTCTTGAATATTAGGATCTTTCCATTGTATGTCAGGAAAAAGAAGAAAAAGAGAGAATACTCTTCTTTCTAAGGCTTCACTCTGATCGTTCCAAGCGGGAGGTGCCTGTAGTCCCCTTAGATACCAAGAGCTTGGGAAAGAAGAAAGGCCATGACAAAGAAAGAACTTTCACTTCACTGCATTGTACCCCGCTGTATTAAAGATCCTTTGTGTGACCCTAATGACTCCATTTTGTCCTTGACCAGGCTGAAGCTTCTCCTCCTTCTCCTTCAGTGAATGTCTTGAACTTCCCAAGAGAAAAACTGACTAACCACTTTTGTTCCCATCTCCAGAAACTGTGATAGTGTCCCTTTCCAGAGAGAGTTTCCCAGTGGAGAAATAGTGTGACTTCTCTGAATCCATACCAACCAAGATTCTGTTGAATTTTACTCTTTTTTTATTTGTACTATTAAAACAACAGGTTTCCCTCAAACAATAAGAATCTTAGAAAACGCAAAAGACACCCTTATGAAAATGAACTGGTAGCCAATTCCTGATTAGAAACCCTAAGTGCCCATACCATAAGAAATACAATAGACAAGTGGGACCTCATCAAACTGACGAGCTTCTGCAAAGCAAAAGAAACCAGCAAGAGAGCAGGGAGACAGCCCACAGAATGGGAAAAAATATTTGCCAACTGGATATCTGACAAAGCCCTATAGGATCTACAAAGAACTCAAATGTGCTGAAAGGAAAAAAACAGCCCTATTAAAAAGTGGGCAAAAGACATGAATAGACACTTCTCAAAAGAAGATATATGGGCAGCCAACAGACACATGAAAAAGTGATCAATCTCACTCATCATCAGAGAAATGCAAATCAAAACCACATTGAGATATCACCTAACCCCTGTAAGAATGGCCATCATTTAAAAAGCAAACAACAACAGATGCTGGCAAGGATGCCGAGAAAAAGGAACACTTCTACACTGCTAGTGGGAATGCAAACTTGTACAACCTCTCTGGAAAACAGTCTGGAGATTTCTGAAAGAACTAGAAATTGACCTTCTATATGACTTGGCAATTCCCTTCTTGGGAAAATACCCAGAGGAACTCAAATCATTCTGCAAAAAAGATAGCTGCAAACTTATGTTTGTTGCAGCTCTATTCACAATAGCAAAAACATGGAACCAACCATGCTGCCCATCAAAGTTGGACTGTATTTTTTAAATGTGGTACATTTACATAATGGAATATTATGTAGCTATAAAGAAGGGCAAACATATAGACTTCACAGCAACTTGGATGGATTTAGAGTCGATTATACTCAGTGATCTATCACAGAAACAAAGCACAGAGTACCATATGTTCTCACTCATAAGTGTACCTTGAACAATTACCATAATACTATGAGAAAGGGTTTGGCAGAAGTGGGAAACTGCCAAGGGAGGGAGGAGCACACCTCACCAACAAGGGTACCTGCATAATCAACCTAAGCCTGAATTGTACCCCACATCTTTATAATAAAAAAATTCACTCACCAAAAAAAAAGTTTCCTTTTCATCATCAGTTATAAATTTACCTTATAATACTGAATATATTTTTTTCAAGCTATGCATATATCTCACCACAGAATTGTCCATCATTGCTCCATGCTTGGAAGTCATTGCTCAGAAAAATAGAGTGAATGATCAGCTGTTGTGTCTCTAAGATGTACTAGTCTATGAATTTTTCTCTAACAAGAAAATAACCAAAATGAGAATTCCTTAAATGGAACCTAAAGATGAAAGGATGAGCTGAAGAAAAATAACGTAAGAAAAACACATGGATAAAATTTCAGTGTCAAAAACAGAAGGTGAGGACAGACACCTAAAAGAGTAAATGGCCCTGATAAATTAGGCAAATTTTTGATTAAAAAATCACAGAGATGTTCACCACTGAAAAACCAGAATCTAAGACTGCAGGAAATAAAATGGTTTTACTTGCAGTTAGATTTCAGTTGAAAATCATAAAGTAAGATTGGCTGGCTTTACTCTCTAAAGGAACATTCCAAAATAAATTTTCCTAAACCCTCTTAAATTTTAGCACTCACATACACAAAGACTATGTCTAATTGCACATCTAAAAGCAACTATTTTTCAAACAAAATGCTTCTCCTGGCTTTGATAAAGACTTTCATAAAGAAGTCACATGCACAGGTACCAAGAGGATAGGATTTCGACCTATCTTTCAGGAGAACACAACAGCCTATAATACTACCTCTTTTTTAAATTTTGTTGCCAATGTGAATGTCACAGCCTGAAAAATGCAAATGGCAAGGAAGTGTTTGTTAAGTAATTGAGGTTAGGAGGATCACGTGCACCTCATGTTGTAAGTTTAGACAGTCTATCTTTCTGCTCCACCAGACTCTGACATCCCGAAGGGTAGAGATTAGAAAAGTTACACTGACGGACTGATGGGGACTAGGGAATCCTGGTAGGATAATTGTCCCCATTTCTTAGAATATTGATCAGGCCAGAGGTCTAATCCAGCCGCTTTGTGCTCTCTGAATAAGGGGTCCCACCCTAGTAGCTAAGTTATCCTAAGAGGCTGTGACCCAATATCATCTGCTCAGAGAGTGACAATCATAATTCCAATAATATCATCATTTTCTGAATGTTCACTGTATGCCAGGCATGAAAAGCTTGAATTCTTTCCCCTATTTCTATTTTCTTCTTCTTCTTCTTCTTCTTCTTCTTCTTCTTCTTCTTCTTCTTCTTCTTCTTCTTCTTCTTCTTCTTCTTCTTCTTCTTTTATTATAAAGATGTGGGGTAAAATTCAGGGTTAGGTACACAAACGCTGATTATGCAGGTATTCTTGTTGCTAAGGTATGCCTCTCCCCCTAGCAGTTTCCCTCAACTGCCAATCTCAACCCCCTCCCCTGACAGTTCCCACTACTGCCGATCCTTTTTTATAATATTATAATTGTTCAAGGTCCTCTTATGTGTGAGAACATATGGTACTCTGTTCTTTGTTTCTGTGATAGATCACTGAGTATGATCGACTCTAAATCCATCCAAGTTGCTGCAAAGTCATTATGTCTGTCCATCTTTATGGCTGCAAAATATTCCATTGTGTATATGTACATTTTTTTAATCCAGTCCAGCTTTGATGGGCAACATGGTTGGTTTCATGTTTTTGCTAGTGTGAATAGAGCTGCAACAAACATATGTGTACAGGTATCCTTTTGGTAGAATGATTTGAGTTCCTCTGGGTATATTCCCAATAGGGGACTTCCTGGGTCATAAGGAAGGTCAATTTCTAGTTCTTTCAGAAATCACCACACTGTCTTCCAAAGAGGTTGCACTAGTTTGCATTCCCACCTGCAGTGTAGAAACCTTTCTTTTCCTCTGCATCCTCGCCAGCATCTGTTGTTGTTTGTTTTCTTAATTATGGTCATTCTTTTTTTTTTTCTTTGAGTTGGAGTCTCACTCTGTCACCCAGACTGGAGTGCAGTGGCCGCTCCTGGCCACCGCAGCCTCGACCTGCTGGGCTCCGGCGATCCTTCCGCCTCAGCCTTCCAAGTAGCCGGAATTACAGGCATGTGCTACCACGCCCGGCTGATTTTTTGATTTATTGTAGAGATGAGGTCTCGCCACCCAGGCGGGTCTCGAACCCGCGGGCTCAGGCAATCCACTCACCTCAGCCTCCCAAAGGTGCAGGATTACAGGCTGAGCCACCGAGCCTGGCTTAATTGTGGTCATTCTTACTGGGGTTAGGTGGTATCTCATTGTGGTTCTGATTTGCATTTCTCTGATGATGAGTGAGGCTAAGTGCTTTTTCATGTGTTTGTTGGTTGCCTGTATATCTTCTTTTGAGAAGTGTCAATTCATGTCTTTTGCCCACTTTTTAATGGGGCTGTTTGTTTTTTTTTTCCTTTCAGCATGTTTGAGTTCCTTGTAGAACCTAGATGTTAGGCCAGAAATCCAAGAAGACACAAACAAATGGAAAAATATTACATGTTCATGGATAGGAAGAATCAACATTGTTAAAATGTACATCTTACTAAAGGCAATCTACAGATTCAATGCAATACCCATCAAGTTACCAACATCATTCTTCTCTGACCTGGAAATGACAATACAGAAATTCACATGGAAACTTAAATGACCACAAATAGCCGAAACAATCCTTAGCAAAAGAAACAAAGCAGGAAGTATCACACTTCCAGACTTCAAACTTTACTATACAGCTACAATCACCAAAATGGCTTGGTATTGGTACAGGAACAGGCATATAGATCAATGGAATAGAATTGAGATTCCAGAAGCAAAACCTCAGTTTCTCAACCAACTCATCTTTGACAAAGCCTCCAATAACAACCACTGGGGAGAGGAGAACCTATTCAGTAAATGGTGCTGGTACAACTGGCTGATCACATGCAGAAGATTGAAATAGGACCCCTACCTATCATCATATACCAAAATTAACTCTAAATGGATCAAAGACCTAAACATAAAACCTCAATCTATAAGAATCTTAGAAAGCGCAGGAGACACCCTTATGGAAATTGAAAGTGGCAACAAATTTCTATTCAGAGCTCTAAAAGTCCATACCTTAAGAAATAAGAAAGACAAGTGGGACCTCATCAAACTAACGAGCTTCTGCAAGACAAAAGAAACAATCCAGAGAGCAAGGAGACAGCCCACAGAATGGGAAAAATATTTGCCAACTGTATATCCTCACTATTTCATTCAGCCCTCACATACGGTATTATCCCCAACCCTCAAATTGTAATGACTCGCATTCACTCCTTCTGCATAAAAACAGGAAGAGAATGTACTACTTGCTTTTGTTTCTCTCTTGCATGCACAGTGATGCTACCATCTTTTGTTACCACTTCCACCCTCATACATGGTTATGCCTGTATGAGACGTGCCATGCTCCATCCAACCTTCCTCATTGATTGATCTCAAGATGCCAATGTGAACCAGCCATGACTGTCCTCAGTCACTGTGGACACAATTTTTAAAACTGAAGGCACCAAAGTAAATGGGCATTTTGTTCAAGCTAATGAAAGGATGAAGAAAATTAAATGCTGAAGCATTTGTGGTAACAAAAACTATCAACAGAAATTAAGGTGGTTCCTTTCGCCCATGCTCACTCTGGCATGTCTCTGTTTCTTTTCTCCCTTCTTTCTCTAATAACTTCACCGTAAGATAGATCTTCCGATGTTTGAAGACAATGCTCAAGTTTCCTCCTCCATTTCCTTTGTCTTCAGCCATCATTCCATGGCATATTCCTTCTAGTCTCCTCATCAGGGTCATATTCCCTCTTACTATGCACTAATTTCTCTTTGTGTGTGCATAATACTTGGTTCTACAATGCTTCATGTGCAATTTGGCCCATATTAGGTAAAAAATTATTTCCCTGGACATGATAATCTTACTAATGCAACTAATAGAGTTGGTTTTCGTATGGTGATCATATGTCAGTTCATATTAAGTTACCAACAGCTTCTAAATAAATTTTAGACAGGCTTATAAAGTAATTTTTTTTAATTTTTTAATTACTTTTTGACTTGGGGTCTCACTCTCTAGTCCAGGCTGGAGCACGTGGCACAGTCACAGCTAGCTCACTGCAGCCCTGAACTCCTGGGCTCAAACATCCCTTCCTCCTCAGCTTCCCAAGTAGCTGGGACTACAGGTACATGCCACCATGCCCAGCTAATTTTGACTCTATGTAGAAATGAGGACTTGTTGTGTTGCCTAGGCTGGTTTTGAGCTCCTAGGCTCAAGCAAGCATCCTGCCTTGGCCTCCCAAAGTGTTGGGATTACAGGCAAAAGCCACCATACCTAGCCTCATATTTTTTTAATCTAAGAATAGTACAATTTATTTAGAGAAAAACTATATTATTTGTATTTATTTCCATCAGACTTCATCTAAGTAAATCTTGCCTATATTTTTATATCAATTGTTTCACACGATATATTTCTACGACACATCTAATGCAAATCTATTATCAAATATTTATTCTGAGGTCATGGATAAATCTAAAAAGCTTAAAACTAGAAGAAGAATTTTGCCACTATTTCCTTTAGGCTTAAAATAATTCATGTACAGGCATTTTCAGTATAGTCTGTCAAATAGTTCCATAGTCATCTAATTTTATAGACATCCAACTCACCTTTCTCCATTATATCTACAAGAATATGATGGCCGGGAGCAGAGGTTTCCACCTGTAGTCCCATCATTTTGCGAGTCCGAAGTGGGTGGACTGATTGAACCCAGGTGTTTGAGACCAGCCTAGGCAACATAGCAAGTTCTCATCTCTACACAAAAAAAAAAAAAAAAAATCAAAAAATTATCCAAGCATAGTGGCATGCCTACAGTCCCAGTTACTCAGGGGGCTGTGGTGGAAGGATTGCCTGAGCCCATGAGGTCAAGTCTGTGGTGACCCGCGATGCCACCGCACTCCAGCCTGGATGACAGAGAGCCCGACTCAAATGTTTTTTGATGAATAAAACACCAAATACAAATATACAAATACACCATTTCTCCATTCTAACCTTCAATAAAAGAAAATATTAACAAAAGCCTGATTTTAATGAATCTGCATTTGTTCCTGGTGATCACACCAACCTTCCATTTAATAATACATTCTAAAACGTTTCCTGAGATTGAAACTAACTTCATCACTCTATCATCTGCACAATCTTTCTGAGCCCCTTTTTGAAAATCAAAACCACATTTGTTCATTGCTGTTCCTTATGCTCTAGTTCTTCCAAGATTGTTTAAAGAAAATGAAAATTAAGGGGCTTTCCCATTTCCTTTACTGGCTGTCTCAGAATTCCAGGGCCTAATTCATCAAGACAAAAAAAGAAGTCACTTGACCAGTTTCTTCACTCTTTTTGAAATTCGGTTTTCTCTCTGCAGTGTACACTTTATATCTCTAGTTCAAAGTACATTTTCCTTAACAAAGTTACTAAAAACAAAAAGATAGTTGAGAAACCATGCCTTCTCTAACACACACAAACATTACATTTCTATAGATGGACAGTCATCCAAATAAATGAGAGGGAGGCAGTCTCTCCTAAACATGACACCAAAGACAGAAACTATTTTTTAAAATAATAAATTGCCTACTTAAAAGCGAAAACCTCTATACATCAGAAAATATCACATAACCCAAATTTTAAAGCAAATGACATTCTGTGAAAAATATTTATAAATTATTATCTTTATAAACATTGTATAGCCTGATATCTAAAGAGTCATTTAAAAAGCAGTTGGAAAATTAGACACAATGGTAGAAAAATGTATAAAGTATAAGAAAATGAAACTGGATTAAAGAAAGAAGAAAAGAAAGAAGGAGCCAATAAGCCTGCAAAAATTTAAACAAAATAGTTTCTATTTAACACTCTAGGAAAGTGTTTTGCTAAATACACAATACTTTGACTTTGTTAGAAGTCCAAGATCTAGAAAAACTGAGATTGGAGCTCTAAGAAGTAATTTGGCAATAACTACCTAAAGCCTTATCGTATTTAACGTATCTTCAAACACTCACTTCTCCTATGGCTAGAGTTTATGTTATGAATCAAGAGATCTGGGTACCAGTACAGAGATGACAGGGTAATCTTGTCATACAGTTCTCGTCATTATAATCTCATTAACCAGATTGATTCTCGTACCTACTGGGAAATGAAACCATCAGCAACATGAACTGAACATTCGTCACTAGATGCTCTTGATCTCGCCTGGGACGACTTCCAGCACATGCTCGCACAGTCAAGGTGCTCCTGACTATTAAAATCTGACCACGTCAATCTTATATTTTGAATTAGAAGCACATTAATAACTGGTTTTTATGTCTTCACAGATATTATTTTTTTTATAAAGACGTGGGGTACAATTCAGGGTTAGGTATACAAACATTGATTACGCAGGTACCCTTGTTGATGAGGTATGCCCCTCCCTCCCCTGGCTGTTACCCTCAACTGCCAATCCCACCCCCCTCCCGACAGTTCCCCACTACTGCCAATCCCTTTCTTATAGTGTTATAATAATTGTTCAAGGTCCGCTTATGAGTGAAAACATATGTTACTCTGTTCTTTGTTTCTGTGATAGATCACTGAGTATGATCGACCCCAAATTTATCCAAGTTGCTGTGTTTCCTGCACAGATATTCTTAGATGATCCCAGAATGATAGTTCTATGGTCTTCTCATTTTTATGTTAATCATAATTTTCAACAGTATTGTGTTAACCCTAAAGTGGATTTCCATACAGGTTCCGTATGTATAGGATAGTTCTTCTCTCCTCTTTAGCAAATCTGTGTCTTTTGTTTCCTTTTTTCTTTCTTTCTTTCCTTCTTTTCTTTCTTTCTTTTTTTTTTAAATCATGGTCTCATTCCGTCGCTCAGGCTGGAGTGCAATGGCACAATCATGGCTTGTCGCAGCCTCACCTTCTTGGGCCCAAGTAATCCTTCTGCCTCCCAAGTAGCCGGAACTACAGATGCACACGGCCACACCCAGCTTATTAATTTGTATGTTTTCTAACATAGATTTCTAATTTAGGTTCCATCCTACTAGGTGTCACTTTTCTCCTATTTATTACTCTGTGTTATAATGTCAAATACATTTTAAATATTAGGTATGTTTACATAGCTGACAAAACTATTTTTATGACTGCTTTCTCACCACCTCTTTTCTTACATGAATGATATAAACAATCCTACTAATGTTTTTTATTTCTATAATAAAGTGTTTCATAGCTGTGTTTGGATGGTTTTCTCTCTTCTGTTCCATATCCATCTTGAAGTGTTTTTACATGGGATGAAGAAAATCATTCAGGAAAGAAACAAAACAAAAGAGAAAAAAGTCCAAGGAGACAGATAAGATTCAAAACTCAAAGTCAAGGTGCAAATGAGTAGAATTTCATTTTTTATTTTTTGCCAAGTGTAAAGAAGTGAAGAAACACTGTAAAATTGGAATCCTTCTATAAGAGTAAAATGTCACCCATGAAATATTAATCCCAATATTTCAAATAAGAAGCAACAACCAGTTCTATATAAACCATGAAAAGACCACAAAAATAAGGTGTAAGGGAAGCATCCCATCACCATTCCAAGGTAGAAGTAACAGGTCATGGTGGCTGGTAACTTTCTACTGAAAAATACTAAAAACCACTGGGAATAGATAATATGGCTAAAAAATGAATATATTATTTGACTAAGATAATCAGTCACTGACATATATCAGAGAAACAAAAACTAACATTCTATATTTAACAAAATACTTTCACATTAGTATGTCACTTCATCTCTCAAAAATCAGGCAATGCATTGCATTATCATCTTGTCGATAAGAGAACTTTCTTAACGTTGTTACGTTGCTAAGGCTAAGTCTACAACTCTAACCCCAGTTTAGATAAGATAGTCCCATGTTTGTGCTATTTTATTACCATACCAGACTTCCCCTTAAGAAAAATAAATGTTGAAAATGTTGATAAATTGATAAATAATTCTTTTAATCCAATCTCAAGTTTCTCGCCAGCCACCTCTCCCACGTAATTCATCTATTGCACAAGCAATGTGGTCAGAATGAAAAGTTAACTCTAATAATAAAGTGAGTAGGTTTGGGATTGATGATGTTTTCATTGTCATTTTTTTTCCTAAACAAATCTGTTCATTTAGCAAGAACTAACTCGCCATTAGTTTTCTTACTGAAGGTTCCAACACTCATTGATAATATTTAAGCCTTTGGATAACCTGAACTAAGATGTTTTACTGTGCATTCTTTACTGTAGGCTGAATTTATTGTCCATATAATAGGCACACATCTGCTTGTACACTTAGAGTACAACCCCAAGATATCACATTATGACCTTGGAAAACATACAATTCAGTGTTTAATTTTATGCTCATTCATACAGTAATTAATAAAATATAGTTTATCCTAGAGTGAGATATTTTAGGTTTTAGGACGAGTACCCTGTTAGTTCTATGCTAATTCCAGACTGTTTCCTTGGACGATTGATTGTTTAAAGTCTAAAAGGAAAGAAATTTTCTGTTTCGAGGCTGTGCCAAACTAAAATTGTTTTTACAACATAATTTGGCAAGCAGTTTACACTCTCTTGTAACACTTCAGAGCACCTGGGAGAGAGAGAACGTTGACCCCCAAGAGGAGGAAGGGAAGTAGAAAACAAAAACATCTGGTCTCCCTGAGCCCACTTAGGCAGCAGAAGCCAACAATGCTCTGCTTGGCAAGCCCTTGCCCTGCCCTACCAACGCGTCCTGAGATTTTCATCAGAGCACAGCTCTTTGGAACCTAAATTCAAAACCCTAAATCTTTGTGGAGAACCTCGGACTTCAAACAGCATTTCTAATACTGCTGTGCTGAAGAGAAGCTGTTTCTAATCTAGTACATTTCACAAACAACATTCCTTTCATGTGGTGCTGATGGAGTGCCAGACTCTGTACTTCTGAGTACTGTTTTTGCAATATACAAGACCCAAGTCTGTGGTGGGAATGGGCGCCTTTTCCTTTTGCCATCCCTGAGGATGTTTTGCCTCCCTTCGAATTTCCTCCATTCTCTCACAGCACTCTGGTCACCCTGCTCTAACCCCACTCCAACGTGATACTGGGAGAAAAGTACTGGACTGGAAATCAAGAGTGCTGAACTCTGGTGCCCGTCCCTGGAGCAGCTGGGTGACCGTGCAAGTCCCCTGACCACTCTGTGTCTTTTTTCTGCCGGCGCAAACTGAGGGGTCAGGCTGGATCCACGTCTTTCAAGTTGTTGTCCTAAAGCTATAGAGATCGTTAGCTCTGGAAATAGCACACACAAAAAAAATTCTGCCAAAAAGAAAAAGAAGAGGAAGAGGAAGCAGAACAAGAAAAAGAACCCAAAAAAGGAGAAAAGAGGAAGATAAAAGAAGAAGGGGCAAGGAAGAGGGAGGAAGAAGAGAAGGGTAAGAAAAAGCCAAGCGGGAGAAAGGGAGGGCGGGGAGAGAAGAGAGACAGCAAGACGGTAGAAGAGGAGAAAGAAGAAAGATGAGGAGAAGGTCAGAAAGAAGAAGAAGAAGAAAAGGCAGGAGGATGAGGAGAAGGGAGGAGGAGGAAGGGGAAGGAAGCAAAACAGACAGAGGAGGAGGAGAAGTAGCAGACGTGAGGGAAACTGACACCACCTAAGGGACCTGTCTATCGCTTTCATTACGGACTGAGACCCTTCATGAGATTCCACATACGATCTGATTTGGGACTACAAAAGGGTAGCCGTGCCCTTGCTGAAAAAGAGAGAAAAATCCCCGGGCACAGCAAGTGAGGAAGGTCTTTACAACTTGAGAAGTCAAGGAATCATCCTGATAATACCTACTTTTAGTTGCGTTTTATTTAGTGTCTCCTGCGTGCCAGGAACTGGGCCAAATCCTCTTTATCCATTATTTCATAGAGCCCTCATAACAATTCTGCAAGGTATTTATTATTTCACTTTGCCTTCCACGGCTGACAGTTTGCTAGGCGAGGAACCATTGTTTACGCCAGGATCTGTCCGGTCCAAAGCCCATGTCTTTTCTCACTGTAGAACTTCCTAACTGAAGTTACATTAAAATTATCTTTAAGAAAATTACTTGGAATATTAACAGCCTGTGGCAGGCAGAATAATGGTCCCCTAAAGATGGCCATATCCTGATCCCCAGAACCTGTGAAAAGGAACCTCACAGGTGCAATTAAGGTAAGAATCTTGAGATAGGGAGATTATTATCAGGGTGGGCTCAGTGTCATCCCAACTGTCCTTGGGAGGAAAGAGGGAGCACAGATGAGTCCGAGAAGGAGGTGTGGTGGTGAAAGCAGAGAACCAGAGTGGCGCAGCACAAGGAAGACTCCAGCAGCCATTGTTGGCCTGGAAGGCCGGGGGAGGGGCCCTGAGCCAAGGAAGGTGAGTGGCCTCTAGAAACTAGGGAAGGCAAAGAAGCAGATTCTTCTCTGGAGCTTCCTGAAAGAGCAAGCCCTGGCAACACCTGGATGCTTAGCTCAGTGAGACCATGCTGGACGGCTGACCTGCAGAACTGTAAGATAATATATTTGCATTGCTCAGCTCACGAAGGGTTGCAGTTTGGGCATTTGCCCCATCCAAATCGCATGTGGAAATTCGATCCCCAGTGCTGGAGGCAGGGCCTAGTGGGAGGTGTGTGGGTCATGGGGGTGGAGCCCTCATGAATAGATGAATGTGGTCATGAGTGAGTTCTCACTCTACGGTTTTCTTTTCTTTTTTTTTGAGTCGGAGTCTCACTCTGTCGCCCAGACTGGAGTGGAGTGGCCGCTCCTGGCCACCGCAGCCTCGACCTGCTGGGCTCCGGCGATCCTTCCGCCTCAGCCTTCCGAGTAGCTGAAACTACAGGCATGCGCTACCACGCCCGGCTGATTTTTTGATTTAGTGTAGAGATGAGGTCTCGCCAAGTTGCCCAAGCGGGTCTCGAACCCGCGGGCTCAGGCCATCTACTCACCTCAGCCTCCCAAGGCACAGGATTACAGGCTGAGCCATTAAGCCCAGCTTCGCTCTATGGTTTTCATGCGAGCTGATTGCTGAAAAAAGCCTGGCATCTCCCTTGCTTCCTCTCTTGCCATGTGATGCCTTCTCCCCCTCACATTCCACCGTGAATGGAAGCTTCTGAGGCCCTCACCAGAGGATGATACCATGCTTCTTAGACAGCCTGCAGGGCCATGAGCCAAATAGCACCTCTTTTCCTTATAAATAACCCAACCTTGGGTATTCCTTTACTGCAACACATATGGAGCGAGACACTAAGTTTGGGTTATTTGAGTAGTTGTCTGCAATTTTCTCTAAAGGACTTCCGAGTAGACGGAGTAGTACCACATTTATGAGTCAAATAACAAGCCAAATAGAAGCAGGAATTTGTGTTCCAGGCACGCTATCTATAAACTCTTAAGGCCACACTCCAGAGGAAGCTACCGCAGTATCACTAATCATCAGTAGATATTTTATTAATCAGCTTGACTCATGTCAAAAATAGAGTTTGTCGATGAAATCAGTGGCTTGTTAGCAAGTGAATGTTAGACATGTACTCTCGTGTAGTGAATTTAAAGTATTCAAGATATGTGGATTGGCTGAAATATTTTGGGAACATTCACCACCTTACCATGAGCAAAATATAAGAACCTAGTGAGACTTTTAACCTCAACCCTTCATAATGGTATTTGTGGCTTGACCTCTAATTGATCCTGGCTCCAGTAGTCAGAGGATTTCTGGTTGCCTAATGTCAACTGGAAGAGAAGCAGAATCCTGCCTCTGAACTGTCATTGTGTCTTCCTTGAGAGAATCATTCTCGCCTGGGGGTGTCAGAGTACCCAAGAGATCAAGAACCTGAATTTCATCAGTACAGAATTTATGAACTATTTTATGCTTGCTAGCTAATATGTGTGGGGGATTTTATTTAAAACAAATGTCTATTTGTGTGGGCCAGTTTGGCCTAAGACATATTTCATTACACTATAATAGGAATGCTATGGAGGAGTAGTTAACACTTACCCACCTGAAAATTTTCAACAGCTATTCTTAATTGTCCACGAAACCTAGAATAGGTTATAATTCAATTAACCTAGGTCAGTTTGCAACAGTGGTCAATTTATAAGAGCCACGTGACTTTGGAGAACATAAAATTGAACCATCCTCTTCATTTTCAGCAGTAAAGACACGTTCTGTTATTAATGAGACCTACATGTAAGTATCCCTAAAGCTATCACAGTGACTTCAAGCAATCATGATACAACCTTCTATTATAGGCAGTGGTGAAACCATCAACCATTGTTCAATAGTCTCAGTGAAAAATTTCTACTCAGTTTACAAGCAAGAAAATCAAAAAGCAAAGAAAAAATTGTTCAAAAGCCTACAGGTGGTTTCTAAACAAATGAAACCAGCTAAAGGCTAAGATATAAGGAAATGTTTGCCATGTAAAGATCCAGATCAGTCAAACTTCAAAGAACCACTTGTTCTATAGGTCTCGGGTACTTCTGGGAGAGAGGGGGCCGTTGGTGGGGGGGGGAACAGGGAGCAAATCCAGGTGGGATAAAATATATTCAACAGAGTTGTCACCAGTGAGAGAGCACGCTGACATTTAGGGAAGGACGTAAGGAGAGCAGATGACGGGGGGACATGATAAATCAGACTTTTCACACACACGAAAACCACCCTCACAAGTGTTTCCTTGCCGCATGCTCTTTCAATTCCCAATTCTCTACAATATTTTGAGGGGAAGTTTCCAGGCAAAATGCCTCACAATGGCCACCAATAGCCCACATGAGAATGATGAAGAAAGTGTCTCTTTGCTTCCACACACAAGGACTAGTCTAAATGATCTGATTAACTTTACAGGACTTCTCAGTCAGAGAGAGTGGCTTTTTTGTTTTGCTTCGTAGAATATTGGGCTAGAAGGAACCCAAAATCTAGCTATTTCAGCTCTTTGATTTTACTAAGACATTACCTTGCCGAAGATCACATAGCCAGTTAGTGGCAGAATAATGCAACCCTTTTACACAACCATTATTCTCTTTGATCTACTTGAACTACGTGGATATTTTCCTTTTATTGATCTATGTCAGACTGATAGGGCCTATGACAAGCAGTCTAAATAAGACTTCTCTCTTAATTTGCTGACATTTGGAATTTAAAATAAATGCTATTTTCATTGCGGATACACTTTTGTTTCTATTCAAACAATACATGCAGGCTGGGCATAGTGCCTCATGCTTATAATTCCAGCACTTTGGGAGATCGAAGCGGAAGGATGGTTTGAACCCAGGAGACCAGGAACAGCCTGGGCTATTTAGAACGAGACCTCATCTCTACAAAAAAATGTAAAAAATAGTCTGGCGAGGTGGTGCACACCTGTAGCACCCCCTACTCAGGAGGCTGAGGCGGAAGGATCACCTGAGCCCAGGAGGTTGAGGCTGCAGTGAGCTGTGTTCACGCAGCTGCACTCCAGCCTGGCCTACAGAGTGAGGTTCTGACTCAAAAAATAATAATAATAATACATGCAAGATGTTGTTTCCTACATGCCTGCCTTTGACCATGATTTTCCATCTGCCTGGAATGTCATTGACCCAGATCCCTGCCTGGCCAACTCCCTCCCTCCCAAAGACCCAGGTCACTTTGGCCTTCTGTGAAGCCTTCCCTGCGTAGCTCCAGGAAGAGTCCGTTGCCTAGCTACTCTCATGAGAAGACTGCAAAGCTCTGTATGCATCGACATCACCCACTAAATTGTGAACTCCTTGAAGTCTGAGATGGTTGCTAAGGCTTCTGTTTTCCGCCTACACTCTACTTTCTTCCCCAGCATGCAGCATTCTGTTGATTACATAACAAGGATCAAAAAGTGAATTAAATCTTGGAGATAAAGAGACACATTTTAATGTCATTTTAATAATTTTACATCATAAAAACGTATGCATTCCTTTGTTACACAACATGTGAGAGAAGAAAACAAGATAGACCCTCCCCCAAAGAAGCTCACGACCTACTGGAGACAAGAAATAACAGCCACAAACATTTGTCACATGAGTAACACTTCTTTAAAACAAATTTCAAAACCTTTTCTCCTTGTTTGTTTTTTCCCATTATTTTCACTCGAACTTGGTGACCATGTTTTAAATTAGCTAGTCCATGGTATTCTTAAACAGAATATGAAGTTGAGCAGAGGCAAACACATGTGATATTTACATTTGTGTAATTTCATGCCAAATTTACATTTAAAACTATGTTGGCGGGTGAGGATGGTACATGTGATGTCCATGTTTGAATCCCCAGAACCTGTGAATATGTTCTACTACATGGCAAGAGGGCATTGAGGTTGCACATGAAACACATTTGTTAATCAGTTAATCTTGATGTGGGAAGATTACCCTGGATTATCTGGGTGGGCCCAGTGTAATCCCCAAGTCCCTTACATGAAGGAGAGCAAAGCAGAAGGGCCAGAGCAAGAGAAACGTGGCATCATGAGAAAGACTCGACCAGTGAGCAGGCTTTGAAGATGGAGGAACGGAGCCCATGAACCAGGAAACACCGTGGATTCTAGAAGCAGAAAATGGTAAGAAAACAGATTCTCCCCTCAAGTCTTCAGAAGGAATGCAATGCTGCTCACACCCTGATTTTAGCTCAGCAAGACCCACTTCGGAATTTTGGACCTCCAGAATTGTAAAATAATACATTTGTATTGTTTAAGTCTCTAGACTTATAGAATTTGTTACAACTACAGCAATAGAAAATTGTATAGTGAGAATCTAGCCGTGCAGATACAGTCATGTATATATTTACAGAACTGAATAAAGACAGCCAGCATTTTTTTGAATGCCCACATTTCACAAATCACTAAGATGCCTTCAGTCTTTTATTTTTGACAGATAATTTATTAAGTTCAATCCAATTTTACTTACTACAGCAATGTTTCTAAATTCCCTAATAAGGGTTAATTTATGAAAACACATATAATGTCAATGACTTCAGATATGTTTGCAATGACTGGGGCTTCACTGCTAAATTTTTGCAGGGATATTAAAAGAGAAAAAATTTAGGAATAATTAGGAAGTCTGAAAACTGGGTAGTAAAGGGAGTAACATGTAAACTCATATTTTATTATTAATAATATGTAGTTTATTCTATTAAGAAACCATGTTCTCATGTGAGTTATTCTGATAGGATAATTTTCATAGATATTTTTCTACAACCATTTATAATAACAAGTCTAATAGAGAAAATCCAAACAACTTCAGTAACTATGATACATATTTCTGCTTTCCTGGACACTGTTATAAAAGTGGTCCCCATGGCCAGGCATGGTGGCTCAAGCCTGTAATCCCAGCACTTTGGGAGGACGAGGAGAGAGAATTGTCTGAGTTCAGGGTTCAAGACCAGCCTGGGCAACTTGGTGAGACCTCGTCTCTACAATAAACAAAAAATTAGCCAGACATGGTAGTGCAACCTATAGCTCCAGCTACCTGGAAGGCTGAGGCGGAAGGACTGCCTGAGCCCAGCAAGTCGAGGCTGTGGTGGCCATGAATGTGCCACTGCACTCCAGCCTGGGTGACAGAGTGAGACGCCAACTCAAAAAAAAAATGGCCTCCAAAACTTTTTGAGGGTATGCAGTCATCCTGTGAAAATAACATATGGTTATTTTTTCATTGAGAAATGCATTCATGACTTGTTGACCTTCAAGGGGAAATTTCTGGCCTTGGAGCCCCAGCCCAAGTACATAATTATATGAGATTGTGAATAATAAGAATAATTGAGTCCTGATGGCAAATGTTCATTCATCACTCTCTGGAACTAAATGAGTCAATAATGGTAATTACTTTTAAATCCAGTCTCTGGATCCCAACATTCAGTTATATTGACCCAAAAAAATCATACTCAACCCTCATCTTCTAAGTATGTCAAAAGCCACTAACATTTGGTGTTTGCACACTAGCCAACAGCATTAGCTCAGGCTGTCACAACAAAATACCATAAACTGGGAGGAGACTTAAACAGAGAGATTTATTTTCTCACAGTTCTGGAAGCTGGAATGTCCAACCTCAAGGTCTGGCCCTGTTCAGCTTCTGGTAAGGGCTTTCCTCCTGTCTTGCAGATGACCACCTTCTTGCTGTGTCCCTGCCTAGAAGAGAGAGAGGAAGTAAGCACTCTCATGTCTTTTCCTGTAAGGACACTCATCTCCTGAGAGCCTCACCCACATGGCCTTGCCTAACCTGATTACCTCCCAAAGGCCTCATCTCCAGATTCCATGACACTGGAGGCTAGGGTTTCAACATACAAATCTGGAGAGGCAAAAGCATTCATCTACAACAAGCATCATCAACTTCTTCCTCTACGTCATCCTCTCTATACTATCTCCATCCCATACCAAATCCACTGTCAATTCTCCATTGGCACTGTCCGTTCTCTGTTGGCACTGTCTTTCCAACCTAATCTCAAGTTCATCGCCATAATCAATGGTTTCCTTTAAGCTGTTATCTTCTCTTACCTCTAACTCTCTGGTCCTGTCCATCACCCAAACAACCTCCAACAGCATCTTCCTTCTCTCCTTTGAAACGTCTGTTGGCGCCCAGTTTCCTAGAGATGAATCATCACATTTTTATATCAAAGCATTTAAGACCCTCCACAGTTTGGTACCAACCTACTTTTCCAATATTATCACCCATTCTTTCCTACCTCCTACCCTCCATCCAAACAAAACTTCCCATTGTATCTCTCAAATAAATCACACCCTTTCTTGTGTCTGTGTCTCTGCACATGGTGTTTCGTCTTTATGCATTCCCTGCCTGGAAAATTAAATTATCCTTTCAGACTTGACCCAGATGAGACATCCTTGAGAACTCATCGCAAGTTTCCCTAAGAATCAAGCCCCCTCTTTGTGATTCCAGGGATTTTTGATAATCTACTATTATAACATCACAATGAATTGTAATTATCCTTCTACATGTCCCCTTAATGAAATACAGAGGATTTCAGATTTGTCATTTGTGCTGGGCTCCTTTTCATGGGGGTTAAATATCAAATAAATATTTTACATCTTCCTTCCAATTTGTGCAAGATATATAGGTATGTGATGGGATGCCCTAATAACACATGCTGAGCCAAAGATTAAATGTGTGTATGTTTTTCTCTTCTTTAGCAGGACAAGTGCCAGGTACAACCATATGTGTATGTGCATGTGTGTGTGAAATAAATTATATATGGGTCCAAAAGTCACCCTGGAATCAGTGAATGTGGCTTCCTTCGGAGGGCAAGCAGAGATCAAATAAAATAGCCCAATAATCTGAGGGAAAGAGTATTAGTTTCCAAGGGCTACTCTAGCAAACTACCACAAATAGTGTGGATTAAAACAACACAAGTATATTCTGCCCAAGTTCTGAAGGCCAGAAGTCTAAAACCAGTCTCATTCAGCCAAAATCAAGGTTACGCTGAGCAGCACTCATCCAAGGGCTCTGAGAGAGAACTTGTTTTTTGCCTTGCCCAGCTTCTGGTGGCTTCTGGCATTCCTTGTCTGGAAGATACATCACTCCAATCCCTCTCTCTGTGGTCACACAGCCTTCACCTCCCTGTGACTTGCCAATTTCCTCTTCTGACTCTTATGTGGATACATGTGATGGCATCTAAGACTCTCCTGAGTAACCCAGGACAAGCTTTTCTTGTCAAGATCATTAATCTGTATCACACTTCCAGACTTCAAGCTTTGCTATAAGGCTACAGTAATCAAAACAGCCTGCTGTTGGTACAAGAAGAGGCACATAGACCAATGGAACAGGATAGAGATTCTGGAAGCAAAGCCTCAATTCTTCAACCAACCCATCTTTGACAAAGCCTCCAACAACAGCCACTGAGGAGAGGAGAACCTATTCAGTAAATGGTGCTGGGACAACTGGCTGACCACATACAGAAGATTGAAACAGGACCCCTACCTATCACCATTCATAAAAATTAACTCTAAATGGATCAAAGACCTAAACATAAAACCTCAAACTATAAGAACCTTAGAAAACGCAGGAGACACCCTTATGGAAATTGGGACTGGCAACCAATTCCTATCCAAAACCCTAAAGGCCAATACCTTAAGAAATAAGATAGATAAGCAGGACCTCATCAAACTAACAAGCTTCTGCAAAGCAAAAGAAACCATCAAAAGAGCAGGGAGACAGGCCACAAAATGGGAAAAAATATTTGCCAACTGTATATCTGACAAAGGCCTAACATCTAGGATCCACAAGGATCTCAAATGCGCCAAAAGGAAAAAAACAAACAACTTCTTTAAAAAGTGGGCAAAATACATGAATAGACCCTTCTCAGAAGAAGATATATGGGCAGCCAACAGACACATGAAAAATTGCTCAGCCTCACTCATAATCAGAAAAATGCACATCAAATCCACATTAAGATACCACCTAATCCCTGTAAGAATGGCCATCATTAATAAAACAAACAACAATAGACGATGGTGAGGATGCGGAGAAAAAGGAATGCTTCTACACTGCTGGAGGGAATGCAAACTAGTGCTACTTCTTTGGAAAACAGTGTGGCCATTTCTGAAAGAACTAGAAATTGACCTTCCATATGACCCAGCAATTGTCCTATTGGTAATATACCTGGAGGAACTCAAATCATTCTATAAAAAAGATACCTGCACACGTATGTTTGTTGCAGCTCTATTCACAATAGCAAAAACAAGGAACCAACCACGCTGCCCATCAAAACTGGACTGGATTTTTTAAATGTGGTACATATACATAATGGAATAATATGCAGACATAAAGAACGACAAACATATGGACTTCGCAGCAACTTGGATGAATATGGAGTTGTCATGCTCAGTGATCTATCACAGAAACAAAGAACAGAGAAAGAAAAGAAAATGAATCTAGGACGGGTAAAAGGGGAAGTGAAATATGACCCAAATGGAAAAATAACCCTTAATAAATGGAACCCTTGAAGCTTAAAAAAAAAAGATCCATAATCACATTCAGAAAGACATTTTTTTCCTTATAAGTTAACATTTGCAGAAAGTCATACTGGTTTTGGTCAAAAACCAAACACATTGAAAGAATCTCCATTAAAAAAATTCACTGCGGCTGAACGCAGCCTCTCACCAGAATGCTAGCTGGTTCCCTGACTCCGATGGGTTCCGAGGATACTCACCTAGTGGAGGAAGTCCTGTACTACAAGGAGTTCACACTCTAAAAGATAATTCCAGTGGAGGGATGTCTTCCCTCATGTGCTATGTAAGTTTTACTTCCACAAGAATAAAAGTGAACACTTTTAAAAAAAAAATAGAAAATTCACCTCATCCCTTAATATTTGATGCCAAAAGACACAGAGAGGTCAATGGTTCTGGATCCACAAAGTGATAATTTTTAAAACCCGTCCATTTCTAGTGTAGTGGCTCATGCCTGTATTTCCAGAACTTTGGGAGGCCAAATTGGGAGGATTGATAAAGCCCAGGAGTTCCAGACTTGCCTAAAAAACATAGTGAGACATCTTCTCTACAAAAAAAAAAAAAAAGCTGGGCATCGTGGCAGGCACCTGCAGTCCCAGCTACTTGGGAGGCTGAGGTAGAAGGATTGCCTGAGCCCAGGAGACTGAGGTTGTGGTGAGCCGCGATCATGCCACTGCACTCCAGTCTGGGTGGCAGAGTGAGACCCCCAGTTCAAAACTCAAAAACAATTGAAAGCTAAAAAATAAAAGTAGTCCAAGCCCAGTATTCCAGGACTGACTTGCCCCCTGCACATTTGTGAATTTGATGTGAAGACTGTGCAGACTTTGAATCTGAATAAAAATAAAAGCTAACAAGAAGAACTCTAACACCCTGGGCAGATGCCTGATAGAGCACAAGGGTCGCACAATGACACATAATACTGAAGGAATATCTTTTCTCACTGGTCTCCATCCAGCACTGTGGTAACAATTGGAGCAAAGACTCTTTTTTTTTTTTTTTTTTTTGAGTTGGAGTCTCACTCTGTCGCCCAGACTGGAGTGCAGTGGCCGCTCCCAGCCACCGCAGCCTGGGCCTGCTGGGCTCCAGCAATCCTTCCGCCTCAGCCTTCCGAGTAGCCGGAATTACAGGCATGCGCCACCACGCCCAGCTGATTTTTTGATTTATTGTAGAGATGAGGTCTCGCTGCCCAGGCGGGTCTCGAACCCGCGGGCTCAGGCAATTCACTCACCTCAGCCTCCCAAAGGCGCGGGATTACAGGCTGAGCCACCGAGCCCGGCTGGAGCAAAGACTCTTAACTTTAGTTGCTGTGCTCTTGGCCCAAACGTTATGACTGGCTTTAGAAGCAGTCTGTCTCGGCTCATGTTTGCTGCAGAGACTTCACTGCTCGTCCAACCCTGAATAGTCTTGCTTCTTCCGTTGGAAAGATTTATCCACGACCACATTTCCGAGCTGTCCATAAAATGGTACCCAGCAGCATTGGCCCATGACAGCCTTTAAAGCTCTCTTGTTCTCACCCAGTATAACACTGGGGGTGTGGAAAGCCTGTCCCCCAAAAGATTGGCTCCTGCTGGGGCAACGTTCTGGCACTTGTGCCTGACTCTCCAATAGAACTGAATTCTCCAAGACAAGTTTCTGCTCAGCTACTTCAAACTCTTTACCAAGAGCCACACACCAAAACGTAAAAGACCAAGACTCAATTTCTCCTTCAAGATACTCAAAAGCACAAGGGGGCCCTGGATTTTTTTTTTTCCCACCTTCTTTCCAATGAGCGAGGTACTCAAGCTTTTGCACTTTGGAAACCGAAAGACATTATTATGCTTAGACTGTGTCTAGTGACACCAAGTGACAGGAAAGCCGTCAATGTCCTTGCTTGCTATCAGTTCTCCCACTGATTGAGCCTGTCATTTCGTGTGGGCGCCTTTCCTTTTGCAGAAGCTATCATAAGAACATCACTTCCTATATGAACTCCTTTGTGACATTTATGTTCACCAAGGTCAAATTGCCCTCGTGTTAACCACAACTGTAGACACAGGAACTCGGGAGTGGGTAAGATAAGCCTTCAGGGCAGCAAAGGATGAAGAAATGGTATGCTGCTTGTCCACACTCATCCGGAAGGGAAATCCACCAGAGAAGAGGAGAAATCATACTCTCCTGAGCTAAGAAGTTCCCTGAACTACTAGTCAAATTACTTTTACTAGTTCTTCCCTTCCCTGGAGCCATCTAAGTACGTTTTGTTTTTCTTTGTTCTGTTGTTCTTGGTGGTGATAGTCACAACTACAAAAAGTAAACGTAAAGGTAATTTGGCACTAATCTTGATACCTTTCTCTTTGTTAATAAAAGGACTGAAACATCACTTCTCAAAGCCTGGTTCGCAAAACACATGTGAGAATTACTTGGAATACTTGCCAATAACGTAGACTCCAAGGCTCTTCTCCAGCCCTATTCAGAACTCTGTTTATCAGACCCTGGAACCCACACACTTTCTCTACTTCATAGATCATCTTATTTTGCACTGAAGTTTGAAGTTAAGGCAGAAGGCATAAAAGACATTTTCAAAGAGTTTTTTTCTGTCCTCCAAACCATCTGGTCCATATGAGTTTCTAGAAAGCAGAGATCAGGTATTTATTATTCACTTACCACTCATTCAGCAGCCCATAACCCAATACACCTTTCCTAAGCCCTTATTATGTGCCAATCATTGGAATAGATGCAGATTAAATAAAGCAGAATAAATATACCAGACAATAAATGCTTGTTGAATGACTGAACAAGTGAAAACACTGAATTAACACCTTATTGGTAAGAATCTTAAAAATATGTTTGCCTCTTCTTCTATTGGGAAACCAACACATTATTAATCTTCTGGCAAACTATTTGTTTTATTAAACATTATTCCAAATAATTATGTTAAATAAAAATAGTAATTGTGTAAGAACATAGATCACAAATCTCAGCAACATTCCATCATAAATGCTCGCAAAAATGAGCATTGCTGCCATTTATGCGATTGGTTATCATTTCACTTGCTTGATATGGATAATACTCACTAGCGCTGTTTTTTATTTTTATTTTTTATTTATTTAGTTATTTATTTTTGAGTTGGAGTCTCACTCTGTCGCCCAGACTAGAGTGCAGTGGCCCCTCCCGGTCACCGCAGCCTCGACCTGCTGGGCTCCGACGATCCTTCCACCTCAGCCTTCCAAGTAGCTGGAACTACAGGAACGTGCCACCACGCCCGGGGAATTTTTTGATTTATTGTAAAGATGAGGTCTCACCAGACTGCTCAGGTGGGCCTCGAACTCGCGGGCTCAGGCAATCCACTCACCTCGGCCTCCCAAGGCACGGGATTACAGGCTGAGCCTCCAAGCCCGGCTAGCACTGTTCTTTATATTGTGAAAAATAGACGTCGCTCACCCAGAGATCTTTCACTAGTATGTGTGAACTAAAAACAATCCTCATATTTCCAAAAGCCATCTGGGAAGCAGTACCCTCCTCCCCGCCCTATTCTCATTTAGAATCACCTGTCCCTCTGTTAAATGCAAAATGTTATTCTTCTATATATGTTGCTCATCTTATCTAATATTTGACCCCCTAGAAAGTTATGTGTAAATTGGTTCATTTAAATGGAGCACAGCATTTGAAGACAAGCTCTGGCAGATCCTTCCATAACAAAAGATATTAATATTGATTTGACAGTATATGCCATGGATTAAGCTAAATGCCTTGCATACATTATCTTATTGAATGCGCCAAACTTTTCAATGAGGGAAGTAATGTTATGAAGTCTGGTTTATTGATGGGTAAATTTAGACAAAGAAACATTTGATACCTTACCCAAAAGCATAGCTAGAAGAAAGAGAAGATGTTTTTTAAATCCAGGTCTGTCTGCCGTTGAGCCATAACCTTAGCTTTTAGGGCATTTTTACAACTGATTCCTTTGAGTGAAACACACATCATTAATCACTCAACAATCAGATAAATCTTTTAAGATTAAATAGAATACTGCTAGGCACAAACTATATGTGAAATACATTTTAGTACCTTTCTTCTGTTTTTATAAAAAAAAATAAGTTCCAAGCTATTGAAAATGTAGTTGCCTGGTAGTTGTAAAAATGAAGAAAAAAATGTGTGATGGAGAAGACCAGTTTATAATAATTCTCATTAAGCCATTTGGAAGACATATTATTACTGCACTACTTAATCACTGCAATAAAGTTATCGTAAATGACTGTGGTTTTTGTCACCACAATTACTTGAAACGTTGCTATGTGAGAGAAATTGCCAATCAGCACAATTGACCTTTCTGGGTGGAATGCATCTCAAGACCCAGGAAGCTGGTTATGCATCACTCCTCAGTTACTTTCAACCCCAATAACTACTTGCTTCTAAAAGGACCTCCAAATGTTGCCTTGTCATTCAGCCACCTGTGTCTTCGGTCATTAGCCGTTTGAACTGCTAGGAAACGCTTGAATTATGAGCACAATAAAGTCCAGCGCCTATTTCTATGAGGGAAATTCACAGTAAATAAAGCATTGTTGCAGAGAAAATCTACTTTATAATGATGCTCCCTATGACCGTGTTGAAAAATGTTTAAGTCATCACTACCTTCCCACTGTCGCCCAAAGAAATTTCTGAGGTGGCTCCTCTCACCATCAGATGAGGCCTTCTCAAAGAAGTACAGACCAAGCTCCCTTCATTCATTCATTGTACAAGTGCTTACTGAGCTGTACAACATGCAAGACTGGGGACAACGTGGTAAATAAGAAGGCCATACATGTTACATGTGTCCAGAGAATCCGCACATCTGAACATGGTCATCTAGATAAGAAAAGATCCTCCCAGCAAATAACTTCACCCAAGCGGTACAAGCGACAGCTCTGTGATTTTTGAGGAGATTCTCCCCCAAAGCTTTTTGCAATGAATTCATGAGACTACTGTTGTCAGAAAAAACTCTCCACCCCAAAAGTTAACTAAAACAAAAGAAGCAAGACTCATTGAACTGAACCTAAACTTCAAAATCGGGCAAAAAAGACTGTCAGATGATCTGACAAGTTGCATAGATGAATCACTTGGTGTGACTCAGCCTACTGAGTCATGCTTACTGGTAATAAGTCATTCTGTAATGTTGTATTTCTTTATTAACTCCAGGTTTATTATAATATCACTACTCTTCCCATTTAAGTTGTTTGAGGATAGAGCATTGAGTCAAGTTCTCCACAAGAGGATGTTAGTCACATAGAAAAACTACTTGAATTTTTCCAGGCTGCAATTCGTCCAAGACATCCTTTCTCTAGCTCCTTTTTATTCTTTCTTCCTCCTGTCCCTAAGAACATTAACATTCCTCCAAGATACTCTTCTGTTTCCTCTTCTTCTTCACGTTTTTCTTAGACAACCTCCTCCACACCTGTAGTTTCAACAGCCCTTTTAGAGATGATTCTTTCTTGGGTATTACTCATGCTCTCTTTTTCTGCTGAGAATGGTTGTGGTGGCCGCTGAAACAGCTTGAGTCAGAAAAAGTCTGACCTGCGTCGCCATCCGGCAGCCCAGAGGTGAGGTGGTGACACAGTCCTGGAAGGGTAAGCGAGAGGCGTGTGTTAATGGGTGCAGGTCAAGGTCAAGCCCACCACAGACATTTTTAGCAAGAACCCAGAATGACCTGGCAAGACACATGACTTGATGAGCTGGCTAGATGGGCTGGGGTTGGTCAGCACTGGAGGCAAAAACTGGTATGGGGATAAATTCCGGTGAGCACAACTGTGCACGTTCTTTTCGGTTCCCTGCCCTTCCTGAACAATTCAGTTCTAAAGCCTTCTGTGGGGGTATAACAGTATAGTTTTCACTGAAAGGAGAAGGCAGCCATGGTGGTCTCGGTGCAGGACATCAGAGGACCCACCTACAGGTGCAGGTTGCAGGGGGTGTCAGAACCTGAGTTAGGGTGGGGAGGGAAACCACTTGAGGGGAGATGGCATGAGGAAGGTGTCTAGACTGGAGAGAGACCCAGAGTAAGATTTCAAAGCCCAAGCAGGGGGAGGAGGGAATTAACAGAAAGGGGCAGACTGGTGTGAGATGTCGGAGCCCACAGAGAATAAGGAGGTTGTTTATGCAGGGTGTCCCAGTGCTGGAAGTTAGATTCTGAGCAGAGTGGAGAAGGCATCCACTGGGGAGATGAGGGTATAGCCAGACATGGGTTCCTGGAGCCCATGAAAACATAAAGTAGGACTTCCCTGGGGAGAGGGTACTTGACATGTGGCATTGGAGCCTGAGTGGACTGGGAAGGTGTCCGTGCAAGGGAAAGAGTAATGACTGAGATGGGAGATTAGTTATATTCAGGAAAATTGATCAAATAAGCAAATATGCACAGAGGTATCTGTGTAAGCTCTTAATTTCCATTATTTAGGCATATGTTAAAATATGTATATGTGTGTATATATGTGTATTAATGGGTACATATAATACAAATGTTTGTGCATTTACACTCATGGTCACCACAGCCTCAACCTGCTAAGCTCAGGCAATTCTTTCACCTCAGCCTCCCAAGTAACTGGAACTACAGGCATGCACCACCACGCCTGGCTAATTTTTTAATTTATTGTATAGACAAGGTCTCACCAAGTTGCCCAGGCTAGTCTCAAATTCCTGGGCCCAGACAACCCACTTGCTTTCACCTCCCAAAGGGCTGGGATTGCAGGCATGAGCCACCATGCCCAGCGACCCAAGACTCAATTTCGTTAACTGTATTACTAATACCTTACAGTAAAAGATTTCTAAGGAGATATTTTCAACTTTTCTACGGAAGAACTTCTATGACTCTTTTTCTACTTTGCCCCACAAGGGTTCACAGAAATAGTTGTCACACAAACTCTTTTTAATGATGAGGAGGAATCAAAACTACATTGCATCTGTACATATAGAGTCATAGCATCTTGGAGTTAGTAGATTTTAATGACCATCTCAACCAAACATAAATTCTGGACTTGAATCCCAGTGGCAGCTCAGAAATTACTTAAAGTTACCCACTTTATGTAATGATGGAAAGGACAAGAATAAGACAGGGTTATATTCACAATAAAGGTTAGGTAAAAACTAAAAAGACAGCTGAGCTTAAGTACTGAACTTTTTAGGACATAGGACAATTGAGCATGCTCTTTAATTGGAGGCAAGATGGCATTGAAGAAAGATGAGAGAGAATGATTTCTCAAAATCCTGGGGGAGAGTCATAGGGTTAACCATGGAAAGAGCTGAGTAATTTCTCACGCTCTTTTATATACGTTACTTCATTACTCCTCATATCAAACCTATGTGTTATTGTCCCCATTTCACAGAGAGGAAAGTTTAGGCACAGAACATATACACAACGTGCCTAATGTCACACACCTAATAGGTGAAGAGCTGAGATGCTCAGTCTGGGTACTCCCTGCCCTTGACCACGCTCACGCTTCCTCTAAAAAAAGAGGAAGGAAAAATGAGGAACGTATACTTAATTTCAAAAATAAATAAGGATAATACAGAAGAAATGCTCATCTGATGGCCATGATGCTCTGAGTGAAGGAGGAAACAGCCTTTGCTCAGCTAACGGTCGAGGAAGAGGCTGGGATTAAGAAAAGAAGGAGAGGTTTGCAAAAGCCTTATGAGACTGGAGGGACACCTGCTATGGATGAATACAAGAATACCAAGCATCTTCAGAGACCCGAGTGGGTTTGGAACGTTTGCACTCGTCATGACACCACCAAGCGTGGTTTTGCAACTTTCTCGAGCACTTCTCAGAAACCCTGAAGCAGAAATCAAGAAAACAGATCACTGGTCTACAGCTGGGGGCCTGTAAAAGGGGTGATATGAACTGTAAGTGTCTTAAGGGAATTAAAGATGATGGCTGAGAATAGTTGAAGTAATTGATCATTGAGAGTCCAGGCCAAATTAAAAGGAAGTGAAGCTATGAATGTCTATTGAATCAAATAATAATGAAAAGCACTTTCTTTTCAGGGTATAAGAACTTCTGAAATTTACCTTAATCATTTTACTTTAAATCTTTAATTATATAAAGCAAGAGCAAGTTTCCATGCACTTCATTCTTTAGTTGAAAGCCACATATACCTATTAAATACTAGGTACACTGGACCAAGAATTAAGAGACTTAGAACTAGTCCTCGACCTGTACTAGTGAACTACTTAGCCAACTGAGTCACTCAATCACTTTGTGCCTGTTTGTACCTATGGGGGGGGAACAGAAAAGAAAATTGGATTTAACATAATTGAAACTTTCTTTCTTGAATATGTGTTAAATGAACATTTTTTAAACCAGAGCTGCGCATTCTTCAACAATGACTTTATAGTTTCAATAACCAGACAGTGAAATGATGTGCAAAATACAATAGAAGCCATCAGCTTCTCAACACCTCCATCTACAGGGTCTAAGGAATCTTAAAAGAGGATGGAAATCCACACAGGAATATTTAAGACAATCCTTCACCTCTAATAAATTAGGTATTTTGAGACTTCCGGAAAGATGGCGCTGGGGCAACCTGGTCTATGAAACCCTCTGCAAAGGAGAAGGCAGAGGGTCTCTGGCTCTGTCCCCGGGGGCTGCGGATCCCAACATTGCAGCCTGCTCTTCACACAGAGTTCAGCCGTTGCCACCACTGGGACATCACAGTGGTCTGGACAACCACTGCAGCGCAGACACGGCAGACGCCGGTGCCACCGTGGCCTCCACGGTGGCCGGAGCACATCGTGCCACCACCCATGCCTGAGGCGATCCATGACTTCAGTCCTTGAAGCCTCTGCAGGCAAGATCTGCTGGGATGGCTGCCACCTCTCCTGCAACCAGGACGTCCTGCCTGCCGTGGTCTCTTCCCATGTGTCCTGAGGCAGCCTTCCATCTCTGGCCTCTACCCGGTTCCTGTCCGGCCCCACCCCCTCTGGGGCGAGTGGCTGAGATAGCACCACCTGCTGGCGATTCAAGGTAACAACACCAAAACAGGAGAAACAAGCTTGAAAAACAGACACAGGCCAGAGTGGTGAACGGAGGGTGATCTGAACTGTCCTTCACAGCAGGCCAGGGGCAACTGACCCTAACTGCAAACTAATTTACCAGCTTGAAAAGAAAGCTAGAAATCAGAGCTGAAAGGATATTGGACTTAAATAAAAAGTCTCAGAGTGTGATCAATTGGTTCTGTTAGTTTAATGACTTAATTCTATTCTTACTGTTTTGTTCCTTTTTTTTCTTTTCCTCTTTATTTTCTTCTCTTTTCTCCTCTCTGTAAAGCATACCTTTGTATAGATGAACAGCACACCAATAAGGTGGTTGGTTAGCTTGTATGTTAGCATCATTGTATGTTTTATTTTTTTTGTATGGGAATTGGTTAGTCTGTAGCCGTGATCTATTGTTTTTATCTGTTTCAGTATAGGTCTCTCTCTCCATTTGTTGGTACACTCATTTGTTTCCCCCCTTACTCCTCTATCTCTCCAACCCCTCCCCCCAACTTTTTAAAGTTGCTCCATTCTCTTCCCTCTGCTAACCACATTTATTTCAGGGAGTAAACCTACAGCCCCACTGCACAGACAGATTCCAAGGCAGTGGGAAGTGGGCTTCAGATTATCCATACACCTGTTGGCGAATACCAGGACCTGCAGATAGATTTTGAATCACAGCTCCCCCCTTAAGTAAATCTCAAAACTGTGAAAAGGACCACACCCAACCTGCAGTGCAACTCCAGAATTGAACAAAGTAAGAGGACATACATAAAGAATAGGAGATTGAACAAACAGAAGTAAAACCAATCTCTCTACCCCTGAATAACAGGATTAAAGAAGACGGTGACGTGGAGGGAAGGAAAAAGTAGGGAGGGGAAAAACACCGCACAGATGAAGAAAAACCAAAAGAAGAATATAAGTCTCACACAGACCCCTGGGAGATCAGATACTGAGAAAACAGATTCTAGAACACAAACAATGAAGAGCCCCCAGAAAAACTGATCACATGCAACAAACCCAGACATCAAGACAATAGAGAGAATTTAAAAAATTGAGGAGAGACAAGAAAAAAACAGGAAGGAGCTGATGTCAAAAATAACAGCAGTAAAGAATACTGTGATGGAAATAAGTAACAAACTAATAAGCATGGAAAGCAGAATTAGCCAAGCAGAAGAAAGAATCTCAGAGCTCGAAAAGCAAAACACAGAACTAACCCAGACTGTCAAAAGCATAGAAAAGAAGCTCAAAAAGACAGAACAAAACCTTCAAGAGATGAATGATCACTTCAAGAGACTGAACCCAAGAGTAATTGGCCTTCCTGAGGCAGAGAGAGAAACAGAGGCCACGCTGGAACAAACATTTCATGAAATCATTCAAGAAAACTTCCCTCATCTCATCAAGGATGAAAAAAATTCAAACACGAGATTCAGAGAACCCCTGCAAGACAACAAATGAGAAGACCAACTCCCAGACATATAATAATTAATCTAAACAAAGTAGGTATAAAAGAAAAACTCCTAAAGGCTGCAGGAGAAAAAGGTCAGACTACCTACCAGGGAAGACCAATTAGAATAGCAGCAGATTTATCTACAGAAACCCTCCAGGCTAGGAGAGCTTGGAGCCCTATCTTCAAAGTACTAGAAGATAAGAAATTTCAACTGAGAATAACCTACCCAGCCAAGCTAAGCTTCATCAGTGAGGGAGAATTGAAATCTTTCCCAGACATCCAATCCCTAAGAACCTACGCTGCCACAAGACCACCTCTACAAGAAATACTTAAGAAAGTATTGAACACAGAAGAAAAGGAAAAAAGAACAACAACATTCTTCACAAGAGTACAGGCAAAAGATTAAAAACACACATGATCCAACTCTAAAATCAAAAGAAAAGCAACACACAAACAGGAAGAAAAACAACTCTGTAAGAACATTATGATAGGGATCAACTCTCACATTTCAATAATTAGTTTGAATGTGAATGGATTAAATGCACCACTGAGAAGACATAGAATGGCAAAATGGATAAAATATCACCAGGCAATAATCTATTGCCTTCAAGAGACTCACCTCACTAGAAAGGATACTCACAGACTCAAAGTAAAAGGATGGGAAACAAATTTTCAGGTGAATGGAACACAAAAGAAAGAAGGAGTCATGATCTTAATCTCAGACAAAATACCCTTTAAGCTATCGAAAATTTGAAAAGATACAGAAGGCCACTACATAATGATAAAAGGTTCAATCCATCAAAAAGAAATATCCATCCTACACATATATGCACCAAAAATAGGAGCACCAACTTTCATAAAGCAGCTCCTAGGTAAACTAAAAACAGATATCGACTCCAATACCATCATAGCTGGGGACTTCAATACCCCACTCACAACCCTAGAAAGATCATCAGGACAAAAAATCAGCAATGAGATCCAAAACCTCAATGTGATTCTTGATCAAATGGACTTAATTGATACCTACAGAACCCTCCATCCAAAGACCACAGAATACACATTCTACTCATCACCACATGGAACATACTCTAAGATCGACCACATACTTGACCATAAATCGAGCATAAACAAATTTAAAAGGACTGAAATTTTACCATGCACCTTCTCAGACCACAGTGGAATAAAAATAAACATTAACACCAACATGGTCCCCCCAAAACCCACAAAGACATGGACACTAAACAGCATGATGCTAAACAACTCCTAGGTCAATGATGAAATCAAAACAGAAATTAAAAGATACATGGAAACAAATGAAAATGAAGAAACATCTTACCAAAAACTCTGGGATGCCATGAAAGCTATAGTAAGAGGGGAATTTATATCCCTACAAACGCACATGAAGAAAATGGAAGAATCACAAATTAACAGCCTAACAAGCCACCTTAAAAAGCTGGAAAAGCAAGACCAGAAAAACCCTAATTTCAGCAGAAGAATCCAGATCACCAAAATAAAAGCCCAAATCCAGGACATAGAAGACAAAAAGATAATACAAAAATATCAATGAAGCAAAAAGCTGGTTCTTTGAAAGGATAAACAAGATCAATGGTCCCCTAGCTAGACTGAGCAGGAAAAAGAGAGAAAAATCCCAAATAAACACAATCAGAAACACAAAAGATGAAGTCACATCTGATCCTGAAGAAATACAAAAGATCATTAGAGACTACTATGTACACTTGTACGGAAACAAAAAAATCTTTTGGAAAGGAAGGACTTTCTGTCATCACACAACCTGCCTAGGTTGAAACAAGAAGAAATTGAGACCCTAAATAGACCAATAACAATCAAGGAAATTGGCTACATAATAAGGAAACTATCTACAAAAAAATCCCTGGACCAGATGGCTTTCCAGCAGAATTCTACAAGACATTTAAGGAGGAGCTTATACCAACACTATTGAAGGTATTCCAGGCAATTGAGAAAGATGGAACTCTCCCCAAATCATTTTACGAAGTCAACATCACATTGATAACCAAGCCGGGTAAAGACCCAACAAAGAAAGAGAACTACAGGCCAATATCTTTGATGAACATAGATGCCAAAATTCTCAACAAGATCCTAGCAAACCGCATTCAACAACACATCTCAAAAATCATCCATCATGACCAAGTAGTCTTCATCCCTGGGATGCAAGACTGGTTCACATTCGTAAAACCAAAAATGTATTTAAATACATCAGCAGATATCAAAACAAAAACCACATGATTATATCATTAGATGCAGAAAAAGCTTTTGATAAAATCCAGCACCCATTCTTGATAAAAACCCTCGAACATCTAGGCATACAGGGAACATACCTCAAAAGAGTAAAAGCCATCTCCGAGAAACCCACAGCCAGCATACTCCTAAATGGACAAAAACTGGAACCATTTCCCTTGAAAACTGGAACAAGACAAGGATGCCCATTCTCACCCCTCCTGTTCAATATAGTATTGGAAGTCCTGGCTAGAGCAATCAGAGAAGAGAAGGCAATCAGGGGCATTCAAATAGGAAAAGAGGAAGTCAAGCTATCTCTCTTTGCTGATGACATGATCGTGTACCTTGAAAACCCAAGAGAATCTGTCAGAAACCTCCTTACACTGATAAAGGCCTTTGGCAAAGTCTCAGCATATAAAATACATGTGCAAAAGACAATCGCATTTCTTTACACCAATAATAAACAAACAGAAACCCAAATAAAAACAACAATTCCACTCACAATAGCCACCAAAAAAATGAAATACCTTGGCATCTTCCTATCCAGAAATGTGAAAGAACTTTACAATGAAAACTACAAAAGACTGCTCAAAGAAATCAAAGATGACACAAACAAGTGGAAAAATATCCCATGCTCATGGACTGGAAGAATCAACATTGTGAAGATGTCCATCTTACCTAAGACAATCTACAGATTCAATGCAATACCCATCAAATTACCAGCAACATTCTTCTCAGACCTAGAAAAAACAACAAAGGAATTCATATGGAAACAGAAATGACAAAAAATAGCCAGAACAATCCTTAGCAAAAAAAAAAAAAAAAAAAAAAAAGCAGGTGGTATCATATTACCAGACTTCAAACTTTACTATAAAGCTACAATCACCAAAATGGCTTGGTATTGGTACAGGAACAGGCATATAGATCAATGGAATAGAATTGAGACTCCAGAAGCAAAACCTCAGTTTCTCAACCAACTCATCTTCGACAAAGCCTCCACCACCTACCACTGGGGAGAGGAGAACCTACTCAGTAAATGGTACTGGGAAAACTGGCTGACCACATGCAGAAGATTGAAACAGGACCCTTATCTATCCCCATACTCAAAAATTAATTCTAAATGGATCAGAGACCTAAATGTAAAACCTCAAACCATAAGAACCTTAGAAAATGAAGGACATACCCTCATGAAAATTGGAACTGGCATCCAGTTCCTGAACAAAACCCAAAACCCACAGGCCATAAGAGATAAGATAGACAAGTGGGACCTCATTAAACTGACAAGCTTTTGCAAAGCCAAAGAAACCATCAAGACAGCAGGGAGACAGCCGACAGACTGGGAAAAAGTATTTGCCAACTCCAGGTCTGACAAAGGCTTAACATCTTGGTTCTACAAGGAACTTAAATGTGCTGAAAAGAAAAAAAAACAACCCCATTATAAAATGGGCAAAAGATATGAACAGACACTTCTCAAAGGAAGACATCCGAGCAGCCAACAGACACATGAAAAAATGTTCAACCTCACTAATTATCAGGGAGATGCAAATCAAAACCACACTGAGATACTACCTAACTCCAGTCAGAATGGCAATTATCAACAACTCAAAAAATAACAGTTGCTGGAGAGGGTGTGGTGAAAAGGGAACACTTTTACATTGTTGGTGGGAGTGCAAACTAGTGCAACCTTTGTGGAAAACAGTATGGCGATTCCTAAAAACTCTAAATATTGACCTCCCATATGACCCCGCAATCCCCCTACTGGGAATATACCCTGAAGAACTCAAATCACTCTATAAAAAAGATACCTGCACACGTATATTTATCGCAGCACTCTTCACAATAGCAAGAACCTGGAAGCAACCATACTGTCAAAAGAGGAATGGATTTTTAAAATGTGGTACATATACACAATGGAATACTATGCAGCCATAAAAAAAGAACACAATCATGAATTTTGCAGCAACCTGGATGGAACTAGAGTCTATAATACTGAGTGACCTCTCACAGAAACAAAGATCTGAGTATCACACGTTCTCACTCATATAGTGAAACTTGAACATCCAATGTATTACTATAAGAAAATGACTGACAGTGGTGGGAAACTATGGGGGGGAGGGGAAGGAAGATGGGATTAACAGTAGTAAATATCTGTCTGGGGATGGGGAGACACCTCTTATCAACAAGGGTGCCTGAACGAAGCATATTTGTATACCTAACCCTTAACTGTACTCCACAATATCATAATAAAATATATTGATTTTAAAAATTAGGTATTTTTCTTAATTATTTTATTTTAAAGATGTGAGCTGGGCTCGGTGGCTCGGCCTGTGGTCCTGCACCTTTGGGAGGCTGAGGTGAATGGATTGCCTGAGCCTGCACGTTGGAGACCCGTCTGGGCAGCAAGCCCTCATCTCTACAATAAATCAAAAAATCAAGCCAGGCTCAGTGGCTCAGCCTATAATCCCGTGCCTTTGGGGGGCTGAGGTGAGTGGATTGCCTGAGCCCGCGGGTTCGAGGCCGCTTGGGCAGCGAGACCTCATCTCTACAATAAATCAAAAAATGAGCTGGGCGTGGTAGCGCGCGCCTGTAATTCTGGCTACTCGGAAGGCTGAGGCAGAAGGATCACCAGAGCCCAGCAGGTCGAGGCTGCGGTGGCCGGGAGCGGCCACTGCACGCCAGTCTGGGCGACAGAGTGAGACTCCAACTCAAAAAAAAAAAAGATGTGGGGTACAATTCAGGATTAGGTATACAAGTGATCATTGCACAGGTAAAGTTTGGGCCTCCCTTCGGTCCCCACCTTGCCTTGCTTGGGATCAGGTGCCCTTATTGATTTTGTATCTCCACTCCCACCCAGGCAGTATCCTGTTACTGCCAATCCCTTTCTTATAGTATTATGGTCAATGTTCAGGGTCCGTGTATGAGTGAGAATACATTTTTTAGGTATTGATGTTGGCACCATGCCCAATGAGTCTGCATTTTCCAATTATTTCATTTTATTTTTCTTTCTTTCAATATACTCTTCACTCCTCTACATCATGTGGTTCTTATCATCTAGAACTGCAGTCATTTACTAATCAATATTTACTAAACGCTTTCTGAATTCAGGATAACTCTAAGCTTGGAATGAACTGATTCCTTAAAGGTAGTGCTCAGGGAATCCAGAGCCTCCTGGTCTGTGTGGGACTCAAAGGAGAAATCCATTCCTGGGTCCTTTGCCACCTCTCATGGCTGTGTTGATAGAGTGTGGGCTCTGGACAGAGGCAACTCTGACTCCACATCTCAGTGCAGGGGCTTTCCAGAACAGTTCTCTGAAGGAGGAGTTTGCCTGCTTATAGTGTTGCCATAAGGATTAAAATAGGTAATGTCTACCAAAAAACAAATGTTTGTTCCTTCCCCAGTCCCTCGTGAAGGAGGTAATAGGATGCCATCTTTCTGAACGTGAAGATTCTCACGCAAGGACTGACAGATCTCCAAAATGGTATGCTGGGAACACCACCAGGTAAAGCTTCCACACAGGCAGGTCTGTCCCTACTGGATTGTGGCTGGAAAGGTTTCACAATGCCACAAGGCATTCACAGGTAGAAGGCAAAATCCATTTCATAATGAGAAAAGAATCCTCTCGATGAGGAAACGGTCATAAAACAGTTTCTTCGATCAGCAAGTGTTCATGAAGTTCCCACTGTATCCAGAGACTATAGTTAGTGTTAAAGATATAAGATGTAGTTCTCAGTCAGGCCAGTGTCTCATGCCTGGGATCCCAGCACATCAGGAGGCCAGGGAGGGAGGATCACTTGAGCCCAGGTGTTCAGAGCAGCCTGGGCAACATGGCGAGATCTCATCTCCACAAAAGATCAAAAAAGGAGCCACACATGGTGGGGTTTGCCTGTAGTCCCCAGATACTCTAGGGGCTGAGGTAGAAGGATTGCCTGAGTCCGGGGAGTTGAAGGTTGCGGCCATCCTGCCACTGCACTCCAGCCTGGACAACAGAGTGAGACCCGACCCAACAAAAATAGATAATAAAAAAATTCAAAAGACATAGTTCTCACTCAGAGATCTTGAGAAACTTTCTTTAGCATTCCTATGTATACAGTTCATTTTTTAAATTATTTATTTTTTATTATTATAAAGATGTAGGGTACAATTCAGGGTTAGGTATACAAACATTGATTATGCAGGTACACTTGTTTATGAGGTATGCCCCTCATTCCCCTAGCTGTTTCCCTCAACTGCCAATCCCACCTTTCCTTCCCCTGACAGTGTCCCATTACTGCCAAATGCTTTCTTATAGTATTATGATAATTGTTCAGGGTCTGCTTATGAGTGAGAACATATGGAACTCTGTTCTTTGTTTCTGTGATTGATCACTGAGTATGGTTGACTCCAAATCCATCCAGGTTGCTGCAAAGTCCGTATGTTTGTCCTTTTTTATGGCTGCATAATATTCCATTGTGTATATATACCACATTTTCTTTATCCAGTCCAGCTTCGATGGGCAATGTGGTTGGTTCCATGTTTTTGCTATTGTGAATAGAACTGCAACAAACATGTGTGCAGGTATCTTTTTTGTACAATGATTTGAGTTCCTCCAGGTTTATTCCCAATAGGGAAATTGCTGAGTCTTATGAAAAGTCAATTTCTAGTTCTTTCAGAAATCACCACGCTGTCTTGCAAAGAGGTTGCACTAGTTTGCATTCCCTCCAGCAGTGTAGAAGTGTTCCTTTTTCTCCACATCCTAGTCAGTATCTGCTGTTGTTTATGTTATTAATGATGGCCATTCTTACTGGGGTTAGACAGTATCTCAGTGTGGTTTTGATGTGCATTTCTCTGATGATGAATGAGACTGAGCACTTTTTCATGTGTCTGATGGCTGCCCATATATCTTCTTCTGAGAAGTGTCTGTTCATGTCTTTTGCTCACTTTTAAAGGGGCTGTTTGTTTGTTTTTTTCCTTTCGGCACATTTGAGTTCCTTGTAGATCCTAGATGTTAGGCCTTTGTCAGATACACAGTTGGCAAATATTTTTTCCCATTCTGTGGGCTGTCTCCCTGCTCTCTTGATGGTTTCTTTTGCTTTGCAGAAGCTTGTTAGTTTGATGAGGTCCCACTTGTCTATCTTATTTCTTAAGGTATTGGCCTTTAGGGTTCTGAGTAGGAATTAGTTCCCAGTTCTAATTTCCATAAGGGTGTCTCCTGCGTTTTCTAAGATTCTTATAGCTTGAGGTTTTACGTATAGTTCTTTGATCTATTTAGAGTTAAATTTTTGTGTATGGTGATAGGTAGGAGTCCTGTTTCAACCTTCTGCATGTAATCAGTCAGTTTTCCCAGCTTCATTTACTGAATAGATTCTCCTCTCCCCAGTGGTTGTTGTTGGAGGCATTGTCAAAGATAAGTTGGTTGAGAAATTGAGGTTTTGCTTCCAGAATCTCTATCCTGTTCCATTGGTCTATGTGCCTGTTCTTGTATCAATACCAGGCTGTTTTGATTACTGTAGCCATAGTAAAGTTTGAAGTCTGGAAGTGTGATACTTCTTGTCTTGTTTCTTTTGCTAAAGATTGTTTTGTCTATTCGTGGTCATTTATGTTTCCATATGAATTTCTGTATTGTCATTTCCAGGTCTGAGAAGAATGATGTTGGTAACTTAATGGGTATTGTGTATCTGTAGATTGTTGAATCTGTAGATTGCCTTTGGTGGATGGACACCTTAACAATGTTGATTCTTCCTATCCATGGGCATGGAATATTTTTCCATTTGTTTGTGTCTTCTTGGATTTCTTTAAGCAGAGTTTTGTAGTTCTCATTGTAAAGGTCTTTCACTTCTCTGGTTAGGAAGATGCCGAGATATTTCATTTTTGTGTGTGTGACTATTGTGAATGGGATTGTGCTTTTTATTTGGATCTCTGCCTGCTCGTTGGTGTATAGGAATGCAACTGTCTTTTGTACATTTATTTTGTACCCTGAGACTTTGCCAAAGTCCTTTATCAGTTCAAGCAGGTTTTTGATAGATTCCTTTTTTTTTTTGTAAAGATGTGGGATACAATTCAGGGTTAGGTATACAAACATTGATCATGCAGGTACCCCTGTTAATGAGGTATGCCCCTCCCTCCCCTAGCAGTTTCCCTCAACTGCCAATCCCACCCCCACCAACAGTTTCCGATTACTGCCAATTGCTGTTATAGCATTATAATTGTTCGAGGTCCTCTTATGAGTGAGAACATATGGAACTCTGTTCTTTGTTTCTGTCATAAATCACTGAGTATGATCAACTCCAAATCCATCCAGGTTGCTGCAAAGTCCATATATTTATTGTTCTTTATGACATAATATTCCATTGTGTATATATACATTTTTTTATGTAGTCCAGCTTCGATGGGCAACATGGTTGGTTTCATGTTTTGGCGATTGTGAATAGAGCTGCAACAAACATACGTGTGTGGGTATCTTCTTTGTAGAATAACTTGAGTTCCTCTAGGTATATTCCCAATAGGGGACTTCCTGGGTCACATGGAAGGTCAATTTCTAGTTCTTTCAGAAAACTCCAGACTGTTTTCCAGACAGGTTGTACAAGTTTGCATTACCACCAGCAGTGTAGAAGCATTACTTTTTCTCCAACACCCTTGCCAGCATCTGTTGTTGTTTGTTTTATTAATGATGTCCATTCTTACTGGGATTAGATGGTATCTCAATGTGGTTTTGATTTGCATTTCTCTGATTATGAATGAGGCTGAGCACTTTTTCATGTGTCTGTTGGCTGCCTGTATATCTTCTTTTGAGAAGTGTCTATTCATGTCTTTTGCCCACTTTTTAAAGGGGTTGTTTGTTTTTTTCCTTTCGGCGCATTTGAGTTCCATATAGATCCTAGATGTTAGGCCTTTTCAGATATACAGTTGGCAAATATTTTTTCCCATTCTGTGGGCTGTCTCCCTGCTCTCTTGATGGTTTCATTTGCTTTGCAGAAGCTTGATAGTTTGATGAGGTCCCACTTATCTGTCTCTTTCTTAAGGTATTGGCCTTTAGGGTTCTGAGTAGGAATTGGTTCCCAGTTCTAATTTCCATAAGGGTGTCTGCATTTTCTAAGATTCTTATAGTTTGGGGTTTTACGTTTAGGTCTTTGATCCATTTAGAGTTAATTTTTGTGTATGGTGATAGGTAAGGGTCCTGTTTCAATCTTCTGCATGTGGTCAGTCAGTTTTCCCAGTATCATTTACTGAATAGGTTAGAGGCTTTGGCAAAGATGAGTTGATTGAAAAATTGAGGCTTTGCTTCCGGAATCTCTATCCTGTTCCATTGGTCTATGTGCCTGTTCTTGTACCAATACCAGGCTGTTTTGATTACTGTAGCCTTATAGTAAAGTTTGAAGTCTGGAAGTGTGCTACCTCCTGCTTTGTTTCTTTTGCTAAGGATTGTTTTGGCTATTCATAGTCGTTTATGTTTCCATATGAATTTCTGTATTGTCATTTCCAGGTCTGAGAAGGATAATGTTGGTAACTTAATGGGTATTACGTTGAATCTGTAGATTGCCTTTGGTAGGATGAACATCTTAACAATGTTGATTCTTCCTGTCCATGAGCATGGTATATTTTTCCATTTGTTTGTGTCTTCTTGGATTTCTTTGAGCAGTGTTTTGTAATTCTCATTGTAAAGGTCTTTCACTTCTCTGGTTAGGAAGATGCTGGGGTATTTCTTTTTTTCTTTTTTCTTTTTTTGTTTTTTTGTGGCTATTGTGAATGGGATTGTGCTTTTTATTTAGGTCTCTGCCTGCTTATTTTTGGTATATAAGATTGCAACTGACTTTTGCACGTTTATTTTTGTACCCTGAGACTTTCCAAAGTCCTTTATCAGTGCCAGCTGGTTTTTGACAGATTCTCTTGGATTTTCAAGGTATAGGATCATATCATCAGCAAAGAAGGATAACTTGACTTCCTCCTTTCCTATTTGGATTCCCCTGATTTCCTTCTCTTGTCTAATTGCCCAAGCTAGGACTTCCAACACAATTTTGAACAAGAGGGGTGAGAGTGGGCAGCCTTGTCTTGTTCCAGTTTTCGGGAGAAATGTTTCCAGTTTCTGTCCATTTAGCAATCTGTTAGCTGTGAGTTTATCATAGATGACACTTACTATTGTGAGGTATGTTCCTTCTATACTTAGGTGTTTGAGGATTTTTGTCAAGAAGCGATGCTGAATTTTACCAAAAGTTTTTTCTGCATCTAATGAGATAATCATGTGGTTCTTGTTTTTACATCTGTTGATGTATTTAATGACATTGATGATCTTGTGAATACTGAGCCAGTCCTGCATCCTGGGGATGAAGCCTTCTTGGTCATGGTGGATGATTTTTGAGATGTTTTTGGATCTGATTTGTTAGAATCTTGTTGAGGATTTTTGCATCTACGTTCATAAGGGATATTGGCCTGTAGTTCTCTTTTTTTGTGGATCTTTACCTGGTTTAGGTATCACTGTGATGTTAGCTTCGTAAAATGATTTGGAGAGAATTCCATCTTTCTCAATTGCCTGGAATACTTTTAGTAGGATTGGTATCAGCTCCTCCTTGTACATTTTGTAGACTTCTGCTGGAAAGCCATCAGGTCCAGGGCTTTTATTAGTAGGTAGTTTTCATATGACATAGTCCATGTTCTGGGTTGTTATTGGTCTATTTAGTGTCTCAATGTCTTCTTGTTTCAACCTGGGGAGGTTGTGTGTTGTGAGAAAATTCTCCACTTCATTTAGGTTATCAAGTTTGTTTCCATATATGTGTACATAGTAATCTCTGATAATCTTTTTTATGACTTTGGGATCAAGTTGTGATTTGATGATCTGTATTTCTGATTGTGTTTATTTGGGTTTTTTCTCTCTTTTTCTTGGTCATTCTGGCTAGGGGCCCATCAATCTTGTTAATTCTTTCAAAGAACCAGGTTTTTGTTTTGTTGATATTTTCTATATTTTTGCCTTCAATGTCGCATATTTGGGCTCTTAGTTTTGTGATTTGGATTCTTCTGCTAAAGTTGGGGTTTGGTGATCTTCTCTTTCCAAGTCCCTTAGGTGATTTGTTAGGCTTTCAACTTCTGATCTTTCTGTTTTCCTGATGTGTGCTTGTAGAGATAAAAATTCCCCTTCTGAGAACTCCTTTCAGGGCATCCCAGAGGTTTTGGTAAGATGTTTCTTCATTTTCACTTGTTTCCAAGAATCTTTCAATTTCTGCTTTGATTTCAGTATTGACCCAGTGGTTGTTCAGCATCATGCTATTTAGTGTCCATGTCTTTGTGGGATTTGGGGAAATGTTGTTGGTGTTGATATTTATTTTTATTCCACTGTGGTCTGAGACTGTGTATGGCAGGACTTCAACCTTATGGAATTTGTTTATGCTTGATTTATGGCCAAGGATGTGATCAGTCTTGGAGTATGTTCCATGTGGTGATGAGTAGAATATATATTCTGTGGTTGTTGGGTGGAATAATCTATTTAAGTCCATTTGGTCAAGTGTCAAGTTTAGGTTTTGGATCTCCTTGTTGATTTTTTGCCTCAATGATCTATCTAGGGCTGTCAGTAGGGTATTCAAGTCCCCTGCTATAATAGTGTTAGAGTCAATATCTTTTTTTAGTTTACTTAGTAGTTGCTTTATAAATGCTGGTGCTCCTGTGTTGGGTGCGTATATGTTTAGGATGGATATTTCTTATTGATGGATTGAACATTTTATCATTATGTAGTGTCCTTTTGCATCTTTTTTAATTTTTGATAGCTTAAATATTGCTTTGTCTGACATTGAGATTGCAACTCCTGCCTTCTTTTGTAATCCATTTGCCTGGAGACTCATTTTCCAACCTTTAACTTTGAGTCTGTATGTGTCCCTTGAAGTGAAATGAGTAAATAATTGGGTCATGGTTTCCTATCTAGTCCGCCATTCTGTGTCTTTTCAGTGGTGCATTGAGCTCATTCACATTCATGCTGACTGTTGTAATATGATTGTTTATCCCTGTCATGAGGTTCTTACCAAGTTTTTCCTTTGCTTGCTTGTTTTCTTTTAGCTTTGGGGTCAACGTATGTGTGTGTTTTCAAGTTTCTTATTGCATTGCATTCTCTGTTGTTTCTGTGCTCTGCTGTTCTCTTCAGAAGTGTGTGGTCAATCTTTTTCTTCTTTCTTCTGTGCTTAATACCTTTTTAAGTGTCTCCTGTAGAGCTGTTTTGGAAGTTGCATAATCTCTTAGGAATTGGATGTCTGGGAAGGAGTTTAATTCTCCATCACTGATGAAACTGAACTTGGCTGGATAGGAAATTCTTGGTTTAAATTGTTTATCTTTGAGGACTTTGAATATAGAGCTCCAGTCCCTTCTTATTTGTAGTGTTTCTGCTGATAGGTCTGCTGCTATTCTGATTGGTTTTCCCCAGTAGGTAGTCTGACCTTTCTCTCTTGCAGCTTTTAGGATTTTTTCTTTTGTGCCTACTTTGTGTAGGTGAATTACTATGTGTCTAGGGGTTGGTCTTTTCATTTGATGTCTTGTGGGAGTTCTCTGTATCTCTTGTTCTTGGCTGGTTACATCTCTGATGAGATGGGGAAGGTTTTCTTGGATTACTTCCTGGAATACTTGCTCCAGGTTGTTCTCCATTTCCCTTTCTTCTTCTGGGATACCAATCAGGCATAGGTTCAGCCTCTTGATATAATCACACATCTCTTGAAGGCTTTGTTCTTTCTTTCTGTCTTCTTTCTACGTTTTTTACAGATTGGGGTAATTCCATGTTCTGGTCTTCAAGTTCTGAGATTCTTTCTTCAGCTAGATTAATTCTGTCTGTGCTTGTCATCTTGTTATTTATTTCATGGGGACTCACATAGTCTGACTGGCTTGGTTGCCATCTTCCTCACCTCTCCCATTTTTTTTAATTTTAAAGATGTGGGGTACAATTCAGGATTAGGTATACAAATGGTCCTTGTACAGGTAAAGTTTGGGCCTTCCTTTGGTCCCCACTTTCCCTGATTTGAGATCAGGTACCATTATTGATATTGTGTTCCTCCATCCCCCACATGCCAGCAGTATCTCACTATTGCCAATCCCTTTCTCATAGTATTATGGTAAATGTTCAGGGTCCACTTTTGAGTGAGAACATGTGGTACTCAGTTCTTTGTTTCTGTGATAGATCACTGAGTTGTTATGAAGTTCATAATTTTGTCAAATAACAATATTACAGTTACATTTCTAATGACTGTGTCTAAACCTGGGAACTCAAGATAACCCGACTTTAAGATTCATGTGTGTTTAGAATGCAGTTGTATATGGATGTGTAGGTGGTTCCAACAGAAATCTATTTATATGAGGGAATCAAGATGTCTTTTGAGAGTAAAACTCAACCTGTATTTGCACCAAATCTGGTCAGGGACACTGATTGAGGGTTATGGGATGTGATTTTGAATACACAGCTATGCTCCCTTCTGTTCCTCAGAGTATATAAGCTAAAAACCTGAGTTTCAAGGGGAAAAAAGTCATAAGAAAAGAGCAACTAATAATCAAAAGAGTGATCATGGAGCTCTCATCAGGATATTTTGCAATGAAGAAGGCACCATTGAAGTCAATGGTCTTGAGAAAAAAAAAATTCTCCCTTTAATTCCTTGTACAACTGTGGATTCAGTACCCAGTTCCTACCACATAGTAGGTTCTTTGTAAATACATGAGCATGGATGAAAATTGTGTTCCTTCCTTTATGTTTTACCAACTGGAAAAAATGAATAGGATGGTGCTCCCATCTTTGAGGAATTAATTACAATTAGCACTATTAAAAAATGTATCTGTAAATAGGTACAGAATCTCAAAGCCAAAATAAATTAGGTTGTCTGATGGGTTCGTGTGGACTTCGGTAGATGAACTCACAGCTGAGCAATGAAGGGAGAGGTGATCAGATGGACAGCAGGACGCTGCCAGGTAAGGGAAGAACACAAGCAAGAGACTTGAAAATATTTATGAATTCGAAGTTGTAACAGCTCAAAAATAGATGCTAAAAACTGGGGCTTCCTTCTTTATTGGTGAAAAACATGGGAAAATAGTGGAAATGAGACTCACTTTTTGGTGTTTTTCCCTCACTTCCCTGATATATTTCACATCATTCCATTACTACCTAAATATTCTGAATTTTCCTGCTGTAAGCTTACTAAGAATCATACAGTCCTCCTAAACATGGCTCCTACACTGGACTAAGTCACTGTGTCTCAATTCTCTTTCTTTTTTTCCTCAAGAAGTATCTTCATCTCTCCGGAAAGAAAACCCTGGCTGGGCCCACTTTGCAAGGTTTCCAGGTGACTGTCTACAAACAGGTAGATGAGGGTAACCTGTCTGCCTATACAGTAGAGTTCTAGCTATATAGTCAGCACAACTAACTGAAGACCTGAGAGAATTGGAAGAAAAAGAAGAGAAGGATGGGGAAGGGGGGAGAGTAGGAGAGGAAGAGGACGGGAGAAAGGGAGATGAAAAGGGAGAGGCGAAGGGAGGAGAGGACAAAAGGGGAAAGGAAGGAAGAGAAGAGAGAAGAGGGAGGAGGAACCGGTGAAATTGATACAGACAGAAAAGTAGAGAACAGGGAAAGGGGAAGAGAGAAAAAGTGGAAGAGAGAGAAGCTAAGACAGGAGAAAAAGGCAGGAAGAGAAAAGGGGAGATGGGAGAGCGAAAGGAAGAAAGAGTAGAAGAGAGAGAGGGAGAGAGGACTGGTGAGAAGGGAGAGAAAAAAGAGTGAAAGAACATCTTTAATAAAATTTTTTAAAAGAGTGAGAAAGTTAAGGGACGAGGTCTAGAGATCTACCTTTGGAAGAAAAACATAGATTTCTGTGTACAAGATCCACGTGAGCAATTTTAGTTTAATGCCATCTAAACAACTTTGGGATTCATTTGCTAAGAAAATGAAATGCCTGTCTCTGATTATCCACCTGTGTTGGGCATTGTATTTTAGTAAACTTTGGATGCGTTCTTCATGCTAACGTATTACACTTTGGGTAGCACGTGTCAACTTTATAGTTTTATTGCCTTACATTTTCAATTTATGCCCTTTCTTAAGGGAAATATTCTGCATTTTTACTCCAAACGATTTCCCAGAAAAGATTTCTGTCTTTTATTCCTTTAGAAATGGGCCTTTTCTTCTTGCATCTTGTTTTAACAATTTCTCTGGAATTCTTTTTTGGAGGATGCGCCCCTTGTAGTACAGGCTTCACCACTTGGTAAGTGTTCTAAGAACCTATCAGCATTAGTAGATCCTTTGTAAATACACGAGCATGGATGGAGATTGAGTTTGTCAAGGCTGCATTTGGCTTCAGTGATTTTTTTTTCCTTAGATTCTTTCAACACATTTGCCCATCTCATGATGTGTGATTTATGAGTGCACCTGCCCATGCCATGCCAAGTGTTCAGAAGTTTTTGACCCAAAACAGCATGACGCCCATGCCCCACTCTCCCTATTTACCTGATCTTGCCTTGGGTGACTTTTTGTTTGCTTGTTTCTCTGGATGAAAAAAGTCCTCAAAAGGAAATGTTTTGCCAATGTGAAAGAGGTGAAACAAAAAACAGCAGAAGCGCTAAAAGGCATCAAAATTGACAAGGTTAAAAACTGTTTTGAGCAATGAAAAAAGTGCCTTGCATTAAACAGAGAGTACCTTGGTGATTAAAGTTTAAATGTGTAAGAGTAAATACACAATTTTTTTTTTTTGAGTTGGAGTCTCACTCTGTCGCCCAGACTGGAGTGCAGTGGCTGCTCCCGGCCACCGCAGCCTCGACCCTCGACCCGCTGGGCTCTGGCAATCCTTCCACCACAGCCTTCTGAGTAGCCGGAATTACAGGCATGCGCTACCATGCCCGGCTGATTTTTTTGATTTATTGTAGAGATGAGGTCTCACTGCCCAGGCGGGTCTCGAACCCACGGGCTCAGGCAATCCACTCACCTCAGCCTCCCAAAGGCGCGGGATTACAGGCTGAGCCACCAAGCCCAGCTAATACACAATTTTTATAAATAAATTCTGGTTTTGAGGGTCCCCCCATATGTCAGGTGATTAATAAAATCTATCAATAAGGATGTACAGTGAGCCCAGTAAGTTTGCAAACCACATCAGGGTTATCTCCCCAGTTTCTAGGACATACAGTTAGAATAGACATCATCAGAAGCAAACAGCATTTCACCCCTAATCTGAGGCCGTCACTAAAGGAAAAACTAAATGAAAACCTAAAAAAACAAGATTGCATTTCTGGAGGAACTTCAGAGATCAACTACATCATAAAGGTTGAAAGGATGTACAAGAAGTGATTCTCACCACATGCCCATTCAACTTGCCTATTTGCCCTATACAGAAGACAAATTAAAATCTTGAAAAATGGCAACAGATTTTTGCAAGCTTAAAAAGTCAGTGACTCCAAATCCAACAGCTATTTCAGATAATGTTTTTTTACTGAAACAAATCAGCACATCCTCTGGCATTGTATCCACTTATCTGTCACATATTTTTATCCCTATGCCTGTTACTGAACACCATAAGGAGCAGTTTTCTTTTAGTTGGCAGGGTCAGCAATATACCTTTACATTCCTACCTTGGAAGAAACACAACTGAGATATGAGGAGTTTGAAGACAGATGTCTCCAAGTGGGCACAAGGTATGCAAATATTTGTATCCCCTGTGAATGCTCACCCAAAAGCAATCTCAGCAGATGAGAATCTTAATAATTAGATAAGCAAGAGGACCCATTCTGTGGATCTCAGGAAATTTCTTTCCCCCAGTGGACACAAGAACAAAATCATGAAAACTTCATATGAGTTCCACAATATGGACTTCCACCCATCAAGCCCTATTTAGCTAAAACATCTACCAAAATGTCAAGCCTATCGATAGCAGAAATCAACACTGAGCCCCCATTATGTCACCAAGCCCAGGAGAACCAGCCAGCCACCGGTAGCAGGTTGATTACCTTGGACTAATTCCATCAAAGAAAGATCAGACTTTTGTTTTCACTGAAATAGTCTCTCTGAATATGAATTTTCCCTTCCAGGCTTCAATGATTTTACCAATCCATGGACTTAAATACCTTAGCCACCATCACCATATTCCACACCCTATTGCTGCTGACCAGGAAACCCATTTCACAGTAAATAAAGTATCTCAGTAGATTCATGCTCATGGAATTCAGCACACCCACCTTTTCCCCATCACTCTGAAGCTGCTGACCTGATAGATCTGGGGGATGGTCTTTTGAAGACTGAGCTATGAAGCAAATTAGGTGGCAGGCAGCACTTGGTGGCTATCAGGGGATGTCATTCAGGATGCAGTATTTTCTCACATCAGTAACAACCATATGGTCCTATATCTCCCATAGCCATGATCCACACATCCAAAAATGAAGGAATGGAAATGAAAATAATGTTTTTCACTATTACCTTTCGTGATCCACTAGTAAAAATGTGTTCCCCATTCCAGTTTTACTGGTTTAGAAATCCGAGTTACTAAACGAAGAGTGTTTCTACCAAGTGACACATGGACTATTCCATTAACATGAACCCTGAGACTGCCACCCAGCCACTTTGGATTCCTCATGTCAGTAGACTAACAGACAAGGAAGATAGTTGGCATGATGGATCCTGGCTTATCAAGGGGAACTTGGTTTGCTACTACAAAATGGAAGCAGGAAAGAGTTCAACGGAGAAGCTCCTTCGGAGTGCATCTTAGTAGCTCCAAGTCATGTAACTAAAGTCAGTAGAAAACTACAGCTCAGTGCAGACAGGGCTGCTAATTTCTCCAACCTTTCGATTATGAAGATCTGAGTCACCCCAACAGATAAACAACTGAAGTGTTATAAACTATTTTTGTTTCTATTTTTTCCCCTATCCTTACACCAACCATAAGCTATATTACAGGGATTAATTTAATATTTCAGCATTTAAGTTACAGGATACTCAGGAGAAGCATGACTCAGAAGAGTGAACACCCTCTAAAGATGGAAAAAGGGAGATTTTGTGTACTCCACTAGGGGAAAAGGCTAGCATGCTTTTGGTTGCTTGAGGGGTGACTGTATCGTGTGAACTGGAAGAAAGATGTTGAATATGTTTGGAGGTTAACCATGGTTAAAAGATGTTTGTAAGCCAGGCTCGGTGGCTCAGCCTATAATCCCAGCACTTTGGAAGGCTGAAGTGAGTGGATTGCCTGAGCCTGCGGGTTCGAGACCCGCCTGGCCAACTTGGCGAGACCTCGGCTCTACAATAAATCAAAAATTAGCCGGGTGTGGTAGCGCACACCTGTAGTTCTAGCTACTTGGAAGGCTGAGGTGGAAGGATCGCCGGAGCCCAGCAGGTCGAGGCTGAGGTGGCCGGGAGCAGCCACTGTGCTCCAGTCTGGACGGCAGAGTGAGACTCCAACTCAAAAAAAAAAAGATGTTTGTATCAACGCCAAGTTAACAAGAGGTGGACTGCAAGGATTGTACTCCTAACACATTTCACAAACAGCGCATTTCACTTCCCAGATCCTCTTCCCAGCATAGTCTTGGAAAGGAAACTTGTATGGCAGGAGTGAAGGAGAATGGCAAGGCGAAGGGGAAGCAGGAGCCATGGCTTCCAGCAGTTCGCAACAGTCAGACACAGTGAGGGACAGACACAGAGGTGCCCAGCTCGCAACTCACTCCTATCTGCTCCCTATCCAGATTGTCTTCCAAACGATGGGCCCTGCTGACCAGCGGTAGCCCCAGGCTTAACACCCCCAAATTGGCTGCAGACCAACAGGGGCAATGGAGGAACCTCTCCACAAGCCTCCGCTTTGAGATTTCACCTCTGCAACTGCGTGGACCTGGCCTCTCAAACTGCCCTGCAAGTCTGACTTCTCTCCCCATTCCAATGCTTCAGAAGAAGGACTGCTTTGTGATTAGATCTGTGGGGGCTCTGACTTCCCCCTTCAGACCTCCTCTTCCTTAGCTTTTTCACATTTGTGTAAGGTCTAGCTCCTTAAATGAATTCCTTATTCCCATAATATTCATAGTGGTTTGACTTCCCTGATCAGCCCTGACAATACTCTGATCCTTTTTTAGCTACAAGGGCTTTAATTGCTCACAACTAATTCCATTAACTATGACAGGTAGGGAAAGCACATGTTTTTGAATGACTGTAAACTAGGTATTTCAGCTTTGTGCTTCCTTCGCATGTCTAAAAACATTTTAGGATTCATATTTATAAGTTGCCACATTTGCCATCACTCCCATAAGAAAATATCCCCACAATCCACAATCATTATTTGGAAAGAGTGTATTTTTTGCTCAGTATCTCATGCCACTGAGTGATTCGTGTCTAAGATGTCATAGGAAGAAAATTTTGGATGTACTGCCTGAGTAATCTGTCATTAAAATTCCACATTTGGGGGCTTAGGGTGATTCACTTGGTTTACATTTCTGCATTTATCAACTCCAATTAGGTGCATCTCTGAAGGTGTCCCTCTAAAAGGTTTAGAAGTCAATTAACCTTAAGACAAGTACAAATTTTATGAGCCATAATTTAAGTTCCAGAGCCACTATCACCTGAAGAATGAGATAATGGAAATAATTTATTACATCTTATGCTTGACATTTTCAAGCACTAAAGTCCAAACTCGCTTCTGAAGTTCTCTAACTTACATCAAGTCAGTAACAGTTTTTATGACTTGGAATAAACACTCATTAGTCGTTGCAGTGCTTATCTGGTTTTGTCTCTTTTATTTAAAAATAATGGCATGAACTTGAAGTCATTCACAGTAACCACTGAAAACTCTGACACAAAATTTATCTTTAAAACAAATAGCTCTGACATGAGTAACAGAAGTCTTCATGTCCTCATAAGTCAACTTGTTAAAAGCTCCTTTCTCTTCGTGAAACATGTAACAATACTGTGTGTGCCTTTAAGGAAACTAAGATAGGAAACAAGTAGGATAGTTTTGTTTTATTCTTCTGGCATTCAAGAAACTGAGAAGCAAGGCCACTAAAAAGATATGGGTGGGTAGAAGATGCTCAGCTACAGACAAGTTGGGTTGGCTGAATGCATAATCTAGTAAAAAGTGCGATGGTTCAAACCTGTAATCTCAGCACTTTTGGGGGCTGAGGCGAGAGGATTATCTGAGCCAAGGGTTCGAGACCAACCTGGGCAACTTGGTAAGACCTCGTCTCTCTGGCTACTTGGAGGGCTGAGGGAGAAGAATTGCCTGAGCCCAGCAGGTCGATGCTGGGGTGGCCATGAGCATGCCAACTGCACTCCAGCCTGGGCGAAGTGAAACTCCGACTCCAAAAATAAAAGCAGACCCATGTACAACCTCAGGGTGACCTATAGTGAAGTTGTCATGTCTCCCTAAAAAGTAGAAAAAGTCTGATAGAGATGTGCTTATATGAGAGGGTCATGGAGAAACTGACACCAGTAGTACTTCAGTCGTGGTGATCTAAAGATTCATTTCTAGGATACAAGAAGACTTCATACTCAAATTACTAATGTTATTTTTCACAGAATTAGAAGAAATAACCCTAAAATTCATATGGAACTTTTAAAAAGTCCGAATAGCCAAAGCTATTCTAAACAAAAAGAACAAAGCTAGAGGCATCACATTGTTCTACTTCAAACTATACAACAAAGCTAAAATAACCAAGATGGCATGGTACTGATATAGAAATTGACACACAGATCAATGGATCATGGATCAATGGATCAAAGAATCCAGAAATAAAGTCACACACCTACAACCAACTGACCCTCCACAAAGACAACAAAAATATACACTGGGGATAGGACACCTTATTCAATAAATGTTGCTGGGAAAACTAGATTGCCACATGCAAAAGAATGAAACAGGACACCTACTTCCCACCACATATAAAAATTAATTCAAGATGGATTAAAGACCTAAAAGTAAGACCTGAAACTATAAAAATCCTAGAAGAAAACCTAGGAAAAACTCTTCTGGACATTGACCTAGGCAAAGAATTTATAACCAAATTCTCAAAAGTAAACACAACAAAAAACAAAAATAGACAAATAGGACTTAATTAAGCTAAAAAGTTTCTGCACAGTAAAATAAACAATCAACAGCACGAACAGACGATCCACGGAATGGAAAAAAAAATTTGCAAGCTATGCATCCAACAAAAGGCTAACATCCAAAATCTATAGAGAACTCAAACACCTGAACAGCAACCAAACAAATAACCGCAGTAGAAAGTTAGAAAAAGACCTAGACATTTTTCAAAAGATGACGTACAAGCAGTCAACAAGCAAATGAAAAAAAATGCTCCACAAATCACTAATCATCAGAGGAATACAAATTAAAACCACAATGAGATATCATCTTAGCCAGTCAGAATGGCTATTACTAAAAAGTCAAAAAAAAACAACAGACGTGGGTGAGGGTTGGACACAGGTGGTGGAAATGTAAATTAGCACAATCTTGATGGAAAACAGTATGAATATTTCTCAACGAAGTAAGAGTAGAACTACCATTTGATCCAGCAATCCCACCATCAGGTATACCCCTAAAGAGAAAGCAATCATTATATCAAAAATATTCCTACCCTTTTATATTTATCACAGCCCTGTTCACAATAGCAAAGATATGGAATCAACCAAAGTGTCCATCAACAGAGGTTTGGATAAAGAATTTGTTATATATATACATATTGGGGGGTGGATGGATAGATAGATAACTAGCTAGATAGATAGATAGATAGGTCCCAAAAAAACCCTGGAACTTACTTATTAAAATTGTGTATTTTAATAAACAATTTTATTTAATAAAATTTAATGAAGTTTACATGTTTAAACTTTAGTCACCTTCCAAGTGCTCTTCATTTTATACAGCACACCTATCAAGACTCTTTTTCCACGCCTCAGTTTATTAACTCATCCATTTGTATGCATTATAGCACTTCTGCCGTTTTTTGTTTCACCTCTTCCACATCAGCAAAACATTTCCCTTTGAGGACTTTTTCCATCTGGGGAAACAAAAAAAAGTTACCCGAAGCAACATCAGGTGACATGAGAGGGTGGGGCACAGAAGTCACGCCATTTGGGGTCAAAAACTGCTGAACCCTCAGCATGGTGTGAACAGGTACACTCGTAAATCACTCATTATGAAGTGGGCAAATGTGTTGAAAGAATCTCCAAAAAAAAAACTCAATGAAGGTGAACGCAGCTTCACACAATAACACTAGCTGATACGCTGATGCCAATGGGTTCCTAGGACACTTACCTTTTGGGGGAAGCCTGTACTACAAGGAATTAGCCCTCCAAAAATATAAATGCCATAGAATACTACTCAGCCATAGAAAAGAATGAAATTATGTCTATGTCAGCAACATAGATGGAACTTGGGGACATTATCCTAAGTAAAATAACTCAAACAAAACTCAAATACTGCATGTTCTCACTTATAAGGAGGAGCTATAAGCATGCCCATGCTCATACAGAGTAGAATAGTAGACATTGGAGACTACAAAAGGTGGGGGCTGTGAAGGTTAGAAAATTACCTCCTGGGTGCCACATTCACTCTTCGAGTGACGGATACACTAACAGCTCGGACTTCACTACTATGCAATATATGCATGCAAGAAATCTGCATGTGTATCCCCTAAATATACTTACAATGTTTTAAAAGATGTTTTTAAAAGCAGCCAAAATTCCATTTGAGAAGATGGCATTATAGATGAATTCAAAGTAGAGGCAAGGAAAGAGGTTGTGGCCTTGGAGAGTCAAAAGGAAAACATGGTAAAGTGAAAAGAGTCACAGATTCAAGTGACTTGGGATTGTATCGTTGCACAAAGAGTGTGTCCTTTTAATGTGATATCCGAAGGGTGAGGAAGAAAGAGGCAAGCAGGGAGCCGCACTGGGCTTGCATGGACTGGTCAGAAAGGAAAGGAAATCTTCATCCTGGTGCCCATCACTTCTGCCTGTAATCACACCACGTTTGAAGAGGCTTTTCTGGTTGTAAACTACACCACAGAACCTTCTTGGTTCACAAACTATTCTTGCTTGGAATTGTAGCATACACTCCATTTAGTGTGTATTTGACACTTGTCATAATGCACTGAATTGAATCTCATTAGAAGATGAAGGCTCTAGCCGGGCTCGGTGGCTCAGCCTGTAATCCCGCGCCTTGGGGAGGCTGAGGTGAGTGGACTGCCTGAGCCCACGGGTTCGAGACCCGCCTGGGCAGCGAGACCTCATCTCTACAATAAATCAAAAAAAATCAGCTGGGCGTGGTAGCACACGCCTGTAATTCCGGCTACTTGGAAGGCTGAGGCGGAAGGATGGCTGGAGCCCAGCAGGCATGTCTGTGGTGGCCGGGAGCGGCCACTGCACTCCAGTCTGGGTGACAGAGTGAGAGTCAACTCAAAAAAAAAAAAAAAAACAAAGAAGAACATGAAGGCTCTGGTTAGTGGAAATTTCTTATGGTCTCTGCCTTTGCCAGAACAAATTTGAGGCAAGGAGAAGTGTTGTAAGGTCACCATCCCAAAAAGTTAAAAGGATTTTCTCAAGACTTTTTCATTCATCCTGGTTTCAGGTCAAAGCAAACGTCATTACTCTCTTCACATGGAAGGTACTCAACCCACAAATGTTGCATGATCAGAGAATGACCACACAAAAATTGAGATTCAGCCTCAAGGGCATCGCCTACCAAAATTTCACCCTTAAATACTTAGGAGGAAGCACCCCTGGGAGAAGGCAGTCCTCCCACACAGCCTCATCACCTCTGGGCCAGTGGAGGAGGAAGAAGGGGTGGAGGAGTCAAAGCCCAAGAGCAACTGGTCACTCCACGGCGATTTTCAGCCACCTCACCCAGGAGAGAGTTGTGCTGTCTCATTATCACCCCTAGGCCGTCGCTGACCATTTCTGCAGTGAAGAGTTGGGCCTGGAGTGTCCCAAGGAAATGGGAAGAGGTAAGAGCACCACTTAAAGCCGTGCCCCCTCCATCCTCTCACAGCGTCCTGCAACATGCCACCTGAAACTGCGGCCACCACACCCTAAGTTCAAGATCGCCTTAGCCCCACCACTTCCTTTTATAATTTCTTCAAGTTGATTTATCCATCCTGATGGAACCAAAAACATTTTTAAGCCTTTCTGGAAGCCTTGTGGTTTACACCCATATTATTCTTGACCGTCATCCAAAATATAATTCCCTCCTGTCAGCTCTCCTCCCCACGGTCTCATTCTTGTTTTGCTTTGGGCTTCTTTCCTCCAGACCAATCAGAATGCTGCCCTCCCTCAAGCCTATTTCTTGTTTCACAGAGAACCTCTTCTCAGAATGAAAATATCTTTACGACATCCTCAACCTCTTCCAACTCCTTGCCTGAACTGAATCCTGGAGACTTCCCAAGTACACAGCCTCTCCCAAAGCCCATCAGGGTCAACAGCCATGCTCACATTTACATCAGGCTTCAGTCAGTGTTGGGGTTCACTCTTCCATGTTCCCCAATGCTGCTGTCTAGATCTTTTCTCTTCCTTCTGAAAGGATCACGCCTCTCTTATTCCTCAGGATGAAAATATCTTTACGACCTCCTCGATCTCTTCCTCATCACTGCTGCTGTCCAGCTCACCCACCTCTTCCTGACTAACCAAAGATGATGGTAAACCACATAGTCATTCTACGAACTCCCTCGAGGCACCCTCCTGGGTGACTTCAGTGTCCGTGTGGACAGTCCATTCATTACACTGTCCTTTTTATGCTTCTTCTCAATTCCAGTGCCTTCAAACCTATGTCACTTCAACCGCTCTCTCGGTATAAATAACAACAAAAGTCATGTTCATTAATTAAGTGTATGATTGTCTTATGTAATCCTGACAGTATTACTATAAATTAGGTACTATGATTGATTCTATCCATTTTCCAAATGAGAGAACTGAGGTTTTGAGAGTTTAGGGAATGGGCCCAAGTTCACGATGAAAAAAGCCAATATTCCAGAAGATTCCATCAGAAAGGGAAGAAAGTATGCTTGAAAATTCCGAAGTCAAAAATACATGAATTCTTTTAATATTATCTACACTCTGCTCTCCTCCCTTTGGCACTAAAAAAAGGTCAAGAACTGATGCACCAATAATTTGGAATCTTTTGCATCAAAAGCAGCTGGATAAGTTGTAAAGTTGGCAAAAGAAATGAATCACTTTTTAAAAGTATAAAACACAAATCAGTCTTTGTTAGAAAATAAAGGTAATTTGCTAGAAATTCCTGGTGCTGACACAGTTATTACCAGAATATTTATGAAAGTTGAGCAAAGTTTGTCCCAAGATAGTTAAAACAACCTAACTAATATGCTGGAAAAAATAAATAAAACGTCTTACAACTCTTGATTCCTGAGAGGAATCTAAGATACTTTGCCCTTCCTGTTTTTCAAAAATAATACCGTCTGGTTTAATTCTATGAATTTAGCCATTTGTTAGTTTTCAAGCGTTAGCTAATGACCACATCTACGTAACATTTATACACACAGGCATGGGGATACAGAACAAGAAAATCATTGGTATATCTTGCTTTGAGGATTTCCAAAGCAACATCCATAATATGTATTTGTATAATATGTGTATATATAGTGTGTGTGTGTGTGTGTGTGTATAAATAGATAGATGTGTGTATATATTATGTATATATGTATAAAACCTTCTATGTGTTCTGTCCTGAAGAACCCTGACTATTAAATTCATCATACTTCATGTGTACATTTCTTAAGTTAGACGGTAAGTACATAGGTATTTGTTTTACCATTATTCTTAGTGATTATTATTTCTATATGTCAAATAGGTACTAAAACTAACTGATTTTATTTTAAAGATGCGTTGTACAATGCCAGGTGAGGTATATAAGTGGCCAACGTACAGGTGAAGTGTGGGCCTCCCACTGGTCCTCACTTCACCTGGTTTGGGATCAGGTCCCTTTATTAATGTTATGTGTCCCCTCCAACCCCAACCCGGCAGTGACCCACTACCGCCAATCTCTTTTGTGTAGTATTAAAAACCAATTTATTTGTGTACCTAACCCTGAATTATACCCCACATCTTTAAATATATAAATAAATAAATAAAATTTTAAAATAAAACCAACTGATTTTAAAAAGCAACACAGTCTTTGACCCTGCCCCCGATGGTTTCCCCTGTTTCTCGAGCCACTGAGATGAAAAACATGCTGTGGTTCCCCTTGCAGCTGAGTGGACAAGAGTTGACCACAGAACCATCAAGCAAGCCCAACCTGGGGTCTAGAAGTAGCAAGTCTCAAGTTCAGTGCTGGCCTGAGCCTTGTTTTCCAGCACAATCCATGGAAAGCCCTGTATTTGTGGGTAATGAAGTGATGCTTTGATATTCAACCTTAGCAAATCTGTTCCCAAAGCCACAGTTTCACAAAGAACGAGCAGACAAAATCCCACTATTGTGACTACATGCAAATGCTTGCAGAGAGAAATTCAAAGATATTTAAAAGTTATAATGGCAACCAAAAATGCCAAGTCTTTACCTCCCTCTCTCTTTGTGAGCCAGGACAGGATTTTTCCTCGGATAATGTGAACAGTAATTTCTTTCAAAAAACGCAAAATAAATCTTGTCAGCACTGTTTCACAACTAAGGCATTTAACCTCTAGCAGATCAATATAGAATCCAAGTCACCATGATTGAGCTGTCATGGCCCATTCCATAAAAGTACATTTGTTCCAATGCATATGCCGTATCTGACTTTCAACATGAAGCAACTCCTGGTGAATTGTATAAAATGAGTTCATCTAAGTCTCACAGTCTAGTAAAATGCTGCCACTTCAATTTAAATTGTATGCTATAGCAAATATGAATTAATGTTGATCATTAAAGAAATCCATCACTTTGCTAAGTTTGACCATTCTATATTAAACTTTTGAAGAATATTATCAACAGAGAAAAACTAATCATTTTTATGTTATATTTGTCAGGAGTACCATATCTAAAAATTCTTCCTCGCCAGCATGTGTTGTTGTTTGTTTTATTAACAGATGCTGATGAGGATGTGGAGAAAGGGGAATATTTCTGCACTGCTGGTGGGAATGCAAACTAGTGCAACCTCTTTGGAAGACAGTGTGGCGATTTCTGAAAGACCTTCCATATGATCCAGCAACCCTCCCCCCCATTGGGAATATGCCTGGAGGAACTCAAATCACTCTACCAAAAAGATATCTGCAGATGCACGTTTGTTGTAGCTCTATTCACAAAAACATGGATCCAACCATGCTGCCCATCAAAGCTGGACTGGATTAAAAAATGAGGTATATATACACAATGGAATACTATGCAGCCATAAGGAAGGACAAACATATGGACTTCGCAGCAACTTAGACGGATTTAGAGTCGATCATGCTCAGTGATCAATCACAGAAGCAAAGAAGAGAGTACCATATGTTCTCACTCATAAGTGGACCATGAACAATTATCATAATGCTATGAGAAGGGGACTGGCAGTAGTGGGAAACTGTCAGGGGAGGGGGGTGGGATTGGCAGTTGAGGGAAACTGCCAGGGGAGGGAGGGGCACACCTCATCCACAAGGGTACCTGCATAATGAACATTTGTATACCTAACCCTGAATTGTATACCATGTCTTTAAAATAAAGAAAAAATAAATAAATGAAAATTCTTCAATCACATCTAAATTTTCATCAATACAAGATAAATATAGACTGGGTGGTATTATTTATATCTGCATTCGTATAAGCTACAATTAAAAGAACTCTACAGACGCTCCCAGGCATACTTTCAACATAGCAAGGAACAATAGTTCCAGAGAGGCTTATATCTGCAAATGCTTGCCTCCGTTGAGGATACAGTTTTTGCTGCACTCAGTAGATGATCTTATAAATTTACCATCTGCAAAATGATTTGATACCAGGTTCAATTTTTTTAATTGACCCATGATTGCATTTTACAGCATCTGCTCCTATTTATTTTCATTCCAAAGCAAGCTCTATTGAAATTTTAGTCTCTTCATCAAATCATTAGGTTTTTCTCTTTTTTTGGTCAAGAAGATACCCTTATGCACACTAGAATAGGCAATCAATTCTTGATCATAGCCCCAAAAGTGTACGCCATAAAAGATAAGTGGGACCTCCTCAAATTGAAAAGCTTTTGCACAGCAAAAGAAACCATCAAGTGAGCAGGGAGACAGCCCTCAGAATTGGGGGGAAAAATGTTTGCTAACTGTATACCTGGTAAAGGCCTAACATCCAGGACCTACAAGGAACTCAAACGAGCCAAAAGGAAAAAAAACAAACAGCCCTATTAAAAAGTGAGCAAAGGACATAAATAGATGTTTCTCAAAACAAGATATATGAGCAGTCAACAGACACATGAGAAAATACTTAGCCTCACTAATCATCAAAGAAGTACAAATCAAAACCACACTGAGATATCACCTAACCCAAGTAAGGATGGCCATCATCAGTAAATCAAAAAACAACAGATGCTGGCGAGGACGTGAAGAAAAGGTAATGTCTCTACACTGTTGGTGGGTGTGCAAACTAGTTCAACCTCTATGGAAAACAGTGTGGCAATTTTAAAAAGAACTAGAAATTGACCTTCCATGTGGCCCAGCAATCCCCTTTCTGAGAATATACCCAGAGGAACTCAAATCATCCTACAAAAAAGATACTTGCTCACACATGTTTATTGCAGCACTATCCACAATAGTAAAAACTTGGAACCAATCCTGTTGCCCATCCAAAGTGGACTAGATAAAGAAAATGTGTACATATGCATGATGGAGTATTACACAGTCATAAAGAAGAACAAAATCATGGATTTCGCAGCAAATTGGATGGATTTAGGCTCCATCATACTAGTGATCTATCACAGAAACAAAGAACAGAGTACCACATGTTCTCACTCATACGTGGGTCCTGAACATTTATCACAATACTACAAGAGAGGGGTTGCAGTAGCAGAACACTGCTAGGAAAGGGATAGGGGAGGTGGGGGGCCACATGACAAAACTAAGGGTACCTGATCCTAAAACAGGGGAAGTGAGGATCAGTTGGAGGTGCAAACTTCACCTGGACGCAGGTGAAGACCAATTAGGTAACTAATTCTGACTTATGCTCCACATCTTTCTAATATAATAAAGTTTTTTTAAGTATCTTTACCTTATATCAGTCACAGTCCTAAAATGCTTTGTTTCCTAACGACCTTCTTTCAAAACAGATATATTAGGTTGATGCATAAGTCTGTACCGTTTGTTTTCAGCAGGGCAACACTGTAGGATCGGGAGTTTGTTTCTCATTGTTATTTGGAGTGACAGTGCTATGCTTGTGGATACATCTTACATTTTGCAGATTTGAAGAAAGTTAGTGCTATTTGTGGGCTAAAGAAGATGGAATATCAAGTGGGAAAAAATGAACGCTTCTGACGTATTCTTCTGTTTGAGTTTAACAAAGGAATAAAGGCAGCGGAAGTGACTCAGACCATTTGTGCTGTGCCCAGGGAGAATGCCAAACGGGGAATGCATGACAACAAGATGGTTTTGTTGTTTCAAAGAGGGCCACTTAGACCTGAGGGATTCTCCACGTTGAGGAAGACCACTGGTCTCTGATGAAGAGCATTTAAATGCTTTAATCCATGATGATCCGTGTCAATCAACCCAAGAATCAGCAAATGTGATGAACTGTGACCAGTCAAGCAGCGTGCGACATTTGCATTCCATGGGCAAGTGAAAAACACTGCAAACTTGTGTGTCAACCCAATTCTTTAAATAAGGCTTGGAATATTTTTTTTCTTATATACACACACAAAAAAAAATTGTATCTTGCTCTCCTCCATTCTTGATGTGTAGTCATCTAGTCTGTCTTTTGCTTTGCCATTGATGCTGAAGGCAAGAATATAAGAAATCTTTTATTTCTAGTACAACCTCTGTGGAAAACAGTTTGGCAATTCCTAAAAGATCTAAAAATCGACCTTCCATATGACTCCGCAATCCCCCTACTGGGAATATACCTGGAGGAACTGAGATCACTCTATGAAAAAGATACCTGCACATGCATGTTTAGTGCAGCCTTATTCACAATAGCAACAACATGGAACCAACTGTGCTGCCCATTGAAAGAGGACTGGGTTAAAAAAAAAAGTGGTACCTATACACGATAGATTATTATGCAGATATAAAGGACAAAATTACAAACTTCACAGTAACTTGGATGGACTTAGAGTCTATAATACTGAGTAATCTATCACAGAAACAAAGAACTGAGTATCACTTGTTCTCACTCATAAGCAGAACTTGAACAATTACCGTAATGCTATATGGAAAAGATTGGCAGTAGCAGGAAAAAAGATACAATTACTGTAATACCATATGGAAAAGATTGGCAGTAGCAGGGGGGAGGGAAGGTGGGATTGGTAGTAGCGGAAATCTGCTGGGAGGGAGGCACACCTCATCAACAAGGGTACCTGCACAACGAACATTTGTATACCTAACCCTGAATTGTACCCCACATCTTTATTTATCTCAATAAATAGTGGCCAATGCTCAGTCTCAGTGTCAGGAAGGAAGAGGCAGAGTCTGGAGTGACTTAGTATTCACCTCAGTCATTACTCATGGTCCAAAATGTCAGGCCAGTGTTGTCAAGTAGCCTGATATTTCAAGAGATGCCAGAGACACATACTGATGGGAAAATTTTTAAATCTCACAATGTTTAACACTGGCAAATAATTCTATTTTTTCTACAGCTCAGGTAAAACACCTTGCTGAGCCGGACTCAGTGGCTCAGTCTGTAATCCCGCGCCTTTGGGTGGCTGAGGTGAGTGGATTGCCTGAGTCCGCAGGTTCGAGACCCGTCTGGGCAGCAAGACCTCATCTCTACAATAAATCAAAGAATCAGCCGGGCGTGGTAGCGCATGCCTGTAATTCCGGCTACTCGGAAGGCTGAGGCGGAAGGATCGCCGGAGCCCAGCAGGTCGAGGCTGCGGTGGCCGGGAGCGGCCACTGCACTCCAGTCTGGGCGACAGAGTGAGACTTCAACTCAAAAAAAAAAAAACAAAAACACCTTGCTGGCCAGGTGTAATCTACCGTGGACCAATCTGAGACTCCAGAAAATGCTTTGGTGTTTCAGTTGTTGATGTGACCTTATTAAATTCCGGGGTAATTTAAGATACATGAACTTAAAGAACTCCCAAGGAAACACAAGACTCCAGTAGCAGATCATTAAATTCTGTCTTTCTAACCTCTGCAGAAAAATACCTATGTTTCTGGTTAAATAGCAAAGCAACAGATATCTAGCACACTGTCAATGCAAGCTCACTCTGGGAAGTATCTAAATAGATGAATGGGAAAGTTACCTTTCTCCCTTCAATCTTTGCACGCAGTGAGACTATCATCTTGCTCCCTTTCCTTCCCCTAATCTCCTTTATCAAATCTGAATGTGTGTCATTTGTGCCTTTTTATGGCCTCCCAATAGTAAAAGTACCAGAATATCTGCAATTATCATGTAAAAACAAATAACCAAGCAAATAAGGGAGAGGATTAACTCTCATTTAAATTGAATAATTTAGTCACAAAGCTAAAAGCAAATTCTATCCTGTCTGAAAAAAATAGCACAATAAAATAACTTCTGAAAAACTTCCTGGTGACAGATGGTCTAACTTTGCAAGGTTATACAGAATGACTACCCTTTTAGGAGTTAATCAACAGTCTAATGAACAATTTAACATGTTAGAAATTTCAGCTCTAACATCATTGTGATTAACAGAATTTATTCACCAATACTGTCTTTTAATTTTTAATTATTTTTAGTCTTACAGCATATTTGTATCATATATTTTATAAAATTAAACTTAATGATGTAATGAAAAAATACAAGGTAAAAATCACAGACAGATTGCATTTAGGGAATGTACAGGCACTCATGATAATATTAAACTCTCTTAGCACTGTTTCTTAGGTCAAGGCCTTCCATGAGTTTAAAACACTCTTAACTGATTTGCTACCATAGGTCAGACAGATCCAATAAAGTATGTAAAATGAATGTTAATGCCTGCAAACAACCTTTTGGAGATGGGACTAAAGAAGTATAATGATTCTACCAATTTACTCATTAGTGTACTGCCACCAAGAACACTGATTCATCTCACAAGTGTTAGTTTAGCTCCTATTATGTGTCTGCCAAGCCCACTGTACCAGGTGCTGGGGATACAATGATGAACAAGCATCATTTTATATATGTATATATATATATATATATATGATTACTATTTATTGAGTGCTGTACTATATCTAATAATGTTATAAGGAGTCAGGTTAATTTGAATTGCAAAACTAAAGCAGAGTCTAGGCTAAATATCCTTGAAGTCTTTCTACATTTTCTGCTTGAACACTCAGAAGTTTCAAATATGTAGAAACAATATTCTGTTCATAGCATTAAGCACATATTAGCAATAATTATGCATCATTGCATAAAGTATTTGAAAGCCCTAAGGATTCATTATTTAATCAAGCGGTTCCAGAGTCAGCTAGCATATTATTAACCAGCTTCTCTACTCTGCCTTGTGCAAAATGCTTGTGTACAGAAAACAAGCACTTGAATCAGGCCCATGAAGTATTTTATTTTCATAAAATACATATATCTGTGTATATATAAACAAGCATGCACACACACATTGTATGTATGCCCTAACTGTCCCCTGAAGAATCCTGAAAGCTGATCAACACAGTAGCAAAACTTCCATGAATGAAATTAATTCCCATTAAAAGAAGATGGAGTTTCTGGAATAAATGACTGATTCCAGGTCTGGGGCAGGAAATGTACAAGAATATGGACTATCTCGACATATCAGATGGCAAGGAAGTGATCAACAGAACTCAAGAGCCAACTGGAAGAAGAGACCACTGGTCAAAGGTGGGACACCTTGGGCTTCAACGGAGAAAAGAATGGTAATGGGTTGAAACTCATCAAATATGTCTAAATCCATGAGTCCATAATAATATTTCTTAAATCCATAAGATAGTAGAGAACCAAGTTATTGTTTTGAACAATGGTATAAAAAGGGGAAGGTGAATCCAACCTTGATAGGAGAGTAAAGGTTGTACCCTGCCTTTGTGATATAAACTGAAGCAACAAGCATGACATATAGTTGAAAAGAGGAAGAAATTTCTTCATAAAAATAATCGAATTATGAAATAAAAATGAAATTATAGAATTAGGATACCTCCATTTGAATTCATAAATTAAAGCATTGAGCATCAACAGCTGCCAACATCAAAGAAAATCAAAACTAGAGGTCATGTACCACCTGATGAAAAAAACAAAATCAGTACCACCTATAGTCTTACCAAAGTGTGAGAACCTCACTTTGATCCTTTCTCTGGATCCAGCTGCCAATTTGCACAACATGCAAGGAACAAAGAAGCGAGCTGAACTGCACCATGAGTGTGCAATCAATCAATTCCTGATGGCTGGAAATTGTAGGGGTCAAACAAACAACACCAGTTCTTCAAAAGATCATTTGTAAGGGAAAGGTAGGAAGACAAGAGACTTAAACACACATTAAATTTTTCATTCGACTACCCAAAAGATTTTATCTGGGAATGCATCTTGGAAAATAGAGTCATACAGAGATGCAAAGAAATGATTCATAAAGTCGGTGGTTATGTGGGGGGAGGGAGGGAAGCTGTGATTGACATGCGGCACACAGAGTGACATCTAAGACACCAGCAAATTCTGTTTCTTGACCTGAGTGGTGCCATAAGGGTCTCCTCCCACCTGTGTATACATCCTTTTTGATTTTTCTTATCAATTTTTTTTAGGCATTTCTTACAATAGTACGTGGACCACGTTGTTAATGGAGAATTCTTCTTGGAATTAAAGGGTGTGCATTCTGTTCAGTCTTGTCTTTCTAAGGATGAGCACCAAGTGAAGTTATTCTCCAAATCAGGCAATTAGGAAATAAATAAAGTGTACTCCGGGCACTATGTTAAGCTTCTCACAGAATTCACATTAAAATAAACTGTCTTTGCATCGCTAAATAACAATTTTTGCTTCATATATGTAATAACTATTTACTGTTTCCCTTCTAGGTACTGGACATTGTGTTGCATACACAAGGAGAAACAAAATAGACATGTTTGCTGACTTCAGGAAGTCCTTATAATCTCCATTCATGAATTGGGAGGTATTTTGCAAGAGGTCCTCAGTAAAGTGCTGCACATACGTGGTCTTATTTCCATTTCCCAGAATCCCCGTTTTATGCCAAAAGGAACTAAAATTTAAAGAAATCAAGTAGTGTATCCATTTGGAAAGAGGGCTAGGACAACCTAATTCTGTAATCAACATTCTCAAGAGCTTCTCAAACTGGGATTCTAATTTTCTTTCTTTCTTTCTTTTTTTTTTTTTTTTGAGTTGGAGTCTCACTCTGTCGCCCAGACTGGAGTGCAGTGGCCACTCCTGGCCACCGCAGCCTCGACCTGCTGGGCTCCGGCGATCCTTCCACCTCAGCCTTCCAAGTAGCTGGAACTACAGGCGCGCGCTACCACGCCCAGCTAGTAGATTCTAATTTTCATGGGGATACCTGATGATATGCCAGGGATACAAAAGAAAAGTTACAGGATTAATATGAAACATTTTTCTGGAGGGATAATTGTACTAACTTGCAAATAATTGAAGACATGCTTGATTCTACCATATACGTATTTTAGAGTATTAGAAAAGACTCAAACACATTTTTACAATAAAACCTAGGATTACAACAGTCATTTTACTCTAGAAGTTCAGTGACCAAGTCTTTCTTATTCCAGAACTATGTACCTACTGTCTGTAATGCCCTGTCCTACCCTCTTTTCCTAGATAACTACTTCTCCTCAGGACTCAATCACCTGTCCCTGGTAACTAGTATTAATAATTATTATTAGGGCTGGGCACCGTGGCTCAGGCCTGTAATCCCAGCACTTTGGGAGGCCTAGGGAAGAGGACTGCCTGAGCCCAGGGGTTCGAGATCAGCCTGGGCAACTTGGTTGAGACCTCGTCTCTATAATAAATCAAAAAATTAACCAGGCATGGTAGCAAGCACCTGTAGTTCCAGCTACTTGAAAGCTGAGGCAAAAGGATCATCTGAGCCCAGCAGGTCGAGGTTGCAGTGGCCCTGAGTGTGCCACTGCACTCCAACCTGGGCAACAAAGGGAGACTCCAACTCAAAAAAAAATAATTATTATTACTATTATTCATTGCTAATTTAACCAAGTGAGGTCCTTGATAATACAATTCTCCAGATTTATTTTATTACTTAGGACGCCTAAGAAAATAAGTTAGATATCAAAACTATCAAATCTTTGCACTACTATAATTAATCAAATACTTCAATAGATGTGATGTTAAAAGAATGTATTCAAAGTAAGATTCACTTTTGAATGGCATCTGATGGTTAGAAAGTGGTAAGGCTAAACTGACCAAAATAAACAAACTATGGGATTGTTGATATGAGCTGTGATTCTATTCTGCACTCTTCAGAGTCAAGCTAGGAGTCCTTGGATAAGTCTGATAAATACGTGTTCGAAAGGTTTTCCTAAGTAGTAATGAAAAATACAAAAGTACTGGAGTATCAAGCCTCTTTTGGAAAAAGAGTGGAGACCTTTACCTGGTTCTGGCTGTGGACTCTTCCAGGTACACAGCTACATTTACTCAGGGTTGTGCCAAAAACTGGTGGTAAGTGGGGTGGAAGATTGAGTCACATTACCAAGACAGCCATCCAAAGACAGTCTTGTGCCAGGAGTGAGCAAATCATTGACCGGGAAGTGATGCAGAAGGTTCAAGAGCCAAAAGAATTTAATTGAACGACAGCTCAAATTGCAAAAGCCAAGCAGAGAAAGAGTTGGAGACACAGGTCGTAGGTCAAACCTGGCAGTCCAAGATGAGATCAAGATACAAGAAGATTAAGGCCAGTATAGAAACTGAATTTAACACGCCAGCAGACCATGCCAAACAATAGGCAAGGAGGTCTGGTACCTTAAAAAAAGAATACACTACGTCATGCAAATTTTATTTGAACACTAAAAGTAACTCAAAATTTTTAACAAGCATGACTAATGGAAAATAATCTTTCATTTTAAAGGGAGCCAAGTAAAAGGCTATGATTAGCATAGTCATGGTAGAACAAAAAGATCAATTTTTATCATATGATGAAGACTCGCCTTATGTACCACCATTTTAGTCTATTTTCTGCTGCTGTGACAAAGCACCACAGACTGGGTAACTTAGACATTTTGCTCACAGTTCTGGAGGCTAGGAGGTCCAACAGCATGGTGCCAAGAGCAAAGCCATCTGGTAAGGGCCTCATGCAGCGTTATTCCATGGAGGAATGCACCTCATGGCAAGGGAGCATAGGAGACAGAGAGAGAAAGAAACAGGGTCAGCTTCAACCTTTTTTAAAATTTTTTTATTTTAAAGATGTGGGGTACAATTCAGGGTTAGGTATACACATGTTCAATATGCAGGTACCCTTGTTGATGAGGTGTTCTCCCCGCCCCGCTCACCCCGCCTCCCGCAGTTTCCCACTACTGCCAATCCCTTTCTCATAGTATTATGATAATTGTTCAAAGTCTGTTTACGAGTGAGGACATGTGACACTCAGTTCTTTGTTTCTGTGATAGATCACTCAGTATTATAGACACTAAGTCCACTCAAGTTGCTGCGAAGTTCATAGTTTTGTCCTTCTTTGTGGCTGTATAATATTCCACTGTGTATATGCACCACATATTTTTTATCCAGTCCTCTTTCAATGGGCAGCACAATTGGTTCCATGTTTTTGCTGTTGTGAATCGTGCTGCAATAAACATACGTGTGCAGGTATCTTTTTCATAGAGTGATTTGAGTTCCTTCAAGCATTTTTCCAGTAGGGAGATTGTGGGATCATACAGAAGACTGATTTTTAGAGTTTTTAGGAATTGCCTCATTGTTTTCCACAGAGGTTGTATTAGTTTACACGCCCACCAACAATGTAGAAATGTCCCCCTTTCACTGCATCCTCTCCAGCATCTGTTGTTTTTTGAGTTATTGATGATGACCATCCTGACTGGAGTTAGGTGGGATCTCTGTGTGGTTTTAATTTGCCTTTCTTTGGTGACTAATGAGGTTGACCATTTTTTCATGTTTTCGTTGGACGCTTATATGTCCTCTTTTGAGAAGGGTCTATTCATATCTTTTGCCCACTTTGTAATGGGACTGTTTGTTTATTTCTTTTTGGCACATTTGAGTTCCTTGTAGATCCTAGGTGTTAGGCCTTTGTCAGGTATACAATTGGCAAATATTTTTTCCCAGTCTGTAGGCTGTCTCCCTGCTCTCTTGATGGTTTCTTTGGCTTTGCAGAAGCTTGTTAGTTTGATGAGGTCCCACTTGTCTATCTTATTTCTTAAGGTATGGGCACTTGGGGTCTTGAACAGGAATTGGTTGCCAGTTCCAAATTCCATAATGGTATCTCCTGCATTTTTTAAAGTTCTTATAGTTTGAGGTATTACATTTAGGTATTTGATCCATTTAGAGTTGATTTTTGTGTATGGTGATAGATAGAGGTCTTGTTTTAATCTTCTGCATGTAGTCAGCCAGTTTTCCCAGCACCGTTTACTAAATAAGTTCTCCTTTCCCCAGTGTTTGATGGTGGAGGCTTTGTCAAAGATGAATTGGTTGAAAAGCTGAGGTTTTGCTTCCAGAATTTCTATCCTGTTCCATTGGTCTAGATGCCTGCTCTTGTACCATTATTGCAGCTTTAAAATAAAGTTAAAAGTCTCCCGCTTTGTTTTGTTATTGTTGTTTTTGTTGTTGTTGTTGTTTTTCTGAGGATTGTTTTGGCGATTCATGGTCGTTTATGTTTCCATATGATTCCCTGTATTGTCGTTTCCAGGTCTAAGAAGAAGCTGCTGCTAATTTAATGAGTATAGCATTAAATCTATAGATTGCCTTGGGTGGAATGCACGTCTTAACAATGTTGATTCTTCTAATCCATGAGAATGGAATGTTTTTCCATTTGTTTGTGTCATCTTTGATTTCTTTGAGCAGTGTTTTGTGGTTTTCGTTGTAAAGGACTTTCATGTCTCTGGTTAGGAAGATGCCAGGGTATTTCAACTTTTTGTGGCTCTTGTGAATGAGATTGTGCTTTGGGGGGGGTTGTTTGTTTATTGTTGGTGTACAGAAATGTGACTGTCTTTTGTACATTTATTTTATACCCTGAGACCTTACCAAAGTCCTTATCAGTAAAAGGAGGTTTTTGACAGATTCTCTTGGGTTTTCAAGGTATAGAATCATATAGAGGGATAACTTGGCTTCCTCTTTTCCTATTTGGATGCCCCTTATTTCCCTCTCTTGTCTGATTGTTCTAGCTGTTCCAATATTGTTGAACAGGAGGGATGAGAGTGGGCATCCCTATCTTGTTCCAGTTTTCAGAGGAAATGTTTCCAATTTGGGGTTATGTTCCATCTATGTGTAGATGTTTGAGGGTTTTTATCAAGAAGGGATGCTGGATTTTATCAAAAGCTAATGATATAATCATGTGGTTTTTGTTTTTACATCTGTTGATGGATTTAATTACGTTTATGGTCTTGCAGATGTTGAACCAGCCTTACATGCTGGGGATGAAGCCTGCTTAAGCTTCATCCTTTTACCAGGATCACTTCCCCAATAACTAACCCACTTCCCTTATAATAGCATTAAACCATTCATGAGAGTGGAGTCCTCATGATCTAGTTACCTCTTAAAGGCCCACCTCATTGGCAATTAAATTTCAACATGAGTTGGGGGGCATTCAAGACATGTCATTCCATAAAACAAGGGAGAAAAAAGCACACTGCTTAACATAAAATAAATGTTTAATATTTATCATACTTATGTTCATAATATTATTTTTATAAATATTACGTTGTCAAAAGACAATAAAATTTAAAATAGTCACTTCTCTTTGAGAAAGTAAGTTTGGTTGGTTGATTGGTTAGTCGGTTGGTTGGTTGGTTGGTTTTAATGTTCCTGTGTCATCGCTGAACCTGACACATAGTGGCTCCCCAATACACAAATTGACAAATAAGTGAAGGATGATTCTGTGTGTGGGGTCCACACAACATTCCTGTGTCATGATTCCTAAGTGAAATTCCAATCTCTTTCTTGCCTGAACTGACTTCAAAGTTGTAATATCAGTAAATTTTTTACTCTGAAATTTCTGTATAAAAATAGCCAGGACAGAACAGTTGGATTCCATTAAATTTATTTCTAAAACAGTTCAAGCCATCTCAAAAAGTTCCATATGGATATTTTTTAGATTTCAGTCCAATTTCAAAACACACATCTGCATGTCTGACTTGGGCGGAGGTAGCTGCTTCAGAACCTCTCACTCAGCTGCTTCTTACTCTAGAGTTAACAAGAAGCAGAATCACTTGTTCTAATAACAGGGATGGTGGAACTCTGGTAATTAGAAAACTGAAGGTTTGCAATTTACAGTTCATCTCAGTACTTTCAAAGTCAGTGAACACATAAAATGAAAATGACTTTACATTTCACTGGATGGGTTGTTTATTTTTAATAGATTATAATAACACAGGAGGGCAATGTCTGGAAAACCAAGAGGTCTGTGAGAGGGCTGCATTTGTTCATCAACACATTTTATGACCATGTAAATCTTGTAGGAGAAGCCACTCTGCACTGAAAACTAATTATTGGTCAGAGATATTTCCTTCAAGAAGCCTTGGATTATCACAACTGAATTCTTATTCTTTCAATCTGCTCTCCTGCAGATCTTCCTGAAAACGACCTCACTCTTTTAAAAGAATATGTCACTTATAATGAGAAGAAAAATATTCTACTGTGGGAAGTTTAGATCTGAAAAAAGATAGAAAACAAGTTATTTTCATGGAAGCCTTTTGTTTAAGAAACAATAAATTCTAAGAATACTTGTGGTAAAACATGCTACTCTTAGCCATCAATCAGAAATCAACACGTCGGGAGTTTCACTTCCAGTCAAGACAGATTAACAGAGACCGGTTTACCTTACCACCTTAAACAACTAGAAGACCAAACAAAATATATGGGGGAAAGATGGGGAGGTGTTCAGACATTGCAGCATAAGACTTGATCCCTTGGAAAACAGAAACAAATGTAGTGAGCTCTACTTACTGCCTAGGAGAATTTTCATACTGCAGCACAGACAGGGAGTGACCCTAACAGAGATGGAAGATATTGATGTGTTGAAGAGACAGAGACCAGAGCACAGGCAAGCCGAGGAAGCTAGAATGTGTGAGAAAGAATACCAAAGAAGAAGGAGGTGCACAGAGAGAGTAGACCCTCTTTGTCTGGACAGTTACAGTGTGACTATCTTGGCAGGCATGAGAGGACTCTGTCCCAGACCAGGCGAAGAATCGTTAAACCAAACAATTCCCTGAACTCACACAGGGCTGGGAATATTTTATGTTCCAACCAGCCAGAATGGAAAGATGTCCTAATATCCAGGGTATTGAGTAGAGTCCTCTGAAGAGTATCATCTGAGTAGTGAGACTAAATTAGCCCTAGACTAAATACTGCTCTGGATCTGCTCAAATAGAACTTAGAAGCAAAGTTCCAAAAGACCAAACTGATCTCAAGCAACTTAACTACATGCCAGAGCAAAGCCCAACAACATTTAAATGAATATGACAAAATCTAGCAATCAACCATCAAAAATTAAAGTCTGACTCCCAATCAAAATTACCAGTATTATATGACCCACAATCAAGGGAAGAATCAAGCGACAGAAACAGATTTAGAAATTACAGTGATGATTAGCAGAGAAGGACATTAACGTAACTATTGAACTATTCTCTATTCAAACTAGTATTCATATAGTCAAGGGGAAGAAGAAAAAATGAACATGAGGAGGAGAAAAAAATGTGAGTTCTTTTTAAAGACCCAAATGAGACTTCCAGAGATGAAAAATATGGTATGGCAGATGAGGGGTGAGGGATAGTCAACATGTTTCAAGGAAATTTGCTATGAGCCAAATTCCACCAAGCCTGTCCCACACATTAAAAAGTCGGGCCATTTCTGTAAGTAGCTCCTCTCAGTGCTCAATAATCAAATGAGGCGACGGTCTTCACTGTAATAGAAGTTTCCCAAACTTTCTTAGGATGAATTCTTAATAGCTGGAATTCATGAAGCTTCTTTCATCTTAAGACATCTAATCATTTTCACCATCAAATAGTATCTTCCCTGTTCCCGTAGTTTCTGGAGCCATTCTAGAGGAAGTGGGAGAAGGAACACAAACTCATCAAATGTTTGGCCGTGTACAATGAGGTCAACCATGACCTTGTACCTACCAAGATGCTTCCCAGTCCTTGTCTTGGTTAGGTTCAATGTGGAAGAAGGTTACTTCTTCCTTAAAACTTTTCACCACTGTTTCTCTTGCTCTGATCTCCTTTTCTAACCAGTCCTTCTCAGTCTCCCTTGCTGATGCTTGGGAAGATGACTTAAGCTAAGAAGGCTTAAATTTCAGAGCCCCGTGTCTTATAAGTGATGTATCATTCCCATGATTATCTCTTCTTTAACTTAAATATTATACATAATGTCTGATTTATTTCAGATGCCACAGGAGTTGTTAGAAAATATAACTAGACAAATAAGAAAAGGTACGCTTCCAAGATAGATGAATTAAATTTAGATTAATTGATTTCAGAAATAAACTGTAAATAGTAAATGGCAAAAAAAAAAAATTTCAGGGCCCCTAGCAATGTGTTGACAGAATCAGGAATGTTTATAAATTTTGTAAGAGTTTATACAAGTAACATGTGTTCTTGAATCTTGGAATCCAATTAAGGGAACACTGAGTTGAGGATGTATTTAGTGGTGGTTTGAAACGATACAGGCATACCTCAGAGATGTTGAGGATTTGGTTCAAGACCATTAGCAGCTAAATGAATATCTGTGATAAAGCAAATGACATGAATTTTTCAGTTTCCTTAGGGCATATAGAAGTGTTATGTTTACACTATATTGTAATCCATTAAGTGTGCCATAGCCTTATGTCTAAAAATATTGTACAAACCTTAAATTTAAAAGACTTTATTGCTAAAAGATGCTAGCAAGCATCTGAGCCTCCTACAAGTCATAGTCATATTGCTGGTGGAGCATATAGCCATGGTGTTGATGGATACACTGCTGACTGGTCAGGGTTGCAGAAGGTTGGAGTGGTAATGGCAATTTCTTAAAATAAGACAACAATGAAGTTTGCTGCATCCATTGATTCTTCCTTTCATGGAAGATTCCTCTGTAGCATGCAACAGTATTTTACCCACAGTAGAACTTCTTTCAAAATTGGAGTCAATCATCTCAAACCCTGCTGCTGCTTCATCAACTAAGGTTATGTAAAATTCTAAATTCTTTGTTGTCCTCTCAACAATATTCACAGTCTCTTCATCAGGAGTGGATTCCATCTCAAGAAACCACTTACTTTGCTTACCCAAAAGAAACTCATTCATTCAAGTTTTGTCATGAGATTTCAGCCATTAAAATCCCATCTTCAGGCTCCACTTTTAATTCTGAATCCTTACTATTTCACCACATCTGCAATTAGTTCCTCCATTGAAGACTTGAACCCCTCAAAGTCATCCATGAGAGCTGGAATCAATTTCTTGCACACTCTTGTGAATGCTGATATTTTGACCGCCTCCTATGGACAATGGCATCTAGAATGGTGAATGCTTTCCAGAAGATTGTTGATTGGATTTGCCCAGATCCACCAGAAGAGTCACTCTCTATGGCAGTAATTGCCTTACAAAATGTATTTCTCAAATAATAAGACTCAAAAGTCAAAATTATTCCTTGATCCATGAGCTACAGAAAGGGTGCTGTACTAGAAGGAATGAAAACAACATCCATCTCCTTGTGCACATAAATCTCCATCAGAGCTCATGGGTGGCCAGATGCATTGTCAATGAGCAATAATGTTGTAAAAGAAATCTTTTATTCTGATCAGTGGTTCTCTACAGTGGGCTTAAACTATTCAGTAAACCATGCTGTAAATAGATATGCTGTCACCTAGGCTTTGTTGTTTCATTTATAGAACACAGGCAGAGTAGTTAGCATAACTCTCAACAGCCCCAGGACTTTTGGGAATGTCAATGAGCATTGGCTTCAACTAAAGTCACCAGCTGCATTACCTCTAACAAGAGAGTCAGCCTGTCCTTTGAAGCATTGAAGCCAGGCATTGACTTCTCTCCAGCAGGAAAGTTCTGGAAAGGCATCTCCTTCCAACAGAAGGCTGATTTGTCTACATTGAAAATCTGTTGTTTGGCAAGGCTACTGTCATCAATCACCACAGCAAGATCTTCTGAATAATTTCCTGCAAATTCTGCACCAGCACTCGCTGCCTTACCTTGCACTTTCATGTTATGAAGATGACTTCTTCCCTTAAACTTCATGAATCAACCCCTGTAGGTTTCAAGCTTTTCTTCCACAGCTTCCTCACCTCTCTCAGCTTTTAAAGAATTGACGAGAGTCAGGGGCTTGCTCTGGATTAGGCTTTGGCTTAAGGGAATGTTGTGGCTGATCTTCTATCCAGACCACCAACACTTTCTCCATATTAGCGATAGAGCTGTTTTGATTTCTTGGCATTCATGTGTTCGGTGGAAGAGCACTGTTAATTTCCTCCCAGAACTTTTCCCTTACATTCACAACTTGACTAACGGATTGACACAAGAGGCCTAGCTTTAAGCCTATCCTGGCTTTTGAGATGCCTTCCTCATTAAGCTTAATCACGTCTAGCTTTTGATTTGAAGTGAGATATCAGAGACTCTTCATTTGAACACTTAGAGACCAATGTAGGGTTACTAACTGGCTTAACTTCAATACTGTTGTGTGTCAGGGAGTAAGGATGCCTGACAATAGAGAGAGCAACTGGGAATGGCCGGTTGGTGGAACAGTCAGAAAACATACAACATTTATTAAGTTCGTCATCTTATATGGCCACGGTTCGTGGAGTACCCAAACAATTCAATAGTAACGTCACAGTCAGAAAGGAACTCAGAGTAAGGGGGTGGCTTCTGGGTTCTGACTGGCCTTTTTGTTTTCTGGGCCTGCGGAAGTGCTGGATCATCTCGGAGAAAGCCGCATGTCTTTGCTACCCCCCTTTTCGCCCTGTGACATGCAGGCCTGGGGAGTACGTAGGGAGGACACTGGGATACCCAGAAGCCGGGAGATGGCATATCTTCAACATGTAGATGTGACTTGTCTAGATAATATCACCTGAAAAGAAATGCTGGAGGAGAATGATGCAAAGATGCCTGGTTCTCAGGTAAATGTGCTCCAAATCCTGGTTCTCAGTTGGAGTCTTGCTGGGCTCAGGTGATACTTCCACCTCAACCTTTCAAGTAGCTGGAACTACAAGCACATACCACCATGCTTGGCTAATTTTTTGGCTTATTGTAAATATGAAGTCTTGTCAAATTGTCCAAGCTGGTCTGGAATCTAGGCAGTCCTCTCACCTCGACCTCCCAAAATGCTGGAATTATATATAGGCATGAACCCCCAGGCCCAGCCTCCATATATGTCTTATTCTACTTTCAAACTGTGTATTCCCTTCATTTTTCAATCTTTATTAATTTTTAAGATGTGGGATACAATTCAGGGCTATGTATATAAATGTCCCTTATTTGTTGAAGAGATGAATTTTCCCCCATACTCCCCCAGCATTATTCCACTCTGTTTGTTTTTATAGTCACTATCACACTGCTTTACTTTTCAAGTCCTTATTATGTATGATAACGTCTTTCAAACTTTTTATGGATTTCCAATTTAAGTATTGTTTGCAAATATTTTTTCTTCAGAACACAAACAGCTGGTATGTATATCAGTATCAATCTCAATTGATAAATTGATTAGAGGATTACTGACTGAATTATACCATTTAATCTTTCTTCCCAAACATGTATTTTAATTATTTTTTATTTCTACTGTTTTTCATGTATTTCAGAAATATTTTACTCTTCTTTATAGTTTGATCTTTAAATGTAAAAGTTTTTGTAAATTTCAGAATATCCTTAATCTATTAACAAAATTATATGACTTTCTCATTGATTTAAAAAAAAATAGTAACGTCAGAGATTACTGGTCACGGATCATCATAACACATATAATAATAATGAAAAGATTTGAAATACTGCAAGTATTACCAAAACCTGACACCAAGACAAGTGAGCACATGCCACTGGAAAAATGGTCCTAGGAAGGGCGCAGTGGCTCATGCCTATAATCCCAGCACTTTGGGAGGCCGAGGTGAGAGAATTGCCTGAGCCCACGGGTTTGAAACCAGTCTGGGGAACTTGGCGAGACTCATCTCTACGATAAATCAAGAAAAATGAGCCGGGCCATGGTGGCACATGCCTGTATTTCAAGATATTTGGAAGGCTGAGGCGGAAGGATTGGCTGAGCCCAACAGGTCGAGGCTGCAGTGGCCACGAGCATGCCACTGTACTCCAGCCTGGTTAACAGTGTGAGACTTTGACTCAAAAGAAAAAAAACATGGTCCTGACAGACTTGCTTGATGTAGGGTTTCCACAAGCCTTCAACAGATTTTGAAAAATGCAATGAACGAGGTATGCCTGTATTTTTTGTGGTCCATGTATTAAGTGTGACCCATCAATGCAGAGCCAGAACATTCCAGCTGCCCCCTCTGCCAGGTCACCCCAAATTATGGCACTGAGGTGCAGGGCCAGAGAATATGTTGTGATATGAACATATTCTATAACTCCCAGCACCAGAAGTATGTGGGGAATGGAGGAAAAATAAGGTTTAACATGTACAGAGCCAGAAGCTATTTCGTGAAAAATTATTTGAATCATCAGTTAGATAAATTTATAAATGAAAGATTCAGCTCTCAGCAACACCTAATCTAAAAGTAAGTTCTCTCCTATTGTGAATATATTCCATAATGTAACACTCAAGGGGGGACCCAAAAAAACCTGGAATTATCTTTTGGAGGGGAGACTCCTTATACTACAGGCTTCCCTTGCTAGGTAAGTATTCTAGGAACGCATCAGCATCAGTGTACTGGCTAGCATCACTGTACTGTTGTGAGAGGCTGCGTTAAGTTTCAGTGACTCTGGGGGGGAGGGGATGTTTTAACACATTTGCCCATTTCATGATGGGTGATTTATGTGTGCACCTGTCCATTCCACACTGAATGTTCAGCAGTTGTTGTGTTTTTTTTACCAAAAACGGCATGACCCTCATGCCTCACCCTCCCTATCCACCTGATCTCACCCCAAGCAACTTTTCTTTGCTTCCTCGGATGAAAAAAGTCCTCAAAGAGAAACAGTTTGCTGATGTGGAAGAGGGAAATCAAAAAAATGGCAGAAGCATTAAAAAGCATCAAAATTGACAAGTTCAGAAACTGTTTTGAGCAGTGGAAAATAAGTGTGCTGCATCAAATGGAGAAAATGGCTTTGAAAATGGCTGAAGTTTAAACATGTAAGAATAAAAACATAATTCTTATAAATAAATTCCAATTTTTTGGATACCCCCTTGTACACAATTATAACTATACATGCAAAAGAAAATGTATTAATATTTCTGTCTTGCAGGACATAAATCCATCACACTATTAAAGAAATTGTCTGTATCTGATGTTTTATATTTCATGCATCCCAAAACATAAGTTCTCATCTTGGGATAATGGACACATCTTATCATGAGTTAGTGTAGTGAATCAAGTTTTGTGTCATCAGTTACGATATGGTTGGCATGGCTATTATGGTTATTAGGGCCACGGTCAGGGATTCAGCAGGTTATGATTAATATGATAGAAGCAAGTCTAGATCTCAGGACCCAGCTAATATGATCATCAAAGCTGGAATAGTCCAAGAGCTTAACAAGACCCATGTGAACAGAGTGGTGGATGGGGCAGGGGATGTGAATGAGGGCAACACAGCTGCCATGTTTAGTGGATGAAGAACAATAATTCAGGTGATGGGGCTGATGTGTTCAGCAGCTCAAGAATTTGGCAAAATCATAGGGAAACCCAACCCTCTCATTGTAATCTTTTCTCTTGAAATACTATTGAAATGCCCATCACAATGTTTTATCTACTCAGGATTGAAGAGTGAGCAAAAATATAACTTTCTGTTATGTTTGAACCATCATATATTTGGGGTCTATTTGTTATAGCAGTTAACCTGTTCTAGGACTCACACACATATATATAACATCTCTTGTGTTATCGGCAGAGTCAGAGAACTATTGTACTCAGCCTAGAAGATCCTAAGAGGCAATGTTCCTGTCAGAAATGCAGGTTTCTGTTAAAACCAGGAATAGAAGTATAATACTATAGAGATGATTAAGACAGACTGGAGATTTGATAGAAGAAAAGATATTTCTAAAAGACACAATGGAAACATGGCCAGAAACAGAAGCAGGATGAATATGAGTTGAAAGCAGAAAGCACACAACAATGTCAAGTTGAACATTGAAACTCTGCACATAATCAGATCGACTGTGATTTGGGGTCTTGACACAAGATGAGGATGGCGGTATGGCAGCCTTAATTTCAAGGACCTAGTTATGAGTCTGGCAGATGACAACCTCTACAACACTGTTGAGCCCATAGCCTGCATAGATCAATCCTGAGCAAAGTTGTATTCAAAAAGCCTACACCCACAGCTAAAAAGTGAGCTTAAGGAATTTCCATTCTTTACTTACATCTCCTGAAGGACATTGAAAGTAACCTAACATATACTGCACACTTCTCATATCCCTTTCTTCTTGGTCCTCTGATCACTTCACATGTGTCTCAACCATCAGGAAAAAGACTCAAAACAAGGAAAGGAACCAAGCTCCATGGCAGAGCGTCCCAGGCTTGGGATAGAGAGCTAGCATTCGACTTCTAACCTCTAAGAGCTAAGTGCTCTGAGTCCTCTTTCCTGGAAAAGGGAGGAGATTATCTACCTTACATATTGTTGTCAGGATTACAATTTTAATTAAAATAGGAGTCAGGCGATAAGCTCAGGAAAATTCCAGCCAAAGTCACTTTCAGAGCAGGTTGTAAGTCATAGGCATCAGGCTCAGTGGGGTCTCTGGTTCCCCTTTCTTGCAGGCTTCTGTGTCGCTCACGGGCTGTGCTTCTGATGTGAGAACCCCCTTCTCCCTATTTATAAGATAAGCATGAATATTTCCTTAATAGGGAAAATAAACACCTGAGCCCAGGCACCAGGCAGTGTGAGCACAGGTGTCAGCTGATTAGGAGCATGTGGGGAAACAGCACACGCCTGGAACCGGGAAGCACAGGAGGTCAGGGCGGCAAGGGAAGTCAAAGTCAGAACCATCCACTGCCGGCCGGGCACAGTGGCTCACACCTGTAATCCCAGCACTTTGGGAGGCCGAGGTGGGAGGATTACTTGGGCCCAGGGGTTCAAGACCAATCTAGGCAGCATAGCAGGAACTCATCTCCATAAAATATTTTTTTTTTGAGTTGGAGTCTCACTGTCGCCCAGACTGGAGTGCAGTGGCCGCTCCCGGCCATCACAGCCTCGACCCACAGGGCTCCAGCGATCCTTCCGCCTCAGCCTTCCAAGTAGCTGGAACTACAGGTGTGCACTACCACACCCGGTTAATTTTTTGATTTCTTGTAGAGATGAGGTCTCGCCAAGTTGCCCAAGCGGTCTCGAACTCAAGGGCTCAGGCAGTTCACCCACCTCAGCCTCCCAAGGCGCAGGATTACAGGCTGAGTCACCGAGCCCGGCAAAAATCAAAAATATTAGCCAATTGTGGTGATAAATGCCTGTAGTCCCAGCTACTCTGGAGGCGGAGGTGGGAGGATCTCCTGAGCCCCAGAGGTCAAGGCTGCAGTAAACTGTGATCATGCCACTGCACTCTAACGGGTGAAAAAGTGAGACCCTGACTTGAAAGAAAGAAAAGAAGTAGCCACTGTCACTGAAGACAGAAAACCTGGCCAAGCTAATTCAGATCATGCAACTCTGAATCAATCTCTAAACAACTCAAGAGATTAATCACACTGCTTGTCTCCACAACAGGATATAGGCAAAGACTTGAAAAGCATGTGTATGCTACAGATGACTGTAAATGTCATCATTGATAATTTATACTGACTTTCTTGTTCTACATTTAAATCCTTGGGACTTGTCACTAAGAATACAAAATGGGCCGGGCTCAGTGGCTCATCCTGTAATCCCGCACCTTTGGGAGGCTGAGATGAGTGGATTGCCTGAGCCCGCGGGTTCGAGACCCACCTGGGCAACTTGGCGAGACCTCATCTCTACAATAAATCAAAAAATTAGTCGGGCCTGGTAGCGCGCACCTGTAGTTTCAGCTACCTGGAAGGCGGAGGCGGAAGGATCGCCGGAGCCCAGTAGGTTGAAGCTGTGGTGGCCGGGAGTGGCCGCTGCACTCCAGTCTGGGTGACAGAGTGAGACTCCAACTCAAAAAAAAAAAGAATACAAAATGGGCTGGGCGTACTGTCTCAAGCCTGTAATCCCAGCACTTTGGGAAGATGAGGTGGGAGGATTGCTTGAGCCTAGAAGTTCAATACCAGCCTGGGCATCATAGCAAGAACTCGTCTCTACCAACAGTAAAAAAAAAATTAACCAGGCTTGATGGTACACATCTGTAGTCCCAGCTACTTGAGAGACTGAGACAGAAGGATCTTCTGATCCCAGGAGATAGAGTAGATGCTGCAGTGAGCCATGATCAGGCCACTGCACTGTAGCCTGGGTAACAGAGTGAGCCCCCAACAAAAAAAACAAACAAAAAATACAAAATGAATAAATGGAGGTTTGGAGATAAATGCAGCTCTCATTTCCAAACTCTGCTCTCTCTACTCTTGGATTTAGAAGCATGATAATCTCAAACTTACATCAATTATTTTTTACCTTTTTTGGTTCATAACCCCTTTGAGAATAAGGCAAGCTATTCACTGTCAACCTTAGAAAAGTCTTTATATATGCAGACAAACCCAAAAACTGTATGTAATTTCAAGGAATTCCAAGTAGACCCCACATTAAAAATCCTGTGAGAGAGAGATCTAGCTCCCTTCTTCCATGGGAAAGCTGAGTCTTAAAGAGGTCAACGAATTTTCTCAAGATAGTGAATTGATTAGCAGGAATGTCAACCCTGACCTTCTGGCTGGCTCCAAGAGCAATGCTTTTCCTATGACCCACACGGAATGATATCTGTTCTCCACAAACATACATCTATCTATAGGTTGGACTCACCTGCCTCACTCCCAGGGTGCTTTAGAAAGAGAGGAGTCGCCGGACTCGGTGGCTCAGCCTGTCATCCCGCGCCTTGGGAGGCCGAGGCGAGGGGATTGCCTGAGCCCGCGGGTTCGAGACCCGCCTGGGCAAACTTGGCGAGATCTCATCGCTACAATCAATCAAAAAATCAGCCGGGCGTGGTAGCACACACCTGTAGTTGCGGCTACTTGGAAGGCTGAGGCGGAAGGATCGCCGGAGCCCAGCGGGTCGAGGCTGTGGTGGCCGGGAGCGGCCACTGCACTCCAGTCTGGGCGACAGAGACTCCAAATCAAAAAAAAAAAAGAAGAAAGATAGGAGTCACTGATAGGCATCCACACTGTACCTTTCACAACTGCACAAATCCTTGGCAGTGTTCTATTCATTCTACAGATATTAACATCCCTTTGATATGCCTGGCACTATAAGCTTCAGGGATAAGAAGATGAAATATGTGTTGTCACCTCAAGCATGGAGCTTATGATCTAGTTTGGTACTTCCCTGAAAAGCAGAAAAATCACTAAAATGATCATTTGTTTGTATAATCTACATATTGTAAGAAAACATATAAAATAGTCACCAATACTTTTAATATTCAAATATATATGTGTGCATGTATATGCATGTGTGCATATGACTACATTTACATAAATATGTATAGATATGTAACCAGCTTTGAGCTGGTTCTTTGGCATGTATGCTTAACCTTAAGAGAGATGTGTTCGTAATTAATTGTAAGATGTGATTGACAAGTTGCTACATTTTTTTTAATTTTTTATTTTAAATATGTGGAGTACAATTCAGGGTTAGGTGTGTAAGTGTTCGTTATACAGGTACCCTTGTTGATGAGGTGTGCCTCCCCCTCCCCTGGCAGTTTCTCACTCTTGCCAATCCCGACCCCACCCTCCCCCTGGCAGTTTCCCACGACTGTCAATCCCTTTCTTATAATATTACGATAGCTGTTCAAGGTCCACTTATGAGTGAGAACATGTGGTACTCAGTTATTTATTTCTGTGATAGATCACTCAGTATTATAGCTTCTAAGTCCATCCAAGTTGCTACGAAGTTCATAACTGTGTCCTTGTTTATGGCTGTGTAATATCCCATCTTGTGTATATAACACATTTTTTAAATCCAGTCCTCTTTTGATGGGCAGGACAGTTGGTTCCATGTTTTTGCTATTGTGAATAATGCTGCAATACACATGTGTGTGCAGGTATCTTTTTCATAGAGTGATTTGAGTTCCTCTAGGTATATTACCAGTAGGAGGATTGTGGGATTGTATGGGAGGTCAATTTTTAGATCTTTTAGGAATTGTCATGCTATTTTCCACAGAGGCTGTTCTAGTTTACTCTCCCACCAACAGGATTTTTTTTAATGCTCAAATGGTAAACCTTTCCAAAGTTGACTTTCGAATAGCACAGGAGTTAGGGGTACCAACCCCCATGTCAAAAATCCACATATAACTTTTGACACCCCCAAAATGTAAATATGAACAACCTACTGTTGACTAGAAGTCTTACTGATAACATAAATAATCATGTATATTATATACTGTATTTTTACAATGAAGTAAGCCAAAGAAAGTGTTATGAAAAAAATCACAAGGAAGAGAAAATATATTTACTTTACATTTAGTGGAAGTGGCTCATTATAAAAGTCTTCATCTTTATTGTCTTCATGCTAAATAAGCCGAGAAAGAGGAGAAAGAAGAGGGGATGTTGATCTTGTTCTCTCAAAGGGGCAGAGATGGAAGGAAAATCTTCATATGAGACCCAAGTAGGTCAAGCGTCAACTGTAATTGGCTTGACCTTATTGAAGGAATAATTCAAAAGAAATCTTGAACAACTTGTCCTTCATGATTCCAAATTTATTATCCAACAACTGATATTTTGATCCCACTCTTCAAGAATATTGATCTTGGGGATACTCCAGGAGGAAAGCGTCATGCTGAAAGGAGATAATAGCATTCCATGGCCCAGTGGGAACCTTTCAAAATTTTTAAAGCAGTTATGTCAGCTCAATACATGCAGCTTCATCTTTTACTGGTCAGGTTAGATGGGGTTGCTGCAGTAACAAACAATTCCCAAATTTCAAGGTTGAAAAACAACACAAGTTTATTTACTACTCAAGCAGAGTCACCGCTGGTCCAGAGTGTTCTCCAGGGCAGCTGTCCTCCATATGTTGGCTGGGCGTTCCCAGCTGCTTCAGCTTAATGGCATTTCCATCTCAACATGCATCTCTGTCACTGCCAAAGAGAAAGGAAGAGAACATAGGGAAACATACCCAACTCTTAAACGCTTCCACCCAGATGGCTCCTTTCCTCTTGTTTCATTGGTGACAGCAGGTCAGATGGCTGTACTTGGCTTCACTGGAGCAGAGAGTGCTCCCTCCCATATGGACAGAGGGAGAGGGCAAAAATCAGATGCCAACACAGAAGTAATGTCTAACATGGGTATCCTCAAATTTAATATCAACAACATGACTCGGTATCATTGAGGACCACTCAACAAAAAAAAGGAAAATAACATGACTCAACAAATAGTTTTCAATGTGGAAAGTCTAACTGAAACTCTTTTTCTTTGTTTTGTTTTAAGAAAGGGCGATGATATATCAGCTTTTCTCATTGCAATGTCTAGTAGTACATTGTATTAGGGAACCATTCATGATCAGGAGTGCAATATTCAACTATTTCAAACATTTTTATTAGTTTAAATTTCAACTGGAGAAGCCACCACCTCATATTCATCCTGAAACAAAACAGACAAATTCACACAGTAGGTACTCAAAGTCACAGGCTAGTGGTCACACTTGAGTGTCGGTCCTCTGTTTGGTTTCCAGTTCTAATTTCACCCTCACTAGCCAAGAGGTTGAATTCATCTTCGGGGCTGCTATTACCATAAATCAGGGGCAATATGTCTCAAAGGTTGACTTGATAAGCAAATTAAATAATGCAAAGATGAGTCTGTTAAAGCTCTAACTTAAAATGAGAATTAATATGTTATCTTAAATATGTGTAATGTGAAAGGTTAGGCTTGGTTAAAAAATAGTCTGCCTTAGAATTTAATATGCCGATATTAATCAAAATATATAATTAGCGTTTATCATATAATAGTCAGTAATATGGAAAAGATTTGGCAGTGTTTTTTAGTGTGTTTAGTTATTGCTTGTCTTCTGATTTTGTTAACAACTGGATATATCCACTTTAAGTGACCCTAATGAGTGGCATTTATGCAATCCCTTCTATGAGATCACTCTCATTTGTGGCTCCCAGGAAAAAGCATGAGGTGGTCCAAAGTGAAAAATGACCCAAATTAAACCCATCTGCTGATGCTAATATAATAGAGCTAACTTGGATGTAAAAGGGAAAAACAATCAGGGTTTTACGTAATACTTCATGTTCCAGAAATAGGAAGGACATGCGTTTATGTTAACTGAACTATTCGGCTTTGCATTTAATGTCCACACTATGTGAATTGTCTTGTTATGTTAAAATCTCGTTTTAAACTAAATAATGGTGGTCTCTGCATAGTGGCTCACACCTGTAATCTCAGCACTTTGGGAGGCCAAGGTGGAAGGATTGCTTGAGCCCAGGAGTTGGAAATGCACCTGGGAAACATAGCAAGACCTTGTCTCAACAAAAAGTCAAAAAATTAACCAGGGGTGGTGGCATGCTCCTATAGTCCCAGCTACCCAGCGAGCTGTGATCATGTCATTGCACTCCACCCTGGGCAACAGAGTAAGACCCTGACTCAAAAAAAAAAAAAAAACTAAATATTGTTCCACTGTTATTCTTTTTAATAACAAATTCAAGCAAAAACAGGAGGAAGAGGAGGAGGAAGAGGAAAAGGGAAAGTAAAGAAGGAGAAAAGAAAGAAGAGGAAGAAATAAGAACAATTTGAAAAGTGGTGAGTGGTCAGTCTGACAGACAAACTCCAATTTCAAGTGTATATATTAATATTTGTAATCTATAATTAGATGTATGTAAACATTTTTTTCCCAAACATTAATATTGAAAATGTTTTCCTCTTGGTAAGGAATGAATGCAAGGAACCAAAGAAGAAAGAGCAGGCCAACAAATAACCATACAATATCTTGGAATAATTTTTGGCTAAATGTATTTAATCTAAGAAAGTAATGTCCTTCCAGAAAATGACCCCTCCATTCTTTCCTCATTTTTCTCACTGGCTGGACAAGGCAATGTTCCAAAATAAATTTTCTTCTCTGGTATAGCCTTTCTAGTATACGTGCTTCTTACCAAACATGTGCTTCTGAACTGTGTTTTTCATTCCACCTTGTAAAATCCATTCTACATCAAATATTTTTTAAAATATTTTAAAACTACTGTTCAAAGTTTCATCTTAAAAGCTGATTATCACTCAAGAAGAATAAACACTAAAAAAAGGTAACAAATAGTCTAGATTGAACTTGGAATCCTGAAAAAGCAATGGAAGTTTTTTTGTTTTGTTTTGTTTTTTTTAGTTGGAGTCTCACTCTGTCGCCCAGACTGGAGTGCAGTGGCCACTCCCGGCCACCGCAGCCTCGACCTTCTGGGCTCCGGCAATCCTTCCGCCTCAGCCTTCCAAGTAGCTGGAACTACAGGCACGCACTACCACGCCCGGCTAATTTTCGACTTATTGTAGAGATGAGGTCTCACCAAGTTGCCCAGGTGGGTCTCGAACCTGAGGGCTCAGGCAATTCACTCACCTCAGCCTCCCAAAGCGCAGGATTACATGCTGAGCCACCAAGCCCGGTGGAACATTTCTTAAATATGTTTCTAATTTTGGTCACTAGAATACAACAGTATCTTACCAATGAGGCACATTTTCTCTGTACCCTATATGTGGAAACTCGGTTTTGTGAAATACTTTGATTCATCTGTTCCTTTTCCCCGTTAGCATTTTTTGTAAAAGAAAGAAACACTACACATATCCACATACACACTGAACAGCCAAAATATGTTCTGGCCCAGCCAGATAGTGTGTTTCAAATTAGCAGAGTTGGCATCAGACCGTGAACATATGGAACAGAGTGCAACCTAACAATTAAATTAATACAATTTCTCCTATAGCTATAAAGCTTTGAGACAACCTGCAAATTGTGAAATTTGGCAGTGTTATCAAGCATGCTCACCAAACACAGATTTTGTGGGCAAATAAAGCCATGAAAAACAAGCCATGAGGCAGATTATTTGAAACTTGACCCTGAGATGTAGACATCAGGATGGTAATCTGGTAAACTTGATACATTTCCTGTGAGTTGTACGACAATCCCTGTCAATGAAGCCCTCAAGTTGTCAGATGGTAGAGAACTTCACTAGTCGATGTATTAAAATCTGATCGTGAAAGAGACACTTTTCATGGGATTTGGTGGGATTTGGTTGTTGAATGATTTGGTGGTTGTCCCATTTGCTTTGAGTTTTAAATCTCTTTAGATGAACTATTCTCTTACTGAGGAACAGGGTGGGTCTTACTCAAACACAACAAATGTAATTTGAGATTGGCTGGAACAGTATCCTAGCCCTCAAAGGGATCATCCCTCTGACATTTTGTTGATTCTGCAAATCCCACTGCAAGTCCCCAGTTCTTGCTAAATGAAGCCTGCTCCCTCAGGCTGCCTCTAGATGTCAACTACTATAAGAAAGGAATGACACTGTGCTCTAATGAATTTTGGGTTGACCTGTGAAAGAGCTTTTATCCTTTCCAACCAGGGTTCGTAAAGTGTGGCCTGTGGACCAGAGTTTTGGTGAACACAGCCCTGCTCATTCAACAGTTGAGTGGACTTGAGTAGATGAGACAGAGACAGTAGGGAAACCCATGAAAAACCGGAAAAGACCTTTTAAACCAAAAAAAATCCCGACCCCTTTGTGGAAAACCTTACCAATTCCTGATATAGAGCAGTGGGGGTCTTGAACGCAGCACTGTTCATTCAACAGTTGAGTGGAATTGAGAGACAGAGACCGTAGGGCCCATGAAACCGGAAAGACCTACCATCCGACCCTTTGTGGAAAACCTTACCAATTCCTGATATAGAGCAGTGTGCCTCTCTGGCACCTAGAAGCGTAAAAACGGTAGAGGAGATGGGGAACAATTAGAACAATCCTTTACATTAGGGGAGCACTCTGCTTTGGGGGAATGACCTTTGCAGAGCTAATTCTCACAATATCGCCTGCAGAGATTGGTATCACTGACTCTGGCACATGTGGGTGCTCAAAAAATATCCATTGGGTGCAAACACTCATACACTCATTCATTCAACAAATAATGTGTCAAGGCTTATTACACACAAGCACTGCCATAGGAGATGTGGAAAGAGAGGAAGCCAGAAAAAAGCAGCAAAGTTCTCTTCTCACAGGGCACTCATTCTAGTGTGGGGAGACAAAAAATAAACATGCAATTCGACAAATGATTAAATAAGAATACATTTGCATAAAAGAACAGTTGGCGGGTCACAGAAGGCCCCCTGATTCTGAGACGTCTGAGGAGAGACCTACAGAAAGACAGGAAAGCTGCCGGCCACCTGAGGGAACTGCAAGGGCCCTGAGGTGTCAGGAGCTTGGCGGACCCCAAGAAGCCACTGAGGCTGGAACACAGTGAGGGAAGGGTCATGGCAGGTCAGAGTCAGAAAGGGCCCAAAGCGGCAGCGATGAGTGCCCTCATGGCCACAGTGGGAACTTCGAATTTCACTCCGAGCTATGAAAAGTTGAGAATGGAGGAGGCACAATCTCACTTGCGCTCAGAATAATCCCTCTGCTTGCTGCGTGGAACGTGGACTGGAAGGAGACCAAGGTAAATGCATTCACTGAGTAACCAATTGCTACGAAACTTTGGAAAACTTCTTCCACATACTAGACTCTCCTTTGAGCATACACCTTAATGAACTGTATTATTAAAGGTAATTCCTCCCACTTTCACTTTGGATGTGCCCTAGAAGGGAGAGAAATGTTTTTTAAAAAAAGAAGAGTCAAATTGGCCTGTATACTAAATTGCCAAAAATGTTTTGTATTTCCCTGCAAGATGTGGAAGACACACAGATTTGGCTACTCTGATATGGGAGGAAGAAGCAACCTGGACCCCAGAGCTGCTGGCAGGGATCTTGGGGGATACCAATGAGGAAGATGGCAAGAGACTTGGCACATGATGACATCTAATATTCCAAGTTCAGCTGTTTACTTGCCTCCGTGTTGGGATGCAACAACCCCTGCACACATTCCATTGCCCCCAAACATTCATGAACTAGGTCTGCCACACACAACTGTTTGGTATTAGTGATGCTTTTAGAAAGTTTTAAAAGAGGGGCAAGAGAGAAGTGGGCTTCATTACAACCTGTGTCAGGAGACCTAAGTTCTCCCATTCTCTCCACCAAGAAAGGAAAATAAAAATATAGGCAATAACTATTCCCAGCCGGGCTCAGTGGCTCAGCCTGTAATCCCGTGCTTTGGGAGGCCGAGGCGAGTGGATTGCCTGAACCCGCGAGTTCGAGACCCACCCGGGGAGCTTGGCGAGACCTCATCTCTACAATAAATCAAAAAATTAGCCGGACGTGGTAGCATGCACCTGTAGTTCCAGCTACTCGGAAGGCTGAGGCAGAAGGATCGTCAGAGCCCAGCAGGTCGAGGCTGCGGTGGCCGGGAGCGGCCACTGCCCTCCAGTCTGGGTGACAGAGTGAGACTCCGACTCAAAAAATTAATTAATTAATTAATTAATTAACCATCCTCAGTAGCAAAAACTTAGAACCAACCGAACTGCCCATCAAAAGTGGCCTGGATAAAGAAAATGGGGTGCATATACGTGATGGAATATTACACAGCCATAAAGAAGAACAAAATCATGGACTTCACAGCAAATTGGATGGAGATGGAGACCGCCATCAGCTAGGGTTAGGGTTCAAGTTAGTGGTCTGTCACAGAAACAAAGAACTGAATACCACATGTTCTCACTCATAAGGGTACTCTGAACATTTGTCACATTAGCACCAGTGCGGGATCAGCGGTGGCTAGGTAACGTCAAGGGATTGGCACGTAACAGCACAAGGGGTACGTGGTCCCAAGCCAGGGGAAGTGGGGGCCATTTGGAGGCCTGCTTGTACCCTTGTACAAGTAATCCTAACTTGTACCCCACAGGTCTATAATTAAATAAATTTTTTTTTTAAATACAGGCAACAACATGCTCACATCTAGTGAGTCAGGAAATCAAGATACTTCATTTAGATTAATCTATGAAGTGCTGTGTGCAAGCTATTACCATTATTATATTTATAATAATACTGATAAACTATCAAATGCTGTGCACAAGTTATTACCATCATGTGTCAATTCTGTTCCACACACAGTAAAGCAAACAAGCTTTGGGACTATGAGTGGCTGGTACGCTGACAATTAGCACTATAGAATGCTAGAAGATTTGTGGTCCATCATTTCAGCAGCCAAAACATGAGTTACATATGCAAGTGACAATTAAGAATACCAAGACACTAATAAGATAGGTGGCCATGCATACATGTTAAGTGAAAGTCACACAGCTGATTCCTCGGTAAAGCTGGACCCAAGCCCAGTCCTTAATTCTAGGTCAAAGGCATTCCACCATGGTTGCCTTCCCAAGACCACTGCCCCGAAACCCATCTGTGCTCGTGGTACACTGAGCCAGTAGTTCCAAAGACTCAAGTCACTTCCTAAAAGAAAGAACTCCTATAGGAAGTCAGCTGGCAGTTATTGTAAACAACTCTAAGATCCTAATATGAAGAGCAAATAGGCCTCCCTGGGAGGCATTCTCTAAAGTAAGTCCTTTGGGTCTAAATCTACCTTTTAGCACAGACATGAACACTTTTAATTCATTAATCCAGAAGTGATAGAGAAAATGAAAATCTCAACCAACCAAACTGGTCCACTCAAAGGGACCTGTCGTAAAGTCAGAAATGCACAGAACAGTTCTGCTGGTCTCACTAGTTAGTCTCTGCCAAGGAAGTGCTCTCAGCTCTGGCCACAACACACACCTCTCACCTCCCAAACAGAAGGCCTGAGGAATTATCACATGCTCAGAAAGGCCCCATAATTAGGCACATTCGCTGGGAACAGTCATCAACGTATCTACCGTGTGTTCAAGAAGAATTTATAAGATTCTGTAGAAGTGAAAACTTTTTATAGAATGATCCATTACTAACATTTCAAACACAAGAACGAAACGGACTGAGCTTTAACTGACTTAATTTCAGGACCTGTATAAGTTCCTTAGCCGCACTGGTGCCATTCCCAATCCAATAGAGGTCACAACGTCTACTTATATGATAGTTCTCAGAACGGAAGATGATGTGTATATAGGGTAGCACTGTGATAGACACAGAGATAGTCTCCATACGTAGCACCTTTTATTAGTAACCGGTGATAATGATAATTACTTGAAGTAAACAGAGCTCTTCCCATGCTGTGGCAGTGCAGAGAGCCATTCACGTGATTTGTGGAGCAGCCTAGAGGATTTGCTGGCAACAGTCAAGGCTCAACTTAAGGATGCCACATACTTCCATGGGCAATTTCTCTTTCCAAGAATTCAAGGACTCGAGGGGCACAATACAATCAAGACAGCAACAGGAGTTCAAATGTCTACAAGCAGCATAAATGCCTCTCAGCACTGTAATCTATTTATATCCCCAAACCAAGGCATTGTATAAATATTATAGCCTTGACTGGGGCCAAAAAAAATCTCCATAATCACCAGATTTGAGAAACAGAATCCATAATTTACTTACTCCCTTTCAGGCCCAGCCTTTGCAGCCTTTATTTAAATAACTGACATTGACAAGGCCATGTTAAATGCACAAAGTCGTTCTGGAAATGTCTGGGTCAGCATGGCCAGGCAATAGAAGGCCCTGGACGACTGAGCCTGAGCCACTGACCTGGGCAATGTTTGAGAGGCAGGTTGGCACAGAAGACCACAGAGATCTCAAGCCAGGAAGGCCTGGGTTCTCCTCCTAAATTCTCCCACTTATCTGTCATACAACACGCACAAGTCCAATGACGTCCCCAAGTCTCAGCATCCCTATCTGTAAGTGGGAGGTAATAACTGATGCACCTATTTTACTGGAACATTGAAATGAAATGCATTCATGTGCTTCATAAACTATGAAGAGCTGTGCACCAGCTATTGCCATTCTTTGTCTCTTCTGTTCCATATATAGTAAAGCAAATAAGCTTTGGGCCTATGAGTGTCCAGTAATCTGACAATTATACAGCAGAGGCATTTTCTGGGTTGTGTTTGCTTGTTAGACTCTTTATTTTCAGAATGACCTTGATCGTCCTTTTTAAGAGTTCCTAAAATGGAGAGCAAATTAGGCGATTAGGACTCTCATAGACAACCAAGTGGCCTGCGTTTGGTAAGCTTTTGCTACACTCATGTCTCATCACAGACACAAGCTCTGCCGTGGGCAGGATAAATGAGGCTCCCTACGTGAAGCCTTGACACTGTGGATGGCAACCCCTCGTCTCCTCTTTGGTTCTCCCTCTTTCGGTAATCCCCTAAAAGCCCCCAGCGCTCACCCAGAGACCCTACCAGCAGCCCATTCCAGCCTGGCATCCTGCAAAAGGACTTTTTACTGTGACACTCCAGTCCTCCATCCTCCCGTTTCATAGCAAATTTTATCTGTTCCAGGTGGCATCACTCTTTATAAGATCTACCTTTTGCTGACATGCTAGTAAGACAGTGATGTCTCTCCCAGGGAAGGGATTTTCATGTGGGTCTTCTTAGCTAATGTGTAGATCCCCAAGGAGAGACTACAGTGGTGGGAAAATTGGAAAACCAGCATAAGAGGTATTTGAGGCATTCACACACTCTCTCCTTATTTATACGCTAAGCATGTGTTTAACACCTACAGCAGATTAAGAATTCATCGGGGAAAGAGGGGATTACAAAGACCATGAATGCAGTGTGTGATGAGGGTCTGGGCGAGAGGTAATTGGTCTGGGGCACACAAGCCAAGGAAAAGGCTGCTGTCAGCCAAAGCTTAGCATCTCTAAGTAGGTCAACCTATACTCTCTGCATCCTGCTGCTACCCATCAACAGAATCCCAGCTGCAACATAAGCATTTCAAGATGCCATTAAAAATTAGTTGAAAAATGTAGAAGATATCATTCTTGAGATCCCTCAAAGATCTCCCAGTCAAATAGGAAAAACAAACAAGAAAGCAGTTCATTATAATACAAGGAGATGGCTCATTCTTAGGCTAATCAAATCCCCCTAATACCCATAAATACCAAGCACTTAAGTACTGCGTCCCCTACCAACAGAGCACGTGTACCATCTAACACTAATAGCCTTATACTAATAGCCTGCAATGGTAACAGGACTTAGCTTGTGCCCATCAGCAAAATTCTAAGGATGCTCTCAAGTCAAACCCCTAACCCTCAGAGCACATGAGACTTAGAGTAACAGAGCTCAGCTAGATTTTCTTTGCTACAGCAGTCGTAATTGCTCAGCAATAAAACAGTTCACAAGATTAGCTTATACCCAAAAATCCTACCTTGTAAATCTTTATCTGTGGTCATCTTAGGCAAAACAAATAGAAAATCAAAGTGTGCATCCCCCTTATCTTAGTTAGATTGTCTTCTACTGAGCTTTAAGAGTCACTAAGATGCAGTAACCACCTGACAACAAGACTGTCAATATACACCATTGGAATTAAGTAATCAAATAAGACCAAATAGTGGAGCCAGGAACAGCCAATCCAATCAACAGCAGATAAGACTTTTGTCTTTCAGGTGATCCAAACTGACCAATCAACAGAGTCGCTGAAGCAACAGGTCAATACCTGCAGCAAAGGCTAAGCTCACTCTCTTTGACATAAATACCAATGATTACAAAATGAACATTTTCTCAAAAAATGGAATGTTGGGGGACTTCAGCACACTGGCCCCATTTAAGCTCTGAACCGCGGGAACACGTGACTGGCAAATGGTGTAGACTTCTGCTCTGCTCAGTTCTCCTTATGGTTTCCACTTGGAAATGTCTAAGAACAGCCCATTCAAGAATAACAATAAATATGGTTTAATAGGGTTTCAGAAAATTGTCTTTCTCACATCTCTTTTTTTTCCAAGCCCCATCTCTGGTGACAGAAGAAATATTTATTTTAACTTGCTTGTTTCACAATCAGTATTATGTTTCCAATTCAAATGGAAGCCAACATCTGGGAAAAGAATTGATTCAAATCTTACCAAAACAGAAAAAGACAAAACCATGTTTGAGGAAAAAGTGTTTTTAACCAAATAGTAAATAATAGTGACTAGCTTAAAAATGTCCCTGGAATGCGTAGCAATGTTAAGTAAAGAAATCACAAAGTAGAGAATAAAGGTGATAAGCATTCTGGGTAATGTCCTCTTCTTACAAAATGTCTGATTCAAAACAATGGAAAGAGTGGAAGAGATTTCCTTTAATGCAGAATTGAGGGGGGGAAGAAAAACAAAACAAAGAGTGGAAGAAGGCAAGACACTTCATCACCTGCCTTTTTGTTCCAGATGAACAGAATACACTGATTACTGAGACTTGGTGTATTCGTGGAAAAGCTAGCTCACTTTGCGGCTCTATAAAACAAAGATAAAAATAAATCCTGCCTTGAGGTGCACTATAAGGATTAGAGGAGGTAATACCTGAGAAGCACTTAACAAAGTAATCGATCAATAAATGCTCTCTTTATTCATTAGCTTACCCAATCAATATATGTTTAGTAACAGCCCACTACATGCTGACCAATGCACTGATAACACAGTAACAACGAGAACAGTCATGGTCCCTGCCCCTCCAGAACCTAGAACATGGTGGAGTCACATCTTTATGAGGTGGTGATCTCATTTCCTCTGAGTATATGCCCGGGAGAGAGATTACTGTGTCATGGACAGTCCTATTTTTAATTTCTTTAGGAAACTCCATACTGTTTTTCATGACAACACCAATCCACATTCACACCAACAGTGTACATGGATCCCTTTTCTCTACACTCTTGCCAATATTTGCTATCTTTTGACTGTTTCTTAATAGCCATCCAAACATGTGTGAGGTGACAGCTCTTATGGCTTTGATTTGCATTTCTCTGATGATTATTGATGTTGAATACCTTTTTACACACCTGTTACACACTTTTAGTATTCTTTGAAGTTTCTACTCCAGTCCTTTGTCCATTTTTTAATCAGGTGATTTGTTTTCCTACTATTAAGTTGCGTGAATTCTTTATAAATTTTGGATATTAGCCACCCATCACACAAATGGTTTACAAATTTCTTCTTCCGAATTCATGGGATGCCTTTTTATTTTGTTCCTTATTTTCTTTGTAGTGAATCCCTCTGCTCTGTACCTGTCTGTGTCCTAACTCTTCTTCTAAGGACTCCAGTCATAGAGGACTTCCGGCAAGATAGCAATGGGATAGGTCAGACTGTGAGAGTCTCCACAGAAGCCAGCGTCCAGAAAGACTCTCTGGATGGATGAGCATGTGCCGTGGGCAAGTGGAAGTCTGTCTGAAGGGAGACTTGGGTTCATGCACCCAGGGCTTTCCTCTGGAAGTGACAGCAATTCCCCACCACCCTGAGATGGGAGTCACTGGTACGCAGGATTACTTGTCCTGGTCTGCTGTTCTCAGGACTCTCCTGAGAAGAGCCTGCCGAATACAACTGATTCTCATTGCCTGCTGCCTAACCCACACCATCAACTATGACTGCAAAGTGGCTGGAGCCCCAATCCAATCTGTGGAGAGAGACGATCAGGAGAACTGGACAGGAGCCCCACTCTCAGTGAGAAAACACCCTCTGCAGTGGGACCAGGCAGAGACCTCCATTGCCTCGCCCAGCTCCACCCAGCCTTCAGCCTGGGACCTAGAGGTCATCTCATCAAAACTGGAGAGACAGAAGCCCCTCCCCCATGCTGGATCAGACACAGACACATCAGATCTGAGTGGGAGATCTGACAGGCAGCAAGCCACGCGAGTCCAGATCTGACCCATCATCCTCCCAGCATAGGCCTGGGGCATCTGACCCACACTGAGAACAACCCTATTAGCCTATGCTGAGAGCAGAGAGGAGGGACTGGAGTGCAGGGCTGAAAGGAAGTTGGACTTACAGGATAGCAAATATTGGCCTCAGAGTGAGTTTTGTTTTGTTTTTATCTGTTTTGTTCATTTTTGTTTGCTTGGTTTTTGTTTTAGCTTTTTTATCTTTGTTTTCGATAACATTTCCATTCTTACTTTGTTTCTGTTATTTTATTACTGGTTTTTTTTTAGACAGCCTGTTTGTGAATGGGTATTTTTGAGGGAGAGTACATCAATAGGGGAGGTTTTGTCGGTTTGTGTGTCTGTATGATTGTCTGTATGTTTTAGTTTGTTTTTTTTTTTCACTCTTTTCTGTCTTTGTTTGGTTCTCTTTTCATTTGTTAGTTGGTACATCTGTCTGCTTCCCTCTTATTCCTCTCTGTCCACTCTCCTCTCACCTCCCCTCCCCCTTTCTTTTTCCATTCTTTTCCTTTTTCTTATCTCATTTTGCTTTTGGGGAGCAAACCTATATATCCACTGCATGGACAGATTGCAAAGTGGGTTCCAGGGGGCCTACACACCTGTCAGTGGATACTGGAATCTGCAGATAGATTCTGAATCACAGCTTCCCCCCTCAATTAAATCTCAAAACTGCAAAAAGTACAGCCCCCCAACCCACAGTCCAGCTTCAGAATTGAATAAAGTCAGAGGATTCACATAAGGAAGAATAGGAGATTGAGCAAACAGAGGTAAAAGCTACCCCCCATCCCTGAACAATATTTGCCAATATTTGCTATCCTTTGACTTTCTTTTAATAACCATCCAAACATGTGTGAGGTAATAGCTCTTATGGTTTTGATTTGCATTTCTCTGATGACTATTGATGTTGAGCAAACAGAAGTAACAGCTACTCCCCCATCCCTGAACAACAGAATTAAAGAAGAGGTAAAATAATAAGAAGAAGAAGACGAAGGGAGGAAAATCTACACAAATGAAAAAAAACCAAAAGAATAATATGGGTCTCACACAGACCCCTGGGAGTCAGACACTGAGAATACAGACTTCGGAACACAAACAATGAAGAGCCCCCAGAATGACTGGTCTCAAACCACAAACCCAGATATCAGGACATTAATAGAGAGAATAAATAGAATTGAGGAAAGACAAGAGGAAAGAATGAAGGCATTGATAACTGAGATAACAGCAGTAAAGAATACAGTGAATGAAAATAATTAACAAACTGATAAGCATGGAAAGCAAAATTAGCCAAGAAGAAGACAGAATCTCAGAACTTGAGGATCAAGATATGGAACTAACCCAAACTGTCAAAAACATAGAAAAGAAGCTTAAAAGACAAAACAAAACCTTCAAGAGATGAGCAATTACTTCAAGAGGCCAAACCTAAGATTAATTAGACTTCCTGAGGCAGAAAGAGAGGAGAGACCATCGTGGAACAAACATTCCATAAAATTATCGAAGAAAACTTCCTTCATCTCATCAGTGAGGCAACCATTCAAACACAAGAGATGCAGAGAACCCCTGCTAGACAACAAATGAGAAGACCAACTCCTAGATACATAGTAATTTGCCTACACAAAGTAGGTATAAAAGAAAAACTCCTAAAGGCAACAAGAGAAAAAGGTTAGGCTACCTACCAGGGAAGACAAGTTAGAATAGCAGCAAATTTATCTACAGAAACACTTCAGGCTAGGAGAGCTTGGACCCCAATCTTCAAAGTTCTCAAAAACAAACAATTTCAACCAAGAATTACCTACCCAGCTAAGCTAAGTTTCATCAATGATGGGGAATTAAAATCTTTCCCAGGCATTCAATCCCTAAGAACATAATCTGCCTCCAGACCAGCTCTACAAGAAACACTTAAGAAAGTATTAAACACAGAAAAAAAAGAAAAAAAAAATGATAAAAAGAATGACAATGCCCTTCCTTCACAAAGAATAACATGCAGGAAAAATATTGAAAACACATGAATCAACCAAAAAGATCAAAAGAAAGACAACAAACAAACAGCAACAACAACAAACTCTATAAGAACCTCATGACAGGGATAAGCTCTCACATTCCAATAATTAGCCTGAATGTGAATGGACTAAATGCACCACTGAAAAGACATAGAATGGCAAAATGGATAAAATATCATCAGGCAACAGTATATTGTCTCCAAGAGTCTCATCTCACCAGGAGGTACACTCACCGACTCAAAATAAGAGGATGGGAAACAAAATTTCAGGCAAACAGAACACAAAAGAAACCAGGAGTTGCAATTTCAATATCAGACAAAATACCCTTTAAAATATAAAAAATTTAAAAAGATACAGAAGGTCACTGCATAACGATAAAAGGTTTAATCCATCAACAAGAAATATCTATCCTAAACATATATGCACCCAACATAGGAGCACCAACATTCACAAAGCAACTTCTAGGCAAACTTAAAGAAGATATTGACTCTAGCACTATCATAACTGGGGACTTAAATACCCCACTCACAACCCTAGACATATCATCAAGACAAAAAATCAACCAGGAGATCCTCAACGTAATGCTGGACTAAATGGACTTAATTGATACCTACAGAACACTCCACTCAATGACCATGGAATATACAACCTACTCATCACCACATGGAACATACTCTAAGATCGACCACATTCTCAATCATAGCTCAAGCATAAACAAATGTCATAAGATTGAAATTCTGCCATGTACCTTCTCCCACCACAGTGGAATAAAAATAAATAACAATGGCAACAAAGTTCCCCCAAAAACCACACAGACATGGACACTAAACAGAATGGTGCTAAGTAACTCCTGGGTCAACAATGAAATCAAAACAGAGATTAAAATATACCCGTAAACAAATGAAAATGAAGAAACATCTTAGGAAAACCTCTGGGATGTCATGAAATCAGTACTAAGAGGGAAATTCATATCTCTAAGAACACACATGAAGAAAATAGAAAGATCACAAGTTAACAGCCTAACAAATCACCTAAGGAAGCTAGAAAAGGAAGACCACCAAAACCCTAATTTCAGCAGAAGAATCCATATTTCCAAAATAAAAGCCCAAATTTGGAGACATAGAAGACAAAAAAGATAATACAAAAAAATCAATGAAACAAAAAACTGATTCTGTAGAAAGATTGATGGTCCCCTAGCCAGACTGACCAAGAAAAAGCCCAAATAAATCCAATCAGAAATTCAAAAGATGAAGTCACAACTGACCCTAAAGAAATACAAAAGACTATCAGAGACTACCATATACACTTGTATAGAAATAAACTTGAAAACCTAAATGAAATGGATTTTCTGATATCACACAACCTCCCCAGGTTGAAACAAGAAGAAATTGATACTTTATGTAAATGAATAACAATACAGGAAATTGACTATGTCATAAGAAAACTACTTACCAAAAAAAAGCCTTGGACCAGATGGCTTTCCAGCAGAATTCTACAAAACATACAAGGAGGAACTGATACCAATCCTATTGAAAGTACTCCAGGCAACTGAGACAGATGGAACTCTCCCCAAATCATTTCATGAAGCTAGCATCACATTGATATCCAAACAGGTAAAGATCCAACAAAGAAAGAGAACAGCAGGCCAATATCCTTGATGAACATAGATACTAAAATTACCAACAAGATCCTAGCAAACCAGATTCAACAACACATCTCAAAAATCATCCACCATGACCAAGTAGGTTTCATCCCCGGGATGCAGGGCTGGTTCAACATTGGTAAGACCATAAATGTAATTAAATACATCAACAGATGTAAAATTAAGAACCACATGATTATATCATTAGATGCAAAAAAAGCTTTTGATAAAAGCCAGCATCCCTTCTTGATAAAAAACCCTCAAACACCTACATATAGAAGGAACACACCTCAAAATAGTAAGTGCCATCTACAATAAACCCACAGCTAACATAATACTAAATGGACAGAAACTGGAAACATTTCCCCTGAAAACTGGAACAAGACAAGGCTGCTCAAACTCACCCCTATTGTTCAACATTGTGTTGGAAGTCCTAGCTAGGTCAATTAAACAAGAGAAGGAAATCAGGGGTATCCAAATAGGAAAAGAGGAAGTCAAGTTGTCCCTCTTGGGTGATGATATGATCCTTTACCTTGAAACTCCAAGAGAATCTGTCAAAAACCTGCTTGCACTGATAAAGGACTTGGGCAAAGTCTCAGGGTACAAAATAAATGTGCAAAAGACAGTTGCATTCCTATACACCAACAACAAGTAGGCAGAGGCACAAATAAAAAGAACAATCCCATTCGCAATAGCCACCAAAAAAATGAAATACCTCGGCATCTTCCTAACCAGAGAAGTGAAAGACCTTTGCAATGAGAATTACAAAACACTGCTCAAAGAAATCCAAGAAGACACAAACAAATGGAAAAAATATTCCATGCTCATGGATAGGAAGAATCAGCATTGTTAAAATGTCCATCTTACCAAAGGCAATCTACAGATTCAATGCAATACCCATTAAATTACCAATATCATTGTTCTCAGACCTGGAAATGACAATACAGAAATTCTTATGGAAACTTAAACAATCACAAATAGCCAAAACAATCCTTAACAAAAGAAACAAAGCAGGAGGTGTAACACTTCCAGACTTCAAACTTTACTATTAGGCTACAGTAATCAAAACAGCCTGGTATTGGTACAAGAACAGGCACATAGACCAATGGAACAGGATAGAGATTCTGGAAGCAAAGCCTCAATTTCTCAACCAATTTGTCTTTGACAAAGCCTCCAACAACAACCACTGGGGAGAGAAGAACCTATTCAGTAAATGGTGCCAGAAAAACTGGCTGATTTCACGTTGAAACAGGACCCCTATCTATCACCATACACAAAAATTAACTCTAAATGGATCAAAGACCTAAACATAAAACCTCTAACTATAAGAATTTTAGAAAATGCAGAAGACACTCTTATGGAAATTGGAACTGGCAACCAATTCCTGATTAGAACCCTAAATGCCCATACCATAAGAAATAAGATTGAAAAGTGGGACATTATCAAACTGACAAGCTTCTGAAAAGCAAAAGAAACCATCAAGAGAGCCCACAGAATGCAAAAAAATATTTGCCAACTGTATATCTGACAAAGGCCTAACATCTAGGATCTACAAGTAACTCAAATGTGCTGAAAGGAAAAAAACAAATAGCCCCATTTAAAAAGGGGGCAAAAAGCATGAATAGACACTTCTCAAAAGAGATATATGGACAGTCAACAGACACATGAAAAGGTGTCCAGCCTCACTAATCATCAGAGAAATGCAAATCAAAACTACACTGAGATACCACCTAACCCCAGTAAAAATGGCCATCATTAATAAAACAAACAGCAACAGATGATGGCAAGGATGCAGAGGAAAAGAAATGCTTCTACACTGCTGGTGAGAATGCAAACTAGTGCAACCTCTTTGGAAGACAGTGTGACGCTTTCTGAAAGAACTAGAATTGATCTTCCATATGACCCAGCAATACCCCTGTTGGGAATATACCCGGAGGAACTGAAATCATTCTGCAAAAAAGATACCTGCACATATATGTTTGTCATTGCAGCTCTATTCACAATAGCAAAAACATGGAACCAACCTGCTGCCCATCAAAACTGGACTGTATAAAAAAAAATGTGGTACATATACACAATGGAATACTATGCAGCCATAAAGAAGGACAAACATATGGACTTCACAGCAACTTGGATGGATTTAGAGTCGATCATACTCTGAGATCTATCACAGAAACAAAGAACAGAGTACCATATGCTCTCATTCATAAGTGGAACTTGAATAATTATTATAATACTGTAAGAAAGAAATTGGCAGTAGTGGGAAATTGTGGGAGGGTGGAGGGGGTATTGGCAGTTGAAGGCTACTTCTAGGGGAGGGAGGGACACTCCTCATCAACAAGGGTACCTGCATAATGAGCATTTGTATGCCTAACCCTGAATCGTACCCCTCATCTTTAAAATAAAATTAAAAATTAAAAATATTAGATCCAAAAAAATAAAAAGGACACCAGTCATATTTGATTAGAGTCTACTCTAATGACCTTATTTTAATTTAATTAACCCTTTTAAAACCCTATTCCCGGTCGGGCTCGGTGGCTCAGTTTGTAATCCCAGCACTTTGGGAGACCGGGGTGAATGGATTGCCTGAGCCTGCGGGTTCGAGACCCACCTGGGCAACTTGACAAGACCTCATCTCTACAATAAATCAAAATTTAGCCGGGCATGGTAGCACGCACCTGTAGTTCCAACTACTTGGAAGGCTGAGGCAGAAGGATCACCGGAGCCCTGCAGGTTGAGGCTGCGGTGACCAGGAGCGGCCACTGCACTCCAGTCTGAGTGACCGAGTGAGACTCCAAGTCAAAAAAAACAAAACCCCTATTCCCAAATGCATTCACATTGTGGGGAGGTGTAGTGAGATTAGGACTTCAATATATGAATTGGTGGGGAGGTGGGGACACATGTAGCCCATAGCACATATGCAAACCGAGAACCATTAAAAGGATTTAAATGAGAAAAAGACATAATCCAATCTGTATTTTAAGAGTAGTGAGGCCAGAATATGCAGAAAAGATTGGAAGAGAAGAAAAGCAAGATGGGGAGGTAGGTTGAGAGATTATTTCAGTAATTCAGACCCCAAACCAGACATTCTTAACCTGGAACCCACAGGTAGACGTGGTATGTTGTGTCTACAGAACCACATGAGTATGCATGCATGCCCGTGATGTCATTTAGTTTCAAAGCCCTGTCACAGTCAAGAAGCAGAGGACAACAGCCAAAATAAAATTTTTTTTAATTAAGAAATTCCATGTCTCACTCATATTACTCAAAGGAATTCTAACAGAAAGTGCATAAAAGCACTTACTTGTTTCACTCCTTGGTTATGGGTATTCCAGCAACTCTCTCCTCAAAACTCAGGGAAAAAATACTTCTCCTTTTACTCCTCCACTGCCCAAAGGGCTTTCTCTTTTTCCTATCCCTTCTTCCTTTCTCTAAGAACTTTATCATGCACATCAAATTAGTTTCTCTTCCACAAAAAGAAATATTTGGATGGAGAGAGGAACGGCTTCTCTATTTGTTAGGCAGAGAGGTGGTGGGGGAAATCTCTGAGCATTCACACATTAATCATTGTTGCCTGATAGCATGCATTTTCTTAAAGAATCTTAGCTTTCTTCAGATCCTCAAAACTCATAGTACACGTTTGATGATTAGTAAATAATCAACAAAAGAAAAAGATGTGATTGTGTAGGAACTAGCAAGGCCACCTGCCATTCTCTAACAATTAGACTGGGTCATCATGTAGACCGCCACATCTGTGGTTATATCCATCCTGCCGGTGTTGCAGCCCAAAACCAACTGTGCACTGATGATACTTCACACAAAGCCAACAGAGTGACTGCACATTGCCTCACAGGACAAGACTCCTGTAAATAATGTATTCTGCTTTGAACACAATCTCTTCAGAAACCCTGAGTAAGCTGCTTATTTTGGTCACCTATTTTAGTAAGTGATTTTTCACTGCTCTCAGATAAGAAGTTGACAGAGATATGTGAACGGTAATGCTTACAGACATGCATATACATATACTCCCCCCATACACACACACATATGTATACCTGCCACGTATGACCATTATGAAATGCTGTGGTAAGACACAGAAGAAATGAAACACACATAAAATTTTTTAATTGAAAAAAAATTTTTTAAATAAAAAAGAAATGAAACACAGGCTTTAAGGAAGGGAAGTAAAATGTGCCCTATCTTTACCTTCCTCTCCCAGCTAATTTCTTCCCAACTTCCAAGTCCTGACTGAGAGCTTACTTCTTCCTGAGACCTCTCTTCCATCTTGACTAAACATTCCATCTGTTGTTCCCATGGTATCCAGTGAGTCCTTCTCTCATTTTACTCATCACATCACTATTAGCATTATCTGTCTCCCCTACTAGATTGTGAGCTTCTGTGGAACAGGAATGGGAATTTTTTTTTCTTTCTGAGCACCTAGCAATTCAATCCTTAGAATATTTGCAAAGTAGGTAAATACTCATTGAGAAGCCTAGCTTCAAATGTTATGCTCTTTCTACTATACTACCCCGCATCCTGGAATAAAAAGATCTAAGCAATTTGCCTATGATTTAGAGTCTGAGAAGTTTTGCAGAGAAGAAGCTCATTCTAAACAGGAATTGCAGGCATCCTCAGCTCAGTTTTCTGCCTAGGATTAGGTGGTTGAGTTCCATGTCCTTGGAAAGCAGAGAGAGTCATGGGAGGAAGTGGAGAAAGGAAGCTTCACCCCTACTTCAGTCATCTATGGCAGCATGTTCTCATATTACTTGACCTTTCAAAGGGAACTTCCCAAACTGCTTCTAACCAAATCCCATCCAAATTTTCCCTCTGAATCATTCAAGAGCCATCTAGTTGTGGGTGGAACAACATGAAGTTATTGCAATACTGTCTTTCTTAAGTGTCATGAGTGTTACAACATCTCCATGAGGCTATTCATGGCTTGTGCCTCCTGCATTAGGGGTATATAGAAGTCCAACATCTGAGATCCATTTAGTGGAAGCTAAGAATAATAATAAACCCTTCTGTGAATCCACCTGCTTCAGAACCACCCACCACGTTGTGTGACATGCAGATTTCGGGGTCTTACCCAGGTCTCAATAAGATTCTCTGAGGTTGGGGGTCAGAGAGATCTCCATTCTTAACAAGCTCCTGGATAACTCCATCTGCTGAAACTCTGCTCAGAGATCATACTTTCAGGGAAGACTTTTAGGCCCCCGCCCAGGCTGGTAAGCTGCCCTGACTCCTCTTCTTGCTGTGATGACCATGTTACCAGTCTCCTCTGCTACCTTGGGTTCCAAGAGGAAAGCAACTTTGTCTTCTTGTTATCATCTGATCCTCAGGGCTTTGAACAATATTGATGAACGGAATGAATGATTCTTACGCACAGCCAGAGGGCTGACACACTCTTTCAGGTCACGCAAGGTGTTCTGAGGTCTGACCTTCCTACCTCTTCATCTCCTCTTCACAGCTCTTGGCTTCACACTCAACACTCCAAAAACATCTGACATCTCTTTGTTCTTTGAACACTCTCTCACTTCCCTATGCGTTTCCTCAATCTGCTCTTCTTCCTCTAGGTCCCTGTCACTATGTGTCATCTCCTCCATTCACACTCCTCTCCCTGCCACTGGATAATTCCTACTCACATGTTCTAAGATACTCAGGCATCTTCTTCTTTCAGGAAGTTTCCCCACTCACACTACCATAGGAAAGCCTCTCTTCCCTAGGACCAATGACAGCCTATGCATATTTCTATCTTCACCTTTGCTATTTATCTCTATACAACAGACAACAAACTTCTCTAGGATGTAGACCATATCTCAGTCATCTACTCATTCCTAGTCTCTAATCCAGTTCTTGGCACAGAGTAGTTGTTCAGAAAGTTATTGTGTGAAAAAATGAACAAGCAGACAGGCAAACAGAGCCAAACATTCAGGCACAACTGTCCGCCAAAGTAGGAACTTGTGCATCTGAACACCAACCCAACTGGTGGTTGGACTGGTAGATCCCTGCAGGGTACCAACAGTTGAGGACCTCCTTACATGAGGCCAGGCATCTTATCAGATTGGCAAGGAAGGTTAAGCCAGAAAAGACTACCATGTGCTGACACTCTAAACTAGGTAAAGAAGAAGCCAAGAATCCCAAGGCTCACTGACTAAATCATGGCGAGACCCTAAACCTGGGTACAGGTCAGTGACCCGGAAACATGTTGGCCAGGGAAGTAAAGAAGGCAGGAAGAGAGGGATCCAAGATCAAGTCCATAAGACAATGAGTCACTCACTGTGGCTTCAGGGTGAGCAAGCCCTCATCTACTTTGGTGAACCCATCGTAGGCTCTTAAAGTAGCAGTGCTCCCTAGATAGAACTTGTCACTAAGTTCTAGGTTAAAAGAATGAAAATCATGTTGTGTATTTCCCTTAAAAGCCTAGTGTTTTAGTTTCCTATTGCTGCTTTAACAAGTTATCATAAATTCAGTGGCCTGAAACATCATAAATTTATTATCTTACCATCTTTTTTTTTACCATCTTTTCTGGGGAAGTCCAAAAACAGGGCTTACAGGTTTCAGCAGGGCTGTGTCCCTCCTGGAGACTTTCGGTTCCTTGTTTCTCCAGCTTTCAGAAGAGTGCCTGCATGCTTTGGTTCATGGTTCCTTCCAGCAATGACAGTGTTCCAACCTCTGTTTCCACCATCACATCTCCTTCTTGGACCTTCTCACTCTGAGCCACCAGCTTCCCTCTTATAAGAAGCCTCGCTGTTACATTGGGCCCACTCAGATCTTCTCAGAGAGTCTCCGCTTCTCAAGATCTTAACTTAGACACATTTGCAAAGTTCCTTTGCCATGTGAGGTAACATATCCACAGGTTCCAGGGTTAGGGCATGAACCTTTTTTAGGGACCAGTATTCTGTCTACCACATTCAACCACAGGGGAAAAAATGTTAACTAAATCAAATTTCTGTAGAAACAATAAGTATGACTGTACGCTTTCTATCACTGACAGGAAATAAAGTGACACACACACAAAAAAAAAACAGAGAATGAAGAAAATGAAATTAGAGTAGTATTATAATTTAGAGTTTCAGTTGGTTTTCCTCAACTAAAAATCCTAATGTAAATGTAATACTGTCACTCCTAAAAAAAAGATTACAGTTGAGCACGGATACCTTATTTTCATGGGTTATGCCTCTTTCCCTTCCAGATTGCTCTCTTTGTGAGCTAGGAGGCACAGCTCATAACTACAGGTGGCACCCACTGGAATACATCGTTGCTGGAAATTCTTGTAGCACAGGGATTCTTGTCAGGAGACATGAAAAGGAAAAGCATCAAAAAGAATTCAATCCAGGACATGAAAAGGAGAGAAGTCTGTTGTTGTTGTCGTCGTTGTTGTTAAGAAATAATAGCAAAAAAGAGAAAGAAAGAATAGCAAATGCTTAAAAAGGAATCTCGGCATTTTATTAAAAGTATGAATGCCCCAGGATTTTCCACCTATAAATTACTGGAGATAAAAATATTAAAGATTTTAAATGCCACATTTGACCATGATAGGATGGTCAAAATGTCACATTTGACCATAAAAGATTTTAAATGCCACATTCTGACCAGCTTAAACGAAGGCAAGTTACAAACTCACTAATATCCAGCAGCCGTGGATGCCAGTAGGGGCCAATGTGGAGTGAGTCAGGACAGTAGAGGTGGAGGATTGCCACTGGAAGATATGTATTTACCTTTTCCTCCAGCCAGGGGAGAAGAAAAATCATTATCAGCAAGCAGCTGGTAACACTGGCAGACATTCAGTATGTTTCTCTAATTTGTCTGTTTTTCTTCTTGATTGAAACAGAAGAGAGACAGAGAGAAGGAAAAAAACGCATTCAGAACTCTTTTCGAAGCCTTGATTGAGGGTCCACCAATTTTTTTTAAGACAGCTCAGTGTATACCTGCAAAATTGTTCTTATTTTAGCACGTCATGCATCACATAATTTTTTAAATGTTGAAGACTTGGGTTTGTTTAAAACAAGAAAGATGTCAGCATGTTTGCCATCACCAGGGAAGGAGCCCATAAAGAGAGCTAAAAATATAATAGACAAAATAAAATAATAAATTGAGTGCTTGAGAACACGTAGAGAAAAAATCAATAGCACAGAGGAATGAGGGGGCATGTCCTTCTCAGGACCCAAAGAAAGCTAAGGTGAGGCTGCAACACTTGGTGGGGATAAAGTGCAGGAAGCTGAGGAGTTTTATACCCAGGCATCTTGAAGTTTCTCTCATGAAAAACAAGAACTCTATCTTTTAAGGGGGATGGGGAGAAGCAGTACAAAACTAAGTGGAAGAGCTTCAGAGGCAATGAGGACATTTGGAATAGTCACTGGGGGCGATTAGGAGAGGGAGCTACCCAGATTTGGGGGCAGTTTGGAAGGCCCTCCTATGACCAGGGACCACAAATGTAAAAGGAAAAAATCCACACAATTATATGAGCTTCTCCAACACTTTAAATGTAGAAGCTGAGTAAGTAACTAGCTGGATTGATCCAAGTTTAAGAGTTTACGGGATCATTGGAATTTTTTTTTAAAAGTGGGTCCCAGGTTCCCAGGTTGAAAGTGCTTTGAAGCTACAGGAGAAGAGAGAGTCTGTGATAGGTGGTGGAAATTGGACAGATTTAAACATGGAAAGATAAGGCCAAAGTGAGTTTTGACGAGAACTCTTCTGGCTACAGAACAGAAAATGAAATTTATAAGGATTAAGACTCTTAAGGAGGCAGAGAAACCACTGGAAAATTTCCCCACCAATCCAAGACAAAGATGAAAAGAAATTGGAACTGGCAAAGGTCATGTATTAGATTCCTGTGGCTGCCATAACAAATTGCCACAAACAGTGGCTAAAACGAGGGCATGTATTCTCTCACAATTTCAAAATCAAGGTGTTGGCAGGGTACTTACCCTGGAGCCTGTAGAAAATAAATCCTTCCTTGCCTATTCCAGCTGCTGGTGGCTGTCAGCATTCCACGACTTCCTTGGCTTGTGGCTAGGTCACTCCAATCACTTCCTCTGTCTCTATCTTCACACTGCCTTCTCCTCTGTCAAACTCTTCCCCTCTTCTCTCTGTCACAATCCTTCCTCTGCCATTCTCTTATAAGGACATCAGTCATTGGATTTGGGTCTAAACAAATAATTCAGGTGTAATCTCATCTTAAGATCTTTAGCTTAATGACATCTGTAAGGATCCTTTTTCCATTTAAGGTAACATTCACAAGTTCCAGGGATTTGGTGTAGACATATATTCGGAGAATGATTATTCAACTCATCCTAGGTAATAGAGAGAAATAAATCTGAGAACTCCTTGAGAGGTACAGCCAGCAGAACTCGATGACTAGATGACAGTGGGGAATGAAGGAGAGGGAGGAGTCAACTTAGTACTAAGTTACTAGTGTAACTCCCAACTAAAGTACTTAGATGATGCCACCAACTGTGAACATGGGCAGAGAGTCTATTTAATGAAGAAGATGACTACCTTTCAAACGTGTTGAGTTTGAGGTGTTTATGAGATGTCTAGATGAACCTATGCATCTGAGTCTCAGGAGAGAGATATGGGCTGGGAACAGAAATTTGGGGATTTATGAGCACATAATTGTCATTTAAAGCCTTAGAGAGGATAAAAATATTCCTTAAGAAAATAAAAGGTAGCAAAAATTATGGAGAAATGGACAACGGACAGTTAAGGGGTAGACAGAGGACATGGGACCCACGAAAGAGATCAAGAATTAATCAAACAAGTACAAATAATTCCCAGAGGAAGTGCTTTCCAAAAGCCAACAGAATCATTTCTGGAAGTAGAGCACAGTGAACCGTGTCGGAGAACACCAAGAACTAGCGAGGTGAGTAATGTGTGAAGCAGATTGAAGAGGCAGAGATGACAGAGGTGGGCAGCATGGGGGTGTCCAGATGAAAAGCCTTCCAGATAAAGGAAAAGCATGTACCAAGCCCACAAACATTACAGACATGCTTGAAGAACAGAAAGGAGGCCAGTGGGGTTAGAAAAGAGTGAGCGGGGAAGCAAGCAAGGATCTGAGAGATCACCGAAGTCCTGGTAACTGTAAGGCCTTTCTGGTCAAGTAAGGACTGTAGCTTTGATTCTGAGTGAAAACGGAAAGTTCAGAGGGTTTTCTGCAGAGGAATGACACGACCTGACCTCTTCCTTAACAAGATCACTCAGGCAGCTGTGTGAGAACAAGAGATGAGGCTCAAAAGACATGTTGGGTCAGACTGGAGAAGCAAGAGTGTGAGTTGGTCGATCGGTTAGGAGGTGATTGCCAGCGATCTCAGTGGGAGAGGATGGCAGCTTGGACCAAAGTGGTAGCTATGAAGGTGAGAGAAAGGGATGCGATTATGGATATATTGAAAGTACAGTCAACAAAAGAGCTGAAGGTGGACACAGAGTATGAAAAAGACAAGTCAAGGATGATTCCAGGCTGGGCACCGTGGCTTATCCCTATAATCCCAGCACTTAGGGAGTTCAAGAGTTCGAGACCAGCCTAGGCAACATAGCCAAACCTCATCACTACGAAAAAATTAATTAAAAAATAGTCTGGCATGGTGGCGTGCACCTTTAGTCCCAGCTACTTGGGAGGTTGAGGTGGAAAGATCGCCAGAGTCCAGGAGGTCAAAACTGTGGTGAGCCACGATTGTGCCTCTGCACTCCAGCCTGGGTGACAGAGTGAAACTCCGACTCAAAAAAAAAAAAAAAAACATGATTCCAAGGATCTTGGCTTAAGCTGCTGACCAGTGGGGAACTTCTTTGTATAAATGATGGACTCTCTATACAAATGAAATTCAGGTAAGGGTCTAGTCCTTTATTCCAACCGAACTGCCTACCCTACACCTCTTCTATGTCATAATTTTGGTATATGTTGCTTTAAGGGTCATACCAAATGCTAGATCACTGAGGCACAGAGTGCAAAAACAGGAACAAAAGATGAGACTCAAAATAAATGTCAAAGACAGATTGTGGGTTGGGCATGATGGCTCATGCCTGTAACTTCAACACTTTGGGAGGCAGAGGCGAGAGGATTGCCTGAGCCCAAGGGTTCAAAACCAGCCTGGGCAACTTGTCTCTGCCAAAAAAAAAAAATTAAGTAAAAAATAAAAGACAGATTGTAAAAGACTAGAAAAGAAACGAAACTACTCCTGAAAAATCTCAATTGTCTTACAGCACGTTGCACCACATGCTGCAAACTTAAAAATGCACAGATATTCCATCAGAAAACCTGTGATTCACTCTCCAGCAAGGAAGATCCTGGAAAACTTTGATTAATCGGACCCACCAGTGCCACGTCATTGCTGAAAACTTCATACTTGGGGGGAAAGAAAAATAAGGATGGTCTTCTTAAGAAAATGAGCCAACTACAAATTCTCATTATGCCCCCTTCATTGGAGAATCATGAGCTATAAATATTGTGAAATGGTATTAGTGAGTTGAATAGGTTTGCTTCCCGAACTCTATGGGTGTTGTCTGAGACATTTAAAGGGTCAGTGCTTGGCAACAGCTCCATGCTGTGTGGAAATGATTGAGGGATGCACTCTACCTTTGGAGCCTCTCAGTCACTCAGGAAGCTCTAAATTATGGGAATATGGGAATTCGCTATTGCACATGCAAATTGCATTCACTCTGAAATTTATCAGGATTGCTCCAACATCTTCTATTCAAAGGCAGCCAGATTCTCTCCCGTGGGGATATGACTTCCCCATAAATCCGAGGAATTATGCCAATCTAAGATTACAATAGATTCCTCAGAACTTGGGAGCAGAACTAATACTTCGTTGCTGAAAATAAACATTAGCGTCCCAGAATTCTTTCACCTGGAAACACGTTGCGCCTGAAGTTTAGATTCCCACATCAGCCCACAAGCATGTGTTGAACCCACACTTTTCCTAAAACACTCTGGGTCCTATCAACATGAGAACCTAGTTTCCGTTGATTAACGAGGGAGTGTTTTTGAGACACTGGTTATGTGCCAGGCACCGTGCATGTGCTGGGGTTACAGAGTGCAGAACACAGGGAGCACAGTCCTTGCCCTCAAAGAGCTCACAGGGAGTGGCACAAACTGAGACAACATACAATCCAACGGAGAACCATCAGTGTTCTGGGTGTTACTCACCCGGAACCATGGGTGGGGTGTTGAGGAAGCACAGACCGGGACAGGTGAGGGGGGACACCGAGTGCTGACACTTGAGGAAAGGGTTTTCAAGGCAGATGGAACGGGAAGGCACACTCAAAGATGAAGCTTAGGTCATAGGAACACGCCCATCCAACTTTTATTACTCTCTCTTACCCACATAGCAAATAGCCCACAAGACTGTGAGCTTCCAGTGGGGGCTCTACTGGACTTGGCCAAGACCTCTAGCAGAAGAGGCAGCATTGAGGAGGGTGAAGAGCCACAGCAAGTGCCATGAGGCATAGAGAAAGCAGAAGAGGGTTAAGAGAAGGAAACATCATCTCTAGGATACAGGAATGGGGCACTTCGGGGTGGGAGTATCATAGATCCACTGTTTTTGGAGAACCTATCCTCTTTCTAATGCTATGAAGTCCTGGGGATAAAAAGAACCGTAGAATATGTTCCCCAGCATCACTTTATGAGGGACATATGTTCCTCAACATCTTGAGGTCTACCAGGAAGACCAAATGCTGTCACGTGTTGTAAAGTGGTGATCATTGATAATAATCAGTTGGTTATTGAGATTACAGAACGTGTTACCCATACATAGAACTGTCGTGTGCTAAATGCTCAGTAAGTGTTAATATTATCAAGTGCAATTATTTACATATGTTCAGGTATAGTGTGCAGGATGAAGGAAGAAATGGTCCATCCTAATAAGAAGGGAAGACAGGAAGAGCTTGGAGGTTCTGATAACAAGGGTGCTCCTCACACAGGCTGGGACATGGAGGCTGGAAGACAGAGAGAGCTGAGACGTGGCGCAGAACTAGCCAACGGCACCTGGCCTCCTGGAGAAACTCAAGGCCGCCTCTGTTTCCCATCCCCAGCAACCATGCTCAAGGATGAGATGGTGCCACAAATCAGCTAAATTCACTGCTGTTTGTTAGATGACAATAATCATCATCAACACAGCTGCTAATACTGCTATTATGATTAATTTTGATGGTGTCCCAGATATGGTGTTCACATTCTTTCACGTTCATGTCAGTTAATGGTCACTGTCAGGATGTAGGTATGGTGATGAGTCCTATTTTACAAGTGACAGAGGTTCAGCTTACCCCCTACTCTGTACCACCAGCAGTATATAAGAAAAGCATGAGAGTCAAGTGTGCACATTTTTTTTAGTCTGAGTCTCACTCCATTGCTCAGGCTGGAGTGCGGTGGCACACTCATGGCCACTCCAGCATCGACTTGCTAGGCTCCGGCAATCCTTCCATCTCAGCCTTCCAAGTAACCAGAACTACATGTGCGCACTACCACACCCGGCTAATTTTTTGATTTATCATAGAGATGAGGGCTTGCCAAGTTGCCCAGCTGTTCTCAAACCCATGAGTTCAGGCAATCCACTCGCGTCAGCCTCACAAAGTGCTGGGATGACAGGCTGAGCCACCGAGCCCGGCCTGTGCACATTTTTAAATTACTGTTTTAAGTTAAGGGCTTCCTGCATAGTGCTTTATTCATTTCCGGAATTTTCTAAGGTGTGGCAGGAAGAGAACATAAGAAAGAAGGAAAAGAAGTATATTTATGTCTGTTGTTAAGAAAAACAAACAAATGACAACAAAGAGAGGAAGGAAAGGAGAAAAGGGGGAGAGGAAATGGAAAAAAGTGTATTTCAGGGACATTTCCTGGTGCAGTTCCAACAGTCTTTTATACTTTCCATATTGCCTTGATCACGTGTTGAGTATTGATATTCAACTGAGACTCGATGCTAAAAAAGTTGTCAAAGAATGCTCTATACACACTGTCGAGAGGGACCCTTAAAACTCCCTGGGCCCGGTGAGTTATTTTAAGCCTTCAGAAATAAGTCATTTCTCCACTTTTTATACTGTCCTAGAGTTATAGAAGCTGAGATAAATTTTTATCAATTCATTTTATGAAGGTAGCACATTTCTGAGTGGGAAAAATCCTCACTAATATAGCACAAAAACACATAACAATAGAAAAAAGTATTAAAATATAAGCCATTTAAATTTCTTAGTATATTTAAAGAATAAGGGACAATGAGCAAGTAAGAGCTATTTCTAAGAATAAAGAATAGTTTAACAAAGGGCTCTATTAAATTTATATATAACATATAATTTACTGTCTTAAATATCCTGTCTTTTGCTTCCTGGAGTGTGGCTCTATTGATTTCCCATCACATAACGATCAGTATTTGTGTTTTATTTTGTCAAGTTATTATTTCATAACTGTCAGATTTCTTTGTGGGGCTTATATCTTTCATCAGTGTCTCATATTTTATCAATATCTTTGTGCCATTTATGAGTTTGCCTTTATTCTACTTCATCCTTCATTAATAAAAGTCAATAAGGCTTTTATCAGATTCAACATCCATTCCACATCTTAAAATAACTTTGGAAAGTTAGAACAAAGATGTTTACAATAGCAAAAGATATACACACCTAAAAGATTAATTAATCATGATGCACCCACACAGTGAAGCACTCTGTAATCATTGCAACTGATGTACTAGGAGAATACTGAATGATTATAAAATTTACACCAAGGTCCACTGAAGATATAAATGGAAAAAATATTATCCATCAAAAGATTGACAGTGTTGGGATGATGGAGTATTTTATTTTTTGTTTTGGGTTTGTTTCTACAATAATAATGTACTGTTTTTAAGTTAAAATATTTTCATTGTTCAACCCCCCTCACAAAAACCATTGAAAAGAGTGTTCCTACTATGCATTAGACACTTTGAATCATTGTCTCTGATTCTCACTGTACCTAACAAAGTAGATATTATCTCTGCATTTCGTGAGGAAACGAAGGTACAAAGCACTAACAACTTTCCCAAAGAAATTCAGATACTAAGGATCAAAGTCAGGTTTCACACTCTTCTGGGCATTGGTCTAGACAAAGAATTTATGACAAAGACCCCAAAAGCAACTGCAACAGAAACAAAAATAGACAAGTGGGATTTAATTAAACTAGAAGTCTTCTGCACAGCAAAATTAATAATCAGCAGAGTAATCAGAAAACCTATGAATGGGAGAAAATATTTGCAAATTACACCTCAGATAAGGGGCTAATATCCAGAATCTATAAAGAACTCAAACAACTCAACATGGAAAAAACAAATAATCCCATCAAAAAGTGGGCAAAGAACATGAATAGACACCTCTCAAAACATATAAGCAGCCAACAAACTTATTTAAAAATGCTGAACATCACTAATCATCAAATAAATGCAAATTAAAACCACAAAGCGATAGCATCTCAAACCAGTCAGAACAGCCATTATTAGAAAGTCAAAGAACAACAGATGTTGGTGTGGTTGCAGAGAAAAGGGAGCACACATTCGCTGTGGGTGGGTTTGTAAACTAGTTCGGCCACTGTGGAAAACAGTATAGAGACTTCTCAAAGAACTAAATATTGAATTATCATTTGACCCAGTAATCCCACTACTAGGGATCTACCCAAAGGAAAAAAAATCAATATATAGAAAAGATGCCTGTGCTCATATGTTCATGGCAGCCGCACTATTCACAATAGCAAAAGCAGGGAACCAACCTAAGTGTCCACCAACAATTGACTGGATAAAGAAAATGCGGCACATATATATGTCATGGAATATTACAGAGCCATGAAAAAGAATGAAATCATGTCCTTTGCAGCAACATGGATAGAGCTGGAGATCGTCATCCTAAGTGAACTGACTCAGAAACAGAAGCCAAACACAGCATGTTCTCACTCACATGCGGGTGTTAAATGATTCATAAAGATGGAAATAATAGACACTAAGGACACTAATGGGGGGGTGTCAGAAATCAGAAACTACCTAGGGGTCGCCATAATTGGCTCAGCCTGTAACCCCGCGCCTTTGGGAGGCTGAGGTGAGTGGATTGCCTGAGCCCACGAGTTCGAGACCCGCCTGGGCAACTTGGCGAGACCTCCTCTCTACAATAAATCAAAAAAATTAGCCGGGCGTGGTAGCGTGCGCCTGTAGTTCCAGCTACTTGGAAGGCTGAGGCGGAAGGATCCCTGGAGCCCAGCAGGCGAGGCTGCGGTGGCCGGGAGCAGCCACTGCACTCCAGTCTGGGCGACAGAGTGAGACTCCAACTCAAAAAAAAAAAAATTTTTTTTTCAAGCTATATAAAGGAATTCCTTTTGTTCCAGTGTAGAGGTCATTGGATTAAAAATCTATATTTGGTGTTATCCATTATGCTAAACTTCAGCCTTGACTTTAGTTTCTCTGAAGTTGACAACCAACAAAGAAACTCTCATTATAATGAAAAATTACTCAGCCTTTAAAAAGAAGGAAAATCTGTCACTTGTAACAACATGGGTAAACCTGGAAGACATTACGCTATGTGAAATAAGACAGACACAGAAAAACAAATACTGCACTTAAATGTGGAATCTAAAAAAGCCCAACTCATAGAAACAGAGAGCAGAGGAATGGACAGGGGTGGAAGAAATGAGGAGATTATGGTCAAAGGGTACAAGCTTGCAGTTATAAAATGAATAAAGTTATGTAGACCTAATGTACAGCACGGTGACTGTAGTTTATGATAAAATATTGTATATTTGAAATTTGCTAAAAGAGTCGATCTTAAGTAGTCTCACCATTTTAAAAAAAAGTTAACTATGTGAGGGCATGAATATATCAATTTGCTTAACTGCAGTCACCATTTCACAATGCATATGTATATCAAAATACCACATTGAATACCTTAAATATATACAATTTTTATTTGTCAGATATACCCCAGTCAAGCAGGGGGAAAAGTGTAAATAAATAAATAAAAACAACATAGCTGACTGGGCATACTCAGTTGCTTCTTAAACTGTTTGGAGCAAATATGTGTCCACATGGACATCATCTAGTCAACTTTGTATCAGAAAGACTAAAGAAGTGCAACAGGAAAAATATATACACAGAAAAGAGGGACACAAAAATAAACATCTCCAGATGAATGTTCCAGAAATCTACTACTTGTTACAAATGTTTTAAAGAGCTTTTCTCAAAAATGTTTACCAAATCTCACTGCAGCAGACTCTTAAATCTGAGCCCAGGATAAAGACCTTTCCTCTCATTCTAACTCAATGCAAAAAGAAGAATGGAGAAATTAGAAACTAGAAATGGAGAAATTAGAAATTAGAAGCAGATAAAAATATCTGTTCACCAGGCCTGGTGGTACATGCCTGTAGTCCCAGCTATTCAGGAGGCTAGGGTTGGAAGACCGCCTGAGCCTAGGAGTTCAAGGATGCAAGGAGCTATGATTGTGCCACTGCACTCCAACTGGAGCAACTTGAGACTCAGTCTCAAAAAAAAATCCATACACTATGCTATGATCCTCTACTATATTGAGTCAAATGCTTTAAAACTGGTTGCTAGAGTAACCAGTTTACTCAATATACTTAGTGTTTAGAAAGATTTATACAGTAAGGAGTATGATTTGGTCTCATTTATTGTCGATTACATGTGGTCATTTGTGGCCATCTGATACAGGTTTGCTATCAGAAGGCTAAATCTCTTCTCTCTATTATAGAATAATGATGATGTTTTATTTCCATTTTCATTCCCATTTTACCACGATAGCAATATATATTAACCATATCACCTACACGTATTCTACATTCACTCTCTTTTTCCTATCCCTCAGTTTATAGAAGTTAACTAGTTTCCCTTCAGAAAGAAAAGATTCTAACATGAAAATAAAATGATCCCACCACTGTAGAAAGCCTCAGTTAAAAAAAAAAGTTAAAGAACTTTCAAAAAGATACCAGTAACTGCTCTGTGGCATAACAATACAAGAAAATAGTCTTGTGAAAAACTTGGGTGAGAGTCTAGTAAACATCTAAAATTATTGTCTTTCTGAAGTAAACATCTGTGTTGATGGGAAATTAAGACATAAACACACATCTGTATTCAGAATTCAAACACAATTCCCAAGCGAAGCATTAGAACTCTGTTGGTTTTTATGGAAAAAAAAAATAGGTCTCCTAAGCTTTATAAAACTTTACATAACAGCAGCCAAATCCAACCACACAAGATTTTTATCTATGTGCTTTGGGAAAACAAAAAAAAAAGTTAACTATGTGAGTTGATGAATATGTTAATTTGCTTGACTTTAGTAATCATTTCACAATGTATATGCATCTCAAAATATTGCATGGTACACCTTAAATATATACAATTCTTGTCAGATATACCTCAATAAAATTAGGAAAATTAAAATTGATTATTTTTAGGACTTATTTCAGCAGCCCCTGCATCAAGTCCATGGTTTTTCTGTGCAACTGACACCAGCCATGGTATTTGTCCATGATGATGGTTTCTTTCCCCAGTCTAATCATTGATTTTTCCATTCTACAAAGCAGTCATGAATGTTGAATGTTGTGTTTATATACTCTGCTACAGAAACATTCCTGTACACCACAAGCAACAAGGGCTGTCACTCATGTGCTACTACCTTGAAAAAATACGTATTTCTTTCTCTTTTCCCATTCTCCCTTCCAAAGACAGGTCACAGTGGAAAGATTGTTTCACTGGTCTTATAAAATACACTGGAAACATCCCACTTCCTAAAGAAACCACACCCTTATAATCAGAAAAAGAGAATACCGAAACAGCACAAAGAAGGCAAACGTGACCCATCCTGTCTCCTTCTGAATGTCTGCCCCCTTTGGGGCAGGAAGCATTTCTTCTAAGTACCAAGTTGAACTTTAAAGACAAATGAATTTACAATTTACTAATGAATTTACTTTTTTTTTTTAATTGGAGTCTCACTCTGTCACCCAGGATGGAGGGCAGTGCACACTCCCAGCCACCGCAGCCTCGACCTGTTGGGCTGAGGCAATCCCTCTACCTCAGCCTTCCAAGTAGCTGGAACTACAGGTACGCGCCACCACGCCCAGCTAATTTTTTTTTTTTTTTTTATTGTAGAGATGAGGTCTCACCAAGTTGCCCAGGCTGGTCTCAAACCTGCAGGCTCAGGCAATCCTCTCACCTTGGCCTCTCAAAGTACTGGAATTATAGCATGAGCCACCGTGCCCGACCTGAATTTACTGATAAGTACAATTTACTGATGAAACCCAAAAGGTTTTTCTTGCTATTTCCTTTCCTTTGTTTATTTTTAGTATCTTTTTGTAAAATCACATTTTTAAAAAGAAAGGGATAAAGAGCAAGAATAAATGAGAGAGTGAAGTAGATGAGCACTTGATATCCGCATCGCCATGTAGATGAGCACTTGGTATCTGCATCGCCAAGTTTCACAGACAGCCTGAGAGGTAAGCGCTGCTGTGCCCATTTTGCAAATGAAGAACTTGAGGCTTTTAAGAGGGTAACTTGCTCCTGGCATACAACCAATAATTGACAAAGTCAGGTCTCGAGCTTACTGACTGAAAAGTACCTGGAATTCAACGTTTTTCTATTGCTTTTGACAATCAGAGATCATAATCAATCTGAGAAACACACACACACACACACACACACACACACACACACACACACACACACACACAACTACTATTACGACCACTACTACTGTGATGGTAACATTTTAACCTTGAAATCTGATAAAACTGATATAGCAAAAAAACTTATCTTGGCCCTAGAGTGATCGTAGGACAGCATCCATAAAATATCTAGTTTTAAGCAGCGTAACTTCCTGATGAGTCCTCTGTAATAAACTAGCTGCAAACTGTTTATATAAAGAGATAACTTGTTTTATGGGAATACTGCCTACAAACTGGTAAAGAGTTGAAGGGCTGTATTACTTTTCTATTGATGAGTAACAAATCACTACAAATTTAGCAACTTAAATAAATATCACACATTAGTGCCCAGTTTTATAGGCCATAAGTTCAGAATGGTATGATTAGATTCTCTGCTTCTGATTTTACAAGACTGAAATCAAGGTGTCAGCCAGGCTGATGTTTTATCTGAAGGTTCTGATGGAAAATTTGCTTCTAACCTCATTTTAGCTGTTGGAAAAATTCAATTCCTTGCACTTAGAGGAAATGAGGTTTCCATTTTCTTGGTAACTACTGCAAGCCTCAGAAAACTCTTTATTTTGAATGGGTCAAGTGATTTAGGTCAAGCCCGCCTGGGTAATCTCCCTTTCTAAAGTCAACTGTGCCATATAACATAACCTGATCCTGGAAGAAAATCCATCAACTTCCAGTCTGGGGGATTAGGTGGAACAGTAAACCAGAGGAAGACTGGGAAATCTTTTGAGTCATTCTAAAATCTTGGTAGAAAGTGATAGATTGAAAATAGTATCCAGCCAGGCACAGTGGCTCATGCCTGTAATCCCAGCACTTTGGGAGGCAGAGGCAAGAAGATTACCTGAGCGCAGGGGTTTGAGACCAGTTTGGGCAACTTGACAAGATCTCAACTCTACAATAAATTTTTTAAAAAATTAGCCAGGCAGCTAGCTGTGCACTTGTAGTTCCAGCTACTTGGAAGACTGAGGCAGAAGAATCACCTGAGCCCAACGGGTCAAGGTTGCAGTAGCCATGAGCATGTCATTGCACTCTAGCCTCAACAACAGAATGAAACTCCAACTCAAAGAAAAAAAAAGAAAAGAAAATAGTATACATGGCCAGGTGCAGTGGCTCACACCTGTAATTCCAGCACTTTTGTAGGCCAAGGCAGAAGGATTGCTTGAGCCCAGGAGTTCAAGACCAGCCTGGGCAACATAGTGAGACCTTGTCTCTACAATTTTTTTTTAATTGGTCAGGCATAGTGATTCGCACCTGTACTCCTAGCTACTCGGGAGGCTGAGATGGAAAGATTGTCTAAGCCCAGGAGGATGAGGCTATGATACAATATGATTGTGCCACTGCACTCCAACCTGAGTAACAGAGTGAGATTCCAACTCAAAAAAAAAAGAAGAAAGAAAATAATATCCATGATATGTTGAAGAGAAGAAACCAAATGCAAAGAATTATATACTGTTAGATTCCATTTATGTGAAGTTCAAAATAGACGATATTAGTCAGTGCTATCAGAAATCAAGACGGGGTGACCCTTAGGGTCAAGGAGGAATAGAAACAATGGCATCCATAAAAGGGAGGACTTCATTCAACAAGTACATTCAATGCCAAATAATACGGGGATTCCATGGCAATCGAAACTTAGACTCTGTCCTCATGAAGCTTAAAAATGTACCAGGGGCCAGGCTCAGTGGCTCAGCCTGTAATCCCATGTTTTGGGAGGCTGAGATGAGTGGATTGCCTCAGCCCGCGAGTTTGAGACCTGGCTGGGCAACTTGGCGAGACCTCATCTCTACAATAAATCAAAAAAATTAGCCGGGCATGGTAGCGCATGCCTGTAATTCCGGCTACCTGGAAGGCTGAGGTGGAAGGATCGCCGGAGCCCAGCAGGTCGAGGCTGCGGTGGCCGGGAGTGGCCACTGCACTCCAGTCTGGGCGACAGAGTGAGACTCCAACTCAAAAAAAACAAAAAGTATCAGGGAAGATAGAGACTATTATATAAGGATCTGCCTTAATTTGTGATAAGCATTATACTTGGAAAAGTAGGAAGTCCTCTGGCAGCATACAACAGGGGAACCCGCACCAGTCTAAGAGATCACGAGTGATCTCTAAACTGAGACCTTGAAGCAAAATAGAGATTAGGTAGGCATAGGAAGGGAAATAGTTGATTGAGTGACATTAGTTGACCGTGAACTGACTATTACTTACCTGCAAGACACAACTGCATAAAGGCCACATGGTCCCTGTCTCCATCTCTGTGAGAATGGCCCCTGGACCAAGGGGGACACTTGCCCCACTCTGTCCTGCATGGATCAAACAACTCCTTTATTTCTGTGATTGGTTCTAGACATTCTTCCTCAAGAGGGATATTGACAGGCTAGAGGGTAACATAAGGGTAACCATCACAGTGACACAGGAGCTTGAATCCATGTGAAAGGAGCACAGCAGAAGGACACTGTGGCTTCATGTTCAGGCTCTGGAATCAGACTGCCTGGACTGCAACCCAGACTGCCTGAGCTCCAGCACTTGATAACGGAATGTCCTTGGTGACTTACTTTCTCTAAGTCTCAGTTTCCTTATCTCTAAGATGAGGGTAATAATGATGTCCTGCTGAGGATTCATTAAAAAGATAGCTTCTCCTGGAAGAAAAGAGAGGGGCGGCCGGGCTCAGTGGCTCAGCCAGCAATCCCAACACTCTGGGAGACCAAGGCGAGTGGATTACGTGAGCCCGCAGGTTCGAGACCAGCCCTGGCAACTTGGCGAGATCTCGTCTCTACAATAAAATTAAAAATAGCCGGGCGTGGTAGTGCGTGTCTGTAGTTCTGGCTACTCGGAAGGCTGAGATGGAAGGATCGCCGGAGACCAGCAGGTCGACCCTGTGGTGGCCGTGAGCGTGCGTGTCACTGCACTCCAGCCTGGACGAAGCAAAGGAGTGAGACTCCAATCCAAAAAAAAAAAGAAAAGAGAGGAGTTTATACACATGCCTTCAAGTGGAAGACTCACCAGCCCGCTTCTACATAGGCACAGTGTTGACAGATTTTGAAAGCATACGGAGAACTCGATTCGTGACATGCCAGCCACCCCTAATTACCAAACATATCAAGCTCTCCTAAGTGAGACTTGTCTGTCTTGGTACTTCCTCCTGGACGTCTCATTTGCTTGAAAGACTTCTCTTCTCCTCCAAGTCTCATCTCGTGCATTGCCTCATCTGGGAAGATTTTCCTGACTGCCCAAGACAGAACTGGGTGATCACTTGTCCATGCTGTCATAGTCCTTGTGAATATCTTTAAAGTAACCCCGTGTCATGTTGTAGCAAAATTACTCATTCATATATTCATCGCCTCACTGTTTGGAGCTTCTGGAGAAGAGGGAGAATATATGAAACTTGGCACATAGTAGGCAGCTCAAGTGTTCACTAGAATAATTGAATGAGTAAATATGGAAGATTTAAGAGGCAATAAATTCCGGCCACCAGAAATACCTAAACAAAGACTAGACAATTATTTCGCATGAAGGGCAAAGATGACCAAAGCATCAGATATGGGTGCACCAAAGAGGACCTCTCCAAACCTGAGTTTCCTTGGGCTAAATAAAGAAAACTAGCAATTGAAAAGGCAAAGAGGCCGGGCTTGGTGGCTCAGCCTGTCATCCCGCGCCTTTGGGAGGCTGAGGTGAGTGGATTGCCTGAGCCCGCGGGTTCGAGACCCGCCTGGGCAGTGAGACCTCATCTCTACAATAAATCAAAAAATCAGCCGGGCGTGGTGGCGCATGCCTGTAATTCCAGCTACTTGGAAGGCTGAGGCGGAAGGATCGCCGGAGCCCAGCAGGCGAGGCTGCGGTGGCCGGGAGCGGCCACTGCACTCCAGTCTGGGCGACGGAGAGAGACTCCAACTCAAAAAAAAAAAGAAAAGAAAAGGCAAAGAGGCCGGGCTCAGTGGCTCAGCCTGTAATCCCGCACCTTTGGGAGGCTGAGGTGAGTGGATTGCCTGAGCCCATGGGTTCGAGACCCACCTGGGCAGCGAGACCTCATCTCTACAATAAATCAAAAAATCAGCCGGGCGTGGTAGCGCACGCCTGTAATTCCGGCTACTCGGAAGGCTGAGGCGGAAGGATCGCCGGAGCACAGCAGGTCAAGGCTGCAGTGGCCGGGAGCAGCCACTGCACTCCAGTCTGGGTGACAGAGTAAGACTCCGACTCAAAAAAAAAGAAAAGGCAAAGAGAAGGGAACGTGATATGTGTGGGGAACAGTGAGGGACTCTGTTTGCAAGAGAGCACAGGATGGAGATAGGATTCAAACAAGAAAGAGATGACATACCCCCAAAAATAAAGGGAAATGATTTAATAAATGGATTATTTAAGCAGGGTGGGCAAGGTGAAGTATCTGCCACAGAGAGGTAAAGTCAACAGAGACTAGCAATAGCAGGCGGCTGTTTCTACCTGTGAGTTACCAGGACCCTGTGAAGGAGGAGACCTTGATTTGAGTCATGGCCCAAGCAGAGGCACAAGGCTTGATCACTTCCAAAGTCAGAGACCGACAGGAAGAGAGGGGAGGAACAGATATCCTGACATCCCACTTCCTCCCATCCTCCAATAACCTGCCAGCGCCTGCCAATGGCTGACCCCAGCAAAAAACCAGAGTCAGGAAGCCTGCGGGAGGCAACCTGTATAAGTCAGCCTCCTGCCTGAGGAATAGTCAACGGTCTTGGAGGAAGGAAGTCTGGACCTGTTTGTGCAGATAGAGCAAGCTTCTCAGAGACGATATCCATCTTCTTGTCATCTCTGTGCCCATCCAGTTGCCCAGAAAGTTGCCAGATGGATTCTGAATGCAGAGGCTGAGAATGGGTGGCAAGGAAGTCCCTTGAGATGAGACCCAAGGAAGACCGTCCTTGGAAGGGGCCAGAAGGATGGGGAGAGGAGGCATCCAGAAAAGCATGAGGACATCAGGGCAGAGAACACACATGCCCAAGGGGGATGAGCCAGCGCTGATGGTGAGCAGAGTCTGGCTGCGGTAGGCCCTGAGGGCAGGCTGGTGGCATGAGCATCCTTCGTCGAGCTGCCAGGAGCCTCTAGAGCGTGGGGCATAAGGTGGCCCAGGCTTTGCCTGAAGATGACTGACTTGGTGGCTGTCATCTGAAGGAGGAGTGCACCAGGAGGTGGATTAGCAAACTAGGAAATCCTCAAAATGGCTGAAGCAAGAGGAGAGGACCCTGGTGAAGGAGAGGCCTGTGATTCCTGTCAGCCGCTTACAGACTCTTGACTCCCAGCAGCTTGTAGCCCACATTCCCGTGAGCAGTGCACAGAGCTGGAGGTGGAGAAGGCAGTCCTTCTCTGAACTGAGGAAGCACGTCCTCGTTTACCTTTGGGTCTCTTCCTAAGGTTCCCGTTACCTCCTGCCCTCTGTGAGTGAAATCACACTGAGCAGTGCCAAGGGACAGCAGCAGCAGTGACTAAAGTCATACCCAGAGCGGAGGCCAGTCACTGAGCACCAAGCACCAAAAACCAAAAAATGGAGGGAGAGCCACAGGAGCACTTCCCCGAGATTCTGAAGTCCTCATGCTTTTCTGGCTGTCCCCTGTCCTCATCCAGGAACCACCTCCATCCTTCTGGCCCCTTCCAAGAACAGTCTTCCTTGGGCCTCATCTCAAGGGACTTCCTTGCCACCCATTCTCAGCCTCAGCATTCGGAATCCATCTGGCAACTTTCTGGGCAATTGGATGGACACAGAGATGGCTCGAAGATGAATTTTGGCTCCGGGAGGCTTCCTCTGTCTGTGAAAGGACAGACCGAGAGTGGGAAGCCATTTTTTTCATCTTGTTCTTAAACCCTGACACAATGATGAGAAAGTAGAAGTTGTGCTTTTGGAGAAACGAACACTTTAGGTATAATTAACTTTACCGACTTTGTCTTTTCAGAAACAGACTTCCAGGTATCTGAGGTATCTCACAGTGACATCCAAGTTTGCCGAGAGTAAAGGGAATTTACAAGGCCTAAGACATCATGCATTGGGCGAGGACTGTAAAAGTCATGAAACTTGTCATGACAAAAGTTATGACAGCTCAGAGGGAGAGCAGGTGGGGATTCAATCTTCCAGTAAATTGGGCCCTATCTACAGGGAAGCCAAGGATCCCCCTAAGCGACCCACTGGGAATGCCTAGGAGATAAGGGGAGGTGAAAGAACTTAGGCTCCAGTAACAACTCCACACTCGTTAGAGACCAAGAGATTTATTAGAGTGGCAGCTACAGGAAAGAGTCTGTAGCCGAAGGGAGTTAGAGAGGAAGAGAGAGAGAGCTATGCAGGGAGAGGGCTGTATTTATTAGCATAGCAGGGACAGGAAAGGGCCGTGTTAGCATTCTGTTGGGGACAGTGGAGCGGAAATAGGGTGGGCCGAAGTTGTGTTACATTTTTATTGGAGGTACAACAGGGCTGATTTGTCATAGGAGGAGGCTGTTGGCTCGCAGATTTGAACTTCACGCACGTGGGAAACCGTCCAGGGAGGAGCCAGAGCTTAGGGCCTTTGCTGTTTTGGGTGGCAGCGCCATCTTGGGGACGCCCATCTGACTGTTCCCTGTGCCCTTCAGGGAGGTGCACCCTCCACTAGCTCTAAGGAATGTCATTTGGGACGATGCAGGAGAATTAGAAACCTTGTCACGCCCTTCTCTAGGGGCTGTGATAATGTGGGCAAACATTAATGGGTCTCTGTGTCACAGGTTCTCCAAGACATCCACAGGCGGTCGACAAGGAAGTCACAGCAGTCACGTGCAACATCTCCAAGAAAAGGACTTAAGCCAGGACTCTGCGGGGCTATGAGACCACACTCACCTAGAGGGTAGGTCTACTCCTGTCTGTGGGGAGTGAATTTTTCTTAAATAAATCTTTTCTTTTCTCACCTCTGTGTGGGAATAGTCAATGGTCATGGAGGAAGGAAGTCTGGACCTGTTTGTGCAGATACAGCTAGCTTCTCAGAGACAATATCCATCTTCTTATCATCTCTGTGCCCATCCAGTTACACAGAGGAGGGTACTGGACAGGGTGAGGAAAAATGGGTCTCTGGGTTCCCAGCGCGGCACTTCCGGCTTGCCGGCTCCGGGCGGTGCTGCACCCCTCTCTGCTGTGCTTCCGTCTCCTCTCTCGCTCCATTCATTTTTTCCTCACCCTCTCCAGTACCCTAACAGTCCGCACAAGCAGATCCAAGCTCCCTCCCTCCATGATCACAGCCCCATGGAGGCTGCATGACGCCTTTGAGGTGGGGGGTAGGGCAGTGACCCCCTGAGAGCACCCTTCCGGGTGGGTAAGTAATCACTCCAGCTGTGCTTCTTGTTTTCAGTTCAGAATGGGAGTCTTTGTTTTTCATTCACATTATTATACAAAGTCTCCCGAAATAAAAAAGCCCAGCTGCTGCTGGCGTTCTTTTGGAGTTCTTTGCTGTTTTCAGACACACCAGGCAACAAGGCCTCCATTGACTGGGAATGGCATCTTCCTCCATGGCTCCCTTAGAAGCTTAGCACCACTAAGCGGATTATTTACAACACTGTGTCCCTGAGCACCTGGAGAGCCTTTAAAGATTTGTCTCTTAACAAACTCCTTGGTGGGCTTTTCAAGACCAAGGCACAGGAGGCAAGAGCCTCTGAAACAGAAAAAGGCGGCATGGCCACACACTCGGAAGCGCTTCTCATGCTTGCCACACGACCGTGTATCATCAGCAGCATGAGTCAACAGATCCCAATAAATCACTCTGCTGCAGACTGAGGGGTGAAATGACCCCAAACAGCCACACCAAGCGCCCGTGTCCCCCACCCCCCACACACACTCACCCCCCTTAACCTGTTGTGAAGCATCCTGCCACCATGATTAGAAGTGCATTCCAACTGGCGTCATCCCAGCAAAAGCAGTGTTTGTGAGACTCTCCCCTACTCCCCCACACCCGCGGGGTGTTCGCGCCCAAGGACAGCCGGGACGCCAGTCGGTCAGCCCAAGCTTTGGCTTAGGATCAGGGCTGTGGTGGAGACCAGACACCCCTCCATGGAAAACAGCAAAGCCAGGAGGGGCCAAAGTGGCAAGAAACCACTTGGAAACCGCGTGGGCCTCTGAAACAGTCAATAATATTATGTGGACTCAACAATTCATTCTGTGGATAACTCCAGCACACAATTATTTATCTTGCTACAGAGTTGTTGTTGCTTTCTGACATGTTTTTTAAAAACCAATTTTTTTGATGACACGAAAAAAATATCACTTTCTTTCATCCTGATGTCTGTGCCCAAATCTGTTTTCTATACTAAGAACCACACGGATAAATCATTTGTCTCATTCTCCTGCGGCAACCTACATTTCTTTCCGACTCCTAGGCTGTTTTCTTCTTTTTCAAACAGACACACTACAGTTGCCGTCCCAACGGAGCCCTGCACAGAAACAGGAGATGCCACCCAAGAGGGTCGACAGATGGAAGCTTCCCACTGTGGGAAGGAGTTGCCGGAGGGTGGCGAAGACTGCGTGGACAGACGGGGTCTATGCACCACTGCAAAGTGTCATCCATGCAGCTGGTCTTCCTTCTCTCTTCTGGAAGGTGGCTCTTGGCTGCTGGCTTGGCTTTCAGGAAGCACAGCACTTTCCCAAGTCTTTTGCACCCTATTTTCTTGAGCACAGCAGAAAAGAAATCAGTTTTGGAAAGTTCTAAGAGTAGGGAAAAGTAGGTCAACAGCTGGTTCCCCACGCCTCCCCAATGGAACCAAAGTTTTTCAAGGGCAGAAGCAGGGGGTGGGTGTGAACTATCAATGTAATACTGAAATAAGCCAGTCAGAGGAGTGACAGGCTACTTTCCAAACCAGACCCTGCCTGAGCTGGGGAGCAGGAGAATACCAGGGATCTGGACCGTTTTGCTTTTTCAACAAAATATTGTTTTGTTTTGTTTTTTCTTTTTATATACTTATTATTTTCTTTTAAAGATGTGGGGTACAATTTAGGATTAGGTTTGCATGTGGACATCATACAGGTAAAGTTTGGGCCTCCCTTTAGTCCCCCACTTTGCCTGGTTTGAGATCGGGTACCCTTGTTGATGTTGTACTCCCCTACCCCCTCCCACCTCACCCCAGCAGTATCCTGCTCCTCCCAATCCCTTTCTTATAGTATTAAGGTAAATGTTCAGGGTCCACTTATGAGTAAGAACATGTGGTACTCTGTTCTTTGTTTCTGTGATAGATTACTGAGTGATATAGACTCAAAGTCTATCCAGTTGTTTTGTTTTCAAAGAAACATCATTTTCCTGGCTGTGATAGAAAAGCTGTATTTTATTAGCCTGCACTGAGCAGTGCAGCTTACGAACACAGACAGTCTCTGGCTTCTGTCACCAGAACGGGTTGTTCAAGTGTACAGCCCTCAAAGATGATGCCCTCAAACCATGGTAAGCAAGATTCTTCCATTCCTCATTCATGTAAACAAACTCCTATGGATCTGGCACGGGCAAGGAGTGTGTTTTGAGAGTCATTTTCCAAGTAGAAGTTTGTAACAATACCATTCTCTTACTCTATCAATCAATAATGACATATCCTTGAGAAGCAGCTGGCCAGGGTCCCACCCACATGATCTGCACATCTGGAACAAGGAAAGCAAACTTGCACTAAAACATATAGCACATATAGCACAGTGGTTACGCACTGACCCTGAATCTAGCTGCCTGGGCTCCGTTCCCACATCTGTCACTTTGCTAGGTCAACTAGAACACACAATTGTACCTTCAAGTAATAATTACAACGGATTTCAGTAAAGACTTAATACATAGAAAGTACTCCACTAAGTGCCTGTTATTATTACTAAGACATTGGTTTAACAGAGGTCTAAGCCACCACCAAGAGGAATCATTTGGGATCCAGATAAGACTTAGTACGTAGGCTGAGCACGGTGGCTCACGCCTGTCATTCCAGCACTTTGGGAGGCAGAGAAGAGAGGATTGCCTGAGCCCAGGAGTTTGAGACCAGCCTGGGCAACATGGTGAGACTTTGTTTCTACAACAAATAAGTAAATAAAAAGTTAGGGGGAAAAAAGACTTAGTGCATAGAAATTACTCAGCTAAGTAAGTGTCAGTTATTATTAAGACCCTGGCTTAACAGGGTTCTAAGCCACCACAAGAGGAATCCCTGAGGACTCAGGGCACAACCTCCTTGCTGAAGCAACCCAAGGCATTCCCTGCACTACACACCAGCCCTGTGGATGCTGCCCTGACTTGCTAGTGATGCCAGCATGGTCACAGAAAAGTCTTCTCCAGCCGCTCAGCGCTGCCCCACCAGTGTCCTGAGTTGACCCTGTAGCCCTCTCAAATATAAGGGAGAGCTCACTTTCCACCTTTGTTGCATCTCTGTCAGACTCCTAAGTGGGGTCTTAACCTCTCTATTTTTTATATTCTTTCCCCTTTATTTCTTTTTTTAATATTATTTTAAAAATGTGGGATGCAATTCAGGGTTAGGTATATAGGTGGTCATTGTACAGATCAAGTTTGGGTCTTTCTTTGCTCCCCACTTTGCCTGATTTGAGATCGGGTACCCTTACTGATGTTCTGTGCCCCCTCACTTTAATCTCAATAGCTTTAGGAGGTAGAGATAGCTTTTGGTCACCCCCTCCCCCACCGCCTGCCCACCTGTGCACATTGTACCCAATGGGTGATTTTTCATTCCTCTGCCCCATTACCCCATTCCACCTTCTGAGTCTCCATCTCCATTTTTGTTTTTTATTTTTTTAATTTATTGTAGAGATGAGGTCCCGCCAAGTTGCCTAGGCAGGGCTCGAACCCACGGGCTCAGGCAATCCACTCACCTCAGCCTCCCAAAGCACTGGGATTACAGGTTGAGCCACCGAGCCCGGCTTCCATCTCCATTTTTAAAATAAGTCTCCCTTAAAGGATAGCTTCATCCTTTTCATTTGCTACAGAATGATCTTTCAAATAACTTGAGAAAAGCTACTCCCTGTGCTAAGTCAGAAAGCATTTGTGTGGCAACTCAATAACCTGCTCAAAAAGTCCCTATCCACTGATTGTAAATTATTGTTCCACGGATGCAGTTGAGGCATCTTGATTTTGCCCTATGCACCAGCATCATTACACTTTATGTACAGTAGTCTCTTCCTTATCCGCAGTTTCACGTTCCATGGTTTCAGATACCCACGGTCCAAAGACTGGTAGCTATAGGCCTACCTCATTTTAAGGCGCTTGACCATTTTAAGGTAATTGTGGTTCTTATGAGTTAAAGGCTTGTGGCAACCCAGCGTCCATCGGCAACACCATGTTTTCAACAGCCCGTGCTCACTTCGTGTCTCTGTCTGCATTTTTTAACACAAAACTATATTTTATTTAAGGTATATATTTTTTCTTCTAAGTGTCACTCTGTTTCACACTTACTAGACTACAGTATAGTGTAAACATAACTTTTATTCACACTGGGATAAACTTGTGTGGCTGGCTTTATTGAGACATTTGCTTTATGACAATAGTCTAGAACGAAACCTGCAATATCTCCAGGTATGCCTGTACAGAGGAATAAGATATTTTGAGAGAGAGAGACCACATTCGCATAACTTTTATTACAGTGTGTAGTCATCATTGTTCTCTTCTATCATTTTTATTGTTAGTATCTCACTGTAGGCCAGGCTTGGTGGCTCAGCCTGTAATCCCAGCACTTTGGGAGGTCGAGGCGAAAGGATTGCCTGAGTCCACGGGTTCGAGACCAGCCTGGGCAACTTGGCGAGACCTCATCTCTATGATAAATCAAAAATTAGCCGGGTATGGTAGCGTACACCTGTCGTCCCAGTTACTTGGAAGGCTGAGGCAGAAGGATCACCAGAGCCCAGCAGATCAACACTGGGATGGCCGTGAGCATGCCACTGTACCCCAGCCTGGGCAACGGAGTAAGACTCCAACTCAAAAAAAAATCTTTCACTGGGCCTGATTATAAATTGAACATTGTCATAGCTGTGTATAGCCTTCATAGGGCTCAGAACTAGGTATGCACCTCAGTTCCAAGTATGCACTGGAGTTCTCGGAGGTGGATCCCTGAGGATAAGAGAGGATGACTGCAAAAGCCTGCATACACTCCACATCAACACACACACACAAGCACGTATATGCGTGCACACACACAGTCTTACATAATACCTTGCTGGAGGTTTTACCCTCCTTATTCTGAGGACCAGTCGATAATTCCAGATTCCCTTTGTCATACTCTCAGGGTACCTATCAAGTTCTCATGCAAACAGAGCTCAGAAACCTTCGTGAGGAGTGCTGAGACTCTTGAGGTTGCTATACAAGGAGGGCCCCCCAAAACAAATTTATTTATTTTTTAAAATGTGCATTTATTCTTACATGTTTAGACTTCAGTCGCCTTCAAAGAACTTTCTTTTTGATGCAATGCACCTATCAAGATACTTTTTCCACTGCTCAAAACAGTTTTTTAACTCATCCATTTCGCTGCCTTTTAGTGCTTCTGTTGTTTTTCGTTCCTCTCTTCCACAATGGCAAAACATTTCCCTTTGAGGACTTTTTTTATCCATGGAAACAAAAAAAAAGTCACTCGGGACAAGATCGGGTGAATAGGGAAGGTGGGACTCAGAAGTCATGACGTTTTTGGTCAAAAACTTCTGAACACTCAGCATGGTATGGGCAGGTGCACTTGTAAATGACCCATCATGAAATGGGCAAGTGCATTGAAAGAATCTCCAAAAAAAAATTCACTGAAGCCAAAAGCAGCCTCTCACAGCAACTGGGTTCCTAGGACCACCTTGCGGGAGAATCCTGTACTACAAGGGACCCACCCTCCAAAAGATCATTCCAGTTTTTCTGGGTCCCTCTTGCACAGATTTGCCCCTTTCTGGGGCCATTTCCTGATGTTTCCATGTTAGTATTTCTTCAATTTTGATTAAGAACCACGGACATTAAAATCACCTGGGCTGGCTTGTTAAATACTTAACATTAACAATGAACATGTTAGACAGTCTGGTTCAGAATCTCTGGGGCCGCAGTTACGAAGGCTATTATGAAGAAAATCAAAAATACCAAATGCTGGCAAGGATGCAAAGCAAAGGAAACTTTTACACACTGTTGGTAGGCATTAAAACTAGTACAGCCACCATGGAGTAGTATGGAGGTTCCTCAAAGAGGTACAAATGGAACGACCATATGATTCAGCAGCCCCACAAGTGGGAATTTATCCAAAGCAAAGGAACTCAGTCTATCAAAGAGACATCTGTCCTCCCGTGTTTATTGCAGCACGATTCACAATAACCAAGATACAGAATAAAACTAGGTAGCCAACAACAGAAATATTGATAAGTAAAGTGTGGTACATATGCACAATAGAATGCTAATCATCCACAAAAGAGAATGAAATTGTGTCACCCACAGTACACAGATGGAACTGGAGGACACTGCCTTAAGTGAAATAAGCCAGGAACAGAAAGTTAAACACTGCATGTTCTCACTCATATGTGGAAGTTTAAAAAAAAAATTAGTCTCATAGAAGTAAAAAGTAAAACAGAAGATAATAGAGTCTGGGAAGGTTAGGGAGGAGGAGGAGAGATAAGAAGAGACTTAAAGGATAGAAAAGTACAGCAAGTTAAGAGGAATAAGTTCTAATGTTCTATACCACTATAGGATGACAATAGTTAACAATAATATACATTTCAAGCCAGGCTTGGTGGTTTAGCCTGTAATCCCACGCTTTGGGAGGCTGAGGTGAGTGGATTGCCTGAGCCCGCGGGTTCGAGACCTGCCTGGGCAAATTGGCGAGACCTCATCTCTACAATAATCAAAAATTAGCCGGGCATGGTAGCGCATGCCTGTAGTTCCAACTACTTGGAAGGCTGAGGTGGAAGGACCGCCGGAGCCCAGCAGGTCGAGGCTGCGGTGGCCGGGAGCGACCACTGCACTCCAGTCTGGGTGACAGAGTGAGACTCCAACTCAAAAAAAAAAAATAAAAATAAACCAATAATATACATTTCAAATAGCTAGAAGGAGGATATTGAACATTCCCAACAAAGAAATGATCATATTTGAGATGAATGATATGCTAATTACCCTGATCTGATCATTATACATTATGCGTATCAAAACATCGCTATGCACCCCAAGAATATATACAATTATTATTTGTCAGTTTAAAAAAGCAATATATTAGCTGGGCATGGTAGCTGGCACCTGTAGTTCTGACTATGTGGAAGGCTGAGGCAGAAGGATCACTGGAGCCCAGCAGGTCAAGGCTAGGGTGGCCATGAGTATGCCACTGCACTCCAGCCTGGGCGACAGAGACTCCAACTCAAATAATAATAATAATATAAACAACTTTTTTAAATAACCTCTGAAAATAAGAGTAAAAATTTTGAATTTTTGAAATCTCTACTTAGTGAACTCTAAAGTTTGAGAACTACTGTTCTCTGCATAATTTTGAAACAAGCACTAACTATATTAACAGGATCATGTATCTATCTGAACAGTTAAATTGTTGGAAGTAATCACAGTGATATTTAACATAAAACCCTATACACTATCCTTTGTTATTTAAAATATGCTTTTGTCATCACTAAGGTGAAGAATGCCTTGTTAGGTCTGTGGGATAGGCCAGTGCGATGGGAATAAAGCAAAGAATTGCACAGAAATTAGATTGGAAAATATAGTTCATTTAAAAAACAGAGGGGGGAGTCCACCTCCCCCAGATTGGGGAGGGGCCAGAGTTCAAGGAAAAGCATGGTGGTAGCTACTGGAGGTTGAATGCTTTTTAACCTTCCCTTTGAAGGCGACAGGTCATGAAGGTGATTGGGTGGTGGTCTGTTTTACATCATCATGAAGGAGCAGTAAGCACAAGAACTTTGCCATGGTGACGGGTGGTGGTGGTCTGTGTCATGTAGGTCACAAAGGGTTGATCACAATCAATTAGGTTTGCTTGGCCCTTTATGACTGGAAGACAAATACTTGGAATGGAAAAGTCATCAGCACCTGGGGGATTGCAAGACAGTTATCAATAGCTACCTCTGGGAAACCAGTTTTGCCCTTCGTTAATGATTATAGGGTAAGTTAGGTAATTTGCTAAGAAGGCATAATAGAGTTAAGCAGTGTAAAAATGGCTGTACTTTAGCTAAGGTTACTACTTTTTTTCTTGCATTTTACCCTTTCATGCCTGTAAGGCAGGACCACCTCTGATCTTAGGAACCAAGGAGAGTTTGCCTCTTTTGAAGTCAAATAACTGGTACAAATATACAATTGTTTGCCTCTTTTGAAGTCAAATAACTGGTACAAATATACACTTTAAAAAAGATTTTGAAAAAAGAAAAGAAAAAAGTTAAAAAAAAATACAAATATACAATTGACACCCATAATAGCAAGTTCAAATTGCACATAGGTTGAGTGCATGAGCATTGCAATTAGCAAGACCTGAGTTCTGTTCTCAGTATGGACACTAATTCCTTGTGTGGTCTTCAATTTTCTTAACCAGTCTGTGTCTTGGTTTTTCCACCTGTAAGATTTAGATACTAATATTAACCTCACAAATTTATTGTAAGAATAAATTGAGAAAACCTAGGTAAAGTATTAGTACAGTAAGAAAGCATATGTTCGAAATCTTTTTTTGTTTGTTTTTTTTTTTAGTCAGTGTCTCAGTCTGTCACCCAAGCTTGAGTGCAGAGGCATGATCACAGCCCATGGTAGCCTCAGCCTCCTGGGTTCAGGTGATCTTCCATCTCAGCCTCCTAAGTAGCTGGTACTATAAGTATGTGCCACCACACTTGGCTATTATTTTTTTTTTGGGTAGAGATGAAGCTTTACTCTATTGCCTAGGCTGGTCTCAAACTCCTGGGCTCAAGAAATCCTCCCATCTTGGCCTCCCAAAGTGCTGGGATTAAAGGTGTAAGCCACTGCACTCAGGCTCAGAAATCACTGTTTCTTGATACAATTATTCCCAATGCATTTTGAATAAATCAAACAGCTTTAACCTTTCAATAAAAATCCTCACGGTTGTTAATGAGCCCGATGCCTCTTTGCCTTTATTCCAGGTACCTGGGCATTGACAGTGAGATCTGCAAAGAACACAGAAGAAGGCACTGTAAGCCAAAACAGCCTGATATTCTACCAGACAACTCCAGTCCCAGAGAAGAGACTTGGGAAAGGAGAACAAAAACCAGAGCATAAAACAGTCTTCAAGCTGGGCACAGTGGCTCATGCCTGTAGTCCCAGTGCTTTGGGAGGCAGAGGCAAGAGGACTGCCTGAGTCCAGGGGTTCAAGACCAGCCTGGGCAACTTGGCAAGACCTTGTCTCCACAATAAACATGAAAAAAATCAGCCAGGCATGGTGCCACACACCTGGAGTTCCAGCTACTTGGAAGGATGAGGTAGAGGATCGCATGAGCCCAGTAGGTCGAGGTTGTGGTGGCCATGATCGTGCCACTGCACTGCAGCCTGCGCTGCACATCCAGTCTTACAGAGTAAGACTCCAATGGGAAAAAAAGCCACGAAGTCTTCAGAGGTGGGACAGTGTCACCCAATAAATATTTGTAGAGTACCTGAGCCAGGTGCTGTGTGGTGCTAAGAGTGCAGCTCAGGACAGAAACTCTTCCCTTCCCTTGTGGAGTTTATACCCCAGGGCAGAAAAGCAGACAATAAACAAATGAATCAACCAAATTTAAAATACACTATATATCTTGTAAATCAAAAATAAAATTCTAAGCCCCAACCTACTAAACGGATCCCTCCTAGATCAAGGGAGACCTGAAAAACTAAATCCCAGGCTATGAGGGGGAAGGAGTCAGGTGTGCCTTGTCATCATACATTTGCCTGGTGGATTTTAGGCACAACTGACTAGAATTCATATTAAAATAAAGATGATAAGATTGACAAAACATGCACTGTGGCAAAAAGATACAAAATTCCAACCTGACTCTGGTGCAGCATTGTGTAGCAGATAGCAGACCCTAAAGGAAATTTTAAAATTCTACCCCAAAATAAATTTATCTGACATATTTTGGAATGGCCTTGCAAAGCTATTTTGGGGGGTAATTTGCATCTGTAGAGAATCTCTTTCCCTAGGTCTTCCCAGGTCCTGGAGAGATTTAAGAAAAAGTCAGACACCTTTTAAGCTCTAGAAAGACATTTACCATCTATTTTCTCTGAAGCCTGCTACTTAGAGGCATCATTTATGTAACAAGAACTTCGGTTTTCACAACCCACTTATCTTAGCTCAAGCATTCCTTTCTACTGATTTCTTAAGTTTTTAGACAAAATTCTTTCAACAAACTGCCAATCAGAAAATCTTTAAGTCCACTTATGACCTGTGAGCCCCCACTTTGTCTTTCCCAGCCAAATTAATGTACTGATTTATGTCTTTGCCTATAACTTTTTTCTCCCTAAAATGCATAAAACCAAGTTGTAACATGGGCACCTGTTCTTAGGACCTCGTAAAACTGTACTCCAGGCCACGGTCCATAGTATTTGACTCAGAATAAGCCTCTTTAAATATTTTACTGAGTATGACTTTTTGTCAGCAGTCTGAAGGTGAAATGTGCTATACAGAAATAGAACGCAAGCTTGAGGAAAAAATGGAGCCAGAAACTATTGAAAAATACTTTGCCAAAATAAAGCAGAAAACCTATTAAAAGAGATAAAGAGAAAAGGTGCTTTTTCCTATTCTCTGTTCCTCACATAGCACTGCTGACATCAAATGTGTGCAGATTTTCCACACACACTAACCAATAGATTCTCTAGCGAACCCCAGCTGGGTGTTCTCTAATTTAATTCAATTCTGGCACCGTCTTACTGGAGATAGGGTCATATCCCACAGATTTAGGTCTCAGTCTCCCAAGATTGTTACCAGAGAGGAGTTTTCTTTGAGAGAGAGAGGTGGGGGGAGAGAGAGAGAGAGAGAGAGAATTCTAGCTCATTTTTTTACCCGGGTTCTTGACTTTGCCACAAGAAAGAATTCAAGAGCAAGTCACGAGGCTGGCAAATAAAGAGTTTATTAAGGTAAGAAGACACACTTAAAGGAAAAGTGGAGTAGGGGAGGAAAAAGAGTACACACTCTACGGGAGGGAGTGCAAACTTCAACCATAAGCACCCTAAAGATGTTTTCCAAATTGTGGTCAACTGCTTCCTGCTTCTTGTAGGATAAAACAGAGGTCACATTTGTCCTGTACTTACAGCCTGCCTTGAGATGGCCACTCACTTCAGATGCCAATGGCAAGCAAGTAGTAGGTTGTCACCTACATTTCTGACTAATTGGCTGAAACTTGGGGTTCCCACAGTCATCTCCTTGGGTGCAATTAATTTGCTAGAATGGCTCACAGAACTCAGGGAAACGCTTGACTTGCCCATTTATTATAAAGGATATAGGTGAACAGCCAGAAAAGATGTATAGGCAAAGTATGAGAGAAGGGACGGACCATCCTGAAGGGAGTTCCATAAGTTTAGTTATCAGGAAGCTCCCCAAGCCCAACTCTCTTGGGATTTTATGGAGGCTTCATTTATGAAGCATGACCGATCATATCATTAGCCATTGGTAATTGACTCACCTTCAGACCCCATCCCAGGGGTTGGCAGTGGATCCAAAATTCTCAGCCCTCCAATCATGCCTTGGTCTTTCTGGTGACTAGTCCCAACCTGAGGCTAACACCCCCACCCACCAGTCATCTCATTAGCATACAAAAGACAACCAGATAGAAAACTTTTTTTTTTTTTTTTTGGAGTCTCACTCCGTCCCCAGACTGGAGTGCAGTGGCCACTCCCGGTCACCGCAGCCTCGACCTGCTGGGCTCCGGCGATCCTTCCACCTCAGCCTTCCTAGTAGCTGGAACTACAGGCGCGTGCTACCACACCCGGCTGATTTTTTGATTTATTGTAGAGATGAGGTCTTGCCAAGTTGCCTAGGCGGAGCTCAAACCCGCGAGCTCAGGCAATCCACTCACCTCAGCCTCCCAAAGTGCTGGGATTACAGGCTGAGCCACAGAGCCCGGCTAGAAAACTTTTTAATTCCCCTGCTTCTGTCCTTCTACTGATGCTATCCAGCACCCACTAACTAGAGCTCTAGAAGCAACTAGAAGCAAAGGCCTCTGCCCCTCCAGGAGTTTATAGTCAGGCCTAGAAAGAAGACGCAAGCCCTTGGAGTGAAAAAAAGCGAAGGAATATGCTTGCTCTGGGTGCAAAGAGCGTGAGAGGGGTCTGAGGGCTCCAAGTGATACCTTGGGGGCTAAATTTCTACTATGGATAACTTTTAGAAGGCTTAAGGACAGAGAGATACCTGTGGGTCAGAACGGGCAGCTTCTCACTGCTGGGATAAGTGCTGGGTGGCATGGTACTCTGACTGCACAAAAAAAGACCCCAGAGAAGGGTCACAGCAAAATCCTCCACCCCCCACCCCACCCCACCCCCGGCAGCTACTGGTCCAGGGGAAGCCAATCACAGATAAGTCCAGGAGAGCCCACACCTGCCCTGCTGGGTCCCATTTAAAGACTGAAGAACCGAGAATTAGTGCTGATTTACAGGAAGTCAGAGCCACCGAAAACTCGAGCCATAATTAAGAAAGGGGGGATTCGATGTATCAGGAAAAACAAATTGCTACAAAGGTAGTGCTGGAACATGTTCCAGGAACACGCAGTGCCCGTTTCCTTCTTTTCTCCAGCGTAAGGGTTTCTTTAGAAGAAAAGATAAAGGGTGACTGAGAATTTCTATTTCAGTCTTTAAGAAACAGTTTTAAGCCTTTTTCTCTCTAAGCCTCTGCTTGAAAGATTTATCTTTCTTTTCTAATCTAATTGTGTACCAGCCTGAGTGACTCCAGAGGCTGACCTTGTAATAACTGAGTCTGGAGACCCCATAGCAGAATTCGCCATTGCTTACAACTGGGACGATGTCAGGCAACCCTCCAGGTAGACGAGGACTCAAGATGACGACCAGAGCAAGTCTCCAGGTGGATGTAGACTCGAGATAACCATCGAAGCAAGAGTAGCTCCCAAGACCATCCCCAGATGGTCCTTGTTCCATTCTTTCCCCCTCTTAAACCCCCTCCCATCCTTTACCTAAATTTTGAAATGGTTTCTTTGAGGCCTGAACCTGGCCACTTCCCCAACCACTGGCTTTTGGAATAAAGTCCCCTTCCTTATATATCTTGCTCTTGTTTATTTCGGCCTGCAAGTCACCAGTAGCAGAACTTGCAGTCTGCAAGAGAGGCAGCAGTTGGAGAGGAACCATGCGGACACGCAGAGGAAAGAAACTGGACTCTGAGCCAGTCGTGGTCCGGGCGGGATGCTGGTCTGCTCATGCAGTTCTTCTGCTTACAACCCTGCTGGAGCTGCCCTCTCTGCTTTAAATAAAGCCCAAACTCCTTCGTGTGGCCCAGAAAGACATGCAACTCTGGTCACCCATCTGGCTGTGTCTCACCACTCTCCTTTCCTTCATCCACTGTGAACTACTCCGGTCCTTACACTTGTCTCACTCCCCATTAGCCATCAGGTCACCTGCAGGAAGCACACTGCCCTTCCTCTCCCAAACTTCATCTCACTAGCACCTGTTCACTCTTCAGATCTCAGCTTAAATATCGTTGACTCCAAGAGGTTTCCCTGTCCTGTGAGGTAATTGTCCATACATTGACTCTTTCTCCTATACCTGTCTTCTCTCTGCCCCTCCCTCAGGGAGCAGCCCCTGGCCAAGGCTAGTCTCTCGTGATATGCATATTCCCAGTCACAAGTCACGGGGTGCAGGTGACGGAGCAGAGCAGAGAACAATGTGGGCGGCCCCCTTACTCTCACTGTGATTGTAACCACCATGTAGCAAGTTGAGTAATTAACATGCTTGGCTATACAACTGCTTGTTGTGCTGTCCCTGAGACAGGAAAACATAGAGTTAATCAAGAAGCCAGATCCTAAGAGCCTTATCTCAAATGAGCAACTGGCCTAATCGTCCTTTCTGCTTCTGTAAGCATGCTTTGCCGCACCCTAGGTAAACCTGTTTGCTGTGAAAGTTCCCACTCTTGGTCCTCAGTTTAAAATTACAAAACCACCAATGGCAAAAGCCCAGGGCTGATGATGCAGCCCCAGACCTGTTACACCCAAAAGTCTACAATAAAGTCCGCTGAATGTATATAGAAACAGTAACTAAGGATACGGGCGCAGATTTTTGGAGACTACTCTGCCAGAGACTTCCGGAATAAATGCTCTCAATTCTCCACTTGGTCTCCAGTGCCTGATCTGAGCATGACAACACTCCAATTTTTCCTGCTTCCGGTGAACTGCAGCATTTGCTGCAACATCCCAAAGCATGGATTCCTTCTCCATCGACAGGCTGCCATTGATGTCTCCTGGGCAGATTTTTTCTTCACATTGGCAGGCATCGGTGTCTCCTGTAAATTCTAATAAACCAATGTCTCTCCCTGATGGACCTCCAGGTGACTTCTTGGGGATATACAAGCTTTCTCGGATTTGGGGTTTCCATGTTCCATTTCCCTACTCTAGAATTAGGCCCCTTGCTGTGTCCTCACAAGTGCCTGTATTTCCACTCTCATGCTACTCACCAACTTTGTCACTATTATTAATGTGTTTATCAGTCATCCTACTAAATAGTAATCTTCATTCCTTTGCAGGTGTTCATAAAACATCTGTTGGCCGGGCTCAATGGCTAAGCCTGTCATCCCAGCACTTTGGGAGGCCGCAGCAAGTGGATCGCCTGAGCCCGTGGGTTCAAGACCAGTCCAGGCCACTTGGTGAGACCTTGTCTCTACAATAAATAAAAAATTAGCCAGGCATGGTAGTGCATGTCTGTAGTTCCGGCCACTTGGAAGGCTAAGGCAGAAGGATCACAGAGCCCAACAGGTCAGTGCTGGGATGGCCGTGAGCATGTGACTGCACTCCAGCCTGGGCGATGGAGTGAGACTCCAACTCAAAAAAAAAAAAATTTTGCATATCCCCAGCACTGAAATTTTACCTATGTATATATTGCCTCAATAGAATATTCTTACTCTTAAATGTTAAAGTTTTACATTTATTTTAAAACATTTTGAGGCCAGGCACGATGGCTCACATCTGTAATCCCTGCACTTTGGGAGGCTGAGGCAAAAGGATTGCCTCAGCCCATGAGTTCAAGACCAGCCCAGACAACTTGGCAAGACCTCGTCTCTACAATAAGTCAAAAGTTAGCCTGGCATGGTAGCACATGCCTAAAGTTCCAGCCACCTGGAAGGCTAAGGTGGAAGGAACATGGAGCCCAGCAGGTCAATGCTGGGGTGACTGTGAGCGTGTCACTGAACTCCAGCCTGGGCAACAGAGTGAGACTCCAACTCAAAAAAAAAATCGGTTAACTCAATCAATTGATTGAATTGAAGCAAAATTAATTTTGCGACCCTGAGTCTTTTTTCCTAAATTTCAAAATGCAAGAAAAAGAACACCAGGCAATATCTCAAAGGATAGGAGAAAAGACAATTCTTGCCTGTAGCAGCTCAGCAGTTTAGGCTTCATGATCAGCTCATACCTCTTCTCATTTACAGGTGGCCCCCAAACATTTTTTTTTTTTAATTTTTTATTTGTAAAGATATGGGGTATTATTCAGGATTAGGTATACAACTATTCATTATGCAGGTACCCTTGTTGATGAGGTGTGCCCCTGGACCCCAAACATTCTATGCAATTACTTTCCCCCTCCCAAACCCAGAAGATACTCTTTTTCCTTTTGGATTTATTTTCACTTTCATTTATTCAAGCATTTACAAAGCAACTTCCATGTGACAGGCAGTGACTCTTTTTCTGCTGTCAAATTTTTGTTGTTTTCAACATTTTGCAGTTGATTTAGGAGCTGATTATAATAAAAATGCAGAAATATGCAAGATTTTAATTGCAGAGGATAAAAAGATTATAGTCAAAAATAGATTTAGTTAAACTTCAAAAGAAAGTTTAACTTGGAGTCGATGTCAAAAGAAAAATCAATTCGAATTGATGTACATCTCATTGGTTCACAGGACATTAAAGCCAGAGGTTGTTTCAGGCACAATTTGTTCCAGTGCTTCATGGAGTCCCCAGGGTCTGGCTCCTTACTTTGAGATTCTCTGCATTCCACCCTTTTAATGACAGCTTGGTCTCCTCGGCTTACTTCATGGTCGCAGTTCTTCGAGGTCTCACTTCCTCACCACACCAAAAGAGAAGTTTGTGAGGCAGCTCTCCCAAGAGAAAACGAAGCCTTCTCCCCAGGATGGATGCCATGGATTTCCTCCCTCTGGGTGGCCTGAATGGGACAGATGCTCATCCTAGAACCGGGTGCCACACCAGGAAATAGGGTACACAGTTGTTTTAAGCCAGTGAGGATCTGCCACTAGAGCCAGAAGCGATTTTCATTCCATGCATAGCTGAGCAAAGTGGAACATAACCTTGAAGACAAAACCCAAAGTCAACTGGAGAAATGAAGAAATAGACACCAAAGAAGCAATCAACAAGTCCCCACTATAAAGGTGAATCGATTTTTGTTATTTTTTACTGGTGTATTTTTTGTTGTTGTTTGCTTGATCTACCGTTGGTTGATTCCATGGATGTGAAAGGCTGATTGTGTATACCAAATTTTCTTTACCGATCCATCCATCCATCGATGGGCAGTGAGTTTGTTTCCACCTCTTAGCTATTGTGAATGGTGCTACAAAGAACATGAGAGGGCAAATCTCTCTTTGAAATCCTGATTTTAATTCTTCAGGATAAATACTCAGAAATGGGTTTGCTGGACCATATGGCAGTTCTGTTTAAGGACAAATACTGCTTGATTCTACTGAGATGAGGTATCTAAAAGAGTCAAACTCATAAAAGCAGAGCCTAAAATTATGGTTGGCAGAGGATGAGGGGTGGGGGAAGGGATGCATTGCTATTTGACAGGTATAAAGTTTCAGTTTTGCAAGATATATAAGCTCTAGAGAGCTGCTATGCTATACTGTGCCTACAGTTAACAATACTGTATTGTACACTGAAAAATGTAAGAGGGTAGGTCTCGTGTTTAGTGTTCTTACCGCAATTTTTTAAAAAATCACAGAGCAACTTGGACTCCAGGGTCTGTGAACTCCCAGCCAAGTCACAGAAATGAATTTCACATTCAGAGCAAACCAACCAGCAGGAGCCTGCTGTGGGTGTGGGAATAATGAACCATGGACAACCAGAAGTGATAAATCTTCCCAGAAGCCTGGCACATCAACCCACTAGAAGTCACACCTCGTCCAGGTAAGGAGGGGCCGATTCAAAGGCTAACAACTTGCTCAGAGGGTGTCTGTCTTGAGCCATTATTGACTTTAACATCTCAGCAGGAATTCCTTTAACTGAGGTTTTGCTCACTTTGCTGTCTGACCCAGATTCCTCCCAGCTTTTCTTTCCTGCAAGTCTTCCTCCACCCTCTGGTCCAAGTTCTCTTACTAAACCTAAGTTGTATTGGCTGAAGAATGGCGAGGTCCCTAAATTTGTTTTTTGGGTTTTTTTTTTAGTTGGAGTCTCACTCTGTTGCCCATACTGGAGTGCAGTGGCCGCTCCTGGCCACCGCAGCCTCGATCTGCTGGGCTCCGGCGATCCTTCCGCCTCAGCCTTCTGAGTAGCCGGAATTACAGGCATGCACTACCACGCCCGGCTGATTTTTCTTTATTTATTGTAGAGATGAGGTCTCGCTGCCCGGGCGGGTCTCGAACCCACGGGCTCAGGCAATCCACTCACCTCAGCCTCCCAAAGGCACGGGATTACAGGCTGAGCCACCGAGCCCGGCTAGATCCCTAAATTTGTAAAGGAGAATTTTATTTCTCATAAGGGGCTACAGGGTGGCCATTCTAATCGACTGGGAAGCCAGACCCCAGAAACATGAAATTCAAGAAAGGAGTAAAAGGAACAGGAGTTTATACTGAACGAAGTGACTGGATATACTATGAGAAACGAACTCACCTCCCAAATCAAAGGATGAACACAGAGACATGGAGTGCAGCAGAAGCGAGACTTTAATGGTGGATAGGCACACTGACGCAGGAAGATTTAGCACTTTTAACCCTAAAAGGCAGGTCCCTCTTCTGGTTCCTCACCGGAGGAACACAGGCTTCCCCAAACGATGCCTACATGACATATTTTGATAGGCTTACAGAATTATTTCATTTGCATGTCCTAGTGGCTGACTGGCTGACAAAATCATTCTGACTGGATCCTGCCAAAAGTTTAAACATGAAGCCCACCAAAGTAAAAAACCATCGAAAAGGAAGCACAAAGAAGCAGGAAGTGAACCCCCAAAAGAGAAGCCAAAACATTTAGACACCATCTTGAGAATCCAAGATAAGCTAGGCTCCAATTTGAAAATAAATCACCATTCTTATTTCTCACCTATGCATATTTAATAAGCCATAGGAAGAATCTTAAGTATTTATGAAAGGAGAAATGTGCATTGGCAATTGAGCTTCCTGTCTCTTCATGGGTCCCATGTTCAAAACCTGCCGACATTGGCAGGATCCAAGGGTGGAGTTTTCAACCCTCTGACGTCAAAAGGTGAAGCAGCAGACACAAAATATCTCCCTGTGCATACTTCATGGTGATGGGAGGGCAGCAACAGGCAGTCAGTTGATGTCAGCACTGGAGCAAGTCTTTCCAAAGTGAGACAGGAGATAGCTAGAGGGGAAAAAAGCTAGGCAGACAGACAGGGTGGGTCCTCCAGTAACAATGTAACAAACTTCCAGCCGACCTCTCAGGCTGATACACCCGCATTGGTAAACAAGCTCTGTGTGAGCCTCTCAAGTTAGAGCCTAAGTACTCACTGCTGGAATAGAAAAATGACCAATCAGCTTGCTGCCAAGTACCAACTGATCAGCTCACAGCTAGTGCTAGCCAATCGGCTCAGTCTTAGGGTTATATAGGCACCAGGTTGCAGCTCCAAACCCGCAACCCCTTTGCGTCCCCTCCCGCTGTCCTCTTAATAAATTCTGCTTTCTCACTTTCCAGTTGTCTGTGTCCCTCATTCTTCCTGGGTACGAGACAAGAACCCCGGCCTGAATTGCTGCAGAAGACCATCGGAGCCGAAAAGCCGTGCACCCCAGGGGCTGGCTTGCCAGCCAACTGAGCGGGCAGAACTGGGACAGCTGCTGGAAGAAGGCGAGACGCCGAAGCCGATACACTCTGGGGGCTAGGCTTGCCAGCCCACCGAACCAGCCACACTCTCAGGGCTTGACTTGCCAGCCTGTGAGAGCCAACACTTTTGGGACTAGGCTTACCAGCCCCTCGAGCTGACCCTCTCTGGGGCTCGGCTAGCTGACCCATTTAGCTGACACTCTGGAAGCCCAAGCTGACCTGAAAATTTCGTATCAAAAGGGCTCATTTGTTTAACCCTTAGGAAAAGAAGCCTAATGGCAGTGAGCAAGAGAAGGGGTATATATAGAGGCATGTCTGATCGCCCATCCCGTCGTGGACAGGAACGCAGCTTCCAAGGTTTCTCTGGGGTCCCCTTGACCAAAATGGTGTCCATTCAGTAAGCTGGGGGACTTAGGAATTTATTATCATTTCCCAGTTGCATTGTGTCACTCTACTGCTTAAAACAAACACTTGGACAAGTTCAAGTGCTCATAAAATAAAGTCTTCCTTATTAACATGATCTAAGAGGTACAGACCCCACTACCCATGATTTGTCTTGTGCTCTCACTCACCAGACCACCGAGGCCACCTCCTAAGTGACCTTCACTCTCATGTCTGCCTACTCTTGTTATGGCTGTTTCCTCCTGCCTTAACTGTAGAACAAAGCTTGACCAATTCCAAGACCGGGGTAGATGCTATCTCTTTTCTCAATTTCCCTAGGTAATTTCCCTTTTCTACACCCCTGCATTGCCATACAAATATAACATTAGATTTTAGTCATTTCTGTACCTGTTGGTCTCCTGTAGGGCATGAACTGTGTTTTACTCACCACTGGGTTGCCAGCCATTATGCAGAGATCACCAATTAATATTTGTCAACTTGGATTTGAAAACTAAACCTGAACTTTTTTCTCTTAGCCAAATTCCTAAGAGGCTTGAGGAGTCAGTGCCCAATCAGGTCTCCGCAAACAGGGTTTTATTACCCTGTCGTTTTCCAACCTGACTCTGGCATCACATCACATCACCAACAAAAAAGGAAATCAAAGTATCTCATGGCCCTGAAAAGCCACCTCTTGTGGATTACCACCAGACTCCCAGGGAGCCGTGTAAGATAACAAAGCATCTTCTCTACTGATTTCCCAAATCCTAGATAGGAACTGCAAATTACCAGCCAGGAAATCTTTGAATCCATCGATGTCCCGCAATCCCCCACTTGGAAATGTCCTCCTTCCTGGGCCAAACCAATGAAAATATCACATGTGCTGATTTATGGCTTTTTGTAACTTTTGCCACCCTAAAATTATATATAGCCAAGCCACCATTTGTCCACAGGGGGCACACATGGTCAGGACCTCCTGAGGATGGGCGTACCTGAGCTTAAGTCCTCAAGTCTGGCTCAAGAATAAACCATCTTAAAATAGTTTAGAGTTTGGCATCTTTCTGTCAACAGATTGAATTGAATCATCTGCTATCTCCCTTGTCTTCGAGGAGGATTCAAATGACACCTTCTTCCAGAAGACACCCTCAACTAACCTAACTCTAAATTCAGCCTTGGTCTTGAGACCACCTAGCTCCTCCCTCTCTTAACTCCAAAGCTACAAGTGCAGCTTTAGACCCAACTCTTGGGACCAAATGTGAACTGAGTCAGCAGACCTGCTGGCCCCTTCAGTCCACATTCCAGAGCTTAGCATCAAATCACCCTTGCCAATCTTGCATTACTTTATTAACTTATTTAATAAACATGTGAAAGCTTACTTTGCCTCAGGTTCTATATCAGGTGCCAAAGAAATAAGGATGAGTTCACTATGAGCCCTGCCCTCAGGGAGCTCACAGTCTAGTCAAAGTGGGTGGAAGATAAGCAAGCAACACTGTTGCAAATCCTCTACTATATCAGTTTCTGGTCTTTCTGTTCCACTTCTTGTCCTTGGAATTCCTTCTGCTTTGATTCCTGCTCCAGAAACCCCAGCTTTCTTTTCAGACTGAGATCTTATGATCCCACTGTCAGGACAAAAGCCTGGTCCCCAAATTCCTCTTCAGTATAATTAGCCTTGCTATAAACCACTCTTCATGGAGTGAGGGAAAGCCAACTTCTTCACAGGATGCTTTGCTTCCGGACTCTCTGGCCTGGCTCTGAGGTCTGGAATCTGATACGGATTATCCGGTGTTCTTCAGTTTTAAAATACATAAGATCACCTGGGGAGTGTGTTTAAAATGGATATCCTCAGGATCTATCTCCAGATATTCTAGCTATCCCTAGTTTTTAAGCCTCCCAGGTGATGTTGAGGCTAGTGGTCCAGGGACTTCGCCAAACAGCATCTTAAGGTCCACATGTGCACTCAGACCTGGAATCATTCACGCCAGGCATTCCCTCCCCACACCCATGGGCTGCATGTGGCCCAGGACAGCTAGTTATGCAATCTCACAAAATCTGTTAGCATCATGTGTTTTTTAGCATTATTTTATTTTATTTTTTATTTATTTTTATTTTTTATTTTTAACTAATTTTGTATTTTAAAGATGTGGAGTACAGTTCAGGGTTAGGTATACAAATGTTCATTAAGCAGGTACCCTTGTTGAGGAGATGTGCCTCTCCCCTCCCCTGGCAGATTCCCACTATTGTCAATGCTTAACATTATTGTCTTTGTGACCCCAGGCATAGTTCCATTTTTTAAAATCACAGTCACTTCTTATTCATGACATCTCTTTTTGGAAGCGCATGCATTTATGAGCAGCTGTTTTCAATTAAGAAGCACAGGAAGAGCAAAATCCAAACAAACATTTCTGATGAGCACCTTGAGAACTCACTGAGAATTGCAACCACTTCCATCGAACCAGACATTGACAGATTAGTTTTACAAAAGCAAGGTCAAATTTCATACTAGTTTTATGTTGCTCTCATTTTTCAAAAAGTCTCATTATGTGAAAGGACAGAACCCAGAACGAAGTCTCTCTGGTCACCCCAAATAGATCTGGTCATGTACTTAGGTCAATACTGCAAGCAGAGCAATAATCACTAACTAGAAGAGTAACCAGTTTTCCAGCCCCCAGATGAGTTTCATTCTACCTGGTCACAAAACATTAAGATGAACATCTCGGCCGGGCTTGGTGGCTCAGCCTGAAATCCCAGCACTTTGGGAGACCAAGGCAAGTGGGTTGCCTGAGCCCGTGGGTTCGAGACCAGCCCAGGCAACTTGATGAGACCTCATCTCTACAATGAATAAAATACTAGCTAGACGTGGTAGTGCTTTCCTATATATAGTTCTAGCTACTTGGAAGGCTAAGGCAGAAGGATTGCCCAAGCCCAACAGGTCAAGGCTGTAGTGGTCATTGAGTGTGCCACTGCACTCCAGCCTGGGCAATGGAGTAAGACCGCAACTCAAAAAAAAAAAAAAAAGATTAATATCTTATCTTTGTCCCAAGCATTCGCCTTCCAGCTCCTGGCCCAGCCCTTCTTGCCTATGTGACTGACCCACCCATCCAACTACCGGCTCACCTTTGTCTGTGTGCTTGTGACTGATCATCCCGCATCTGTCGATTGTCAGAGATAAAAGGAAAGCTTTATAAGCCCCCAGCCTCAAACATTTGGGGCCACACTGTCCTCTTAGTGTCCAGCCCCCTTCTCCACTCTTGGGAAAGTAGCTTTTTCTGATCTACTTTCTAAATAAACTATTTTTCTAATGTACTTCCTGTGCAATTCTTTGCAAACCCATGGCACCAACTCAGCTCACCGACCTAACATTACATATAGACACTTACTCTACTAAGTAATGGATGTGCAAACAATTCCTCTTACTCGGTGTGGCCCAGGGAAGCCAAAAGGTTGGACACGTTTGATCTACACTGTATCTCATCCTTTCCTCCCTTACCACCATCAGTCTTGAACCCTAAAAAGTTTCAATTGCTGGGCTAATCCTCCAAATCTCTTGCCAAAGGAAGTGTAATCTATATAACTGAAGACCGACTGCGCATGACTATCTGCCTCAACGTTTGGACATTCACCTCCCCAAAGTCCCCACTACTGGGCACTGTCTTGGTACTTCATTTTGACCTTTTGCCAGTTTCTTGCTTGGGCTCTGATCCATATCCATTACCACTGGCGCATCATGTTTTGCAAACCAATACCTAGATTCAGTTATTCTTTCATTCACCTGTACACTATCCCTACCTAACCAGATTTGGTTCCAGGTTCCAGGCCTTTCCAATTAGTTCATCCAAGTGTAAACTATTGACGGTGTCTGCTCAAGTTCCCAAAAATCTCAGCCCGTGGCTATATTTTCTTTATATGAAATACCAGCACCAATTATCTACATCATTCATGGATGCTTGTTGTACTTTTTCCTGTCGCCTATATCCTATTTCCCCAGCTAGATTGTAAATTAATGTTACTAAGTATTTGTAGATTAAATAATCATGAAGTCATAAATTTAGAGCATATAAGACAAGAAATTTATAATAAAGATTGCAGAGGAACTGGTGCTGCCAGAAGGGTCAGGCTTAGAAGAGATACTAGAGTGTGAATTCTCAGAAAGAAGAGATTTTAGCCGTCATAATATTTCCCATTTAATGAGGACCGGTTATGTGCCAGGTACGATACTGACTGTATTACCTGTCTTTTCTCTAATCCTTACAATAATCTTTTGAAGAAACTGAGGCTCAAGGAAATCCTCAAATTCCCCAAGTTGACACAGCCAGAAATGAAAGTGCTAGGATAACCAATCAGCCCCGTGATCTCAATATGTGGTCCAAGTCTTTTGGTCTTTCTACAACACTGTAAAGCAAGGGAACAATTGTCACCAACTCCTCGATTTTGCCAGAGCTTTCTCTTCTCTGAAAGGCTGTCATATCACTTGGAAATTTCCAACATGCTCAAAAATTTTTAAGACAGATAGAGTTTTTCTGGAATAGTAGGGAATCGTGTGCAGCTGGGTATCTAATGCAAGAGAAAATGTTCTGCCCAACCGGAGTGCTCATTCCTCTGCTCAATTCTGGTATTAAACATAAAGCAAAAGGAACCCTGAACGTTTTAATGCTGTTTGCTCCTTGGAGAGTCTGACTTCCACTTCAAAGGCCGGGAAAATGAACCACTGAGCAGACAGCAGCATGGTGGATCCTCCTCGTATGACTTTGTGGCTTGTAACTTTGCTGTGTTGGTTTGCAAGAGCCCCTGGTCTCTTTCCTAATTGCAGGGGCTGTTCCCATCATGAACACTGGAAAAGCCACCCATGGCTTAGGGCCAAGCTAACCAGGACACCCGCATGGCTTCCAGGCAGCTTTGATGAACACCAAGAATTAATTAATTGACACCAATGGGAGCTGTAAGCTTGGGATGAGGGTGTCATAAACACCTGAAGCAGACCCAGCAGAACCACAGACCTCACACTCCCTGGCACTCCAGCTGCTGTGTGGAGCAATGCTGATGTATTGGATCTAGAGTCAAAAGCCCAGGTCTGGGTCTGCGGGAACTTGGGTCTTACTATTCTTTCCGAACCTAATTCCTCATCTGTACATGAGAAGAATAAACCCTGCACAATAAACATTGCAATGCCTTGGTGAGGCCGAAATGAGGTATTCGTGTGTGAATTTCTATAAAGACTGTAACTAGGTTAAATGCACCCTCGACCACTCCCAGAGCAATCTGGGTTTCCCTAGCCAGCATTTATCACATTTTACAGTTATTACTTCATCTGTCTTTGTTTTCTAGTACTATACAGACAGAGACTATATCAATATTGCTCACCACTTTCTCCCAGTATCTACACAGTGCTGGGCACTTGGTGTTCAATCAATATTTCTAAGATGAATGAATTAAGTAATTAACTAATTAATTAATTAATTCCACCACAGTGTTTCTTTTGTTTGAGAAAATCTCATGCCATAATAAAACAAGACCTGTGTTATCATTATTCTTTTAATTTATCTCAGTTACTGGCAACTTTATTTCAGTTTATGACTGAAACCATATCTATATTTTATTTATGACTGAAGTATGTGGTCCATCACGAATAAGACATGTACAAATGAAAAATCTAATAACAACAAACACAGTAAATGCCATGTCCAGCAAGCTCTTCTTTTTATTTCAACTTTTCCAAAGAATTAACCTCAGGGGTAATTCCCAACACGCTAAAACTGTAAGTTTTTATATTTGTAGGGCATGAGCTTCTTAGTATGATCAGATAAACTATTTCCAATATGAATTCAATCATGGAGAAGCCCCAGAATTTTCTTTGTAGAAGAACAACTTCCTCAAACCTCCGAAGCCAGAAGTAGATGGTATGTGTGAGAAAGTGTGGAGCCGGGGACAGAGGTGGGACCAAGGATGCTTCTATGGATACCAGTGTAATTTTAGACTGAAAAACTAAAGGTAGGCAGTATCATTTAAGAAGGTCTACATGCAATGAGAAGAAGCTGGAAGGCAAACATACCTCAGAAGTTCAATGCCCCAGGATTTTTAGTACCTTAACATTACAAATGTTCTTTTATTTGCTTGTATGTGGAATAAATAGGCAGACTAACCTAATAATTTGAGTAAGCCACCGGGAGTTTCTTTTGAGAGGTATTTTTCTGTAAGGCAGTGGGTCTCCAGAGCAGCTGAGGCAGGGTTACCACCTGACACAGGGAAGCTTGGGGACAATTCTAGCAAGGAAGAGTTGAAGGAAGTCTGGATCACTCTGGAGAAAGGTGAGCAGGAGAAGGTAAAATGATGACAACAACAAGCTGGGCGGTTTCCTAGAAGAGGCTTCTCTTCAGAAACAAAGAACAGAGTACCACAAGTTCTCACTCATAAGCGGACCCTAAACATTTGCCATAATACTATAAGAAGGGATTGGCAGTAGCAGGATACTGTCAGGGTGGAGACGGGGAGGACACAACATCAAGAAGGGTACCTGATCTCAAACCAGGCAAAGTGGGGACCAAAGGGAGGCCCAAACATTTACCTGGACCATGACCACTTGGATACCTAATACAGAATTGTACCCTATATCTTTAAAATAAAATTTAAAAATAACAAGACCACCAAAGCCCTAACTTCAGCAGAAGAAAAAAAAAGAGAAAAATCTAAAAAAATTAAATAAATAAAATAAAATAATCCAGCACAAGAAATTTAAAAAAGAAAGAAACAAAAGTCTTCTCTTCTTGGTCCAGTAGAAGTAATTGATCAACTGGTGTGTCCTGCAGCAGTTAAGTCTGAAAAGAGAGATTATAGAATTTCTTAATTATTTCTAACACCTCCGATAAAGACAACAAGCAAATAGTGGATGAATAAAATTCTCACTGCATGAATTATCCAACAAATAATAGTAAGAATGAAGCTCAGTATTACTTACCTGCTAAAAGTTTATTTTAAGCATTTACCTGGAATAAGTGCCTATGGTAGACTCTTTGGGGAGTACAACAGAGACTGAAAAATTGTCCCCCAAAGTCTGTTCTCCCTTTTGGCCACAGCTGAGCACAAGACCAATAAAGATGACAAGTCCCAGCTTCCCCTGAAGCTATGCACATATGGCCAAGCTCTACTGATAGACAAGTCACATCAACAGCTTCCAGGAGAATTCCTTCGGAGAGAGCTGGTGTGCACTGTTAGCCTCCTCGTTGTGTCTCTCCCTCCTTTCTCTTTCTTAGTGTGTGTGTGTGTGTGTGTGTGTGTGTGTGTGTGTGTGTGTGTGTGTGTTGCCATTGGGGTAGGGGGAAGCGGAGGGGAGGTGAGCTACAGAGCGTGACACTGTTGGGAGGGAGGAGCAGTGAGCTGAAAGGAGCTTGCAGTCCTGAAGATTTTCAAGCAAGAGTCACTCACTACCAGCCCTGGGCTCTACCTTCTGCTTCTGAGAAACAGCACACTTCTCCCGAGATGGAAACCCCATGATTTGGAGATTTTCTGTTGCTGCTGAACCTACACCTCCTTGATACAGAAAATGCACCCTCCGCAAGGAAAATGCAAAAGTTCCCAATGTTAATGCTATAAACTTGAGAAGAAAAGAAGCAGTGTGCCTATAGCTATGCATTTGTACAAAGCGGAAAGTTATGGGCTCACAACGGAGATCAAACAAAATATCATCGTTGACGGTGGAACCATCACAGGGAGAGAACTCACTGCCATTAGAAGAAAGTAAGGGAAGGAATCATCGCTCAGATGACATGCGAGATGGACCCCGAAAGGAAAGTAGAATGATGATAGGTGAAAATAGGGAGGCATTAAGACGGGAGATACAGGCAAGCCAGGCAGCAGGAACAGCACTGCAGAAGCCATGGAAGTGGGAAAGCTTGAACTGTGTCCAGGGAACATTTGGCGATCCCATTTAACAAGGGCACAGGTTGGAGACAGTGATCCTCACTGATCACCCAATCAATTTATTTCCTTATCCTGCTGTAATTTTTTATGGCCATTGTCACTCTCTGACAGTATATTATATTGACTTTTATATTGTGTGCTTGCTTTCCAGGATAACTAAAACAGACATTCTCCAACTTTTGGGTCCTCATCAGAAATCGTTAAGAGCCCAAAGAACCTTTACTTATGTCTGCTATATATATATATATAACTTACTGAATTGGACACTTAAGTTGAAAAAATTCTGAATATTTATTTAAAAAATAATAATAAATCCATTGCGTGTTCATGTAAATAACATTGTATTAATCGGGCTTCTCTGGAGAAGCAGAACCAATACTGTAGAGAGAGTGACAGAGAGGGGACTTATTATGGGACTTGGTTCACACAATTGTGTAGGCCAGGAGGTGCCACCTGCAAGCTGGGGATCTGGGGAAGCTGGTGGTGGAACTCATTCTGAGGAGAAAGGCCTGGGAGGACAGAGCCAGTGGCATATGTCGCAAAAGTCCCAATGCCCAAAAACCAAGAGTTCTGATGTCCAAGGGCAGGAGACAGATGTCCCAGCTCCAGAAGAGCGAATTTGTCTTTCTTCTACCTTTCCGTTCTATCCAAGGCCTCAAAGGATTGGGTGATGCCTGTCCACATTAGTGATGGTGGATCTTCCTTCCTCAGTCCGTTGACCCAAATGCCAATTTCTTCCAGAAATACCCACACAGACATATCCAGAAATAATGTTTTACCGTTAATAATGTTTCACCCACTCCAAATGACACCTAAAATTAACCATCACATCTTTTCATGGAAAAACTGTTTTTCAAACAAAAAAATTGGAAGAATGACATTGCTTTACATTTTTGCAATGCTCCTTGGTGTCTGGCTTAATAGAAGACAGCTGTTTCCCGCAATTGCTTCTACATGCAGTCTGTTTGTGATATCCCATGTCAGATAGCCTCTGGAAAACTTCACTGCCCACACACACACAAATAAAATGAGAATGAAAATGAGAAATAACATCTTAGCTTTATTATGAAAATAATTTTGACTTGGAGACACCCTGACAGGGTCTCAGAGACCGTTGGGGCCCCCTGACCCCACTTTAAGAACTGCTGGCCAGGCTCGGTGGCTCAGCCTGTAATCCCACCACTTTGGGAGGCCAAGGCTAGTGGACTGCCTGAGCCCGCAAGTTGGAGACCAGCCTGGGCAACTACAATAAATATAAATAATTAGCCGGGTATGGTAGCACACACCTTTAGTTCCGGCTACTTGGAAGTACTGAGGCTGAAGGATTTCCAGAGCTCAGCAGGTGACTGTGAGTGTGCCACTGCACTCCAGTCTGGGTGACAGAGTGAGACTCCAACTCAAAAAAAAAAGAACTGCTGAACTAGAATTCAAGCTCATCTGAATAGAGACTATGCTTACTTCAGAGTTGTACTCCCAGCACTTAGACCAACTCCTGGCACATAGTGGGCACTCAATAAGTACTCATTAAATAAACCGTATAAACCCGAGGCAATATTGTGAAAGACCCTGAGTACCCGGCTAATAAGTTTGGAGTTGATTTAGTAGGCACAGGACAACCTGTAGAAGTACCTGAGCAGGAAAATGGAAGAGTCTTAATTCATCCAGACCACAGCGAAGAGGATGGGTTGAAGACAGAGGAACCAAGCAGCATCCTTTGATCTAGTCCAAGTGAGTCACAGTGCAGATCTGAAGTAAGGTGAGGAACTGAACAAACAGAAAGAGGAAGATGGAAGTGAGAAATCACTGTGTGTTAATATAGTGTGTTAGTCCTCAACTGGAAATTCACGAAACCTATCCAGACTTGCCGGTAGTGTGACGGTAAGCAAGTCAATCATCTCCTTTTTCAATAACACGCTCCTCGTTGCTAAAATGAAATATTGTATTAACGATGGATTGTCACTTTCTCTGCAACACTCAAAGTAATTTGCAGGTGATAGAGTTGTAGCACTTAAATATTCGTTTTAAATGTCACAATGTCTTCATTTCTTATTGCTGACTTTTCCTGAACTTACCAATGCTCATACTGGTCATTAACTAGACTCTTTAAAATTGAGATTAGAGAATCAATATTAAACTTTAATATTAGTTGAAGTGTTTTCTTGGACAAAAGATTTAATTGTCATTTATTAAGAAGGCCTTTTAATGTATTTAAGTCTCAAGCAATTCCTGTGGTGTGGTGATTTTTCATATTTGACAAGCAGGAGAAATTAGGAAATACACTCAAGGCTTCACGCCTTGTAGTAACAAAGACAAGAGTCAAACAGGTATGTCTGATTCCAAAATCTATGACCTTCCCACTGCACAAAACTACCTCAAAGAAACCGACTACTCTTCAAATTTGGATATGTTGTTCTCAGTGTGGAGGTCTGGATTGACAGGAATAAAAATATAGTACACGTGGAATCAAACTAATTACCACCTTCATTAGTCTAGAAAAATCTAAAAATATCCAACTCTGTAATGTTCGGCATAGTAATAAAAATTATTCTCTTTCAGATAATTAAAATATGTAGGAAACACTGAGCAAAAATGAAGTAAAGAGGTTGCAGAAATCTGAGGGAAACATAGATTGAAAAAAAAAGATAATCATCTCATCTTATTTTCAAACCTGAGCGTACCACTGAGAAAGAAACAGGCTCTGTTCTTCATCATTTCTGTGTTCCACTTTTGGCTGAAGTAAATTAAGGTCCATGTTGAGAATAAATAAGATGTGCTCAGAAGTAGTTACCAGATCAGCAGTGGCACAAATAGTACTGCTCATGAAAATTATTCCAGCCTTCTGACTCAGACGTCAACTCAGATTTCAACTCCCTGCGGCCATTTGGTTAAAGGATTTCATAATTTTCAGGGAAGAGTTTAAAGTCTGTATTTCACCTCAGGGAAAAGAAAGGATGTATGTGTTCTCTGCCTTGAACCAGAAATGTGCTTGCTTTGTGAAGGTCCCCGAGAGAGTATGCTCACCTGTAATTGCTTCAAAAGTGTTCCTCACTGCATCCTCTTCTGTCCAACTTCCCAGCAATTGTTTGAAGACCAACTCGGTCACCTTTTCTTACCCACTTCTGCAGTAATATGTTCTGTAATTATCACAGCAAAGCTAATTATTCTTTTACAATATGCTGAGATATGTCAGTAAATGCCTACTGATGATAATTCATTTTTTTTTTCAGTAAAACTTGCTTGAGAATCTATTACATGCCAGGAAGAATGTTAGGCATTAAGGATCCAAAAATAAATAAAACAATGTCCTTACCTTCAAAAAGATTGATGCTAGAGGAGAGAGAGATGAACAAGTAAGGAGATGTGTATTTGTTTGTTTGTTTGTTTTTTATCGAGTCTCACTCTGTCATTCAGGCTGGAGTGCAGTGGTATGCTCATGGCCACCGCAGCTTCGACCTGCTGGGCTCAGGCGATCCTTCCGCTTCAGCCTTCCAAGTAGCTGGAGTTACAGGCACACGCCACCATGCTTGGCTAATTTTTCTGTAGAGACGAGGTCTCACCAAGTTGCCCGGGCTGGTCGCGAACCCCTGAGCTCAGGCAGTCCTCTCGCCTTCACCTCCCAACGTGCTGGGATGACACACATGAGCCACCGCACCTGGCTGGAAATGTGTATTTCATTGACAACTTTATGCTATCAACAAATATTTGAGCAGCTACTATATTCCAGGCATTCGCGTTACATGCTGAAGATACAAAGATAAAATTTGCTCCTCATCAAAAAGTTATCAGATAAAGCAAAGAAAAATTCAGAAAGGGAAAAAACAGTCGTTTAAAAAGCAGGGAGAGTGCGCTACAATGAGCTACGTGGAAATGAGACAGACGGTGCCTGGAACAAACCTATGTATTTGGAAATAAGATGAAAGAACATGAAGAAGGGAGTCAGGGAGGCAGAAAATGGGAAGGGAAGAGTAGAAGCCCTAGGAGCTCTGCCTGGTGAATTAACCTGAAAACATCCCTAACTGGCTTTAAGGATTAGGCCGTCAGAAGCTAGCATCCTCCTTAGAGATTTTTTCCATGAGTCGCATCAGTGCCATAAATTAGCAGATTGTTTATGTGACAATCAAACTGGGGTCTTGGGGCTGAGGATGGAGGGAAGTGCTGGTGAGCAGCTAAAGTTACCTTAACTATTCTGGAGAGAAATCGCAACTGGTTTTTGGACACATCTCTTTGCCCATTTCAATTCCAACCCAGCCCCACTCTATATTTACCAAGCTTTGGGGTTTCTATTTACTGCTAATTCTTTCACTTGAGTAATACTCTTAATTAGTACACGCATGAGTCCTTTATTGTCTCTGAAACAGTGCCCCTCAGCAAGAGAAAACTTAATTAACATTTTGTTAATTTCTAGAAGTGTTTCAATTTGTCCCTCTCCGGGGTTTCCACCCACTCTGAAAAGGGGAAAAAATGTTCCGTAATAAAAAATACAGTAGATGAGGCATAAAAATTAACATGGAACTAATCCAATTCTCAAAATTACTCCTAAAACCTAGACTGTTTTTGGAAACTATTGTGGCAGATTGTATATGAAGTATGAACCCACAAATAACAGAGGAGGGAGAGATGTAAGATAGCCTTGCCATCCCTTTGTTTACTCTGTAGCTCCCACTCCCCACTTTAAACCAGTCCTGGCCTCTGCTGTCCCTGGAAAAGCCAGACCATAGTTGAAACACAAATAGAAACAAAAGAAGTTAATTTTTAGCTTTTAAACTTCCAGAGCCAAGGACCTGGCAAAAGCAATAAATCTGGAAAACTATTTGACCATCTCTTCTATCCCTCCCCCACACCCCAATGGGAAAAGCAAATAGAACTTTTATGGATTAGAGGAGGTAGCATGATTTTAGAGAAAAAGCAAAAGAGGGTCCTGTTCTTTGCCCATCCCACCCTGGAACTTGTGAGATTAAAAGAAGGTGGTTCTCCCTGCAAGCCTGAGGATAGGAGACAGGTCCCAGTGAGAAGACCCTCAGTCCTGTAGATCACTTGACCCCAGAGAGGAAAGGTGGAATGCGTGACAGGGCTAGAAAGAGCTCTGAGTCCATTCCATCCCTGAGGAGCGCTGAAGAGTTTCTCATGCCAAAGACCCCAAGGAAGACACAGAAGACAGCAGAGAAAGAGAGCTAGAACTATAACTCTGAGGATCTCACTTTGAGGTCAGCAGAACTCTGAGAAAGTCTCAAGAGTTCCAGTCCCTTTCAACAATTCCAAGACCATAAATGTAATTAAATACACCAACAGATGTAAAAACAAGAACCACATGATTATACCATTAGATGTAGAAAAAATCCAAAATCCCTTCTTGATAAAAAACCCTCAAACACCTAGATATAAAAGGAACAAACGTCAAAATAGTAAGTGCCATCTACAATAAACTCACAGCTAGCATGTTGCTAAATGGACAGAACCTGGAAACATTTCCCCTAAAAACTGGAACAAGATAAGGCTGCCCACTCCCACCCCTCTTGTTCAGCATTGTGTTGGAAGTCCTAGCTAGAGCAATTAGACAAGAGAAGGAGATCAGGGGTATCCAAATAGGAAAAGAGGAAGTCAAGTTATCCCTCTTTGCTGACCATATGACCCTATACCTAGAAAATCCAAGAGAATCTGTCAAAAACCTGCTTGCACTGATAAAGGACTTTGGCAAAGTCTTGGGGTGCAAAATAAATGTACAAAAGACAGTTGCATTCTTATACACTGACAACAAGCAGGTGGAGAACCAAATAAAAAGCACAATCCCACTCACAATAGCCACAAAAAAAGTGAAATACCTCGGCATCCTCCTAACCAGAGAAGTGAAAAACCTTTACAATGAAACCACAAAGAAATCCAAAAAAGACACAAACAAATGGAAAAATATTCCATGCTCATGGATAGGAAGAATCAACATTGCTAAGATGTCCATCCTAACAAATGCAATCTCAGATTCAACACAATACCCATTCTTCTCAGACCTGGAAATGACAATACAGAAATTCATATGGAAGCATAAATAGCCAAAACAATCCTTAGCAAAAGAAACAAAGCAGGAGGTATCACAATTCCAGACTTCAAACTTTACTTTAAGACTACAGTAATCAAAACACCCTGGTATTGGTACAAGAACAGGTATATAGACCAATGGAACAGGATAGAGATCCCAGAAACAAAGTCCCAATTTCTCCACCAACTCATCTTTGACAAAGCCTCCAACAACAACCACTGAATAGTAAATGATGCTGGTAAAACTGGCTGATCACATGCAGATTGAAACAGGACCCCTACCTATCACCATACACAAAAATTAACTCTAAATGGATCAAAGACCTAAACATAAAACCTCAAATTATAAGAATCTTAGAAAATGCAGGATACACCCTTATGGAAATTGAAACTGGCAACTAATTCCTGATCAAAACCCCAAGTGCCCATACCATAAGAGATAAGGTAGACAAGCAGGACCTCATCAAACTAACAAGTTTCTGCAAAGCAAGAGAAACCAACAAGAGAGTGGGGAGACAGCCCACAGAATGGGAAAAAATACTTGCCAACTGTATATCTGACAAAGGCCTAACATCTAGGATCTACAAGGAACTCAAACATGCCAAAAGGAAAATAATAAACAGCACCATTAAAAAGTGGACAAAAGACATGAATAGACACTTCTCAAAAGAAGATATATAAGCAGCCAACAGACGCATGAAAACGTGTTTGGCCTCACTAATCGTCAGAGAAACACAAATCAAAACCACATTGAGATGCCACCTAATCCTAGTAAGAATGGCCATCATTAATAAAACAAACAACAACAGATGCTGGTGAGGATGCAGAGAAAAAGGAATGCTTCAACACTGCTGGTGGGAATGCAAACTAGTGCATTTGAAATACAGTGTGGTGATTTCTGAAAGAACTAGAAGTTGACCTTCCATGTGACCCTGCAATCCCCCTAATGGGAATATACCCAGAGGAACTCAAGTCATTCTGCAAAAAAGAATCCTGTATATACATGTTTGCTGCAGCTCTATTCACAATAGCAAAAACATGGACCCAACCATTGAAGCTGGACTGGATTAAAAAAACGTGGTACATATACACAATGGAATATTATGCAGCCATAAAGTAGGAAAAACATATGGACTTTGTAACAGTTTAGATGGATTTAGATCTATCACAGAAACAAAGAACAGAGTACCAAATGTTCTCACTCATAAGAGGACCTTGAACAATTATCATAATACTATAAGAAAGGGATTGGCATTTGAAGGAAACTACCAGGGGAGGGAGGAGCATGCCTCATCAACAAGGGCACCTGCATAATGAACATTTGTATACCTAACCCTGAATTTTTCCTCACATCTTTAAAATAAAGAGAGGGAAAAAAAAAAGAGTTCCAGTCCCTAGTGTCACCTCTTGAGTATGGGGAGGACGTTTGAATATCTTTAGATTTTTACAACTGCTATTTGGTTATCATATATGGCAAAAGTGAAAAGAATTTGAAGATGTAATTAAGGTACCTAATCAGTTGACTTTGGTTATTCAAAAGAGAGATTATCATGGGTGTGGGAGGCTGTGACGTAATCAAGTGAACTCTGAGTTTGGAAGTGAGAGAAAGTCTTCGGCTGACTTTGAACAAGCCAATGGCAATGTTGTGAGGAGGCCTCTCAAAGGGCCATTTGGCAAGGCCCTGAGGACTGTCCTAAAGCCGAGTGTGGTTCCTGGCAGCTAGCAAGCAAATGAGAATCTGGGTCATACAACCACACAGAAATAAATTGCCAACAGTCTGAATAAACTTAGAAGCAGGTGCTTCCCCATAGCCTCCAGATAAGAACACAACCTGGTCCACCCCTTGATTTCAGACTTATAAGACACTGAGCAGAGGACTCAGGCCAACAGTGACCCACAGAAACTGTGAGATAGCAGATGGGTGTTGTTCAGAACCACTAAGTGTGTGATCATTTGTTACACAGCAATAGAAGACTATTAAACACAGCTAGGAATGAGAACGCAGCAAGGGGACCATGAGACCAAGTACTGGATGAGAAGTGGATAGCAACTCTGGATGCCAGCTTGGGTGCGACCAGGAATACTCAAAGGAAGAGACTCAAATTCAAGATGATGTTTGAAACAGACTCGACAAAGAGAAAGAGAAAGATTCCAGGAATCAAGTTATGTTTCCTCCCCGACACCCTCCCCTTGCCCTCATCCATACCTCAACCCCCACTCATCAAGTGATACATGAGACGGAAGGTGAGGCGACAATATCCTGGGAAAAATGCACCCATCTCCTCAGTGAGGCAAGAAGTAAATGGAAAAAGGAAGTAGCAGCCAGGAAAACACCCAGAAGATCCCTTGACAAGAGAATCTTCTTCACTGTAAGCTCACCATTTTATTTTTTCTAGTCAAAAGAAAGTAAGCAAATGAGGAATCTACCCAAAATACAAGGGAGGACCCAAAACTAAACAGAATCATCTTTTAGGGTAGCACTGGCTTCCCCCAATGGGTGAGGGTTCCAGGAACCCATCAGTATCAGCGTACCAGCTAACATTGTTGTAAGAGGGTGCGTTCAGTTTCCGTGATTTTTTTTTAGATTCTTTCAATGCGTTGGATTCTTTCCGTGCATTTGCCCATTTCATGATGGCTGATTGGCAAGTACACCTGCCCCCACAGCCCTGAATGTTCACCAGTTTTTGACCAAAAATAGCATGATCCCATGCCCCATCCTCCCTGTTTACCTGATCTCTCCCTCAAGTGTCAATTTTTTGCTTCCCCAGATGAAAAAAGTCCTCAGAGGAGAATTGTTTTTGCCCATGTGGAAGAGGTGAGACAAAAACAGCAGAAGCACTAAAAGACACCAAAACTGACAAGTTCAAAAACTGTTTTGAGCAGTGGAAAAAGCATCTCGGCTGTCGTACTGCATAAAACAGAGGCTACTTTGAGGGTAATTGAAGTTTAAACATGTGAGAAGAAATACACAATTTTTAATAAATAAATTCTGGGTTGCTTGGGGGTCACGCCCTTGTATATAAACAATCCAGTAGAAAGAGGGGTAAAACTTATAAACAGAGGTTTCAAACAAGAGGAAACAAAATTTACCAAAAACATGTTTAAAAAGATGCTCAACCTCATTAGTAATCAGCAAAATTATTAACAGCACAATAAGGTTTTATTTGACACCCAACAGATTGGCAAACATTAAAAGGTATAAAAATAGGAAGCATGGATAAGAATGTAAAAAGGGTTACAGGTTCCCATAAACTACCAGTGGAAGGATAACTGATAAGCCCTGGGAAGCAATTCAGCATTGTTTCAAGGCAGTTGAGTTCACATTTAGATGTGCTGCTCTGACCCGGTTACCAGACAGCCCTAAGGCTGCTAGTTTGGGATCAGGTCAGTGGGAGACAAGTTTCTGCAGGAGATCCAAGCTTGGAAGCACTTCACCCTACCCCCCACTCAAAAACAGCCAGTACATCCAGGGGAACTCCAAGAAGACACTAATAAAAGAATCACAGCAAAGACCCCTGAGGTCCTCCTCTGCTGACAAGTGAAGTTTCATCTTTTAGGAAACAACTCTTGACTTGCTACAACTTGCCTAGTTGAAATAAAATGCTTGAACAAGACCCCAGGTACCCAGCATGAGCAAGGAGTTATTTCATCCACTGTTTATCCACTGCTATATAACACATCACCCCACAACTTAGTAGCTTAAAACAACAAGCCAGATAACAGAGTTCTCCGTGCAACTATCAGAAAGGAGAGATGCACTGAAATGGTGACCTTTAAATCCCCTGATGGTTTTTAAATTATATCTACAAATTTTAATAATTCAGTGAGTGAGTGGCTTCTGCTTCACTTTTCAAATCATTTCCAGATTTTGACTGACTTAAATAGTTGTGTCTATAAAATGTAGGCATGAGAAACTGTAGGAACTACAGGAATAGACTGTAGCAAAAAGTAAATGAGACATTTCCCGTATAAATCCTCACTTTCCCAGAATTACCATACTTGAGAACATTCGGAAATACAGTTATTCTGATATCATTATATAAACACAAGTTAGTATCGTTGCTTATTCTCAAGGAATCCTTCCTTGCTAAGAAATCAATCTGACAAACCTTGGCTGCAGAGAAAGAAGGTAAACACCTCTAGTTTCCGGCAAGTACCATTACTCTCTCAGTTGCATCTTCCCCCAGACAGTCACAGAGATGGGTCTCCCAAGAGTGCGTATGAAAGAGAAGATAAGGAATGACAATAACCAGAACTGAACTCATGATAATCCTCCAGCCCCCACCGAGGAGCATTGCACCCACTTGCACACCAGCATCTGGAGAGCACATTCATCCTACGTCTGTACAGCCAGACATTGCCGGGCAAGGTGATCAGAATAAGCCAAGTGACTCTGCCCTCTGGGTCCCCCTCAATCACACACACACACACACACACACACACACACACACACACACACACACACACACAAAGTCCTTGATGAGATTTACAGTTAAGATTTAGAATACTTAACTGAATTTCAGAAATGTTTCCAAATACAGCACTGTGCTAGAATTCCCAGAGTAAGAATTAGTCCACTGCCACTTTTCCCCTCCCATAAAAAAATCACTCCATAGGTAGATCTCGCCCCACTCTCAGCTCCATCCGACAGACGCCACATGGCTCTGCTTCAAGTCAATGGAAACAAGGTCAAGGTTTCCGTCCCCAGTGAATCAGGTGCATCTGTGCTCTTTGAGCAGTGACTGGCTTTCCAGAGAGCATCCCATAGGGACTATCAGAAGCTATCTCATTACCTTGTTTTCTTTGTTCCTTGTCCCCTTGAAGGACCAGAAGCAAGAGCAATTCAGAACTCATTCTTCGCCGCATGACCCACAATTGACCTTACTATATTGTCAAACTTTTCATGTCATTCTCAGCTCAGCACTTACCACATTGGATTGCCATTGTGGGACTCCCTTTCTAAGCTCTCATAAGCTCTCTGGAGTCCTATGCCCCACTTTCGCTGACCCAGCGCTTGGCATAGTGCCCGACACATGGAAGTTTCCCGGTCAATGTTTTTCGAATGAAAAACATGGCTTCTTGGAGACAGCTCTGGATTATCCTTCGGTTTCCAACATTCATCCCCCAAGGTCGGGATCTCTTGCTTAAGCACCGGCCTGGGTTTCCCTCAGGAGCCCACCCCAACTGCAGAGCCTTCTGATGGAGGTAGTGTGACATTCGGTGACTTCTAGCCTTTTGCTCTATCCCAAGTGAGATATAAATACATGTCTCTGGACACCAACGACAAGGTAAAAGAACACAGAATAGTCGATGCAAATGTCTTTCTACCATTCGAAATACAGTTCTAAGCAATGCCACCGAATCTGCCAAAGTCTGCATACACAACTGAGCACCTACCAAGCGGTCAGCACTGTATTGTGCTTTATATGGAAGGGGAGAATCCTAAAAAAACTGGAATTATTTTTTTGGAGGGCGGGTCCCTTGTCGTACAGGCTTCCCAAAAGGTAAGTGTTCTAGGAATCCATCGGCATCAGTGTACCAGTTAGTGTTGTTGTGAGAGGCTGCATTCTCAAGAAACTTCCCGAGTTGTGGCCAAAGGGTAACTGGTTCTTCCACCTTGACATTGCACTTGCCCACACCACAATGAATGTTCAGCAGTTTTTGACCAAAAGTGGCAGGCATGGCCCCTGTGTGCCACCCTCCCTGTTCACGCTGCCTCACCCTGAGCAAATTTCTTTTTGTTTGTTTGTTTCCCTGGATGAATAAAGGTCCTCAAAGGGAAACATTGTGCCCGTGTAAAAGAGGTGAAACAAAAAACAGCAGAAGCACTAAAAGCCATCAAACTTGATGAGTTCAAAAACTGCTTTGAGCAGTGAGAAAAGCATCTTGATAGGTGTATTGCACCCAGTGGAGATACTTTGCAGGTGACTGGAATTTAAACATGTAAGAATACATGCACAATTTTTTGTAAATAATTCCAGGTTTTTGGGGTACCGCTCATATATCATCTCACTTAATCCTGCCAACCCTATAAAGGAGAGATGAGTGTCTTACTTTTATTTTATTTTACTTTATTTTATTTTATTTTATTTTTTGAAGATGAGTGTCTTCATTTTAAAGATGAGAAAACTAAGATTCAGAATTCATGTAGATAACTAAGGATGACACAACGAAGTCAATAATAGGGTTGGGATTCACACCAGGTCTGTCTAACTCCAATGCCAGTGCTGTTTCCACTAGACCACTCACTATGCTATGGTGATCCTCGAATTGAGCTCGATCAAGCATACCTAATGAACACACTTGAAAGAATGAAAAACATACCTTCCAAATGGAAGACAGCAAGACCCAGAAAAGAGTAAAGCTTGGAAAATATGCAAAAAATCCTTTGGTCAAAAAGGAATTTGATGACAGTTAAGACAGACACAGCAATGCAGAATGTGGTAACTCTGGTTGAATGATGGTGCAACAATTTAATGAATCATAGATTCAAAATAATTAAGAAAATCAGACAGGCTCTCACAAATAAAAGTCTCTGGTATATTTCTTTAAATACATATAGCACTATTTGAACAAAGAGAATGCTACACAAGAGTCGAGAGTTAATTACCAAAGTGAAACATTTTCCCACCTTGCTTTTTCAAGCACACAAACTGTCTCATTCACTGTTAAGAATATTAAATAACCCAGACCAGAAGTGACCGGCATACAAATAACTAGCACAACACAAAATGTTCTCCTGCAATCAGATAACTGAACAAGATTAACCAGAGAAAGCATTTTCACTTTTAGATAATCTTCGATTACTTACCTAGAGAAAATATTTAACTGTTTCCTTGACCAAATGACAGCAGTACAAACAAAATTTACATAAAGGGGAGAAATAATGTTTACAAATGAGCCAGAGTTTTAGGGGTTATTTTTTAAAATATTTTGCATGTTTACCTGGGATCTACTTTTTTTTTTCCTTTTTGAGTTGGGAGTCTCACTCTGTCACCCAGGCTGGAGTGCAGTGGCACACTCATGGCCACCCAGCGTCGACCTGCTGCGCTCCAGTGTTCCCTCCGCCTCAGCCTTCCAAGTTGCTGGAACTACAGGCGCGCGCTGCCATGTCTGGCTAATTTTTTTTATGTATTGTAGAGATGAGGTCTTGCCAATTTGCCCAGGCTGTTCTCAAACCCATAGGCTCAGGCAATCCCATCGCCTCAACCTCCCAAAGTTCTGGAATTACAGGCTTGAGCCACCATGCCTGGCCTAAGCCAGAGTTTTAAAACATAAATCTGTGCTCCTTCATCTAGCTTCAAGTTACCTAGTTACCTATGACTTACCTCCTGTCCTGACTGTGATTTATGGACAAGCCATTAGAAAAAAGTCCACTTGGCTGGGCTCAGTGGTTCAGCCTGCAATCCCAGCACTCCGAGAGGGCGAGACGAGTGGACAGCCTGAGCCCACGGGTTTGAGACCCACCCAGGCAACTTGGCGAGACCTCGTGTCTACAATAAATAAATAAAAATTAGTCAGGCATGGTAGCATGCACCTGTAGTTGCAGCTACTTGGAAGGCTGAGGGAGGATCGCCGGAGCCCAGCAAGTCGAGGCTGCAGCGGCCACTCGTGACCAATGTACTCCAGCCTGGGTGATAGAGTGAGATTCCAACTCAAAATAAAAAAATTTTTTAGCTTCCCCTTAAATACTTTCCTTTTTCCTGAATGTTAAAATAACATCAAAGTCAAAAATTAGAACTAACCCGGACTCGGTGGCTCAGCCTGTAATCCTGCGCTTTGGGAGGCCGAGGTGAGTAGATTGCCTGAGCCTGCGGGTTCAAGACCCGCCTGGGCAGAGAGACCTCATCTCTACAATAAATCAAAAAAATTAGCTGGGCATGGTGGCGTGTGCCAGTAGTTCCGGCTACTTGGAAGGCTGAGGCAGAAGCGTCACCAGAGCCCAGCAGGTCGAGGCTACAGTGGCCGGGAGTGGCCACTGCATTCCAATCTGGGCGACAGAGTGAGACTCCAACTCAAAAAAAAAAGTTCACTCATTCAAGCATTGAAGCCACACTGACCTCCTTCCAGTTCATCAGATGTGCCAGTTCTTTCCCACATCAAACCCTTCACTCCATCTGCTTCCATCTCCCCGACACATGCCCTGATCAGTTGTCCCCTCATCGGCCTGGCCCCAGCCTAGGGTGTTGCTTCCTCAAAGAGGCCTTCCTTGCCCATTAAATGCCAAGCCAGTGTCCCACACTGCTCCCTCCTGCTACACCCTTCCCTCTTCCTTCCTGGCACTGGCCACTCCTTACGAAGATACACTTCCACGTGAGTTTATTTGCTTAACTCTGTCCTACACCAGTCCCATGAGGTTAAGAACCTGGCTATTTTGTTCATCACTGTGTATTCAAGAACTAGCACAGTTAGCAGGAGGTCAAAAATCTTTGCTACGTGAACCAAAATACGTAATACACCTATGCCCTTTACCAAGTCAGTCCTCTACCATAAAACACCAACCCCAAATAGCTTTTCCATGATATTGTAACTGGCTCTAAACCATCCATCCCTTTCTGATACTGCTCAGTGAGTTTCAATTAAGGTGGATTTTATTTAAATCAAATCTCCCTTCAATTCAATTTTCCTACCACCATGAATTACCTTATTTTATAAAAACTTAATAGTTCAGATCATAAAACTGACTTTAATACACATGCTGCTTTTTTAGTGGTGCTTTAAAAACTCTGAAGCCAAGGCTTAGTGTGTGGGGTTTTGTTCGGTTTTTTTATTTTGTCTTATTTTGTTTTTTGAGATAGTGTCTCACTCTGTAACCCAAACTGGAGTCCAGTGGCGTGATCATAGCTCACTGCAGCCTCAAACTTCTGGATTCAAGCCATTCTCTCACCCCAGCCTCCAAAGTAACTAGGTGTGCCATGGTGCCAAGCTAATTTTTAAAATTATTTTTGCAAAGACAAGGTCAAGCTATGTTCCCCAGGAATGCCTCAAACTCCTGGCCTCAAGTAATCCTCCCTCCTTTGTCTCTCAAGGTGCTGGGATTTTAGGTATGAGCCACCTACCTGGCCTTTATTTATTATTTTAATGCTACTGCTTCTAGGAATTCAGTGTAAATCGCTGTTTTATTTTGAGTCAGTATCCCTCTGACACCCAGGCTGGAGTGCAGTGGTATGATCACTACTCACTGTAGCCTCAACTTCCTAGGCTCAGGGGATCCTTCTGCCTCAGCCTCCCAAGTGATTGGGACTACAGGAACATGCCACCATGCCCCGCTAATTTTTTTATTTTTTTGTAGAGATGAAGTCTGACTATGTTGCTTAGTCTGGTCTCGAACTCCTGGACAAGCAACCCTCTTACTTTCTACTAGGATTATAGGCGTGAACCACCATATCTGGCCTTAGACAGATATTAAGATAAGGAGGCATCCTTCAGAGATTTCAAAATATCAAAGTGACACAGTCATGTTTGTGTTGACAAAAAAAAAAAGGATCTAATGAAAGAGCATGGGCCTTGGAATTCAATAGACATGGGTTCAAGCCTGACATAACCTCTTTGTGGCAAGCAGAATTCTAACATGAACCCTCAATGACTCACATCCTTGCATAATCCTTTCCCCTTGAGTGGAGGAGGGGTTTTTGAACATGATAGGGTATCATCTTCTTAATTATTTTATGCTACATGCCACAGCTGACCTTCAAAAAAAGAAATTATCTCAGTGGGCTTGACCTAATCAGGTGAACCTTTAAAAACATGGGGCTTTTCCTGAAAAAAAAGAGATTGGAAGTAAAAGAAGAATTCAATACAGGGGAGAGTCTCTCTTGCTGGTTTTGAAGATGGAGGAAGTCATGTGGCAAGGAATGCTGGTGGCTTCCAGGAATTGAGAATGGACCCAGCTAACACAGGAACTTCAGTCCTATAACCACAAGGAATTTAATTCTGCTCACCACAGAACTGATCTTGGAAGCAGACGATTTTCCAGAGCTTCCAGAAAAAAAAATGCAGACTGACCAACATTCAGATTTCAGACTTATGAGAACATAAGCAGAGAACCCAGCCTCACCATGACTAAGCTTCTGACTTACAGAACTGTGAGCTAATTAATGGGTGTTATTGTAAGCTGCTAAATTTGTAGGAACTTCTTATGTGGCAAAGAATACAAATAGACAATAGCTGAATGAACCTGGATCCACACTTTAACTTCTCTGAGCTTATATATCTTCACACTAAAATGGACATCATAGCCATATTGCAAGATTGTGGTGGAGGCAAAAAAGATAAGTAAATCATATGCTGTGACTGCTGTGGCATGTTGCCTGTAGGCTCTCAATAAAGTCCGTTCCTGAATAAAAGAATAGCCAGGGTCACCAATATTGACTCTATAAGGAGAATGAGTCACATTGATTGACTAGTTTGAAAAAGAGGTGGTCATTCTACAGAGGCTCCAACTCTGTTCACAAGAATTGAACTTCTTGTGACTGACAGAGTAATGACCTCCCAAAAATGTCCACATCCTGATCCTTGGAAGCTGTGAATACATTAGGTTGCATGGCAAAGGGGAATTAAGGTTGTAAACAGAGTAAAGTTTGCTAATCAGCTGAGTTTGAGATGGGGAGATTATCCTTGATAACCTGGCTGGATTCAGTGCAATCACAAAAGCTCTTATAAGTGGAAGCAGAAGGTCAAAGAGCATTATAGTCAAAGAGATGACACGTGAGAATGGCTTGCCCAAATGTTACTGGCTTTGAATAAGCAAGAGGACATTTCACTAAAGTACCTATGTAGCAAACTTGTATATGTACCCCTTGAACCTAAATTAATTTAATTTAATTTAATTTTTTGAGTCAGAGTCTTACTCTGTCACCCAGGCTGTAGTGCAGTGACATGCTGATTATGGCCACTGCAGTCTCAACCTGCTGGGCTCAAGCGATCCTTCTGCCTCAGCTTTCCAAGTAGCCGAAACCACAGGTGTGTGCTACCACAACTAGCTAATTCTTTGATTTATTGTAGAGACGAGGTCTTATCAAGTTGCCTAGGCTGGTCTCGATACCCCAGGTTCAGGCAATCCTCTGGCCTCAGCCTCCCAAAGTGCTAGGATTACAGGCTGAGCCACTGTGCCTGGCCTAGTTTAATTTTTTTTTTTTTTTGAGTTGGAGTCTCACTCTGTCGCCCAGACTGGAGTGCAGTGGCCGCTCCCGGCCACCGCAGCCTCGACCTGCTGGGCTCCGGTGATCCTTCCGCCTCAGCCTTCCAAGTAGCCGGAATTACAGGCACGCGCTACCATGCCCGGCTGATTTTTTGATTTATTGTAGAGATGAGGTCTCGCTGCCCAGGAGGGTCTCGAACCCGCGGGCTCAGGCAATCCACTCACCTCAGCCTCCCAAAGGCGCGGGATTACAGGCTGAGCCACCGAGCCCGGCTAATTTTTAAAAGAAATTTTACATTGAATGAAAATGAAAACATAGATATCAAAATGTATAGTCTACAGCTAAAACAGTACTAAGAAGAAAATTTGGAGCATTAAATGCTTATGTTAGAAAATAAGAAAGTTCTTAAATTAATGACCAAAATCTCTACCTCAAGAAATTAGAAAAAATAGTGAACAAAGTAACTCAAAGTAAGCAGAAAGAAGGAAAGAAAAGGATAAAAATGGAAATCAACAAAATTGAGAACGGAAAATCAATCTTAAAAAATCTACAAAGCAAAAAGTTGACTATTGGAAAGACTATTCAAATTGTAAACTCCTGGTGAGTCTGATCAAAAAAAAAGGATGGAGGAGACAAAAATATAAAATATCAGGTATGAAAAAGAAGATAACTAAAGGCCCTACAGATAGTGCAAGAATAAGAGAATATGATGAACAAGTCTAGACTATAAATTTAACAACTTAGATAAAACAGACAAAGGTCTTGAAAGTCACACAACCAAAGCTCTCTTAAAATAAAATAGATAACCTGACCGGTCCTACATCTGCTGGACGTTATCGACACTTGCCGCTCACTGTATCTGCAATGTTTTCCCTTCAGATCTTTATACTCACCTCTCAATTCAAGGATGATTAGACCTTCTCTGACTCCCAGTCATTAGATATCATATACATTTGTCTACATATAATTATACATATAATGGATAGTCTTCAAAGTGTTTATACCAAAAAAGTGAGAAGGAAGGGAGAAGACCAAGATGGCTGACTAAAGACATCACATGATTGCAGCTCTCTGCAAAGAAACCTACATGGAGGAGCAGACTTAGGGCTTTGAGGGTTGACCAGAAAACCCAAGCTGAGGTCCATCAGATGATCATCTAGGGACTTGGAGGATGGGCAGTTCCAAGCCCTGGTCACCCCTAGTCCTGACACAAGAACATGAGGGCACCTTTGGACACACAAGGGTGAGTGTGTCTACATATCTCAGAATCTCACATAAGCCTCTACAGTCTCAGTCAAGGGAGACACAGTCAAACAAACTACCCCTGCACCTCTCCCACACCAGTCAGGCGCAGAGAGATGCCCTAAGTAGAGACAGAGGCACCAACAAGTCCCACGTGGAGCCCAGGGAACCCCAGTTCCCAGGACTCTTGTGCCACAGCCACCAACCCCCCCTACAGAGAGCCTCAGCAGGAAACACTCCATAGAGGTGATCTGTGCCACTCAGATATGCTCCCCATCCTCCCTTTCTAGCACCCTTTCCAGCACCCAGCAGAAGAAACACAACTAGTTCGGGCAAGTTTCTCTGGTGCCAGCAGCCATTGCATGTTGGGAGCCGGCCGTGAAAGATGGTGGCGCGCAGCGAGACTGAACACCCTTTGAGGCCAAGAGGTTTATTAAAGCAGCGGCTACAGAGAGAGGGTCTGTAACCGCCTGGTAAGGGAGGGAGAGTTAGAGAGAGACCATGAGAGAGGTCTGTATTTATCGGTTTGGGGGGGGTGACCAGTGCTATGCCGGGGCCTGGCAAGGGCTGGCCAGTGCCATGTTAGGGTCTTATTGGAGGGGGCTATGAGGTAGTATTCCTATAGGGAGATAATATTTGCGTATAGGTTTAAGTTTCGTGCGCACGGGAAGAGAAGGAGCTTAAGGCCTTTGTTGTCTTTGTTTGGTTCTATATAGTGTTTAGTGCCATCTCGGGAGACGCCCTTCTGACTGTTCCCTGCACCTTTCAGGCCGCGGAGTCCTGCCTGAGCATTAGGGATCCAGGCAGGCTGCAGACCCTGAGACCACTAGGGCGAGTTCAGAAGCTGAAGACCCATTGCCTCTTCCCTTCTTTGCTGTTTTGGCACGTTCCACTAACAGGGACCTTGATGACCTAAGCATGAAGTTCTGAGAGTACGACAGGCAGCCTTACAAGTCTTCCATGTGAACACAAGCCAGGTGCAGGAGGGACGGCCCCCCACCCACCAGGTGCTTCCTCAGGCATGAGGAAGAACAATCTCAATTAAATCACAAAACCTTTACATGGACACAAAGCCAGGTGAATGAGGGGCATCCCTCACCCACCAGGTGTTTCCTGGAGTAAGAGGAAGGGCAATCCCAATTAAATCACAAAACATTTACATGAACATAGAACCAGGTGGATGAGGGGCATCCCCCCACCCACCAGGTGTTTCCCCAAGCATGAGGAATGAGGATCCCAAAACTATCTCACTGTTCCTCATGCTTGGTTAATATTTCTCAAAAGCAGTACAACAATTCTAAATCATAATATTCTAATAATCAATAACTTTTAAAACCTATGCATACGCAACACCTAATAACCAACCTAAATCCCAGTTCCTCTCTGTTTTACACTAATTCTACCTACACTATAGAAACTCTTAATTATAGCCCAAACCAATTCCTAAGGAATGTGGCCCAGCCCAAAGCTTGTGCTGGGCCGTTTCTAGTAGCTGTAGATATTTATCTGTATTATTAAGGTTGAAACAGCACTTTGTATGTATATACTAATTCTACAAATATACCATTAAATCTTTAAAGAAGCTTGTACTGTATTAAAGGCTCCCAAATGTGACCTGAGTTTGAATTATGTTAAGTTTAAAGCCGAAACCGCAGTCAGTGAGAAACGGGAACAATGGACTCCTAAAGTAAGCCATGCCTGTCATACTCTCAGAACTTCATGCTTAGATCATCAAGGTCCCTGCTAGTGGGACGGGACGTGCCAAAACAGCAAAGAAGGGAAGAAGCAATGGGCCTTCAGCTTCTGAACTCGTCCTAGCCGTCTCAGGTCCGCAGCCTGCCTGGATCCCTGATGCTCAGGCAGGCCTCCACGGCCGGCTCCCAACAGAGCTTCATTAATGAAGGAGAGTTAAAATCTTTCCCAGACATACATTCCCTAAGAGAATATGCTACCTCCAGACCAGCCCTTCAGGAGATGCTTAAGAAATTCTAACCACATAAATGAAAGAATAGTTCCATTCATTGTAGAAGCATAGACAAGCAGAGCTTACAGAACATATACATCAACCACAAAAACTGAAAAGCAAAACAGTCTTTTAATAGCAATGTGACAGAAACAAACCACCATATATTAATATATTAATAATTAACTTAAAGATAAACAGCCTGAATGCACCACTCAAAAAGCATAGAGTGGATAAAGAAGCAAGATCCATCCCTCTTCTGCCTTCAGGAAACCCATCTCACTGCAAATGATACCAAAAGGATCAAGGTAAAGATCTGAAGAAAGATCTTCCAGGCAAACAGAAAACAAAAAAGAGCAGGAGTAGTCTTTCTTATACCAGGCAAAATAGACTTAACCAATAAAAGTTTAAATGATACTGAAAGACACTAAATAATGATAAAAGGCTCAATCCATCAGCAAAAAATATTCATTTCAAATACATACACACTCAACACAGGAGCACCCAGACTGATAAAAGAATTGCTAATTAAACTCAGAGAGGACATATACAGCCATACAATTATAGTCAGAATCTTTAATACCTCACTAAAAGCAGCCTTAGCTAGATCATCAGGCAAAAAACTAACAAGGAATCAGAACCTTAACTCAACACTCAACCAACCAGACCTAACAGACATCCTCAGAACACTTCACCCAACATCCACATAATATACATTCTTCTTACTAACACATGAAACATTCTCCAAAATCAAACAAAGACTCTGACCTCAGTCAAGCATAAACTAATTTCAAAAGGTAAAAATCACATCAGGTTGGTGCAGTGGCTTAAGCCTGCAATCCCAATATTTTGGGAGGCTGAGATGAGAGGATTGCCTAAGCCCACAGGTTCGAGAACAGTCAGGGAAACTCGGTGAGACCTCATCTCTATAATAAATCAAAAAGTTAGCCAGGCATGGTGGTGTGAATCTGTCATTCCAGCTACTTGGAAGGCTGAGGCAGAAGGGTCGCCTGAGCCCAGCAGGTCAAAGATACTGGAAAAAAAGAGCTTTGGGCAGTATGTCCCAAACTGCTGAGTTTCCTACAGGACCACTTTCCTTATGTAAACACAGGACTCTGTCCTTTCTGTAGAATAGGGTGTGCTATAATCTGTTATTAATGTTACTTTTGCTTTATCTTATTACCAATCATCCAGACCAGAGACTAGGGTGACTAAGAGGCAAATGCCTGGTAAGGCACTCTAGGACCCAAAGGGACACTGGGGCAACTGGTGTGGGGAAATCCAAAAGAGAGAGGGTCCAAAAGAGGTAGAGGACAGTTTTCCCTAGTGACCATAATAGAGGTCACTCCATGAAATGAATCCAAGTGTCTAAACCAAAAACCTCAATCTCTCTAAGACAAGTCAAGCACCGTTGTCATTGTGGAGCAGAACCAACCCCTGCTTGGAAGGTATGACTCACACTCAAAGTAAAGTGCTATTTTTACCTTCTTTTCAGCAATTTCTTATATGATTGATTTAAGATGAAGCAAAAGTAACATAAATAACAGGTTATGATGCACTCCCTTCCACAAAAAGGGCGGTGTCCTAAGGAAAGTGGTCCTGCAGGAAATTCAGCAGATTGGGACATCTTGCCCAAAGTTCCCCTTTTCCAGCATCTTCCTAACAATTAGTAATGGAAAGTCTTTCCGATTTTAATGTGATTACCTTGTTTTTTAACCGCTCCAGTGTTATCTTTCTCTAGACGAAAACAAAAAACTAATTCAGAAGAATTTTTTCTTTCTTTCTGCCAAAGTTTTTCCCTCAAATGAAAAACACAGCTTTGTCCAACCTAGAGAACATAAATTAACTTCCAAAAAAATAGGAGGTCACCTGAAAAGTCTTATTCTTTGAGTAAATTATGTCAAGCATCTTGACTCCCAACACACAGAATATAGTCTCTTGAAAGATCTAATAACTCACTCACACCAGGTCCAAAAGTCTTGTCCTCATAGCCAATAAATTTGGGGGGGAAAGTTAACTCTGAGATTTTCTTGCGGAAAAAAAAAATCTGTTCTTCCCCAATTCCAAATGCTTGTGTCTCTGGCCTCTGGTACTCAATCTATCAGACCCCACACCTTACTATAGTAAGTATTTTTCAGTGCTCCCTTTACTGACCTAAAATGGAATTCACTTTTTAAATCACACACAATTAATTTTTAACCAAATAATGTAACTTCATGACTATAATACAAATGAGAAACTTTTAAAATAGAATTGATGAGAAAATAATGTGCATGCCAAGAGATTCCAGAACAACTATACCAGAAGTCACAGTGACATAAACAACGTATCAACACATAAAGTTGCTGGGAATTTGGCCTCTACAAATGCCGACTGATGTAAGTGTGTTATATTGGTGATAGGAAATACCAAAAGCAGCATGGCCGTCGGGGAATGTGGTTTGCCAAAATAGGGAGGCCAGGCTCGGTGGCTGAGCCTGTCATCCCAGCACTTTGGGAGGACAAGGCAAGTGGATTGCCTGAACCCACAGGTTCGAGACCAGCCCGGGCAACCCGGCGAGACCTCATCTCTACAAAAAAAATCAAAAAAATTGGCCAGGCATAGTAGCACCTGCCTGTAGTTGCGGCTACTTGGAAGGCTGAGGCAGAAGGATCACAGGCACCCAGCAAGTCGATGCCAGGGTGGCTGTGAGCATGCCACTGCACTCCAACCTGGGCAACAGAGTGAGACTCCAACTCAAAAATAAAAAAAAATGAAACAACTCTTGGTAAAGTTCCAAATGAACCGAGTATCCTTTTTTGTCAGTTTATATGATAATTATAATTGTCCAATATACCCTCTAGGAAGTCCTAGCCAGAGCAATTAGGAAAGAGAAAGAAATAAAGAGTATCCAAATTGAAAAGGAAAACGTTAAACTGTTCCCATTTGCAGATGACATAATCTTATGTCACCAATAACTATTAGAAATAATAAGCAAATACAGTAAAGCTGCAGGATGTGAAATCAACATACACAAATCAGTAATGTCTCTATACAAGAGGGGAATCCCCCCAAAAAAGAATCCATCTATAAAAAAATATGTATTTATTCTTATACGTTTAAACTTTGGTCCCCTTCAAAGCACTCGTTTGATGCAATACACCGTTTGAGTCTCATTTTCCACTGCTTTTTTGATGCCTTTTTGTGCTTCTGATTTTTTTGTTTCACCTCTTCCACATTGGTAAATTATTTCCCTTTGAAGACTTTTTCATCCAGAGGAAAAAAAAATCATTCAGGGTGAGATTGGATGAATAGGGAACATGGGTCACAAGGGTCACGCCATTTTTCGTCAAAAACTGCTGAACACTTAGCACAATGAGTAAATACATAGAAAGAATCTCTTTTAAAAAAAATTCACTGAAGCCAAATGCAGCCTCTCACAAAGCAAGCTTGAACAAAACGAAAAACAAAGATGGAGGCATCACACTACCTTTCTTCAAAATATATTGTAAGGCTATAGCTACCAAAACATCATGGTATTGGTATAAAAACAAACACATAGCGATGGAACAGAATAGATAATCCAGAAATAAACCCACATTTTTACTGTCAATTGATTTTTACAAAAGTTCCAAGAATATACACTGGGGAAAGTATACCCTCTTCAATAAATGGTGCTGGGAAAATTAGATGTCCATATGCAGAAGAATAAGACTGGACCCCTATCTCTCACCATATGTAAAAATAAGCTCAAGAGTGATTAAAACCTTTAACGTAAGACCTGAAACCTTAAATATACTAGAAGAAAACATAGGGGAAACACTTCAGAACATGAATCTGGGCAAAGATTTTATGGCTAAGAATCCAAAAACACAGGCAACAAAAACAAAAATAGACAAATGGGACTGTATTATACAAAAAAGCTTCTGTACAGCAAAGGAAACAATCAACTGAGTGGTGAGACAGCCTATAGAATGGGAAAAAGAATATTTGCAAACTAATCATCTAACAAGGGACTAATATTTAGAATATACAAAGAACTCAGACAGCTTAACATAAAAAAATTAATAGCAACCCATTAAAAAGGTAGACAAAGAACATAAGTAGACAATTCTCAAAAGAAGGCATACAAATGGTCAACAGACATATTTTTAAATGCTCAATGTCACTAACCATGAGAGAAATACTAATCAAAACCACAATGAGATATCATCTCACCCATTTAGAATGGCTATTATTAAAAATGCAAAAATTAGCAGAAGCCAGTGAGAATGCAGAAAGCAGGCAACTCTTTGGTGGAAATGTAATTAGTACAACCTCTTTGAAAAACAGTATGGAGATTTCTCAAAAAAAAAAAAACTAAAGATAGAATTACCTTTCAATCCAGCAATCCCATTACCGGGTATTTATCCAGGAAAATCAGGAAAATCCAAGACAAACAAATCAGTATATCAAAGGGATAACTGAGCCTCCATGCTGATTGCAGCAGTGTTCACAATAGCAAAAATATGGACTCAACCTAAGTGTCCATTGGTGGATGAGTGAGTAAAGAAAGTGTGGTATTTACACATAGTGAAATATTATTAGACCATAAGAAAGAATGGAATTGTCATTTACAGCAACATGGAAGGAACTGGAGGTCATTATGTTAAGTAAAATAAGCCAAGCACAGAAAGACAAATGTTGCATATTCTCATTTATATGTGGGAGGTTAAAAAGTAGACCTCAGTGAGGAAATAGCAGAATGATGGATACCAGGGGCTGGGTAGGGGTGGGGAGGAAGAAAGTTTGGTTATGGATCCAAAAATACAGTTAGGTGGAAGGAATAAGTACTAATGTTTGACAGCAGAGTAGGGTGACTATAATTAACAATGCTGTATTGTATATTTCAAAATAACTAGAAGAATGAACTTGAAATGGTCTCAACAATAGAAATGATAAATACTCAAGGTGATGGATACCCTAAATACCCTGACTTTATTATTACACATTCTATGCATGTAACAAAACATCACATGTATCTCATATATGTGTACAAATATTATATATCAATTTTTAAAAGAAAAGAAATGATTAAGGAGTTCAAGACCAGGCTGGAAAACTTGGCAAGACCTTGTCTCTACAGTATTTTTTTTAAAAATTATCCAGGCATAGTAGTGCACGGCTGTAGTTCCCATTACTTGGAAGGCTGAGCCCAACAGGTCAAGGCTGCAGTAGCCATGAGGATGCCACTGCACTCCAGCCTGCGCAACAGAGTGAGAAACTGACTCAAAAAAAAAAAGGCAAAGAATTTGAATACCAATTTGCGTATCAGTGTGATGTCAGCTTCATAAAATGATTTGGGGACAATTGCATCTTTCTCAATTGCCTGGAATATTTTCAATAGGATTGGTTTCAACTCCTCCCTGTATGTTTTGTAGAATTCCACTGGGAAGCCATCTCTGATCCAGGGCTTCTTTTTGTAGATGGTTTTCTTATGATGAAGTCGATTTCCTGGGTTGCTATTGGTCCCAATTTCTTCTTGTTTCAACCCTAGGAGGTTGTGTGATATCAGAAAGTCCTCCATTTCACTGAGGTTTTCCAGTTTGTTTCCATACAAGTGTACAGAGCAATCTCTGATCATCTTTTGTATTTCTTCAGGGTCAAGTATGAATTGATTGTTTGCATTTCTGATTGTGTTTATTTTGACTTTTTCTCTCTTTTTTCTTGGCCAGTCTGGCTAGGGGTCCATCAATCTTGCTTGTCCCTTTCAAAGAACCAGCTTTTTGTTTCACTGATCTTTTCTATGATATGTTTGTCTTCTATGACCCGCATTTGGGCTTTTATTTTGGTGATCTGTATTCTTCTGCTGAAGTTAGGGTTTTTGTGGTCTTGTTTTTACAGCTCTCTTAGGTGTTTTGTTAAGCTATTAACTTGTGATCTTTCCATTTTCTTGTTGTGTGTTCATAGAGATATAAATTCCCGCTTAGTGCTACTTTCATGGCATCCCAGAGGCTTTGATAAGATGTTTCTTCATTTTCATTCATTTCCAGGAATCTTTTAATTCCTGTTTTGATTTCTGTGTTGACCCAGGAGTTGTTCAGCAGCATGCCATTTCGTGTCTATGTTTTTGTGGGTTTGGGAGAAATTTTGCTGGTGTTGATATTTATTTTTATTCCACTGTAGTCTGAGAAAGTGCATGGCAGTATTTTGGTCTTATGAAATTTGTTTATGCTTGATTTATGGCTGAGGCATGTGGTCAATCTTAGAGGACATTCCATGAGGTGATGAGTAGAATGTATATTCTGTGGTTGTTGGGTAGCGTCTTCTGTAGGTACCTATTAAGTCCATTTGGTTAAGGGTCAAATTAAGGTTCTGGACCTCCTGATTCGTTTTTTTGCCTCAATGATCTATTTGGGGTTGTTAGTGGGGTATTTAAGTCCCCAGTTTTGATAGTGTTAGAGTCAATATCTTTTTTTTTCGTTTACTTAGTAGCTGTTTTATGAAAGCTGGTGCTCCTGTCTTGGGTGCCTATATGTTTAGGATGGATGGATATTTCTTGGTAATGGGATTGAGTCTTTTATCACTATCCTTCTGTATCTTTTTTTTTTGGAGTTGGAATCTTACTCTATTGCCCAGGTTGGAGTGTAGTGGCACACTCATGGCCACCCCAGCATTGATCTGCTGGGCTCTGAAGATCCTTCCACTTCAGCCTTCCAAGTAACTGAAACTACAGGTGAGCACTACCCTACCTGGCTAATTGTTTATTTATTGTAGAGACAAGGTCTTGCCAAGTTGCCCAGCCTGGTCTCAAACCTGCGGGCTCAGGCAATCCACTCACCTCAGCCTCCCAAAGTAGTAGGATTACAGGCTGAGCCACTGAACCCAGTCCTTCTGTATTTTTTTAAATTGTTTTTAGTTTAAAGGTTGTTTTATCTGATATTAAGATTGTGACTCTTTCTTCCTTTTGTGTTCCATTCGCCTGAAAATGTGTTTTTCATTCTTTAACTTTGAGTCTGTGAGAGACCTTTGTATTGAGATGTGTTTCCTGGAGGAGGTAAATTGTTGGGTTGTGCTTTGGGGTTGTTTTTTTTTTAATCCAGTTTTCTATTCTGTGTCTTTTCAGTGGTGCATTTAGTTTACTCAGATTCAGGCTAATTATTGAGATGTGAGAGTTTATCCCTGTCAGGAGGTTCTTGTAAAGTTCTTTGCTGTTGTTTTTGCTCTTTGTTTATTTGATTGTTGGTTTTCTTTTGATTTTGGGGTTGAAATATGGGTGTGTTTACAATTTTGCAGTCATGCTGCATGCTGTTTTGTTTTTCTATTTTCCTGTATTCTTAGGAAGAGTGTGGTCATTCTTTTTTTTCTTTCTTTCTTCTGTGTTTAATATATCTTAAACATCTCTTGTAGAGTTGGTCTGGAGACAGCATAAACTCTTAAGGAATGAATGTCTGGGAAGGATTTTAATTCTCCATCACTGATGAAGCTTAGCTTAGCTGAGTAGGAAATCCTTGGTTGGAATTGTTATCCTTGAGAACTTTGAAGATTGAACTCCGCTCTCTTCTAGCCTGTAGTGTTTCTGTAGATAAGTCTGCTGCTATTCTGATTGCTCTTCCCCTGTAGGTTGTCGACCTTTTTCTCTCACTGCCCTTAGGAATTTTTCATTTATGCCTACTTTGTGTAAGTGAATTACTATGTGTCTAGGAGTAGGTCTTCGCTTTTGCTGCCATACAGGGGTTCTTTGAATTTCTTGTGTTTGGATGGTCACATCTCTGATGAGATGAGGGAAGTTTTCTTGGATAACTTCATGGAATAGTTGTTCCAAGGTGGTCTCTGTCTCCTGATACACCTCAGGAATGCCAATCAGGCATAAGTTTGGCCCCTTAATATAATCACACATCATCTCTTGTAGGTTTTGTTCTCTCTTAAAGTTCTTTTCTATGTTTTTAACAGTTTGGGTTAGTTCCATATTTTGGTCTTCAAATCTGAGAGTCTTTCTTCTACTTGGTTAATTCTGCTTTCAATGTCTGCCAATTTGTTATTTATTTCTTTTACTGTGTTTTTTATTGCCATCATGTCAGTTAACAACTCCTTCATTCTTTACTCTTGTCTCTCCTCATTTCTATTCATTTTCTCCATTAATATCATAGTTTGAGAACAGTTGTTCTGGGGGACTCTTCATGGTTTGATTTCTGAAGTCTGTATTCTCAGGTGCTGTCTTCCCAGGAGTCTGGATGGTACCTGTGTTCTTCCTTTGGTTCTTCTTCATTTTTAATGGTTTTCCTCCCCCTTTTTCCCACTTCTTTAATTCTGTTGCTCAGTAATGGAGGGAAGCTTTCACTTCTCTTTGCTCAATTCCCTATTCTTCCTCATGTAGATCCTCTGGATTTGTTCAGTTTTGAGGCTGGGCTTGGGGTGGGGGGCTATGCTGTCCTTTTGAAGATCTGAGATTTGATTAAGGTATGATTGGGGAGCTATGGTTCAGAAGCTATCTGCAGATCACAGTATCCACTGACAGGTGAACTGCCCTCCTGCAACCCACTTCTCACCACATTACAATCTGTTCATATAGTGGGAGCATATGTGCCCCCTGGAACCAAAATAAGATAATAAATAGGAAAAAGAATGCAGAAAGGAAGAAGGGAGATAAAAGAAAGATGGAAAGAGGAGAAGGAGAAGAAGGAAAACAGGCACAAAAACGAACAGATAAACAAAGAAACAAACCAAAAACATAAAAACAAAAAACCCAACAATGCACTTGTCCTCAAAAATATCCAAATGCAATCAAAAAACAGAAAAAAAGGAGTGAGAATTTAAGTCAGAAGACACATACAGGAACATATATATGGAAAGAGCAAGCAAAAAAGAAACTCCCTCACTCTTGTGGTCATTTCTGGAACTTCAGTTTCCGTTCCCTTTTTGTTTGTTTTTTATTTTGTTTTGTTTTGTTTTAACTAGTGGGTTCCTGTAGTGATAGGGAGTGGGCTCCAGTCTCCAGCCCCTCCTCTGCTCTCAGCGTAGGCCAATGGGCTTGCTTTCAACGTGTGTCAGACGCCTCATGGGCTGCTGGGGGAGGAGAATGAATCGGATCCAGACTCACCCCAACTCGTCCGCTGCTGCTGCGGCTGCAGGTCTCCCACTCGAATCAGGCACCCAGGCCTGGCCCAGCCTGGGGATGGAGCATCTGTCTCTCCAGCATCCGCTCCCGAAGTTGCCTCTCTGGGCCAGTGATGGTCGATCCCAGAGGGTTGCAGAGATCACCACTTGGTCTCAGGCTGGAGGCTAATCATATTTGGGCAGGCCAAAGCAAATCTCTGCCCAGTCCTGGGCCAGAGAAAATGGTGGTAGTCTACATCTTCCTCTCCAGAGAGGTTCAGCTTCAGGTGTCCTCCCTGCACCTTATCCACTGCCAGTTCCAGCTGCCAGTGCCTGGCCCACTGCCACAGGTGGTGGTATAGGCCAGGCACCAGGTGCTGAAGGGCAGCTGATCTCTGCTGCCTTCTTCCAAGAGATGCCCCAGAATGGCAGATGACCTTACACACCAGGGGCACCAATCTCAGAGCAGTGGTCTCATAGATCTTCTTTTGAGAAGTGTCTATTCACGTCTTCTGCCCGCTTTTTAATAGGGCGGTATAATTTTTTTTTCTTTCTGCCTCATTTGAGCTCCTTGTAGATCCTGGATGTTAGGCCTTTGTCAGATATACAGTTAGCAAATATTTTTTCCCATTCTGTGGGCTGTCTCTCCACTGTTCTCACTCATAAGTGGGTCCTGAACAATTGTCACACTACTACAAGATACTACAAGAGAGGGATCAGCAGGAAAAGAATACTGCCAGGGAGAGGGGGAACACCTGTTCCTAAACCAAGGGAAGTGAGAATAAGTGGGAGGCCCAAACTTCATCTACACGTAGACCGCTTGTGTACCTAATCCTGACGTGTAACCCACATCTTTAAAAGAAAAGAAAATGCCACAGGGAGCTACCACTTCAAACCCATGAGGATGGCTACCATCAAAAACACAGAAAACAAGATCTGGCAAAAATGAGGAAGACAGTGGGACCCTTGGGCACTACTGACGAGAATGTAAAATGGTGCAGCCACTGTGGAAAACAGTATGGCATTTCTTCACAAAATTAAGCCTAGAACTATCATAACTGACCACTGCTAGTTATGTACTCAAATTCCACTCCAAGTTGTATACCCAAAAGAACAGAAAGCAGGGACTCAAAGAGATGTCTGTACACCAATCTTCATAGCAGCAGTGTTCACAATAGCCAAAAGGTGGAAGCAGCCCAGATGTCCACTGACAGATGTCTGGGGAAGCACAATATGGTTTGTACATGCAGTGGAATAGTATTTGGCCCTAATAAGGACTGAAATTCAGACACATGCTACAGCATGGATAAACCTTGAAGACATTGTCTAAGTTTAATAAACCAGACACAAAAGGACAAATTATTTTTTTATTCTACTTACAGAAGGTACCTAAAATAGTCGAATTCATAGATACAGGAGACAGAAATGAGCAGTCAGTGTTTAACAGTTTGCAAAGTTTCGATTTGGGACGTAGATGGAGAGTGGTGATGGTTGCACAACAATGTGACTATACTTAATGGTTAAAATGGTAAACTTGGCCAGGCATGGTGGTTCACACCTATAATCCCAGCACTTTGAGAGGCCAAGGTGAGAGGATTGCCCAAGCCCAGGAGTTCGAGACCAGCCTCAGCAACTTGGTGAAACCTCATCTCTACAATAAATCAAAACATTAGCCAGTCGTGGTAGTGTGTGCCTGTAGTTTCAGCTACTTGGAAGACTGAGGCAGAAGGATCACCAGAGCCCAGCAGTAGAGGCTGCGGTGGCCAGGAGTGTGCCACTGCCCTCCAGCCTGGGTGACAGAGTGAGACTCTGACTCGAAAAAAAATGGTGAACTTGATGTTACATATATTTTACCACAATCAAAAGAAAAGTGACCCCAGAATGTCTGTTTTGCAGGCTGCTTTTGAGAATTTCACAAAGTAACATACCTCAAGCAAGTAGCACCATTCGGTGCATGGTGGCTAACAATAAAAATTAGGTTCCTCCCCTTTCAGTGACTGACATCACAAGTTTTATTTGGACATTATTGATTCTTTCCTGAGATTGAGCACTGATTATATGAAAGATGTGCCTTTTTCTTTTCCAATTAAGTATTGAGTCCCTGCAACACTCAAAGCAGCCGGGAAGTCGGTGGGCCCATGACTCTTCAGGGATGGAAGCAGCACCACTCCAGACCTTCTCCTGACTTCCACCCCTGGGTCTTTTCTTGAATGACCCACCCCATTCTCAGACTCGGCATTTCCAAAGTTGAATCCATTCACTTGTTTGTGAAACTAGCTTTCCTTCCTTCATCAGCAGGAGAAAATTAAGTTAGAATCGCAGTTCCCAGCTCTTCTTGGTTCATGGCACCCTTAGGGTCTTCACTGTTTCACAGCACCCACAGATCAAGACAAAACAAAACAATAGCAATAATAGTACCATTGACAAAGGGCTTAGAGCCAAACAATGCAGTAAGTATGTTCTAGCAATTTAGTTACCACTTTCACCATAATACACATCATTTTTAAGACAATATTTTGTTTTATTCTTAACCACTGTAATGGGAGGTATGAACCTGTCCCTGATACCTTGGCTGCAGACTGGACACCACCACTCTCATCTCCTGTTCCACACTGACTTCACGCAGTACTTGCTTTTTATTACAGCAGGCATCAGAACCTAGTTTTGCAGAGATATGACAGCATGTGCCAAAAGAAATGTATTCAAAAGAAAAGTGACCCAAGAATCTCAGCTAGTAGTTTGTGCAATGACCAACAGTCATGAAATAGACCTATGTTTCCCTTGAAATTTTAGGATTTCCCACAACACCCCTATGAATTCACTGTGGTGTCCCTGGGCACTACAGTCACAGTTTGGGAACTGCAAGGTTAGAATGATAGACTGAAACATGTTGTGGTAGATGGCATGGCCTCCATGAATCATGCCTTCCCCGTGCCATCATCTCTTCCACATTGACGCGAGCCAATGTGACTTGGTTGGCCACTGGAACATTAGCAACTGTGACACAGGCAGAGACTTGAAACGCACATGGGCCTTGGGGTTTGCCCTCTCCTGCTGCTAGAAGCCCTCCTGCCTCATGTGACACATTCAGGCAAGTCCCTTGGAGAACGAAGCTTCACGGAGAGAGGTTTCCGTTATCCCAGGCATCCCGACTGAGACCCCAGGCATGTCAGTGATGCCAACATACACCATCCAGCTCCAGCCAAACCAATCCAGACCAAAACAACTACCCACTGACCTAGAAAATTACGAAGCATAAAAAAACTTTTTTTTGTTTTAGACCATTATTTGGGGGGGTGTTCTGGGGGCAGCAAAAACTAACTGATGCAATGTTAAAGATACTGAGCTTTATACTTTAGGCAATGAAATGCCAGCAAAAGAATCCATTTCTTAATTAAGTTGAGTTGAGTTATTAAATGAATGAATGCACACTCATTCAAACTGCTCCTTGGAATTCTCTTAGAAATAGCTTGTGATTTCTAGTCTTATTGCCTCAAGAACAGATCTTGAACTTCATAAATAATTCATTGCGACTGGGATTAGAAAATTTACTGCTTTTGTTTGAACCACAGTTCCTAAAATTATAATGGAAATAATCATTCATCTATAAGAAAGCCTGTTTGTAAAGGAAAATGTGAATTTTAACTTTCTTGTCCAAAAGTTGTATAGAAATCTCGTGAGAATGGCCTATTCAACCAGAGGTCAACTTGCTGACCACCATAACCTCAATGGCCAAAGTTCAGCAACAAATTCGGAAACAAATGAAATAAGGCTCATAACAACAGAGAGATGGCTGCCACAATCGGAATGCTAATCAGAACCGCTCCCAACTAGATGTTTACACAATATAGTAGGTCTCAAAAAAAAAAAACCAGAATGCATGGATTCTCAGATGGAACAGTCTTCAGCAAGACAAGTAGGCCAACGACCTACAAAACACAGGTGTGACCTTGAAAGCATGACAACCAGGAATTGCTCTTTCGGACTCCATGGTCTCATGAGCTCAGAGAACATCACCATTCTACAGCACAATAAAATATTATTTATAAGGATGAGACTGAGTCATCAAGAAAGTACTAAATGTTGAAATAAACCGAAACGCTTCAATGAGATTTTCATTAAAGATGACTAAGAAAAATAGCATAAGCTCTGAACGTAGTAAATGTTAACTATCTGGAAAATGCCGTTCTGTGAACAATTCCGTTTCCCAGGAGCCCTCACAACTGGTGATGCTTTTAGCATCTCCATGAATTACAGCTTGCCCTGTGCGCCAGCTCACCTCGACCATGCTGTTATCTACAGCTTTATTCTCTTGAGTGGGAGAATTCCCCTTTCTCTCAACAGCCTGGGATGGCTAAGGAACTGGTCTTCCTCAGACAGCAGCTTCAGCCTCCCGGGAAGAGGTGGAATGAAGCCGCGGGGGAACAGGATAACGACTGTCTCATTGGGGGCCACAGGTGAGCTGCCTTCTGACCAGGTGAGGATCTGCAGAGAAGGTAGAAGGGTAGAGTCCATAACCATAAATCACCAGAGGGCCTTGTCTGGTGAGAGGTGTCCTTGTCAAGGAGGTGTCCAACTGGGAAAAGCTCAGTCACTTCAAGACCTCCTGTCTGTGACTAAGACCCTGCTCAGTCCACCAAGGAAACTGCCTGGGAGTCAAGAGAATAAGCGAGGTAAAGCATACAGCAGCCACCATAAACCCGGGGCAACTATATCATGAGCCTGTTTGTGCCTCACTTTTAGTAGAAGTAGTTGCAGAAGCTTCAGAAAATATAACCGAGAAAAGAAAGGAGAAAAAAAGAGAGGGAAAGGTCCAGGCTCGGTGGTTCAGCCTGTCATCCCAGCACTTTGGGAGGTCAAGGCGAGTGGACTGCCTGAGCCCGCAGGTTCGAGACCCGCCCGGGCAACTTGGGGAGACCCCGTCTCTACAAGAATCAAAAAAATCAGCGCGCACCTGTAATTCTGGCTACTTGGAGGGCTGAGGTGGAAGAATCGCCGGAGCCCAGCAGGTCGACGCTGGGGTGGCCGTGAGTATGCCACTGTACTCCACTCACTCCAGGTGGACGGAGTGAGACTCCAACTCAAAAAAAAAAGAGAGAGGGAAAGAACAGGCTATACACGTGGATACATGTGTTCATATGCTAAGTGCTACATTAGAATCCACTTTTCTTTATTTGCCAGTGCAGAATCATTTTGAATAACTGCATCATATTCAACTTACAGATATGCCCTTTACATCAATCCCATGTTTTGACATATCCAAACTTGGTTATGTTATTATTGTTATTCCCTGGGATGTCGGGAAGCCGCATCTTAATACCAGCTCAGCAACAGAGGAGAGTCAGACTGATGGAAAACAAAATATCAGCCTAATTTTTTTCATGCAAATTCTGGATGGGTGACACGTGACTCGGGTGTGCAGCCCTAACACCGTCCCTGGAATTAAATGTTTGCCACACAGACACAAGCAGAGCTAGAAAACTGCAGGCTTCCCCCATGGGGAGCGGCCTTCCTCCTAAAGCCCCACTTGAAGGGGGGTCCATAAAAGCTCACGCTGTCTGCAGGCACACAGGTCCCAGCATGGAAGAACGTGGAGGGAAAGCAGAGCGGGGCCATGACGCGCCAGCTAAGCGGGATATTTCTTCTGCCCCTGGAGAGGATGGAGCCATGGGAGAAGGCCCAGAAGTATCACAGAAGCAGCAGCTCTTCTACACAGAATCAGGGGCCGGGCAAAAGGAGATTACCCGCCCGACTCCACTCTACAAAGCTGCAGGGAACAACAGCCTTTTATTTACTCCTGAGGGAACTCATCCTGTTATTTTCTTAGAACACATTTCTAAGAGTGGGATTCCAGAGTCCAAGCTAAACACATTTCCAAACCTTTTCTTTTTTTTTTTTTCTTTTTTTTTTTTTTGAGTTGGAGTCTCACTCTGTCGCCCAGACTGGAGTGCAGTAGCCGCTCCAAGCCACTGCAACCTCGACCTGCTGGGCTCCGGCGATCCTTCCCCTCAGCCTTCCGAGTAGCTGGAACTACAGGCGCGCGCTACCACGCCCGGCTGATTTTTTTGATTTATTGTAGAGACGAGGTCTCGCCAAGTTGCCCAGGCAGGTCTCGAACCCGCGAGCTCCGGCAATCCACTCACCTCAGCCTCCCAAAGGCGCGGGATGACAGGCTGAGCCACCCAGCCCGGCTTCCAAGCCTTTTCACTCATGCTGTTGAATTGCAGAGGAAGACGAAGCATCACAACCATGGGTGAAAGGGTCCCATTTCTTCACACTCTTCGCTATTGCAGTTGTTTATTTTATTTATTTTTATTTTAAAGACGTGGGGTGCAAGTCAGGTTTAGGTATACAAATGTTCATTATGCGGGCACCCTTGTAGATGAGGTGTGCCCCCCGCCTTCCCCAGCAATTTTCTGCTACTGCCAATTGCACCCCCACCCCTCCCCTGGCAGTTTCCAACTACTGCCAATCCCTTTCTTATAGTATTGTGATCATTGTTCAAGGTTCTCTTATGAGTGAGAACATGGGGTACTCAGTTCTTTGTTTCTGTGCTTGATCATCCAGCATTATGCCTCTAAGTCCATCCAAGTTGCTTCAAAGTTCATAATTGTGTCCTTTATGGCTGCATAATAGACCACTGTGTGTATGTACCACACTTTTTTTACCCAGCCCTTTTTCGGTGGGCAGCACCGTTGGTTCTGTGTTTTTGCTATTGTGAATAATGCTGCCATAAACATACATACGCAGGTATCTTTTTCATAGAGTGATTTGAGTTCCTCCAGGTATATTCCCAGTGGGGGGATTGCAAGATCGGTTTTTAGATCTTTTAGGAATCACCTGAGTTTTCTACAGAGAATATACTAGTTTATAGTCCCACCAACAGTGTGGAAGTGTTCCCTTTTCGCTGCATCCTCCTCCAGCATCTGTTGTTTTTTGAGTTATTGATGATGGCCATCCTGCCTGAAGCTAGGTGGTATCTCAGTGTGGTTTTAATTTGCGTTTCTTTGATGACTAGTGAGGCTGGGCATTTTTTCATTTATCTGTTGGCTGCCCGTATGTCTTCCTTTGAGACGTGTCTTATTGCAGTCATTTTAAATGTTATCTCAGCCGGGCTTGGTGGCTCAGCCTCTCATCCCAGCACTTTGGGAGGCTGAGATGAGTGGATTGCCTGAGCCCGCGGGTTCGAGACCCGCCTGGGCAACTTGGCGAGACCTCATCTCTACAATAAATCAAAAATGAGCCGGGCGTGGTAGTGCGTGCCTGTAATTCCGGCTACTCGGAAGGCTGAGGCGGAAGGATCGCCGGAGCCCAGTGGGTCGAGGCTGCGGTGGCCAGGAGTGGCCACTGCACTCCAGTCTGGGCGACAGAGTGAGACTCCAACTCAAAAAAAAAAAAATAATAATAATAAAATGTTATCTCATTATTGTTTGGGTTTGCACATCTTTACTAGTGAGATTTAAATGTTCATGTATGTATTGGCCATTTTTGTGTCTTCTTTTCTGACTTCTTTGATATACCCTTGTCTGTTTGTCTAGTGAGACTTTCATTTATTTTTATTATTTGTAAGTTCAAAAAATATTTTAGTAAGGCACCTTTCTTAATCTCGGAATTGTGATGCATTGGGAGGCAGTCAGGACATTAAGCCCGACAAAACCTGATACGGTGTTGAAAGTCAGCGTTTCCATATTCATTAAAAGTTTTACTTATTCAGATGCAAGAACCTGTTTGAAGAAGAAATCAATAACTACTGCCCACAGAAGTGCTTAGACTTAATTTCTTGATATTGTTATGTACTTGAATTTTTATTCCAAGTTTTAAGAAATTAGATAATTACTAACCCAGAAAATTTAAAACCTTAAATGTGTACTTTCCAGCATACTCAGTACATGAAAATATGAAATTTTAGAGGGAAAAAAACCCTCCGAGAATAATTACTCATTCTTTTTCTTAAAAGACTGGCATCAGAAATGTTGGAATGAACTACTGACTAAGGCAAAGTACACTGTTAAAGTGATTGAACTCACACAGACAGTAATAAATAAACAGTTGCCAGAATGTTGATACAGGATTTGCCAAGGAAAGCATCTTCAGGGCTGGGCATGGTAGCTCACCTATAATCCTAACATTTGAGAGGCTGAGGCAGTAAGACTACTTGAAGCCAGGATTCAAGATCAGCCTGGGCAACATAGCAAGACACCATTTCTACAAAATAAATTTTTTTTTTAATTAGCCAGGTGCTGTGACACGCTGCTGTAGTACTCAGGAGGCTGAGGTGGGAGGATTACTTGAGCCCAGGAGTTTGAAACTCCATGAACTATGATCATGCCACTGCACTCCAGCCTGAGCTACAAAGTGAAACACTACCTCAAAAAAAAAAAAATACAACTTAATTTTTTTTAAGTACCAAAATTAACCACTGGCAAACTGAATATTCTTAAAGAAATTTTTATGAATTAGTCAATAATATTTTTGTAAAAGGTCTTAACAAAATAGATATTGAACAAATTTTAGTAAACATGCCTTGACAAAAATGTCCTCTGACCTTTTTCTAGTAAGAGATTTCCAGTATTAACAAAAATAATATACTTAAAAATCTACTAAATCATTAAAGGTCAGAATTCTAAAATTCTTGTACATTGTCTTTATGTTTCCCAATGAGTTTATCAAAGCCTGTTCGACCCCTCATCATTTATCGCCATTCAATAACTCAAAAAGCATTTTCATGAATTTGCTGACAAACATTCTCAAGATCTGCGTGCTACATTTGGAAATTAAGATACAAAGACAAATAGAGTTCCTACCTTCAAAGAAAACATGGTCTAGAGCTTACGTTCTAATAGGGGAAATAGTTAGTTATAGCTTATGACTGGTTAATTTCATGTGTCAACTTGACTGGGTTAAGATGCCCAGATAGCTGATAAAACAGATTCCTGAGTGAGTCTGTGAGAGTGTTTTAAGAAGGGATTCGCATTTGAACCAGGTGAACTAAAGAAGACCAACTCTCACTCAATCATCATTGAGGGCCCAGATAGAATAAAATGACAGAGGAAGGAGGAAGTACAAATTTGCTCTCTCTTTGAGCTGGGATAGTCATCTTCTTCTGTCCTCAGATGTTAGAGCGCCTAGTTCCCAGGCCTTTGGTCTCTGGAACTTACACCAGCAGCCCAGTGGTGCTCAGGTCTGTGGCTGAATTACATCACCAGCTTGCCTGGTTTTCCAGCTTGCAGATGGCATATCATGAGACTTCTCAGACTCAACGGTCACTGGCACCAATTCCCACAATAAATCTCCTCTTATGTATGTCTATATATGTCCGATTGGTTCTGTTCATATGGAAAATCCTGAGTACTCTATTATGTAGTGATGGAAATTAGGCAGGCAACAGAAAAATAAAGTCAAGAACTGGCGGACAGACCAAGGGAGCAACCGCTCACTGAGACGAAAGGGGAATCAAAGGGGTCTTCCAGGAGGAAGGGACATGAGTCACTGAACCCTGGAGAATGAGCAGGTTTCAGCCAGGGGAAGAAAGAAAGAGTATTTCCGTTGTAAAGGCACAGAGGCAGGGTGGGTCACAATGTGGAGAACCACTCCAAGGATTTCGGTTTAGCTGAAGCACAGAGTTGGGGTGAAGATGGACAGTGGCGAGAGACTGCACTGTAGAGGGAATAATAAAAATAGTATCTCAGCATTCATTATTGAGAATGTGCCAGCCACTATGCTAAGTGCTTTATATCTCACTGAATCATCACAAAAATGGATAAGGAAACACTATTCTTACACTACTTTCCCCTATTTTACAGTCAAAGAAATAGAAGTTCAGTAAGACTAAGTTATTTGCCAAGGGTCATACATTTTGCAAGTGGCTAAGATAGAATTCCAACTTAGAAATTCTCATTCCAGAACCTAGGCTCACCTGCTAATTGTGAATGGATTTCGTGCTATGCTAAGGAATTTGAGTTTTACCATGAAGGTCGTTGGAGGAAAAGAAAGATTTTTGATAGGAGAATGGCATGGCCAGTTTTTTTTTAAAGGATGGTCCAAATTACTGAGGGAAAATGAGACAGAACTACCATGTACCTATCTGCATGTTGTATACTGTACAACGCTGGGGAGGGCCACTAAACTGTAGTCTGTGAATGTTACTCCTGGTGTGTTGCAAAGCACAACCTACCAGGCCATACTCAATGGACTTGCAAGTGTCTTTGTCCATTTTGTGTTGCTGTGACAGAACGCCTAAGACCGGGAGATTTGTAAAGAGGTTTATTTACCTCACAGTTCTGCAGACTGAGAAGTTCAAGGACATGGCCAAGGCTTTAGCAAGGGCTTTCGTGTTGCATCACAACATAGCTGTCAAAGGGGAAGGCCAAAGCGGGGCTGACACAGGCAAAGAGCAGGAACCTGGGGTGTGCCCTGACTTGATAATAGTCAACTTTCCCAGAAACAAATCCATTTCCTCAAGAACTAATCTAGTCTCTTAAGAGTGAGAATTCACTCACCACGCAACAGCACGAGTCACTCAGGACGGACTCGCCCTATAACCCAAACACCTCCCACCAGGCTCCACCTCCCAACACCACCACACAGGGAATCAAATTTCAACATGAGTTTTGATGGAGACCAGCCAACCATATCCAAACCACAGATACCGTAATCCAGACATAAAGTGTATGAAGGTTTGAACTAAGAAAGGGCAATAGCAAAGAAGAGATATTAATATCTCTAATCCAGATATTACTATCTACTCCAGAGATATTAAGAAGGTAGAAACGGGCTGGGCATGGTAGCTCAAGCCTGTAATTCCAGCACTTTGGGAGGCCGAGGCAAGAGGATTGCCTGAGTCCAGGGGTTCGAGACTAGCCTGAGTAACTTGGTGAGAACTCTCTCTACAATAAATCAAAAAATTAGCCAGATGTGGTAGCTCATGCCTGTAGTTCCAGCTCCTTGGAAGGCTGAGGAGGAAGGATCGCCTGAGTCCAGCAGGTCGAGGCTGCGGTGGCCAAGAGGTTGAGGCTGCGGTGAGCTATGATCGTGCATTGTGCCACTACACTCCAACCTGGGTGACAGAGTGAGACCTGACTCAAAAAAAAAGACAAAAATTGGTCCAAGTAGCAATCTGTTTTGCAGATGTCAAAAATTTCCTGTTACAGTCTCCAGTTATAATAGGATTAAAAAGCAACACAAGAGCTCCACAATGGCAGAGGTGTTCTCAACTTCCAAATTATTCTAACGGCGACCGGGATAATACATCCGTCACCTTCTTTACCCAGTGGTCACTCATGCGGGTGTTCATCATATCCTCACTGAGGGTAGCAGTATGGTGCTACATGCCAAGAACATAGCAGAAGACAAGTGGATTCTGCACTCCAACCTGGGCAACGGAGTGAGACTCCAACTCAAAAAAAAAAAATAGAATGTAGAATCAACAGGATTTGGGGACTGTTTGAGTGAAGACAGTGTTAGATTGGGCCAAAAGAGAAACATACAAGATTAGAAAGTGAAGAGCAGCCGTGCGCGGTGGGTCACGCCTATAATTCCAGCACTTTGAGAGGCCAAGGTGAGAGGATTGCCTGAGCTCTTGGGTTCGAGACCAGCCTGGGCAACTTGGCAAGCCCTCATCTCTACAATAAATCAAAAAATTAGCTGGGTGTAGTGGCGCACACCTATAGTTCCAGATACTTGGAAGGTTGAGATGGAAGGATCACCTGAACCCAGCGGGTCGAGGCTGCGGTGGCCATGAGCGTGTCACTGCACTCCAGCCTGGGCAACAGAGTGAGACTCCAACTCAAAAAAAAAAAAAAGATATAAAAAAAAAAATCCCCAAACTTAAAAATAAGGTAGAATAAAGCTGTCAGTGTCCCAATAATCTGTCCAGTTATATTACAATCTCCCCATAGCCAATAAGGTAACAAAATCACACTGGTATGGAAGCAAAATTCAGTAAACTGATATAATTCTCCTAGGAGTATATACCAGTAAACCCTTGGGTTTAAAAGACATGATGAAAGAAGGCATCAGTAAAATAAGTCCTTTTGAGCCTATAAAAAGGAATTTCAGCATGAAGTCTGTAATTCCAGTAATCCAGAGCACTTCCTAGAAGCTTGGCTGATTCAAAGTAAGATTTAAAAAGATTAGGCTGTCATAGGTTTACCCAGAATGGAAGAGAACAGATCTGCTAAGAACACCAGTACCAAGCAAGCTGAATCTCTGAGCACCTTTCTCTTAGAAAAGCCTGTTTTGCAATGGTTTTGTTTGCATCCGTAAAAGTTAGAAGCCCAGTTCCAAGATAAATTCCTTATATTCCCGGAGCTAGGATCCAGTATATCCTTAAGGCAGGGAGTTTATCTGGATGAGAACATCTCCAGAACAAAGGCAACAGTTTCACCAACTGTTTTGCCTCTATCTAACTTGGATGTCCGTCTTCACAGTTCTGTTATGGATTCCCTTATAATAAGTCTTGAAATCAAAGGGTGAAGTTCCTTGAGGGTAGGAACTCTGTCTTCAACTGTGTTCTTTTTCAGTGTCCTTTTGACCATTTGATGTCCTTTGCAATTCGGCATGAATTTAGCAATCATCTTTTCACTTGCTATAAAAAAGCTCTCTAGGATCAGGAACCGAAGCTGGGAGACAGGGATTCAGAAGAGAGACTTGGCAAATCAGAGAAGAGTGACTAGTGGCCTTGTGGAAGCACTGGCCTGGTGGACATGTCAGAGCTCTCGGGAAACTTCTGGAGAGGGACCCCCGGGGCTGGTGAAATCTCCAGAAGGCTACGGCCCGATCCTAGTTCTTCTCTCTGTGAGTTTGCAGCAGGCATCTATCTAGTCGTGGGCAACTGTTGGTCAGCAGAGCTGGCAGATGGGAAGAACAGTTGGATGTGGAGGCAGAAGATGTCGAGGTGAGAAGAAGGTCAAGGCTGGTTGACTCCTGGCAGCCTCTGTGTCTGTCTTTCATCACCTGTAACGACGGCGACCTTCAGAGCATAACAGTGGCTGCTTCTCTTCACTTCCTTTCTTTCTTTTTTTGGTATTTCCATCCAAACTTGTTGGCTTCCATGTAGCCACCACTGAAAATGAGATGGCTGGTTCCAGTGGAATGTATTCTTCCCCGTAGCCTCTCTCTGTCCCTTGGGAAGTTGCCACTCTCCACACATCACAGCTACGTGGGGCAAACTTGTCTTGCTGGTCTTGTCCAATCTCTACTCTCAACCGTAAGCCCCCTGAGGACCAAGAGTATTCCTGTTTCATACTTCCGGTATACAACTTGTACATCCATGGTGGGTGTTCAATAAGCATTTTCTGAATGTGAGAATTTCAAACCCAAAATCTCCCGGGAACGCTCACTCTACACAGAGCAGCACACAGCAACCCACCCTTTGGTCCAGAGCTTAGTTGTTGGGTGACATTTTCTCAAGGAAGGAGGGCAATTTTATAAAAGAATTAAGTGAAAAAAAGTAAAAACAGTGCCACACCCTAGTTTCAAAGAGTGTCACATGGTGTCACAACGAGTAAGACTATCCAAGGAGCCAATATTTCAGCTTACTGATTAGAAGAGAAAGAAATCTCCAAGTCTTCTTAATTCCCATATAATCTTTTATGAAAGACTCTCCATTAACTTTAAACACATCATATCTGCATTCTTTTTTCACAATCCAGCAAGGAAAAATGGTCAGATTCCTCCCTTTCTCATCAATACCATGAGCAAAAGGTGTTGACATGAACCAGCTGGGTAGGGAAGAAATATTGACTGTCTATAATGTTCACACATTCACCCTGTAAGAGAGCTGGAAGCTAAAACACAGGGACAACGGCAGCATTATTCAGTACAGAATACTCAAAGTCAAGTAGAAAAGATCAATGTTTATAAAATATTGAAGTATATCAAATTTGTTTACCAAGATCTAGAATATAATAAAGAAGGAGATATATGCTTGAAGTTTAAGTGGGGATAAATTTAGGGTAAATAAACATATCAGCCAGATATGGTGGCACATGCCTATAATCCAAGCACTTTGGGAGGCCAAGGCAGGAAGATAACTTGAGGTCAGGAGTTGGAGACCAGCCTGGACAACATAGCAAGACCCTGTCTTTAAAAAATATTCTTTTTAATTAGCTGAATATGGTGGCAGATGCCTGTAGTCCCAGCTACGTGCAAGGCTGAAGTGAGATTATTTGAACCCAGGTGTTCGAGGTTGCAGTGAGCTATGATCCCACCACTGCATTCCTGCCTGGGCAAAAAAGAGAGAGTCTGTCTCCAAAAATACAAAATATAATATAATAAATATATGCGCAAGCTTTTCCTACGTGGGGCAAACTTAGGTTTTTGTTAACTAACAGACAAGAGCAGCCGGAATGAAAATATGAATGACTCCATGGATAATACTACCATAAAGTTTATTGATAATGTATTTTTGTGGGAGTGGTCCCCAACCTGTTGGGTGCTGGGGCCTATTGTCCACTGCAGTTATTACAAGGGGACCTGAAAATACCTCCGTGCATCGAGCCTCGTCTATGGATTGTGAAAAAGGATATCCCCAACACATACGTACTACCATTTGAATGAACACAACGCTTCACGGATGAGTGACAGAACATCAGTCGGGCTGGGGAAGTCAGGCAGACTGATCACCCAGGGATGCTCTCTGGGGAGAAGCAGTCCCAGGGAGGGTGAGGCCTCTACTCTCCAGGGGGCACACATGAGCAACAGGCAGGGTCATCTAGGAGCCTGGACTTTGAAAGGCCCTGAGGAGAAGAAGAGAAGGAGGGGAGAGCCCGCACGATGGCCTCAGGGAGCTGCAGGAAAGTGACCGCCATTACCAAATTCTGCCTATGGTTAAGCTTTTTGCGGAAAATGGTTAAGCAAATGAGCTTCTGGATTTGACCCAGGGCTGATCCCAGACAGCAGATAAGTGGGAGTGAGAAGTATGAGTGGGGAAACAAACAAGAAAAATACAGCACTTTGCCCGCTCCAGGTCCTGGAAATGAACTTCAGTCGCATTTCATTTGATCTTGAGGGGCATGGGAACCTTGGGCAATTCCTTCGTTTCTTAAATAAATGGACTTCAAAAGAGTCCCGAGTCCTTGGAAGCTTTTTTCCATTACTTGTTTCCTCCGTGGATGGAATACTGTGTTCATGTTTTACATTGTTTTTTGAAAATCGGCTCGGTGCAATGGCTCAGGTCCGCAATTCCAGCACTTGGGGAGGCCAAGGCGAGAGGATTGCCTGAGTCCAGGGGTTCAGGACCAGCCTGGGCAATTTGGTGAGACTCGTCTCTGTAATAAATCAAAAAATTAGCCGGGCATGGTGGCCCATCCCTGTAGTTCCGGCTACTTGGAAGGCTGAGGCAGAAGGATCGCCGGAGCCCAGCAGGTCGAGGCTGGGGTGGCCGTGAGCGTGCCACTGCACTCCAGTCTGGGCGACAGAGTGAGACTCCAACTCAAAAAAAAGGAAATAAATAAAAACGAAGAAACCAAAAGGCACAGAACTGACCGGCATCACATAGCTGGTAATGTTACATACACATTTAAAATGAACCTGTCTTTCAACTATTTGTTAGTCTTACAGTAACTTTATCATTTATATATTTTACTAGCTTGAAATTTGATAGAAGTGATTTTCTTACACATAAAATTCTCCGTGAATTTATTTATTTTATTATTATTTTTATTTTAAAGATGTGGGGTATAATTCAGGTTAGGCACTCAAATGTTCATCATGCAGGTACCCTTGTTGACGAGGTGTGCCCCTCCCACCCCTGGCACTTTTCCTCAACTGCCAATCCCACCCACACCCCCACCCCTGGCAGTTTCCCACTACTGCTAATCCCTTTCTTATAGTATTGGGATAATTGTTCAAGGTCCGCTTATGAGTGAGAACATATGGTACTCTGTTCTTTGTTTCTGTGATAGATCACTGAGTATGACAGACTCTAAATCTGCTAGGAACCCAGACTGCCCTTTATCCTTAGGGACATCACTGACACTTGTGTATTTTCAAACTTCATAATTGAAAGTCTACATTTAAGGTCTAAATTAGAATTTAAATGTAGTCCTTCAACTATTATGTCCTCGGAGAACATCTAAACTTACTGAGACATAAGTTTGACATTAATTCTTTCAGAGTTAATCTCCTTTCTGATAAAAAATTTTACTTAAGTAAAGTGTACTACTTTTTACATATACCACATAGACAAAAACAAGGAAAAAATGCCTGAGTGAGGGAAGTAAGAACTAAGGAGGGAGAAAAAACAACTTAAGTCGGGTGGTGATTATTAACAAAATTACAAACTGGGCACAGTGACTCACACCTGTAATCCCAGCACTTTGGGAGGTGAAGGTGAGAGGATTGTCTGAGCCCAAGGGTTCAAAACCAGCTGGAGCAACTTGGCAAAACCACATCTCCTCAATAAATCAAAACTACAAAACACTGCTCAAAAAAATCAAAGACAACACAAAAAAGTGGAAAAATAGTCCATGCTCATGGATTGAAAGAATTAACATTGTTAAGATGTCCATCCTATCAAAGGCAATCTACAGATTTCATGCAATGCCCCTTAAATTACTAACATCATTCTTCTCAGACCTGGAAGAAACAACAATACAGAAAATCATATGGAAACATAAAAGACCACGAATAGCCAAAACAATCCTTAGCAAAAGAAACAAAGCAGGAGGTATCACACTTCCAGACTTCAAACTCTACTCTAATGCTACAATAATCGAAACAGCCTGGTATTGGTACCAGAATAGGTATATAGACCTATATGAACCTATAGGAACATACATGTATATATATATATATATATATATGAACAGGATAGAGATTCTGGAAACAAAACCTCAATTTCTAGACCAACTCATCTTTGACAAAGCTTCTATCAACAACCACTGAAGAGAGGAGAACCTGTTCAGTAAATGGTGCTGGGAAAACTGGCTGACCACATGCAGAAGACTGAAACAGGACCCCTACCTGTCACCATACACAAAAATCAACTCTAAATGGATCAAAGACCTAAACATAAAACCTTCAACTATAAGAATCCTAGAAGAAATTGTAGAAAAACCCTTATGGAAATTGGAATAGGCAACCAACTCTCCAAAAGTGAGTGCCATAAAAGATAAGACAGACAAGTGGGAACACATCAAGCTGAAAAGCTTCTGCAAAGCAAAAGAAACTATTAAGAGAGCAGGGAAGGCAACCACCCTCTCAGGTCCCCTCCTACTCTGGGAGCTTTTCTGTCCTCTCAATAAATCCTGTTTTCTCAAAAAAAAAAAAAAGAGAGAGAGAGAGAAAGTGAGAGCAGGGAGACAGCCCACAGGATGGGAAAAAATATTTGCCAACTCTAATCTGACAAAAGTCTAGCATCCAGGATCTACAAGGAACTCAAATGTGTCAGAAGACATAAAAAAAAAAAAAAAAAGAGCCTATTTAAAAATGGGCAAAAAATATGAACAGGCACTCCTCAGAAGAAGACTATGAACAGTCAACAGATACATGAAAAAATGCTTGACCTCACTAATCATTAAAGAAATGCAAATTAAAACCGCACTGAGATACCATCTACCTCCAGTCAGGATGGCCATCATCAATAACTCAAAAAACAACAGATGCTGGAGAGGATGTGGGGAAAAGTGAGTACATCTACTCTGTTGACGGGAATGTAAAGTAGTACAACCTCCGTGGAAGACAGAGTAGCAATTTCTAAAAGATCTAAAAATCGACCTTCCATACAAACCAGCAATTCCCTCTTCAGGAAATATACCCAGAGGAACTCAAATCACCCTATAAAAAAGATACCTGCATGCTCATGTTTATTGCAGCATTATTCACAATAGCAAAAACATGGAACCAACTGTGCTGCCCATGGAAAGTGGACTGGATAAAGAAAATGTGATACATTTACATGATGGAATATTATGCAGCCATTAAGAAAAACAAAATTGTGAACTTTGCAGCAACCTGGATGGAATGAGTCTATAATACTCAGTGATGTATCACAGAAACAAAGATCTGAGTACCACACGTGCTCACTCATAAGCAGACACTGATCATTTATCATAATACTGTAAGAAAGAGATTGGCAGCAGTGGGACACTGCTGGGGAGGGCACATAACATCAATAAGGTACCCACACTTTACCTACATACGATGACCATGTATGTACCTAATGTTGAATTGTAACCCACATTTTTAAAATAAAAGGAAAAAAATTATCCCGCCTGGTTATGCGTCTGTAGTTCTGCCTACTTGAAAGGCTGAGGCAGAAGGATGGCCTGAGCCCAGCGGGTAGAGGCTACAGGAACTGTGAACATACCACTGCATTCCAGCCTGGGTGACAGAGTGAGACTCTGATTCAAAAATGCTATTAAAATGCCTAGTGAAAAAAAGAACTCAAACTTTAGAACTGTGAGAATGATATCTAGAATAAACAACAATATCCTATCAGAGCTGAAGCTAGCGTTAAAAAAAGATATCAGGTCAGGCTTCCCTGAGAGCAGGACTTAGACCTTTATGTCCTCAGCATAAAATACAAGCCAAAGGCTGGGCGTGGTGGCTCAGGCCTATAATCCCAGCACTTTGGGAGACTGAGATGAAGGGATTGCCTGAGCCCACAGGTTCAAGACCAGCCAGGGCAAGATGCGGTGAGACCTCGTCTCTACAATAAATCAAAAACTAGCCAGGCATAGTGACCTGTGCCTGTAGTTCCACTACTTGGAAGGCTGAGGCGGAAGGACTGTCGGAGCCCAGCAGGTTGAGGCTGCAGTGGCTATGAGCATGCCACTGCACTCCAGCCTGGGCAACAGAGGGAGACTTCAACTCAAAAAATAAAATATAAAATATATATATGCAAAATCTACATAGTAGGTGCCCATTAAATTTTTTTTGTTGTTATTTTTGAGACAGAGTCTCACTCTGTTGCCCAGGATGGAGTACAGTGACACAATCATAGCTCACTGCAGTCTCCAACTGGAATCGAGTAATCCTTCCAAGTAGCTGAGACTACAGGTGTACACCACTATACCCAGCTAATTGATTTTTTTGTAGAGATGGGATCTCACTATGTTGCCCAGGCTGATCTCAAACACCTGGTATCAAGCAATCCTCCCACCACGGCCTCCCAAAGTGCTGGGATTAGAGGTGTAAACCACCACACCTGACCAATTAATTTTTTTTTGAAGCTGAAGAACGAATATTTGAAAAAAAGTAATTTAGCAGAAGGAAATAGGGGGGAAAAAAGAAGTCATGTGATGTCCTAACATGTGATGTGGCTTGAATACAGGTTTATTAGGTCTAGAAGCTGAGACTCTAAGACCTTCTCTTTGGACAATCAACTGACAAGTTCCCAAGGCCGGATATATTTGCTTGGTTCAAGAAATATTTATATTCTTTTCTGTGGCAATAGAACATATCAAAAATTGGACATGTAGGAACCCCTACTACAAGCCCCATTCAGCTGGACTTTTTCTTTTTCCTAAAAAGCTAGTGAATAGCTTTTCTGTGCTAATTAAGGAGAAGCAATGTTCATTTCAAATTCTCCTTTTCTGCCAGGTACAGTGGATCACACCTGTCACTCCAACACTTTGGGAAGCAGAGGCAAGAGGATTTCCTGAGCCCACGGGTTCGAGGCCAGCCTAGGCAACTTGGCAAGACCTCATCTCTACAATAAATCAAAAAATTAGCCAGGCATGGTGGCATGCACCTGTGATTCCAGCTACTTAGAAGGCTGAGGCGGAAGGATCGCGTGAGCCCAGCAGGTCGAGGCTGCAGTGGCCATGAGTGTGAGCAACAGAGTGAGACTCCAACTCAAAAAAAAAATTATCCTTTTCTGACATTTTTTTCTACCAACTTCAAATATTTGGACTTTGTCTTTCAGCTCGAAAAAAACTTTTTTGAAACACACACACTAGGACTTATGTTAATCTCAGTTCTGATTAGAAATGAAAGGTCAGCCTCGCTTTATGTATAGCATTATGGGATTTCTGATGCAATCAGAAGTCAAACACTCCTTCAAAAACATAAGAATGGTCACATAGATATACAGGAGAGAGCAATACAAAAACATTCCATGCTATGGACTTTGCAGCCAGCTGGATGGATTTAGAGTCTATCATACTGAGTGATCCATCACAGAAACAAAGAACTGAGTGCCACATAGTCTCGCTCATAAGTGGACCCTGAACACCTATCATAATACTACAAGAAAGGAATTGGCACTAGAGAGACATTGCCAGGGGAGGGAGAGGAGGGCGGAACCCAACATCAGTAAGTGTCCCTGATCTGAATCCAGGCAGTGAGGCCCAATGAGAGGCCCAAACTTCACCTGTATGTAGACCACTTACATACCCAATCCTGACTTGTACCTCACATCTTTAAAATAAAGAAGAAATTTAAAAAAAAAAAAAAACGCTTCCACTTTCTATAGTACATTTCCGGAAGAAACCCAAACACTTCACAGTTGATGACACACAGAGTATCACTTAAATAAACTGCCATCTCAAAACTTTCAGAACAAGAGCAGAACTACTGGCCCTGGACACAGGGGCCAGACCTCCGCACATGGAACAAGCCCCTTGAGAGCCAATTCCAATATTCTATTTGAAAGAGTCACCACAGTCACTTGGGTGCACAGAGTCATGCCCTAGGAAACAGATCTAGAAAGGAAGACTTCATTAGGAGTGAAGTCACAGAAGAATGAAAACTGTTAACCCCGGCGATAGAGGTCACTGAGTAATTTTCCCAACCATTCTTACCAATGAAATTATAAAATCACAGAAATTTAGGATTGGACAAGGCATTAACATACCATCTGGATTCTAGAACAAAACACTGCATCAGATGCATGACTATCCATATTTTGTTAATTTATTTCTTATGTTTAATGAAATGTATTCAGAGATGAGCAAAGAAAGTCTAGATTTAGCATGTTTTAAGTTGTGGCAATTTTATTTCTCACCTAAGTTTTAAAATGGCTTGCCAACAACCAAGGAGATACAGCATGAAACATTTAGGAAGATAGATATTTGGGAAATTCTGGTAGATGTTTTGGAAGTGTTTAAGCATCTGTTTTGAAACTGATTTTAGACAACTCGAAAAAGACAAGATTAATAATCATAAAGAAGAGAGCTGCAAAATATCACATGTACACTACTTATCTGCCAAGTAGCGAAAACCATGGTCACAAACATGTGTCACTACTGGTTTTATCAGGATTTCTGTCCCACCAGTACAGGTCAGCCACTTGAGTCCCCAAGGTCTATTAAAGCAGACAAGAAGCAGGTATTTTATTCTAACACTTTTGTACGGCTTTCTGTTAGCTAGATTTCACAAGATGACATATTTTCCCCTAAAGTCCAAAATATTGTTTAAATGATGAAGTCATAGATGCTAAACATTTTTCCAATCTTGTTAACACCAGTTAGTCACTTGGTTCAACTATCTAAGACTTTTCATCTAACACAGGACAGAAACGGTCCTGATGAGACTTTCCAGAGAATAATGTGTGGTCTGCCTGGGAGAACCATTTTTAAAAATTGAATGCTTCTTTAGCTCAGAAAAAGTGTCACTTACATCTCTGAGATAAAGCCAAGCCTGAAACAAAACACAGCAGTTGGGCTTTGTGCAGTGACTCATGCCTGTAATCCGAGCACTTTGGGAGGTTGAGGTGGGAGGATTGCTCAAGTCCAGGAGTTTGAGACCCTCCTAGTCAACATAGTGAGACCTCATCTCTACAGAAGAAAATTTTTTTTTAGTTAACCAAGTGTGGTGGTGCATGCCTATAGTCCCAGCTACTCAGGAGGCTGAGTCAGAAGGATTGCCTAAGCCCAGGAGGTTGAGGCTGCAATGAACTGTGATCATGCCACTCCACTCCAGCCTGGGTGACAAAGTGAGACCCTGACTCAAAAAAAAAAAAGAAAATACAATTGTCATCGATGTAACCTTGATTTTCTGGAATGGTTCAGAAATATATATAGTATTAAGTTTCTATTAGATTGGTTAAATAGATTGTTATACATCATGCAATGGGCAACCATGCAGTCATTTAAAAGATTTTGTGGAAGGATATGAAATGGAAAATGTTTGTAATATTGGTAGAATAGATGATACAATGCAAAACACCCTAACAGTACAAAAAAAAGAAAGACAGGGAGACAATGGACAAATGTATACCAAAATAATAATTGCAATTATATTTAGGTGGTGATAATATGTAATTTTTAATTTTACTTTGAACTTTTCCACATTTGCTAACTTTTCTATAAAAAGAATCATTTTACTAAACAGATTCAAAATTATTGTTAAAAGAAAACACAGTCACCATCATTCACTCAGCAAACAATAAAAGCTGCAGTATTTTCTATCATCTTCAGGATAAGTATCTTTTTGACCGGTATAAGCAAAGGTCTTTGAATTTGCTCTGGCCTCTCCTTTCTGCTCAAATCTCTATTATTTTGTATGGCTGCATAACAGTTTACCCCAAAACCTAGAAGCTTAAAGCAGCCTACGTTTATTTTCTTCATTTCCATGGGAAATAAGTCTGAGCACAGCTTATCTTGATGCTCTGCTTCAAGGTATCTCTGTCGAGGTCATGGAAGCAGGATCTATGGTCTCATCTGAAGGTCGGATTTGGGAAGGATCTACATTCCCAAGCTCACTCAGTGATTGTTCACACAAGTCGGTCCTCACAGGTTGTTGGACTAAGGACCTCCCTTCCTTGCTGGGTGGTGATCAGGTGCCACCCTCATTTCCTTGACAATGTACCTGTCCTTCATGGCAGCTGGTTTTATCAAAGCAAGCTAAGACGATAACAAGGAGGGTTTGAGCAAGACAGAAGTCATAATATTAGGTAACTTAGTCACAGTCCATCACCTTTGCCGTATTACTTTGTTTAGAAACAAGTTAAGTCCAGCCCACACTCAAGAATAGAAGATTACATGGAGCACTTACTGGGGCCCATCTTAGATGACTGCAAATCACACATCATGCTTTCCAGTTCGCCTTGTTGTCAATTTCTCTGATAAGCCTTCACATCAGTTCTTTTTTTTATATCCTGCAATTTCTCTTCCTTCACAGACTACAAATGTATAGAAATAATACTGCCTTGGGAGGCTGAGCTGAGTGAATTGCCTGAGCCCGCGGGTTCGAGACCCACCTGGGCAACTTGGTGAGACCTCATCTCTACAATAAATCAAAAATCAGCCGGGTGTGTTAGCACGCGCTTGTGGTTCCAGCTACTTGGAAGGCTGAGGCGGAAGGATCGCTGGAGCCCAGCAGGTCAAGGCTGCGGTGGCCGGGAGCGGCCACTGTACTCCAGTCTGGGCGACCAAGTGAGACTCCAATTCAAAAAAAAAAAAATAAGAAAGAAATAATACAGTAGGCTGGGCGCGGCAGCTCAGTCTGTCATCCCAGCACTTTGGGAGGCCAAGGCGAGTGGATTGCCTGAGTCCACGGGTTCGAGACCAGCCCAGGCAACTTGGCAAGACCTCATCTCTACAATAAAAAAAAAATTAGCCAGGCGTGGTAACACATGCATGTAGTTCCAGATACTTGGAAGGCTGGGGCAGAAGGCTCATGGGAACCCAGCAGATCAACACGGGGTGGCCGTGAGTGTGCTGCTGCACTCCAGCCTGGGCCATGAAGTGAGACTTCAACTCAAAAAAAAAATGATAATAATAAAATTAAAATAAAGCCGGGCTCAGTGGCTCAGCCTGTAATCCCGCGCCTTTGGGAGGCTGAGGTGAGTGGATTGCCTGAGCCTGCGGGTTCGAGACCCACCTGGGCAGCGAGACCTCATCTCCACATAAATAAAAAAAAAATCAGCTGGGCTATGGTAGCGCATGCCTGTAATTCCGGCTTCTTGGAAGGCTGAGGCGGAAGGATCGCCGGAGCCCAGCAGGTCGAGGCTGCGGTGGCCGGGAGCGGCCACTGCACTCCAGTCTGGGTGACAGAGTGAGACTCCAACTCAAAAAAATAAAATTAAAATAAAATAAAAATAATGCAGTAAAAATCAAGTTGTCTGTGTTACAACTTGAGGTTTGAGATATAATTAATTTAAAATTTATCTTTTTCTGTTGATAAATTGGTAGATTTTTGCTTGTGTGAGTGTATTTGAGAATTTTGTATCCTTTTAATGGGAAACAGGAAGATGCTTTCACCACGTTTTTTATAATATTAATTAGCTATTCTTAAAAACCTAAACTTCCGCCAGGCGTGGTGGCTCACCCCTATAGTCCCAGCACTTTGGGAGACCCAAATGAGAGGATAACCTGAGCCCACGGGTTCGAGACCAGCCTGGGCAACTTGGTGAGATCTCATCTCTACAATAAAAATGAAAAAAATTAGCCAGGCATGGTGGCACGTGCCTATAGTTCCAGCTACTCGGAAAGCTGAGGTGGAAGGATCACCTGAGCCTAGTAGGTCGAGGCTGCAGTGGCCATCAGCATGCTGCTGCACTCCAGCCTGGGTGACAGAGTAAGACTTCAACTCAAAAAAAAAAAAAAAAACCTAAATTTTCAGTATATACAAATAATGACATAATCATCTGATGGAATAATATTTAAACATTAAAATCATGTTGTAGAATAATATTTTTGATATCAGATGCCTTCTATATTGTTAAATTGTAAAAATCAGAGTCTAAGACAATGTGTAGAGTGTGACCCCAATTTATTTACTTGAAATATATAAGTAAACAAATAGAAATGATATTAGAAGTATGCACACCAAAATATTAACAGAGTTTATCTTTGGGTAATCAGATCTTAAGTGATTTTTCTTGCTCTTCACAATACTTTCAGAATCTGAATATTTTATTAATTAATACATTTTCTCTCTCTCAAAAAAGCAATATCTAAAATTAATACATTTTACTAACATTCAACTAATACATGTGACCAATATTGCTCCCAAATTCCTAACAGAATCTTGAGTAATCCTTAAAACACTAAACAATTTTGAAATCCAAGCCATATAAATGGGCTTTTAAAAGATGTAGAACATTGGAGAATCTTACACAGTAAGGCAATATTATCTGTTAAGACTGAGAACAAAAGGGAAAAAAGAATATTCTAGAATTCTCCTTGATGAAATCTCTATGGGGCATGAGATGAGTGGAGAACAAATTAATGCAGTTTTTAAAACAAATTCGTTTTTTTCATATACTATTTGAGTCTCTATTGTATGCAGGGAGATACTTTTATCTAGATTCAATTTGTTAGTTTGGAAACATAAAATACAAGTTAGCACATAAAATTTTCCTATCAGCTATATTAGTTCATTTTTAAATGTCCAAGAGTGTTTTCTAATCAATTTCCTTAATTTTTTGTTTACATACCTGAAACTTTTGATGTGAGTTTGCTTGCTTTTGAATTTTCAGTAAAGCTGGCTTTTTCCTTTTTCTTTTTCTTTTTTTTTTTTTTTTTTTGGTCACATTATAGGAAGCAGACAAAAAAAAAATGAAAGCAGAAAGTTCATCACTAAAACATCCCCCAGGGAATACTGCACTAATCCCAATTAGGTGTCCTTTTCAGCCTGCAGCAGATGGAACTCATCTGATAAAATTCATGAACGTGTCACTGGAAAGAAAAAAAAGAAAAAAAAATCATGAACACCACATATTCAACTACGAGTGGGAGCTGAACACTGAGTCCACACTGGCATAAAGATGAAGCAACAGGCACTGGGAACTTTTAAAGGAAGGAGGAAGGCAGGGGGTGAGGACCGAAAAGTCACCCATTGGCCACCATGCCCTCCACGTGGGTGACAAGGTCAACAGAAGCTCAAATTTCACCATCATGCAAAAGACCTGTGTAACAAACCAGCCCGTGTATCCCTTGAAGCTAAACTAAAATAATTTTAAAATATTGCTTTAAACAGGTGCAATAACTCACACCTATCATCCCAACATTTGGGGAGGCGAAGGTGAGAGGATTGCCTGAGCTCAGGGGTTCGAGACCAGCCTGAGCAACACAGAGAAACCTCGTCTCTACAATAAATCAAAAAATCAGCCATGATGGCACATGCCTGTGGTTTCAGCTACTTGAAAGGCTGAGGCAGAAGGATTGCCTGAGCCCACCAGCAGGTTGAGGCTGCAGTGACCATGAGCGTGCCACTGCACTCCAGCCTTGGCAGCAGAGTAAGACTCTGACTCAATATATATTTTTTATATTTTTATATTTTATATATAATTATATATAAAACATCTATATAGTTTTAGAAAGTTAAAGGTTTAAAAAGAAAATGAAGAAAATAAATATTAGAAGAAAAACCTTCCAAAGCTCACCAAGCACAAAGTCAAACATGAGAAATAATTATCTAACCAATCATTTTTCATAAACAATATCGATTTTACAATATTCTTCTTGCCTCCATTTTGATACAGGCACTCTCTTCTTTAAAAAAAATACTTCTTTCCTGGTTATAGAAATAAAACATAATCATTGCAAACAGTTTGGAAACTAGACAAAGGCACAAGGAGAAACACAACAGTCACACACAATTGTACAATCCAGGTTTTACTATTGTTGATATTTAGAATATTACTTTTCATTTTTATTTTTTACCAACAAAAATGATCCTGCTGGACTTAAAGTTATGTCCTTTTTCACTAAATATTATACATTTTTCATGACATTAAATGTCTTTTGAGTATAGTATTTTAATGACATTCTATCCTGGTGATCATCTTTGACCTGAATCTCTGTCCAAATATTCAAAACCTTTTTTTTTTTTGAGTGGTGTCTCATTCTATTACCCCAGCTGGGCAGAGTGCAGTGGTACCATCACTCGATCTCTTGGGTTCAGGTGATCCTTCTGCTTCAGCCTCCCAAGTAGCTGGGATTACAGGTTACAGGCTCATGCTACCATGCCAGGCTAACATTTTTTTTTTGAGTCAGAGTTTCACTGTTGCCCAAGCTGTAGTGCAGTGGCACACTCATGACCTGCTGGGCTCAGGTGACCCTTCTACCTCAGTCTTCCAAGTTCGCCACCACGCCCAGCTAATTTTTTTATTTATTGTAAAGATGAGGTCTCATCATGTTGCCCAGGCTGGTCTCAAACCCATGGGCTCAGGCGTTCTCTCGCCTCCATCTCCCAAAGTGCTAGGATTACAGGCATGATCGAGCCACTGCCCCCAGCACTGTTTTTATTTTTTGTAGAGGCGATCTCATTGTGTTGCCCAGACCAGTCTCAAACTCCTGGGTTAAGCGATTCCCTCATCTCAGCTTCCCACAGTGTAGGAATTACCAGTGTGAGCCACCGCACCTGGCCTCAAGTATTCAGAACTGTTAATCAAGTTTTGTATCAACATCATGCACCATTTGTAAATTGACAAAATGTCAGCAAGATGTCTCTATGCCCTGCAACAGTTTCTATAAAACAATAATCCTTTTCCAAAAATTAAAAATGTACATTTTTCTAACTATTTGCACATAGCGTCATTTGAGAGATGGGGGGAAATTGCTTCATGGTTAGTGACTATTCAGGTTTTCTACTCATTGAATCAATTTGTGTAATTTTTTTCAGAAAATTATGAATTTCACCGAGGGTTTATTGGTCAAAACTCCTTCTTACGTAAGGCAGATTGTGGCTGAATATTCTAGTTTTCTGAACACTTCAAGTTATTTAAATGGGAAGGTGGAAGAAGACAAATCAGGCACTTCTAGCCAGCCCCCATCAGATCCAGAAACCTCTTGCCAGGTTTTCAAAACTCCATGTCTGCCTGGATATACAATGGGGACCCCAAAAAAATTATTTATGAAAAATGATGTATGTATCCTTACAAATTTAAACTTCAGTCACCTTCAAAGTCCTCTCCGTTTGATGCGCTACGCCTACTGAGACACTTTTTCCACTGCTCAGAACAGTTTTTAAACTCGTCCATTTGGATGCCTTTTAGTGCTTCTGCCGTTTTTTGTTTCGCCTCTTCTACGTCAGCAAAACATTTCCCTTTGAGGACTTTTTAATCCAGGGAAACAAAAAACAGTCGCTTGGAATAAGATCATGTGAATAGGGAGGCTTGGGCACCGGGGTCATGCTCGTTTTGGTCAAAGATTGTTGAACACGCAGTGCCGTGTGGGCAGGTGTGCTTGTAAAGTATTCATCATGAAGTGGGCAGACGTGCTGAAAAGTCTCCAGAAATGTATTCACTGAAGTCGAATGCAGCCTCTCACAACAACGTAGCTGGTACGCTGATGCTGATAGGTTTCTAGAACACTTACCTGGCAGGGAAGCCCTGTTACTACACAGGTCCCGCCTCCAAAAGATAATTCCAGTTTTTTGAGAGTCCCTCCTCATGTATCTACAGCAATGATAAATACATGTATTGAATATTTACCAATAAGAGGCTACAACAACCTCATCCCAAGCAGGTAGTATTAGTTCCATTTAAGAGATGAGAAAACAGAATATCGGAGAAGTTAGTAATTTATTCAATCCATTTCCTCAACTGTGATGCCATATTGTCTCCCATGACGAGCCATTTTCCTCTGCTATTCTTCACTGCATTCTTTTGTACATTTACAAACCATTGTTTTTCTCACCTGTTACAGATGGTGAAAGCACTGAAGTGAAAAAGAAGAAAAAGCTCAAATCTTACAGAAAAAGAAATCTGTAAGGCGCAAAAGCTGTTACCAGAATGTTGCAAATGGCATGCGCTTGGGAAATCCCAGACTCTTCCCAAAACTGAAAACGTTATACCTTCGTCTTTTTGTTCTTGCCAAAATGAAATTCTAAGTGCAGGTCTTGTTCTGCAGTACCTTAAACGATAGAGAAATGATACTTTACTCACACTGCTGCTTCTGTGTGTCTTAGAGCCAAGAGATTTGCAGCAGCATGAATTCCTTGGAGAAGGGGACGTTTAAAACGTTACCCTATCTACCATTTCTAAAACAAAGGGGAAAATACCTATTATGAGAATAGCTGAACTAGTCTCTCGACAATCAAACAATTAGGGATGGAATTATACTAATTAAGAGTCAGTGCCTAGAATAACTACAGCAGAGTAAGCGTTCATTTAGATCCGTTCTTAGAGTAAATAAGGGAACATATCACTACCATTTAGCCCGGCTTGTGAAATCCAATTTGGAGAGTAAATAGGTAAAGTATGGAGAAGATGCTTTCGCATAGACGAGAGGGAGGCAAGAAGGCCATTTGTTCATCTGCATCAGTTAAAAGCCCATAAGTTTCTTAATGTGACTCACCTTGCCTATATCCTTTGCATTGAGATACTCTGTAATAGTGAAGTTAGCCTAATAAAATTCCTTCTTTTAATTTTTTTTATTTTAAGTATGTGGGGTACAATTCAGGGTTAGGTATACAAATGTTCATTGTGCAGGTACCCTTGTTGACGAGGTGTGCCTCCCCTCCCCTGGCAGTTTCCCTCAAATGCCAACCCCACCACCCCTTCCCCTGGCAGTTTCCCACTACTGCCAGTCTCTTTCTGATAGTATTACAATAGTTGTTCAAGCTCCGCTTATGAGTGAGAACATGTGATATTCGGTTCTTTGTTTCTGTGATATAAAATTCTTTTAAATAAAAGAATTTGAAGCCGGGCTAGTGGCTCAGCCTGTAATCCCACGCCTTTGAGAGGCTGAGGTGAGTGGATTGTCTGAGCCCGCGGGTTCGAGACCCGCCTGGGCAACTTGGTAAGACCTCATCTCTACAATAAATCAAAAATTAGCCGGGCTTGGTAGTGCACGCCTGTAGTTCCAGCTACTTGGAAGGCTGAGGCGGAAGGATCGCCGGAATCCAGCAGGTCGAGGCTGTGGTGGCCGGGAGTGTGCCATTGCACTCCAGTCTGGGCGACAGAGTGAGATTCCATCTCAAAAAAAAAACAAACAAAAAAAAAGAATTTGTATAGGAACAAAGGATTTTTTTTTTTTAAAGAAAAGTGAGAGGGCAACGCCTTGGGTCCCCTCCCACTGTGGGAGCTTTTCTGTCTTCTCATAAATCCCACTTTCTCACTTTCCGGCCACAACTAAAAAAATAAAGTAAAATAAAAAGTAAGAAAGCTGGAACACTTCAATCACACAGCAAGGCAAATAGGACTGGGCACAGTGGCTAGTGCACTTTGGGAGATCAAGGATCACTTGAGCCATGGAGTTCAAGGCTAGTGTGAGCTGTGATCACGATACTGCACTCCCGCCTGGGCGACAGAAAGAGAGACCGCACCTCTAAAAAATCAATTTTTTAAAAAAACCTCATCAAAAGCCGGGCTCGGTGGCTCAGCCTGTAATCCCACGCCTTTGGGAGGCTGAGGTGAGTGGATTGCCTGAGCCCGCGGGTTCGAGACCCGCCTGGGCAGCGAGACCTCATCTCTACAATAAATCGAAAAATCAGCCGGGTGTGGTAGCGCATGCCTGTAATTCCGGCTACTTGGAAGGCTGAGGCGGAAGGATCACCGGAGCCCAGCAGGTCAAGGCTGCAGTGGCCGGAAGCGGCCACTGCACTCCAGTCTGGGCGACAGAGTGAGGCTCCAACTCAAAAAAACAAAAAAAAAAAACTTTTTATTTAAACTTTCAAAAAATAAAAAAGAAACAAATGAAATGCAACGGAAACAAAAACACAGTGGGTGGCTGCTCACTTACTAAATCACAGACTAAAAGTAGCCCTGAAATGTGGCAGATCACCAAAGAGAAATGCACAAAAAGGGATAAGGAGTGCACCAGCAGGATGCCTCATGCCACCCCACTCAACAACCAATCATTGGAGTTCACTTTTATTTAGTGTCTTCAAGAACAAAATCCTCTACAGTAGGTGGTTTTGTCTTAAGACGAGGGTATCTGCTTGGATGGCATTGTTTTATCCTATGTCCAAGAGTCACCCTCACCACCTTTCACATAAGCCTCAGCAAAAGTTGTCAGCTATTTCTTATTCATTAAAGTACTGATCTTACTTAAAAGTAGAAGCATGGCAGCATGAATCAGGAAAAATCGTTCACCAATCTGCATACATATGTTCTGGCTATCTGCTTGCTATCCATCACACACACTAAAAAAAAAATTGGATGGACTTTTTTTACCAATTTGGAAAGTAAGTTTGGGTGGGTATGACTTAAATACAGACTATTGATAATGGCAATTTTTTTTTTTTTTTTGAGTTGGAGTCTCACTCTGTCGCCCAGACTGGAGCGCAGCGGCCGCTCCCGGCCACCGCAGCCTCGACCTGCCGGCCCCGGCGATCCTTCCACCTCAGCCTTTCGAGTAGCCGGAATTACAGGCGCGCGCTACCACGTCCGACTGATTTTTTGATTTATTGTAGAGATGAGGTCTCGCTGCCCGGGCGGGTCTCGAACCCGCGGGCTCAGGCAATCCACTCACCTCAGCCTCCCAAAGGCACGGGATGACAGGTTGAGCCACCGAGTCCGGCGATAATGGCAATTTTAAAAAATGTAGATCAGCAGGCTCACTGCCTGTTCCAGTCTCCTTGTATTATCTTTCTTGTACTACCATGGTCCAAAATTTAAACATTACCTGCCCCAGGTTTCCTTGAAGCTATGGGTTCTGGATACCATTGAAGTTCTTCTCATCACATGCACCAAGACTTGAATTCAGAACCAAGTTCATCGTGAGAGGGACAGAGCATGAGGTGGTGGTGGAGACAGAGCAGAGGTGTGTGGCCCCCAAGCTGGTACCAATTTAGCAAAAGCGGCTTCCTGACAGTAGCAAGGGCTCCTTCAACCGCCCATTGAGCAGCAAGGCCTTGGAAATTCACCCTGGTGTCCACCTCCTCAGCTTAGAGTCCTCTCCGGTAACAGTTCTGGGGCCTACCCAATAATCTATACTAAATCGCCTTCTGCTTCAAACAGAACCGTTTCTGTTCTCCCTAACTGAATCCTGACTAATAAGAGAGTTTATATAACATTCACAGTTGGGCACTGCGGCTCACGCCTGTAATCCCAGCACACTGGGAGACCGAGACGGGAGGAATGCTTGAGCCCAGGAGTTCAAGACTAGCCTGGACAACATAGCAAGATCTCGTCTCTACAGAAAAGTCAAAAAATTAGCTGAGCATGGTGGTGCATGCCTGTAGTCCCAGCTACTTGGGAAGCTAAGGCGGAAAAATGACTTGAGCCCAGGAGACTGAGGTTGCGGTGAGCCGTGATGGTATCACCACACTCCAGCCTGGATGATGGAGTAAGACTCTGACTCAAAAACAAACAAATAAATAAACAAATAAAAACCAGCAGCGGGTTGGGGTATTTGGTTCCAATTAGGATGATTGGAACTGTGGACCAAGAAAACAAACAGTGGTGTCAAAGTGAGTCACTAATCAGCCATGTTAATAAATCTAACAATAATTTAATGTCTGGCATTCACCACCTAATCATCCACGCTACTCCTGGAACCAATTACTAAACTCCAGAGATTATGAAATCCTTATTATCAAAGCAACAAGAAGAAGTCAGACATTTAAAAGAAGATCAATGTTTCCAACTGGGCTTTTCAGCAGGTGTAGAAAGGGAAATTCTCCAGAAGTCACTGGTTCCACTTTCTCTTGGCTTTCATGTCTCTGCCCAACACTCTAAGCCTCTAAGAAACCATGGCCAGTTACAAAGCTCAGAGAAAGTATTCTGGCTTGAGGATATAGATCTGTGATTCATTCAGCCGCTTCTCTCATAGGCATCTCTCCCTCATTTGGCAGCAGGAAATCATTCATATGAATCAGGAACTGGCAGTTCTGGTATTGTAAGAAACAGTTCTTTATACTTTTAGAATTATAGGAAAGTATTATGATTCCAACCTTAAAAACTCTTGTTTCTGTCCGGGCTTGGTGGCTCAGCCTGTCATCCCAGCACTCAGGATTGCCTGAGCCCACGGGGTCGAGACCCGCCCAGGGAACGTGGTGAGACCTCATCTCTACAATAAATAAAAAATTAGCCAGGCATGGTAACGCATGCCTGTAGTTCCGGCTACTTGGAAGGCTGAGGCAGAAGCATCGCGGAGCCCAGCAGGTTGGCGCTGGTGTGCCACTGCGCTCCAGCCTAGACAACAGAGTGAGACTCCAACTCAAAAAAAATAAAACAAATGTCATTTAGCGATAACTATGAGTCTCCCAGGTAACATCAGATGATACTAGAGCCAATTTACAATAAATAGGGGGGAAATATACACGAGGGGACCCCAAAAAACCCAGCATTTATTTATTAAAATTTGTGTATTTATTCTTCATGTTTAAACTTCAGTCACCTTCCAAGTATTCTTTGTTTGATGAAATACACCTATCAAGTCGTTTTTCTACTGCTAAAACATTTTTAAGCTCTTCAATGTTGGTGCCTTTTGGTGACTTCTGCTGTTTTTTTGTTTCACCTCTTCCACATTGGCAAAATGTTTCCCTTTTCATCTGAAGAAACAAAAAAAAAGTCGCTTGGGGCAAGATGGGGTAAATGGGGTGGGTGGGGCATGGGGATCATGCCGTTTTGGGGTCAAAAACTGCTGAACATTCAGCGCAGTGTGGACATGTGCCCTCGTAAATCACCCTTCATGAAATGGGCAAACACACTGAAAGAATCTTCAAAAAAAAAAATCCACTGAAGCCAAACTCAACCTTTCAAAACAATGCTAGCTGGTACACTCATGTCAATGGGTTCCTAGGATACTTAACCTAGCGGGGAAGCCTGTACATCAAGGGGCCTTTCCTCCAAAACATAATTCCAGGTCCTTTGGATCCCCCCATATAACACAGTGTTATATCTCGAAAGTGTTGGTAACTTACTTAAATGCGAACATCACAAGGAAGAAAAAGCTGGTTCAATGGACAGCTGTTAAAATGGTAATATATGAACTGGCCACAATTCTATCTCAATGGAAATAAAGTTCTCTCATGATGTGAATTATCTACATAATTTAGGTTACTAAAGACACAGAATTTCAACTTGTTTTATTTATTCAAGTAAGGAACCATTTAATTCACAATCAACAGTTTGCTTGAAACCCATTTAAAAGTTCTGAAGTCATGAACAAGGTTTTAAAGTTTTTAATGCGCCTATTTAATTTTATGCTTGGTATAAAGTCATCTACAACTTTCACAGGATATTAACCACAATCACCTCTGCAGCATGCCAGCGTTCCGGCAGCTCTTCACCTGTCAAGTCTAGAAGAACCTTCTGGGAGAATTAGTCATTTTGGGAGAATTAGTCATTCACTCTGAATACTATCTGGGACCACATGATATCATCAATCACCCAGGGTCAGAAAAGAAGCTATCTGAGTACTAAAGACACTATCACTGTCAAGGGTTTCCCTTAGTGGGACCAGAGAAGAGCTCAAAAATCAAGCTGGACAGATCAGAATGGATACAACAAGAATTCAAGAAATACTTATCAGGTTCACAGCAGGGGAGGCAACTAGAGGCAGCCACCAGGGCAGACCGTGCCACCCACTGGTCAGCCACCGTTGGAAAGTGGCCTGGCGAGGCTTCACTTCCACCATTCTGGGCGATTTGGGATTGAGAGAGACTGGGGGATGTTCTGATCAGTGAAACAGACATTGTCACCTGGAGGAAACCTTCTGGAATATAGCTACTTCATGTTAATAGAGTAAGCCAGAGTGCTTAGCTATGTTTATCAAGAAAGTCGTGACCGACATGGTGGCTCAAGCCTGTAATCCCAGCACTTTGGGAGACCCAGGTGAGAGGATTGCCTGAGCCCACGGGTTCGAGACCAGCATGGGCAACTTGGTGAGACCTCATCTCTACAATAAATAAAAAAATTTACCAGGCGTGGTGGCCTGTGCCTGTAGTTCTGGCTACTTGGAAGGCTGAGGCAGAAGGATCGCCTGAGCCCAGCAGGTCTAGGCTGCAGTGGCTGGGAGCGTGCCACTGCACTCTAGCCTGGGTGACAGAGTGAGACTCCAACTTAAAAAAAAAGACAGTCGAAAAGAAGAGCCCTGATAATACTTCTCAGTATTCCAGAAGGATTCCTCTTTAAAATGCCCCTGCCTCAGAGAAATGCAAATCAAAACCACAGTGATACCACCTAACCCCATAAGAATGGCCATGATTAGTAAACAAACAACAACAGATGCTGGCAGGATGTGGAGAAAAAGGTATACTTCTACACTGCTGGTGGGAACGCAAACTAGTGCAGCCTCTTTGGAAGACAGTGTGGCAATTTCTGAAAGAACTAGAAGTTGACCCTCCATGTGACCCAGCAATTCCCCTATTGGGAATATACCCAGAGGAACTCAATACATGCTACAAAAAAGATACCTGCACACGTATGTTTGTTGCAGTTCTATTCACAATAGCGAAAAACATGAAACCAACCATGCTGCCCATCGAAGCTGGACTGGATTTTAAAAATGTGGTACATATACACAATGGAATATCATGCAGCCATAAAGAAGGACAAACATATGGACTTTGCAGCAACTTAGATGGATTTAGAGTCGATCATACTCAGTGGTCTATCACAAAAACAAAGAACAGAGTACCCTATGTTCTCCCTCATAAGCAGAACTTGAACAATTATAATACTATAAGAAAGCGATTGGCAGTAGTGGGAAACTGTCAAGGAATGGGAGGGATTGGGATTGGCAGTTGAGGGAAACTGCTGGGGGAGGGAGGGGCATACCTCATCCGCAAGGGTACCTGCATGATCAATGTTTGTATACCTAATCCTGAATTGTACCCCACATCTTTATTTTTAATAAATAAACAAAAAGGTCCCAGTCTCTATTTCAGTCTTCCTTCCTGCTTCCAAATGTCTCTGATCCTCATTTAATTTGTCATTCAGTGAACATGGCCTTATTGCAGATGAATATTTGATGCTCCGGAAAGGAACATGACTGATTTCATTCTTAAATCAACAGAAGTTGCAAGTCGTCTTATTCTGAGTTTACGATTGAGGAAAGTTCAAGGGTATTCTTTATTCATTAATTCACAAATGAATATGTTGAAATTGACTGATTTTGTGTATAGAAAAGGATTAAGTAAGAAATATGTTAAGGGCAATGTATAATCGGCTCCACGGACCCACCCCTTCAGCATACGGATCATAGTTCTTCTGAGGCAACACAACTTCCCAGTTCGTTTCTCAGAACTTCAATATCGTAGAGTTTTAAAAGTGGTTAACAAGATCCCATGGTCTATGAAGTCCCAAATGCTAACATCATTTTCAAGCAGCAAGTGGCACACAGGGCTTATGATAACAAGCTGCTACTTTTTTAAATTTCTCTTTCATACTTACAAAAAAAAAAAAACCTAAGGAACACAGCAATCATCCTTGTTTTCTGAAACATAAACTAAACGAAAATGACTCCAGAAAGCAAATACCCACTGTCCAAGTCAAATAAATTAAACCATGAAATCACTTTAACTAGAAGACACTTTGAAGGATTCTAAGGCCAGATGTCATCTTCAGTCTCCAAGAAGTGGTCAGGAACTTTCTTGTCTTAATCTTTCTTTTTTTTTTTAAGTCATACTAGCCAGAATTTATTATGCCAGTGATCACAATATAAACAAAAATTCTAGACTGAATAATTACTAATTTTAGGTGTTTTTTTAACCTAAAGAACCACTAAAATCCTTCAGCATATGGTATCTAACCTAAAATCCAACACTCCTTCTTGGCCTGACCTCTGCAGGGCCATTCTCTTACTCAGGCTGAGACCAGCAGTTAATTGACTTCATGACCTTGTACTCCAGGCTTTAATCCTGTGCACGACTCTCTTCGGCTGAATGACTCGTACATTTTACACTGTTCTGGTAAAATATTAACAGAGTCAGCTTTGGGAGAGCTCAGGACTTAAGCTCAAACCTGGGTTCAAATCCTGTCTTTGCCATTGACCAAATATGTGCCTTAGAGCAAGGGATTTAATTCCTGTGGCTTTCGTTATTAAGGTGAGATAATCACTGCCTACCTCAAGGGGATTGTTGAAGATTAGGCGATATGATCCATCTCTGCACCTGGGCACGAAGTAAACATTCAACAAATACTTGTTGAAGTTTCTTATCAATAATTTTTTGACATGTGCAATATACACCAGGCTCCTTGTGAAGTGCTGAGGATACAACCATAAGAAAGACAGAAACAATCAAAACACAAGAAGCTGAGTTCAAGTGGAGAACAGTATCGAGTAAAAACATTACAAGCCCGGGCACAGTGGCTCACGCCTGTAATCTCAGCACTTTGAGAGGCCGAGGTGGGAGGATCACTTGAGTCCAGGAGTTCAAGACCAGCCTGGGGGACATAGTGAAACCTCGACTATACAAAAAAAAATGTTTAGATTTAGCCGAGCATGGTGACCCATCTGTAGTCCCAGCTACCTGGAAGGCCAAGGCAGAAGGATCGCATGAGCCCAGGGGGTGGAGACCACAGTGAAACGTGACTGTGCCTCTGCACCCCAGCCTGGGCAACAGAGTGAGACACTGACTCAAAAAATTTTTTTTGTGTAAACATTACCGATCAAATAATACAGATAGCCTTGAGAACAAACATGGGCTGGGATGCAGAATACAGAGAATTAGAAGGAAAGCTGACAAGGACCCAGCCATGCAGATGAGGAAGGGAGTTCCAGGCAGAGAAAAGAATGAGCGAAAAGGCTCTGAGACTCACCTCCCCCACCTCGGGAAATGAATCTTCTCTCTTTCTCTAATTTACTTTTAAATAAACTATATTTTCTTTTTTTTTAATAAACTATATTTTCTAATCTTAAGAAAAAAAGCTCTGAGAAGGCCAGGCATGGTGGCTCAATAATCCCAGCACTTTGGGACTCCAAGGTGAGATGACTGCCTGAGTCCACGGGTTCGAGACCAGCCTGGGCAACTTAGCAGGACCTCATCTCTACAACAAATCAAAAAATTAGCCAGGTGTGGAGGTATGGCCTGTGGTCTCAGCTACTTGGAAGGCTGAGGCAGAAGGATCACCTGAGCCCAGCAGGACGAGGCTGGGGTGGCCAGGAGCGTGCCACTGCACTCCAGTCTGGGCGACAGTGAGGCTCTAACTAAAAATAAAAAGTAAATGAAAGCTCTGAGAAAAACTAGTGCTTGGACGTGAAAGAAAGTTCAATGTACGGGGGGGTCCCCCCAAAAATGGAATTTATGTTTTAAAAATTGTGTATTTATTCTTATGTGTTCAAACTTTAGTCACCTTCAAAGTACTCTTCGTTTGATGCAATACATCTATCGAGACACTTTTTCCACTGCTCAAAACAGTCTTTGAACTCGTCAATTTCGACACCTTTAGTGCTTTTACCATTTTTTGCTTCACCTCTTCCACATCGGCAAAGCGTTTCCCTTTGAGGACTTTTATCACATGAAAGAAACAAAAGTAAGTCTCTCCAGGTGAGATCAGGTGAATAAGGAGGGAGGGGCTTGGGGGACCATGCCGTTTTGGAGAGTCAAAACTGCTGCACACTCAGCATGGTGTGGGCAGGTGCATTGTCATGGTAGAAGTGTGTAGTATATACCAGGGTGTTTGTCACAACTCGGGACATTTCTTCTGCAAATCGTGATGCAACCTTCTCAAAACTTCCAGATAAAAACTTTGGTTAGGCCAGGCTCGGTGGCTCAGCCTGTAATCCCAGCACTTTGGGAGGCTGAGGTGAGTGAATTGTGTGAGCTCACAGGTTCGAGACCCGCCCGGGCAACTTCTCTACAATAAATCAAAAAATTAGCCAGGCGTGGTAGCCCGTGTCTGTAGTTCCAGCTACTTGGAAGGCTGAGGCGGAAGGATCACCAGAGCTCAGCGGGTCGAGGCTGCAGTGGCCGGGAATGCGCCACTGCACTCCAGCCGGGGCAACGGAGTGAGACTTCCAGTCAAAAAATAATAATAATAAATAAGATAACACAAGATAAAGATATATCGTGTTCAACACTCTATCCCATACATGATGGGACACTCACTCAGAGAAAATCTATCCAGGAGTATTCAAGTATTTTCTTCACAAGCTTAGCTTTTCCATAATCAAAACCACAACACTCCTCGAAGTTATCATCTTTGAAAGAAGCCAATCTTCTTATCATGCACGTCAGTTCTGTTCCACTAAAAGCAAAAATGTTCTTTGGAAACCATTGTTCAGAGGATTTTCATCTGCAAAACTAGAGGATAAAATATCTAACAAGGGTAAGTTAATAGCTAATATTTATTTGTATCATCGGTAAGTGTCAAACATTACATGTGAAATGAGGTAAAACCATCACAAGGGTTCATCCATGCTGGGTCAGTCAAGAAGTCCACTTCACTAAGGCAGCAAATTCTATCAGCATACCAAGTTATATTTAGAAAACTGGCTATTGTGTAAAAATAAAATCCTACTGTCATTTGCGTCATTTTTCCACACTACCTTACAGTCCATGTTAGCACTTATCTAAATTGTGTTAGAAATCTCCTTCATGTCTCCACTTACCTTGATAGATCATAAGTTCTTGAAGTCCTGTCAATCTTTCCATCCTAGCGCTAGGCCAGGCCTTCAGAGACTTCAAAGTAAAGGTCCATGATTTTCATGTCCATTAAAATCACCAGAAGGAGGTGTCAAAATGCGAATTGCTAGGCTCCACCTCCAAACATGCTAATCCCATGGAACTAGCGTGACATTTGTAAGAATTTCTAATAGCTAGTAAGGGCTTCAATCTGTATCAAGAAGAAAATACACCCAGAAGGCATAACTACCTAAGAGTTGATATGAAAATTGTTGAATTGAAGGAATAAAAAAGTGTCACCATGGGTACACTCCTATCTTATCACAGAAACAGCCTATGACTATTTTATCTTAGAGTACTATGCAGGGCACAGCTATGCATTTTTACTGAATCAGAGCAAACAATTTTAAAATTTAAAGCTAGAAAGCCAGGCTCGGTGGCTCAGCCTGTAATCCCGCGCCTTTGGGAAGCTGAGGTGAGTGGATTGCCTGAAGCCCACGGGTTCGAGATCCACCTGGGCAGCGAGACCTCATCTCTACAATAAATCAAAAAATCACCGGGCATGGTAGCGCATGCCTGTAATTCTGGCTACTCAGAAGGCTGAGGTGGAAGGATCGCCGGAGCCCAGCAGGTCGAGGCTGCGGTGGCCGGGAGCGGCCACTGCACTCCAGTCTGGGTGACGGAGTGAGACTCCAACTCAAAAAAAAAAAAAAAAAAAAGCTGGAGAGCTCTTAGAGTTAATACCTTGTGTGAAATACATTAAGGAAGCAAAACCAAAGATATGTTAAAAAACGTAAAGGCCTGGACAGTCATTTGTTCGTCCTCTCATTTCTTTAAGCAATATATTAAAAGTCTAAAATTGTTAAAACCCTAGCCTTTATACAACAAAAATATTCATCACTTTTTCATAAAAAGGTTTTATTTTAAGGAGTCATTTTTTAAATATAAGAAACATAAAAGGACAGCTTTATAAATAATTCGCTTTTTGATCAACAGGTGACAAATGTATACATCTATAAGTAGGAATATAGTAAATAATACATTTTATTTTTTTAGATTAGAAAATATAGTTTATTCAAAGTCAATTAGAGAAAGAGAAAGAGAAGATTCACCTCCCCAAGGTGGGAGGGAGGCCAAAGCCAGGAAGCATACAGCCTAAATAATACATTTTAGAACAATATTCAAAATATAATTTATAATTTCATATATTAACTGATTCTTAAATTTCAATCTCAAAGAAAACATTTTCAAATAAATGCTATTCTTTTTATAAAAAAGAAAAACCTTTTTTTCCCCCAAAAAGGTGAATGTTTTATCTATTTGTAGTCGATACAATTGCTCATCAAATGGTTCAAAATACTAAATGTTTACTCAAACTACCTTTATGAAATGTTTGCAATTTCTCCTTTTTGTTACTGCTTGAAAAGTATCTATGGCTATATCTGAGTCTTACAGAGACTCATGTCTCCAGCTGAAATAAAAATGTCATATTCAATTTTCACTCTCTCGGCAGATGGCCATGAGTCATTTCTTAGAACGAGGTTTTCAGGTACTAAAGTAGGGACAGACTGTGTCCTATTGTACACTTCACAATTTTAGAATCATGTTACAACCATGGTAGGCATAAGAACTTGTAATTACTCTACCCCTTTCGATCTGTGTCAAGAAGATAATAAATGTGCATTTTACAAGGGCACTAATACCTGGCACTGTGAGTTGAATATCATCTCCGATCTCTGTATTCACTGAAAGCTGGGGTAAAGCACTCAGCTGTTCTTCTAACTCAATGTCTTCACTGGAGTGATAGCCATGCTACTGGTAGCCATGTATTTTTAGATGAATCAGGTACTGAAAGGGCCATTATAGAATCAATCTTTTACATCTTGGCTGATAACCGTGCTCTATTTAGAAGAACCATTCTGTTGAAAAACTCCATTTTGCTTATGAAATTCATTTTGCTCCCGTGCTAGACAGGCAGGGTAACTAAAAGAGACCAAGGAAGCCTCCAGATATGATGAAAGTCTGGCAGTAAATTACATGGCACTAGATAAAGTGTGCTTTCCTGGAAAATGTCTATTTGCTAATGTTACAGGAGGAACTATTACAAATTATATATCACCTGAAAAAATGAAGTTCTCTCTCTCTAGTTAATTACCAGTCACATTACAAGATGGGATGAGCAGCTCCAAACAGAACTTAACTGATTACTGCCTTTATGATTGAATTCTTAAAGAGTTTCACACAACAAAATTACATAATTATATTTTCAAAACGCCATAGAATCCCAAAATGTACCTATTTATAATTATCAGAATGTGCACATCTAATCGGGACCCAGTTACGTTCAAGGTCCCATTGAACCTGACATTCAATTATCTGCTGCGTTTTCTGTCACAATCAAGGAAAATCCATTGTGCATTCTCAATGGCTACTGAAAGAAGATGCTGTATTAATGGAAGAAAATCAGGAACAAATAAAATAATCATCCTCCACTGAACAAAAGATACAGGACAAAAGAAAATGACAGAGTCCTGAAGACATCTAGTGGTGCCAAGACAATGGAAAGTTTAGAAAACAAATGATTTGCCTCTTTAAAGCAACAGAAGGGTAGCTCACACTTAGAGATGATGTGACTGCACTAAAAGCAGGCCCTTTTGTGCACTGAGAGGTATAGACAAGCACAAGAATCACAGTTAGATGCATTTCAGGTCTGGGAACAAATGACATAAAGAATCAGACGTTGGTATCAGTTTAGCAATAGAGGTGAGAGATAATAACCATTCAAGAAAAAAACCTCTTACAGGTAGCATAAGAAAGTACACGGGCCCAGCTGTCACCCTTAGTAATGATTACAGTCCTCTGAATGCAAACACACATGTGTAGTTACAACATGCACGGATACTGGCACCATACATGCAAAAATTTAGAAAGAGCCATGTGAATGTGGCATTCCATGAATCGCAGGGAATTGGCACCAAGTTTCGGTCTCCATGCATGCTCAAAAAGGAAGGAGAAACTGACATCCATCAATAATAAAAAATAACTCAATTCAAATCAAATAGGTAGTGCTGAGAAATTTATCCTTTTTTTTTCCTTTTAAATTAAAATGTTTCTATGGGCCTCCCAAGTATCCAATAACTTTTCTATTCCTAAAAATTTCGGCTCTTTTTTTATGCCTTTCTTAGAAAAGTGATATTAAGAATTAATAGGTATTTTGGAACCTCCAAAGCCCCCTAAATAAGTACCAACAAATGACAACCTGAGCTGGATTATATTTTTAAATGATGCGAAAGACCAATAATCCAGGCAGAGCATGGGTGGAATCTGTAATCCCAGCACTTTGGGAGGCCAAGGTAGGAGAAACACTTGAGCCCAGGAGTCCAGGATCAGCCTGGGCAACAAAGTGAGATCTTGTCAAAAAATACAAAACTTAGCCTGGTGTGGTGGTGCACACCTGTAGTCCCAGCTACTCAGGAGACTGAGGCAGAGGGATCACATGAGCCCAGGAGATCAAGGCTGCGGTGCGTGGTGATGGTGCCACTGCACTCCAGCCTGGGCAACAGAGTGAGACTCCAGCTCAGAAAAAAAAAAAAAAAGACAATCTATAGTCTCTAAGCTGCTTTTGTTCTACATGCATAACTAAAACCACTTCAGAGCAGGTTTCAAATTAATATGACAGAGAATATCAGCTCTGTGGCATTCAAAGTATGTGAGGGGCATAGGTGTCCGTAAAGGTCAAGTTTCACCAGAAAGCAACAGTGTTATCTAAGCCATAACAAAGCATGAACAGGAAGCTCCTGATCTCCTTGAACACATCCGCCCTGGTGATTCTTTCTGATGGCCACGACCGCTCACAGCATTTTCCATCTAACACTGTGGGATGACGCTTGGCCACACCACGCTCTGCCTTCTTAAATGATCTGTGTGGAAACCACTCCTGTCCATTTCTCTTTCATCTGTAAAAGGTCAAATAAGACTGATAGGAGAGTCACTCACCCTCAATTTTCCCAATCATGTAAGGCTTAGAGGGAGTGTTAGAACGCTAAAGTAATAGACTCTTATCTCAAACCTCACTCCTTTATTTCCACTGGGAGGAAATCTATGTCTTAAAGAGTGTCCTCTAGAGTTTAGGGGGCTGGAAAAGGTTGTTTAAGCCCCCGCCAAAAAAAAAATTCCAAATATAGTCATTTTGAGTAAATATCACTCAGAAAAATAATAATAAAATCTCCTCTGGAGTGCTTATAAAAACTAATATAACTGTAGCAATGAGTGAAAAAAAAGAACCAGGTCTTAAGAACTGAAAGAAAAAAAAACAAGTGCAAGTGGCTGTCCGGACCGACCTCTTTTTCATCAAACACACATACATGCAATAGGTTTCAACCACAAGTTTTAAGAGCAGGTACAAACAAGCAAGAAAATCATCAATCTTTGTTGCACAAAGAGTGAAAGGGAGCCAGAGAAACCAATAATCCATGGCAATATTCCTTCCCTCACTCAGTGGATTAAAAAAAAAAAAAAAGCATCTAGACCCAGGAGAGACGTAATTCATATTTCATCTCCTAAACACACCTTGAACAGACTCACAGGACAAAATGAAGACGCTGTGAAACAAGTCATATTCCAATCCTAATTCTCATTACATCAAGCTATTGCGGAAGAAAACAGCAGATATAGCAATAAACTATTATATGCGGAAAACAGAAGCATGGGCATTAGTGGAAGCAAAAGCATCATCCAGAAATATTCCCTAAAACTTCCTGTCGGCCACTGCCTTACCAGGCTCTGGTCTGGTCTCATGTTCTTTGAGCTATGTTTTCCTAAGCTTTGGCCCCCTCCCCTACCTTGGGGAGGAGAATCTTCTCTATCTCTCCCTAATTTACTTTCTAAATAAACTATATTTTCTCATCTTAAAAAAAACTTTCTGTTAAAAAAAAAAAAAAAACTGTTGAACGGGCCAAGTGTGGTGGCTCTCTCCTGTAATCCCAGCACCCTGGGAGGGTGAGGTGAGAGGATTGCATGAGCCCAGGGGTTCGAGACCAGCCTGAGCAACTTGGCGAGACCTCATCTCTATAATAAATCAAGAATTTAGCCAGATGTGGTGGTGCACACCTGTGGTTCCAGCTATTTGGAAGGCAGAGGCGGAAGGATCATCTGAGGCCAACAGGTTGAGGTCCTGAGGCTGTGGTGGCCATGATCGAGACACTGCACTCCAGCCTGGGTGACAGAGTGAGACTCCAACTCAAAAAAAAAAAAAAAAAAAAATGTTGAATGAATATGAAAATTGATCACATTTTAGGCAATTTACCCGAAGCATATGGCATAAGCAACTGCATTAAAAAGGACTCAGAAATCAAAATTATATTTCAAAGACTGCGTTCCACACACATGCCACTAAACCAGGGTTCACAAAGGCGTCCAAGAGCAGATTGTCATGAGGCCTTTGAAAAGAATATGGTCCCTTGCTTCAGCGACAGGCCGCCCATGTCATCATCATCCTTGCTTGGCGTCACCAATGGCTCCCCAGACGTCAAAGACAAATTCATCCGGGAACGCAAAGTCTCCGAGAGTTTCATCAAGAGCCACGGCAAACTCATCTGGATTCCCCTTGTCCTTTCCCGCTTCAAACATTGTGGTAGCTGTCAACGACAAAGCTTAATAATTAGAGAGAAGGGATATCACATCAGAGGACTGAGAAAAATGGCACCAGGAAAAACTACTTCTCTAAAATAACATATACAAGAGGGGACCCAAAAAAACCCAGAATCGATTTATTAAAAATTGTGTATTTATTCTTGCATGCTTAAACGTCAGTTACCATCCAAGTCCTCTCTGCTGGATGCAGTACACCCATCAAGATGCCTTTTTCCCCTGCTCAACAGTGGTTGAACTCGTCCATTTGGATGCTTTTTAGTGCTTCTGCCATTTTTTTGTTTCACCTCTTCTTCCACATCGGCAAAATATTTCCCTTTGAGGACTTTTTTCATCCAGGGAAATGAAAAAAAGTCACTCAGGGCAGGTTCTGGTGAACAGGGAGAGTAGTGCTTGGCGAGACCTCATCTCTACAACATATCAAGAATTTAGCCAGTGGTTTTTGTCAAAAACCGATGACCACTCAGTTGGTAACCAGGTGTGGGCAGGTGCACTCATAAATCATCCATCATGCCATAGGGAAATGCACTGGAAGAATCTCCAAAAAAATTCACTAGCCGGGCTCGATGGCTCAGCCTGCAATCCCGTGCCTTTGGGAGGCTGAGGTGATTGGATGCCTGAGCCCGCGGGTTCAAGACCCACCTGGGCAACTTGGCGAGACCTATCTCTACAATAAATCAAAAAATCAGCCGGGCACAGTAGCACGCGCCTGTAATTCCGGCTACTCGGAAGGCTGAGGGGGAAGGATCACCGGAGCCCAGTGGGTTGAGGCTGCGGTGGCCGGGAGCGGCCACTGCAGTCCAGTCTGGGTGACAGAGTGAGACTCCCACTCAAAAAAAAAAAAAATTCACTGAAGTCAAACACAGCCTCTCACAACAACGCTAGCTGGTCCAAGGTGCCGATGGGTTTCTAGAACACTTCCCCACGGTTGGGCAGAAGCCGGTACAGCAAGAGGCCCGCCCTCCAGAAGATAACTTCGGTGGTCAGGGGTCCCCTTTTGAACATATTATATATTTCTGGTGCAAATTAAAACAAGAAGATAGCCTCTCTCACCCACCAAGGTGGCAAAGACACTTGTCACACACGTCCACGGCACCAGACCTGCAGCTGCCACCTGGGCCCTCCACCCAACCTTGGAGCCATCTCTGGGGAGCGTCAGACACTCCCATGAGTGGACCAGGATGCCCTGAAAGAAAACCCTGTAGCTCACCCCAGCAGGACACTTGGAGTGCATCCTTTCCCCGGCTCTCATAGCCACCAGTCCTCTCTGCAGCCCCAGCAGTCTCCACTTCCAGTGATGGGATCCAATCCCTCCTCCCCAGAGAAAACGCGTGAAAGGTGACAGGATGACAGCTTGCCGATGGCACAGTCAAGCTACAGGGAGGGCGGGAGGCCATCCGCCCGCCATGGGCTCAGGGTGCCTTTCCTAGTCCTTCCCGTTGGGATGAAGAGCGAGGTGGTGCCCCGTTGGGTTATCCCCGTCGGCTGCATCACCCAGTGTTTTGAACCAGGTGAGTGCCCATTCCAGCCGGACATGGCCCCGCTGGCTGGGATCCCGGGAGGTTCAGGCGGGCTTGGCTCAGCCCCCAGCAACTTGAAGGAGAGTAGCAGTGAGATTCAGGACCCCGGTGAAGACCAACCTCATGGAAACACCCAGGCGCAGAGAAAGCTCCAGCCCGCCCTCTCCTCCCAAGTTAGGATGAACTCATCAGAGCGTGTGGGATTGATTTTTTTTTTTTTTTGCTTTTTAAAACTTTTTATTACATTTTTTTTAAAACTTCAGTACTTTTAGTAGGTACAAATAGGTTTAGGTTACATGGTTGCATTGAATAGTGGTGAAGAAGTTTGGGCTTTAACTGTACCCCCCACTTCTACTTGTGCACATTGTATCTGATAGGTGATTTTTTTCATCTCTCTACTCCCTTCTGAATCTCCAGTGTCCACTATACCATTTTTTGTGCACTTGCAGATCCTTAGTTTAGTTCCCACTTATAAGTGAGAACATGCAGTGTTTGACTTTCTGTTCACTTAGGATGATATTCTCCAATTCCATCCAAGTTGCTGCAAAATACATTATTTCATTCTTTTTGACAGCTGAAGAGTATTTCGTGGTGCGTACACAGACCTCTTTTTCATTATTCACGGATTAGTTAATGAGCATTTAGGTTCCCTCCACGTCTCTGCAACCGTGAATTGTGCTGCAATGAACATGCGAGTGCAAGTGTCTTTTTAACATAGTGAACTCTGTTCCTTTGGGCAGATGCCTAGTAGTGGGATTGCTAGTTTAAATGGTAGAGCTGCTTTTAGCTCTTCAAGAAATCTCCATATCAATTTCCATAGACGTTGTACTAATTTGCACTCCTGCTAACAGTGTATAAACAATCCCTTTTCACTGCATTCACCCCAGCATCTACTGGTTTTTTATTTTTAAATGATAGCCATTCTGACTGGTGTAAGGTGGTATCTCATTGTGGTTTTAATTTGCATTTCCCTGATGTGGGATTGATTTGAGTGAGCCTTGAGGCCCAGACCTTGGGCTGAATTCACTGCAGCTCTCAGAGCAGGCCAGGGCCACTGCTCTCCCCAGAGGTTCGGGTAAACCCACGCAAGCGAGGAAGAAAAGGAGAGAGGTGGCCCACACACGGAAGGACACCAGGATCAGGGCCGAGGCGGGGTGGGTGACCCCTGCAGGGATCAAAGCTCCAGGAAGGCGAGGAGAGTGCTCATGTGGCCAGGCAACCTGGTGTGGGGTGATAGAGCACAGATGTGGGGTGGGGGGGAGGAGCCAGCCATGGTGATGAGATGGGTACAGGCAGGGAGACTGAGCACATAAGTATACACATTAAGATTAAGAAAGGCCAGGCTCGGTGGCTCAACCTGTCATCCCAGCACTTTGGGAGGCAGAGGAGAGAGGATTGCCTGAGCCCACGGGTTCGAGACCCGCCTGGGCAACTTGGCGAGACCTTGTCTCTACAATAAATCAAAAATTAGCCGGGCATGGTAGCTATGCGCCTAGAGTTCCAGCTACTTGGCAGGCTGAGGTAGGAGGATCGCCAGAGCCCAGCAGGTTGAGGCAGCGGTGGCCGTGAGCCTGGCTGTGAGCCAGCCTGGGCAACAGAAACTCCACCTCAAAAAAAAAAAAAAATTAAGAGAAATCAAGCCAGGTGTGGTGGCTCAAGCCTGTAATCCCAGCACTTTAGGAGGCCTAGGCGGGAGGATTGCCTGAGTTCAGGAGTTCAAGACCTGAGCAACATGGTGAGACCCAGTCTCGACCAAAAAAAATCAGAAAATTAGCCAGGCATGGAGGGGTGCACCTGTATCCCAGCTACTCAGGAGCCTGAGGTGGAAGGATCGCCTGAGCCCAGGAGGTTGAGGCTGCGGTGAGCGGCTTTCCTGCTGTCGCTGGGGTAACAGAGCGACACCCCAACTCAAAATATGTAGAATTTTTTTATACCACATAGAGCAGCTAAGTGCTGACCTCTAGTGGCCATTTCTCATGACTGCCGCTGAACTACTTTTAAGTTATTGACAAACCTCTTTCAGTGAAATAGATCAACAAATAGTTTCCATTAAGTTTTTAAATATTTAAGCAGAATTTTTGAATAAAAATGCTACTGTATGGCTAAACTCTTGGTGTCAGACTGGGCGTGGTGGCTCATGCCTGTCATCCCAGCACTTTGGGAGGCCAAGGTGGAAGGATTGCTTGAGCCCAGGAATTCAAGACCACCCTGGGCAACTTGGCGAGACCTCGTCTCTACAAAAAAAAAAATCAAAAAATTAGCCGGGTGTAGGGGTGCACATCTGTAGTCCCAGCTACTTGGGAGGCTGAGGTGGGAGGATCACCTGAGCCCAGAAGGTTGAGACTGCCGTGAGCCGTGATTTTGCCACTGCACTCCTGAGCGACAGGGTGAGATCTTGCCTCAAAAAACAAAACAAAAAATCTTGGTGTCAAAGTCCCAGAATTAAATCGTAGCTCTTGTTAGCTGACTCTGAGCAGCTAATTCAGGAGAAAAATCTCTTTGGGCAGCAGAGTCTCTGACTCTCAGTATGTAAATCTATAAAGCAGCAAACAGCGGGGATTTGGATAAAGGTCATTGTCATTAATCCATTGTTCATTTAACCATAAAATTTGTAACTGTACATCATTCTATGGGATGTCTTCAGCACTTACTTTCCCTAAGACTTTTTATAAATACAAGGGGGACTCAAAAAATAAAACAGGAATTATCTCTTTTTGTTTGTTTGTTTGTTTGTTTGTTTGAAGGGTGATCCCTTGTAGTACAGGCTTACTCCACTAGATATTAGGCCAGGTTTGGTGGCTAAGCCTGTAATCCCAGCACTTTGGGAGGCTGAGGTGAGTGGATTTGCCTGAGCCTGCGAGTTTGAAACCAGCCTGGGCAACTTGGCAAAACCTCATCTCTACAATAAATTGAAAAATTAGCCAGTGTATGGTAGCGCACCTGTAGTTCTGGCTACTTGGAAGGCTTTGGCAGATGGATCGCCAGAACCCAACTGCCTGGGCAATGGAGTGAGGTTCCAACTCAAAAAAAAAAAAAAGAATTAACATTAATGAGGCCGGACATGGTGGCTCAAGCCTGTAATACCAGCACTTTGGGAGGCGGGGGAAAAAGGATTGCCTGAGCTCAGGGGTTGGAGACAAGCCTTAGCCACATGGTGAGACCTGGTCTCTACAACAAATCAAAAAATTAGCCAGGCACGGTGGCACACGCCTGTGGTTCCAGTTGCTGGAAGGTTAAGGAAGACGGATCTCCTGAGCCCAGCAGGTCTAGGCTGCAGTAGCCGTGAACACGCCACTGCCCTCCAGCCTGGGCAACAGTGAGACTCTGACTCAAAAAAAAAAAAAGAATTAACAAAAACTGGCTGGGCTGGGTGGTTCATCCTGTAATTCCAGCACTTTGGGAGGTTGAGACGAGTGGATTGCCTGAGCCCACGGGTTCAAGACCCATCCCGGGCAATTTGGTGAGACCTCGTCTCTACAATAAATCAAAACTTAGCCAGGCATGGTAGCACGCACCTGTAGTTCGGGCTACTCGGAAGGCTGAGGCGGAAGGATCACCGGAGCCCAGCTGGTCGAGGCTGCGGTGGCCGGGAGCGGCCACTGCACTCCAGTCTGGGTGACAGAGACTCCAAATCAAAAAAAAAAAAAATTAATGAAAGCTAAGAAATACTGGGAATTTATACAAGTAAATATACCTATTTGTCTGTTAAATCAGTATCACACTAGTGATTTATATTTCATGCTAATCAGATCTGAGCAAAGACAGAGACTCCTAACTTTTTTTTTTTTTTTTTTGAGTTGGAGTCTCACTCTGTCACCCAGACTAGAGTGCAGTGGCCACCCCCAGCCACCACAGCCTCGACCTGCTGGGCTCCGGCGATCCTTCCGCCTCAGCCTTCCAAGTAGCCGGAACTACAGGCGCGTGCTACCACACCAGGCTAGTTTTTTGATTTATTGTAGAGATGAGGTCTCGCCAAGTTGCCCAAGCGGGTCTCGAACCTGCGGGCTCAGGCAATCCACTCACCTTGGCCTCCCAAAGCACAGGATTACAGGCTGAGCCACCGAGCCCGGCGAGACTCCTAACTTAATAATGGTTAACATTCTTCAAATAATTGCTTTCCTGGTGTTTTATCTCCCTAGACAACTGATCAGTTGCTAATCATGTGTCATGATAATGACCGTTTGTGTCCATTGGAGGAATTTGCCACAGATGACTGGTGAACCAAAATCACAAAGAAATTGTTCATTCAATTTCCACGGGACTTGTGGGGAATGTTTAATGCTCTGAATTTCTCAGAGAAAAAGAAAATTCAGTCTTAAAGGATTCTTAGCTCATGTATAATTATTGGCCCTACTGTCCAACATTCTCGCCTGTATCCCTGCACATTTTTAATAACAAGAGAGCCGGACTCGGTGGCTCAGCCTGTCATCGCAGCAATTTGGGAGGCCAAGGCAAGTGGACTGCCTGAGCCCGCGGTTTCAAGACCCACATGGACAACTTGGTGAGACCTCATCTCTACAATAAATCCAAAAAAAAATTAGCCAGGCATTGTAGCATGTGCCTGTAGTTCCGGCTACTTGGACGGCTGAGGCAGAAGGATCGCTGGAGCCCAGCAGGGTGAGGCTGCCATGGCCGGGAGCGGCCACTGCACTCCAGTCTGGGCAACAGAGTGAGACTCCAACTCAAAAAATAAAATAAAATAAAATAACAAGAGAGCAAACTAACTTGTTTAACCATTCCCAATGTATACTTAAGTAACGCTAAGGCCTGTTCCCAAACTTCAGGACTGTTTGAAATTCCCGCCTTTGAAAGCTGTGGTATCCCTACGCCTGAGGTCATCAGGATCCAGCTGCTGACATGTTAGTTCCTGAATCATACAGCAGTCACACAGCAATGCCACTGGAAAACTTCTCACCTGAGTGGGAACGCACTATACCAGCTTAAACACTACCCAGCTCTTCTGCATTTAAGAGCTTGGCCACAGGCAGTATTTCCAAGTGGTCTCTCATCCAAGCAGCTAACCCTGCTTAGATTCCAAGTCCCCAGTAGATCCAGCGCCTTCAGGCCTGGGCTGGGTGTAGTGGCCCAAGCCAGTCATCCCAGCCTTTTGGGAGGCCGAGGCGAGAGGACTGCCTGAGCTCCAGGGTTCGAGACCAGCCCGGGTAACTTGGAGAGACCTCATCTCTACAATAAATCAAAAATGAGCCAGGCATGGTAGCACGCACCTGTAGTTCCAGCTACTTGGAAGGCTGAGGCGGAAGGATCACTGAGCCCAGCAGGTCAAGGGTGCAGTGGCTGTGAGTGTGACACTGCACTCCAGCCTGGGCGACAGAGTGAGAGTCCGACCCAAAAGAAAAAAAAGAGCATGGCCACCTCCAATTCCCACTGCCCTATTTGCATATGCCTTAGCACCCCTGTCCCAGGCCCACATCATTGCCACAAATCCCGACATTTTCCCAAATGCAAAAGAATTGGGAGAGAAGCTGTAAGCCACTGGTTTTCAGCTTTAACTTCTCACCCGCACAGAACAAAAATCTGTTCTATGCAAATGTTACCTTTTTCTCCAAGTATCAAGAAACAAGACTACCGATGTTTTTCAGTTACAGATATCATCTATTCATCCAGCATAGAAATTCTGTTTTAAAAGTTCAGGCAGGTAGCCGGGCTCGGTGGCTCAGCCTGTAATACCGCGCCTTCGGAGGCTGAGGTGAGTGGATTGCCTGAGCCCGCGGGCTCGAGACCCGCCTGGGCAACTTGGTGAGACCTCATCTCTACAATAAATAAAAAAAAACTATCCGGGCGTGGTAGCACGCGCCTGTAGTTCCAGCTACTCGGAAGACTGAAGTGGAAGGATCGCCAGAGTCCAACAGGTCGAGGCTGCGGTGGCCAGGAGTGGCCACTGCACCGCAGTCTGGGCGACTTAGTGAGACTCCAACTCACAAAAAATAAAATAAATTAAATAAATTTTAAAAAATTAAAGTTCAGGCAGGCAAGGACAAACAAAATGTCTAGGAGGCCACTGGTCTGCACTGAACCCCTGCACTAGCCCCAAATTCCCAACCAAGTGGAGTCATGTGCTGGAGTGCCACGCCAAGCCAGAGCTCGGCTGTGCGTCGGAGCTGCCAGAAGTCAAGGGAGAGATGACAGCCACGCCCCCAACAAGCCAGTGCCAGCCAACAGGGTCAGGACGTCCGCTCCGGCTTTCAGCTTGGCTAGCAAAGTAACCTTGAGACAAAGATCAGCTTCTGTCACTGTTTCTGTTCTCTTCGGCCTTTTCTACCCATAAAGCCACGCTCCTAGGCTCAGTTCCCCAGAGCACCCACACTATCCTACAGAAAGAGGTGTTGCCTGATTCTAGAAATGCAAATAAAAGTCCACCAAGGTCTTTAAACCAAATGTGTACATCTGTGTGTTTTTACTGTTTGGTTTTTTTTTGAGTAGGAATCTCACTCTGTGCCCAAGCTAGAGGGCCGTGGCACGCTCCCAGCCACCGCAGCCTCCACCTGCTGGGCTCAGGCGATCTTCCGCCTCAGCCTTCCAAGTAGCTGGAACCACAGGCGCACACCACCACGCCCAGCTAATTTTTTGGTTTATTATAGAGACGGGGTCTCACCAAGCTGCCCCAGGCTGGACTCAGGCAATTCCCTCACCTCGGTCTCCCAAAGTGCTGGGATGAGCCACCACATCCGGCTTAACTAAATGCGTTTGAATTTTGTCTTTTGACAATTCTCTAAGGAAAGTGGAAGATGAGTGGAAGTAGAAAAGGAAGAATGCACTTCAAATAGTCTGCCTGGTATCCGGTAAACAAAATCATCGAGTCTTTGACTTTACTTTTTCGGAGTTTGGGGATTTTTGTGGTTGTTTATTTGTTTGTTTGGGTTTTTGGTTTTTGTCTTGTTGTAAGGGACATTGTTGGGTTTTTCGTTTTGTTTTGGTAGAGACAGGGTCTCGCTATGTTGCCCAGGGTGGTCTCGAACTCCTGGCCTCTAGTGAGCCTGCCACCTCAGCTTTCCAAAGTGCTGGGATTGCAGTTGTGAGTTACCACACCCCAGCCGAGTCCTTGACTTTCAGAAATGTAGGAAGTAGCTAATTAAAATGCACACCCTCAGAAGCCTGCAGGCAAAGTCCAACACTGGAGGATGTGGTTACTCCTTCCCAGCACCCAACTGTCTTTCTGAAGGGAAAGTTTAACCTACTTCTGCATGAAAAGGGCCAGGTCTTCCACACTCTTGACCCTTACATTTGAGGGTCACTGTGAGCTCCGGGTAGAGGATTTGACCTTGACCTACCATCTTCCTGGCCTCAGTGATTGATTCACTTGAGCCAAGCAGACCCATCAGAGCCAACCTTGGATATTTTGTCCGAGTGATGGAGGGGTGGAGCCAGCCACAAGGGAGGCTCCACGGGGGAGGGTCTGAAGCCACAGGGGGTGGGGGGTTCTGAAATAAAGCCAGCGACTTGGGAAGACAGAAGCCACACCTCGATGGCTGCACCTGAACTCTGGATCTAGGGATTCTGGAAGCCAAGGTCTCTCTCTAGACTTCAGTTACAGGCACAAATAAATCTCTCCTTTTCTGGTTTTCCTTAAGCCAGTTGGAGTTAAGGTTTTTTGTCTGGCTTGGGTCATTTGCAACTGATAGAGTACTGATCAGAACCCTGGTGGCCTCACGAGGACATAAGAAATACACAGAAATTCAGTTGCTCCACTGCCCCATCAAGGCATATGCCAAGTGTGTCTTTCTTTTTGTCTCCGATTCATTGTTCATAGAGCTTCAGTAACCCTGTTCAATGGTGCACAGTTTTAATGCCATAATAAATCCAAATAATATAATGCTTTTCATATATCTCATTCACAAGTTACCTTCATGTGTATTTTTTAAATATATAAAACTGGACTAATGAACACTTTGTTCACATTTATAAATTAAGAACGAACTAAAAAAAAATTTTTTTTTTTTTTTTTTGGAGTCAGGGTTTCACTCTGTTGCCCAGGCTGGAGTGCAGTGGCACAATCACAGTTCATCATAGCCTTGATCTCTTGGGTTCGGGCAATCCTCCTGTGTCAGCCTCCTGAGTAGCTAGGACTACAGGTGCATGCCACCATAACCTGGCTTTTTTTTCTTTCTTTCTTTTTTTAAATTATAAAGATGTGGGGTACAATTCAGGGTTAGGCATACAAACATTGATCATGCAGGTACCCTGGTGGATGAGGTATGCCCCTCCCTCCCCTAGCAGTTTCCCTCAGCTGCCAATCCCACCCCCCACCCCACCCCCAGTTTCCCACTACTGAACCTAGTCGGTTTTTTGTTTGGTTTTTTTTTTGTTTTTTTTTTTTTTTTGTAGAGATGAGGTCTCGCTATGTTACCCAGGCTGGTCAACTTCTAAGCTGAAGCAATCCTCCTGCCTCGGCCTCTGCCTCCTAAAGTGCTTGGATTACAGGCATAAGCCACCGTGCCCAACTAAAAGTTTTTTAAGTTTAGTTGGCACTAAGACCTCACAGCTAGTAAGTAAGTGGTCAGGGCCAGGTCTTCTTTTTATTGTCTTTCATTATCTTTTTGTCCATTACTCTTTTCATCACTCCACAAACACTTTTTTTTATTTTTTTGAGTTGGAGCCTCACTCTGTCGCCCAGACTGGAATGCAGTGGCCGCTCCCGGCCACCACAGCCTCGACTTGCTGGGCTCTGGCGATCCATCTGCCTCAGCCTTCCTAGTAGCTAAGCCGGGCTCAGTGGCTCAGCCTGTAATCCCGCGCCTTTGGGAGGCTGAGGTGAGTGGATGGCCTGAGCCCGTGGGTTCGAGACCCGCCTGGGCAGGTGAGACCTCATTTCTACAATAAATTAAAAAAAAAAAAATTAGCCAGGCATGGTAGCACGTGCCTGTAGTTCCAGCTACATGGAAGGATCAGGCAGAAGGATCGCCTGAGCCCAGCAGGTCGAGGCTGCGGTGGCCGGGAGAGGCCACTGCACTCCAGTATGGGTGACAGAGTGATACTCCAATTCAAAAAAAAAAAAAACCAAGTAGCTGGAACTACAGGCGCGCACTACCAGCCCGGCTAATTTTTTTGATTTATTGTAGAGATGAGGTCTCTCCAAGTTGCCCAGGTGTGTCTCGAACCCGCAGGTTCAGGCAATCCACTCACCTCGGCCTCCCAAAGGCGCGGGATTACAAGCTGAGCCACAAGAGCCCGGCCACAAACACTTTTTATCTTAGAAAGAATAAAATGGCTGTAAGTGAGAACAAGACATAAATAAGCATTAAGCCCATCTAATTAAGAGACATAAGACATTTAAAAACAGTAACATCTTACCTAAATCGATATCGCGAATTCCCACGTACAACTCAAGAAGATCATCAATCTTGCTAATTGCCTTGGATTTGGCTTCAGAGGGCTTGAGCAAAGAAGGGAGAAATAAGATGTTATATTTTTATACGGAAATCTCTCCATGCTTGAGGCCTACCTGGGAGAAAATCTGTGTGGACCCAGTCCCTGATGAGCTCATTTGAACAGAGATGGTCTGGAAGGCGCCCATAACCAGACCCAAATCCATACAGTCAATGTTTGTGTTTAATGTCAGCACAGGTGCTATGGATTTGTTGGGAGCCAACATCTATAGCTACATGGCTGAGGCCTGCAAAGGCCCATCTGGAAAATCGCCTCTGACATAGGATGTCAGTTATACCTATAATATTGGCGTGTGATTAGTGACCAGCGTGCATACATGGCAGTAAAACTTATAAGTAAAATCTCTGTACACCTGATGAAAGGTTATACAGCAGAATGACCTTGTCCTTTCTAAATCTTACTTCTTTCTAGATATTTTTTAACTTCTATTTCCTGGTAGACTGGTGAGTCAGCTCTTGTTCCCAAAGGCAGTTCCTCCTAGGATTAAGATTAGAAACTAAATTATCATAATAGTTTTATTGCCCCGCCTTTTAGCCGGGCAGGGCGTTTTTCTTCAGGACGTTTTTCTAGTTTCGTTACATGCCGAAACTGTTTGCTTCAGCCCGTGGCCATTGCCATAGTAACTGTGCAGTCCATTATCCAAGAGTGTGACAGACACTATTTGATTTTTAGAATAGACTTGTTCGGATAAAACATTCATTTAAGACGATATAGTTTCCATCGGAAAGATTTAAACAGTAATAAGCATTCGTAGAAAACTTTTAGGTTTTGTTTAAGCTTTTTAAGTTTCCTTTTCTCAGATTATGACTTTAGTTCCTGTTCCTGTAGGCCAATTTTAAGATCCTTTGATTAGTATACTGAAACTTTCCCAACACTGTAGTTTTTGCTTCTAATATGACAATAGGAAATTTTACACGTAGCCATGTATTAATATACTAGGAAAAAAGATTTAAGTTTTGGGTTAAAGTCGTAGTTTTATTAAAATAGAATGAGAATTATAGTGTTATGATTCTAAAATCATACATCAATGATAATTATAAGATTTGATGATAAGGTATTAGCTTAATGAGATACAGCATAGTATTAAAGCCCGAACACTAGATCATGAAACTCATATAAGTCATGGTAAGAAATAAGTTTTGAATTAATTGTTGTAGAATTACAGGCCACTATGTTGAATCGTAATAGGTTAATGGAATAAATAAAAATTAAGTCATTTAAGTAAACTTATAAATTATAGTATAGTGTTAAGTTGATAATATCAATCGTTAAAAAATATTAGGAGTCAGTGAACTTGGATTGAACCTAGAGTTAACTAAGAAAGTTTTTGTATTAATCAGGGTTTAGAACAAAGAGTATAATATGAATGATTTGTTGAACACTATGGAAGACACTTTTAAACGAACTGTATTTGTGCACCTGTGACCTTGATGTGAGATTTGTGAGGCACGCCTGCTTGGAGCTTGCAAGTCTCGTGATGGTCTTGTGATGCATAGTTTGTACATCGCAATATACATCATGGAGTTTGTACGCCCCCAGCAAGTGATTATCACACTGCTGGAGGGTATGAAAAATGGTATATAAGTTGGAAGGAGTCCGAATAAAATTTGGCTTCAGTCCTGATCAGACTGTTCCCAGAAGAATGGCCTCAGAGTCGTTTCTTCTCTCTGTCCGGATTCTCTGGAGCGGGTCCTAACCCTTCCCCCCTTTGGCTGGAACCCCGACATGGCTTCAAAAAAGAAAAGCCAAAAACACAGTCCCCAAGTAGTTCACAGTCTAGAAGGGAAGGTAGGTGTGAAGATAAATAACTGTGTAGCAGTTTGTAAAGGACACAGCAGGGTCAGAAGCCTCACAGGGAAGGAAGCAAGTGTGTGTCCCTAAGAATCACGGAAGACTCCGGAAGGAAGGTCACTTCAGGCAGCAGGAGAGCTGGGGAGGAGAAGGCCCTTCAAGTTCAAGGCACAGACAGGCAGAATTCTCGTGGGGAGGTGGATGGGCAGAAGGTGACAACACTAGAGAGAGGCCAGAAGGCCCGGAGGAAGGCCCTGGAGAACGCAGTGGCACACACACACGACCAGGTCTTCAGGGATTCCACGTGCTGTGAAAAGGAGTTGGGTCTTTTTTTTTTTTTTTTTTTTTTGAGTCGGAGTCTCACTCTGTCGTCCAGACTGGAGTGCAGTGGCCGCTCCCAGCCACCGCAGCCTCGCCTGCTGGGCTCTGGCGATCCTCCCGCCTCAGCCTTCCGAGTAGCTGGAATTACAGGCATGCGCTACCACGCCCAGCTGATTTTTTGATTTATTGTTGAGATGAGGTCTCGCGAAATTTGCCAGGCTCGGTGGCTCAGCCTGTAATCCCACGCCTTTGGGAGGCTGAGGTGAGTGAATTGCCTGAGCCCGCGGGTTCCAGACCCGCCTGGGCGGCGAGACCGCATCTCTACAATAAATCAAAAAATCAGCCGGGTGTGGTAGCGCATGCCTGGAATTCCGGCTACTGGGAAGGCTGAGGCGGAAGGATCGCCGGAGCCCAGCAGGTCGAGGCTGCGGTGGCCGGGAGCGGCCGCTGCACTCCAGTCTGGGCGACAGAGTGAGACTCCAACTCAAAAAAAAAAAAGTTTTTGTGTTATGTATGAGTAATACCAAAAGAGTTTTGTTCTTTCTAAAACTGTTATTTAACATTTCCGTTTTTTAGAAAAATTATTGGACAGGTCTTAATATTCTTTTAAATTTTTCATTTAATATTTGGCAAACATGGGTTCAACGTAAAGTTTCTTTTTTTTTAAAGATGTGGGATACAATTAGTTTATTTCAATACTTGTCCCAAATGACTTCCTAGCTGAAAAAGAAATTGTCCAAAAACAGAAAATACTCAACCCTGGGTGCAAATATAGAAATCATTTGCATTTAATTCATTCGATTTTAAGAATTTCACATTATTTGTAATACCACTATAAATGGATGTCACTTTGTAGTCTCAAAATTTATTAAAATCATACATTGTAAGCCGGGCTCGGTGGCTCAGCCTGTAATCCCGCACCTTTGGGAGGCTGAGGTGAGTGGATTACCTGAGCCCGCGGGTTCGAGACCCGCCTGGGCAACTTGGCGAGACCTCATCTCTACAATAAATCAAAAAATTAGCCAGGCGTGGTAGCGCGCTCCTGTAATTCCGGCTACTTGGAAGGCTGAGGCAGAAGGATCACCGGAGCCCAGCAGGTCGAGGCTGCGGTGGCCGGGAGCAGCCACTGCACTCCAGTCTGGGCGGCAGAGTGAGACTCCGACTCAAAAAAAAAAAAAATCATACATTGTATAGCAAATTAAAAGTTCGAGGATATGAGTATATTTTTCTACATTTTGATATACAAAAACTAAGCCTCACAATGACAAAGACAATAGTTTGCTCTTGTCTTGTTACAATGTATTCGAATTGCCTGTGTAAAGCAACAGGTTACAGGAAGCAATTTAGACGTTAACCTTTGTATCCATTCTACCACATCTGAAGTTACTGTATCAAGTGTCAGTGCCCCAGGCTACGGCAGTCACCTTCCATGTTAAACTTTGTATCCATCCCGCCCTATCTGAAGTTGCTGTACCAAGTATCAGCGCACCAGGCTGCGCAAAATCACTTGGACTATGACCTTTGTAACGTTGCTGTAACTGAATATCAGTGCTCCTCACCCACAAACCGCAATAAATTTTACGACCCTAACTGCTCCCCTGAGCGACTGCATAGCTCTCTCCATCACCTCTTCCACCCACGTTCTCTGTACCTGGACGCAGCCCTTATCTTTCCCATTTCTAGAGATTTCCTAATTTGCCTCCCTACCCTCGGCCTTCAGTCTCTGGAATCCACCCTGCTCAATGGCCCGCCCCCTGGGGCCGAGGGATTTTCCTGAAATACAAAACTGCCTGTGGTGCCCGCTCGCGATTCTTTTTTGTGTTTTGTTCTGTTTTGTTTTTTTGAGTCGGAGTCTCACTCTGTCGCCCAGACTGGAGTGCAGTGGCCGCTCCCGGCCACCGCAGCCTCGACCTGCTGGGCTCCGGCGATCCTTCTGCCTCAGCCTTCCAAGTAGCCAGAATTACAGGCGCGCGCTACCATGCCCAGCTGATTTTTTGATTTATTGTAGAGATGAGATCTCACCAAGTTGCCCAGGTGGGTCTTGAACCTGCGGGCTCAGGCAATCCACTCACCTCAGGCTCCCAAAGGCGCGGGATTACAGATTCTTAAATGCCTCCCTCCACAAGCCCCTTCCCACCCACCTCCCCCCAGCCCATACCTATATCACCCCCACCAAATCCTTCCAGCACCACAAACGCCAGCCTCATGGATGGCTTGCATGGTGCCCAAGTCCATCGCCATCCCATGTCTTGAGCATTCTTCTCTCCCATTTTAAACCTACTTAAAAAAACAAAAACAAAAACAAAAAACCTCTGGGTCTTACTCTGTTGCCCAGGCTGGAAGGCAGTGGCACAATCACAGCTCACCACTGCCTCAACATCCTGGGTTCAGGCAATCCTTCCACTTCAGCCTCCTGAGTAGCTGCAACTACAGGCGTGAGCCACCACGCCCTGCTAATATTTTTCATTTTTTGTAGAGACAAAGTCTTGCTATGGTGCCTAGGCTGGTCTCCAACTCCTGCACTCAAGCGATCCTCCCACCTCGACCTCCCAAAGTGCTGGGATTATAGGCATGAGTCACCATGCCAGCCAGCTCTTCATTTCTCCTGGAGGGAAACACTCTTTGACCTTTCCTTCCCTGACCCTGACAGCAGTTGACCGGCCCCTTCTTTGTGACTGCATACCCTGTACATACGTCCATGAACCCTGCCCGCTGGTCTGCAAACGCTTCTCATTACGTCTCTCTCCCTCTAGAGGAGAAACAAGGTCCTTATCCACCTTGTGTCTCCAGCCCCAAGACGGTGCCTGTCTCCGCAAGCACCATCTGAATAAAGCATGAGGCGTGCACGTGGAGTGTTTGACAGTCTGAATTCAGCACGCGTGCCAGGTTCAAAGCGGGTGATTTGTTGCAAATCCTGTAAATCCTTTAAATCCTTGAGGGCTTGAAGTTAGCCTGTAGGTCCTTTGCATCAGATTTAACATTAGCACCAAACTACCTTTCTCCTTTCACTGTGAGCTATTTTTAATCGCCCTATTTAACTAAACAGGCTGGAATGGATCTTTAGAGGTTTGTCTTCACACGAACCTTTCCTGCCTCCCCAGGCAGGCCTTAAGCTGACCCTCTTCACCCCAGCACCGTATCCAAAGCAGGTGCTTGACAAATACTCATGAATGACGCTTCCTCTCAGAAGGTGGCCTCCTCCTGGAGGAGCATGGGGCTTTCCTGCTGACCCGCTGCCTGTATGAGCTATTGAAAGGTTGCCACGTCTCCCCGCAGCCTCCAGCAGAAAGCAGTGCTGGCATCCTCCCAGCCCCCGGTGCCACCCCCTTCCCTCTGTCCCCCCCATTCTCTCGCCGTCGCCTCCTTCCGCTGAGGTTGGTCATTCCATTAAACGAACAGTCCCTGGCCTTCTGCAAGGTGCCAGGTACTGTGCTAGGTGGTGGGAAAGTGAAGAATTGAAATGACCCATGGAAGCCAGGCTCAGTGGCTCAGCCTGTAATCCCGCGCCTTTGGGAGGCTGAGGTGAGTGGATTGCCTGAACCCACGGGTTTGAGACCCGCCTGGGCAGCAAGACCTCATCTCTATAATAAATCAAAAAATTAGCCAGGCGTGGTAGCGCGCGCCTGTAATTCCGGCTACCTGGAAGGCTGAGGCGGAAGGATCGCCGGAGCCCGCGGGTTGAGGCTGCGGTGGCCGGGAGCGGCCACTGCACTCCAGTCTGGGCGACCGAGGGAGACTCCAACTCAAAAAAAAAAAAGAAAGAAAGAAATGACCCGTGGTCACTGCCCTGAGTTTTCTCCACTGACCTCATCCTATTTCTTTCTCTCTTTTTTTTTTCCTCTTGAGTCAGAGTCTCACTCTGTCACTCAGGCTGGAGTGCGGGGACGTGCTCACGGCCACCGCCGCCTCGACCTGCGGGGCTCAGGCAATCCTTCCGCCTCAGTCTCCCGAGTAGCTGGAACCACAGGTGCGCACCACCACACCCGACTGATTTTTTTGATTTATTGCAGTGATGAGGTCTCACCCAGCTGCCCGGGCTGGTCTTGAACCCGTGGGCTCAGGCAATCCTCTCATCTCGGCCTCCCACAGTGCTGGGATGACAGGCATAAGCCGCCACGCCCGGCCCTCTTCATATTTCATTTTCCAAGTGCTTGCGGCTCTTGGTCTCTCAGCTGCCACTAGATGGCTCTCTCCATCACCTCTTCCCCACCCACGTTCTCTGTACCCAGACGCAGGCCTTAGCGTTCCCACTTCTAGAGATTTCCTAATTTGCCTCCCTGCCTTTGGCCTTCACCCTCCCGGTCAATCCTCTTATCCCCCCAGAACCCAGACGCCCGGATCGGAAGTTTCCTGTGGACTCCCTGCAACTGACAACACCCCATGACTCAAGCATTCCTAAGGAAGCCTTGGCCTTCTGGTTCCTTGAGTATCTGCCCCAACGCGGGGGGTGTGACAGACCATGACACTGTCACTGTCACCCACCGAGCTCTGGGAGCCCACCCATGAGCTCAAGCTAACAGGCACCCTTTATTCACTCATTAATTCACCCATGCCTCCTGTTCGGACGGACGGTTCACCTGTGTCTTCTGTCCTCCAGACACACGGGAATCCCAGACGTAGCCACACAGAAAGAGGCCAGAAGGGCGCAAGCCTGTGCCCCCGCCTGGGGGAGCTCCCAGGCCTCCACCCCCGCCTGACCGCCCCTCTGTCCAAGGCCGACTCCACCCCAGGGCTACATCCTCTCCCGTTACCCTCCCAGCCTCCAAGTGTCCCTTCTCCTCCTGGTGTTCTTCACCCAAAAACTGACCTTCCTGTCGACAGTCAGTCGAACCCCAAAACCCTTGCTTCGCTCAAGCTCACGTGCATCCTTTAGTGACTCGTTCATTCAGCAACGACTTGAGTTCCTTTGATGTATCAGATCTTCCACGGGATGTCAGGGGTATAGTCATGAAGGAGACACAGAAACAAAGGAGCTAAACCACACACAAAATCGGACAGATAATGACAGAAGGCGTCCCGTGGTGCTCAGCGCTCTGGCGGAAACCGAGGGCCTGGGAGAGCGGGCGGGGGTTGGTGTGAAGGGGACGGCTCAGAAAAGGCCCTGGAGAGACGGCAGTGTGGGGAGAAACCTGGCAAAAGCACAGGAGCAAGCCAGGCAGAGAAACAGCCAGAGGTGACAGCAGCACACAGACCCTGGGGTGAGGACACGCCTGGAGCATCTGGGGACAGTGAGGAGACCCATGTGGCTAAAGCAGAGAAGCCTGGGTAGAGAGGGGGGAAACGAGAGCGGGGGGGGGAATGCGGATCAGATCAGGGTTGCTCTGGGGTCGTTGGCTCCAACCCCGAGTGACCCGAGAAGCCCCTGGAGGGGGTGGACAGAAGAGGGACATAATCTCGCTTGCATTTGTTAAGGATAATTCTGGCCCAGGTGCGGTGGCTCACACTTGTCATCCCAGCACTTTGGGAGGCCTAAGCGAGAGGACTGCCTGAGTCCAGGGGTTCAAGACCAGCCTAGGCAATGTGGCGAGACCTCATCGCTACCATAAATTAAGAAAAATGAGCCAGGCATGGTAGCGCATGCCTGTAGTCCCAGCTGTTGGAAGGCTGGGGTGGAAGGATCCCCGGGGCCCAGCAGGTCAACGCTGGGGGGGCCATGAGCGTGTCATGGCACTCCGGCCTGGGAGACAGAGTGAGACTCCTACTTAAAAAAGGATAATTCTGGCTGCTGTGCTAAGCAAAGATGGAAAGAGAGCAAGGATGAAAGCAGGAAGGCTGAATAAAGAGTGATTCCAGGTAAGATGACGGTGCAGTGGTGAGAAGCTGTTGGACTCTGGTATTTCAGAGAGGTGCATCCGCCAGGATCTGATTATGGGAGGGACATGGGACGGGAAAGGGAGGAGCCAGGGATGACTGTAAAATGTTTACTGAGAAGAGGAGTTCATGAGAATGACCCTCCATGAGCACAATCCTTTTTTTTTTTTTTTTTTTTTTTTTGAGGCTTAGTCTCACTCTCTTCCAGGCTGCAGTGCAGTGGCATGTTCACAGCCACTGCAGCCTCGACCTACTGGGCTCAGGAGATCCTTCCACCTCAGCCTTCCAAGTAGCTGGAACTACAGGCATGAGTCACCATGCTCTGCTAGTTTTTTGATGTATTGTAGAGATGAGGTCTCATCAAGTTGCCCAGGCTGGTCTCGAACCGCTGGACTCAGGCAATTCTCTGAACTCGGCTTCCCAAAGTGCTAGGATTAGAGGCTTGAGCCACCATGCCCGGCCCGAGCACAATCTTCTTAAGCATGTTCACCCCCATAGGTGGCCCTGAGACCTGTCCAGGCCCCCAGAGAGCCTGGGCTGATTCCTTTCAGGCGCTGAGATAGTCCCGACATCTACAGACTCTGGAGAAGTCATCTGCAGTACCTGAGAATCTCCATAGCTCCTCTCATGCATTTGGTTTCTAAATTTCCTTCTTAAACACCTTCTGTAATTTCCAGATTGATTAAATACAGTAGACAATGAATTAAAAGTCCATGCTTCGATTAGAATGGATGTTATTTTACTTAACCTTGTGGTTTCACCTCTTTCCAGTTCCTGTTTTTGTTTGTTTGTTTTTGAGTTGGAGTCTCACTCTGTTGCCCAGATTGGAGTGCGGTGGCCACTCCCGGTCACCACAGCCTCGACCTGCTGGGCTCCGGCGATCCTTCCACCTCAGCCTTCCAAGTAGCCAGAATTACAGGTGTGCACTATCCGGCTAATTTTTTGATTTATTGTAAAGACGAGGTCTCGCCAAACTGCCCGGGTGAGTCTCGAACCCGCAGGCTCAGACAATCCATTCACCTCAGCCTCCCCAAAGTGTGGGATTACAGGCTGAGCCACGGAGCCCGGTTCTCTTTCCAGCTCTAATAAACATGAATATCCATACATTTCCAAGTGGAATGAGGATTAAATGAATATGACTTACCAGCTCTTCCACGGTGGCAGGACCTTTTGATCTCAGGCGAAGTGTTCCCCGTTCGCTACCAATTTTTCCAGCTGATGACCTCCCAGTCTTTGGCCTGGGCTCTATTTCTATAAACACACAATAAATGGGGAAGGGTACATGTATTCAGAAAGGATCCCAACCGATTGTGGTGAACACTAGCGCACTTTATATTTGCCACAAAACTGCATACAAGTATTGTAGAGATTGGACAAGAGGCATGCTTGCTTATGGAACTTCCAAAACAAGACAAATTCACCTGCCGCCCATTATTCTCACATGATTGTCTGCATGAGACAGTTCTGGCTATAAAAAGAAGAGGGATCATGTGGAATGTACAGACGGGAAAGACTCGAAGTTATAAGAAAGAAAAAAACAAAACAGGTGGCTTTATTATAAGAGTAAAGAGGCCAGGTGCGGTGGCTCACACCTGGAATCCCAACGCTTTGAGAGGCTGACGTGAGAGGATTGCCTGAGCCCAGGAGTTCAAGACCAGCCGGGGGAACGCAGTGAGACCTCATCTCTACAAAAATTAAAAAATTAGCCAGGCGTGGTGGCACATGCTTGTGGTTCCAGCTACTTGGGAGGCTGAGGTGGAAGGATCACCCGAGCCCAGCAGGTCGAGGCTGCGGTGAGATGTGATGGCGCCAAACTGCACTCCAGCCTGGGCGGCAGAGTGAGACCCTGACTCAAAAAGAAAAAGAGTAAAGAGGGATACGTGTCAGGAAAGCAACACTAGCAGTTCAGCTGGGCATCATCCAGGTGACAAAGAAGGAAAAGAACCATGTCTTGAGAGCAGAGAGAGACAGAGGCACGATCACTCAGGGACCAACCCTCGCTTGGGGCTTTATGGACCCAACTCCGTCCAACACTCACACCAACCTGTGGGGCACACGATGACCCTCATTTCACGGATAAGGGGATCGAACTCAGGGAGCCGCGGGGCTGGGATTCAGAACCAGGTCCCGTGGACACAGAGGAGATTCCAAAGGCCCTCCGCTTTCCTCAGCAACACCGCGGCCTCGCCCCTCTTGGAAGCGCCAGGGATTCGATCAGAAGCGGGGCCCCAGAGAGAAAGGGCCTGGGTGCAGACCCCCAGGAAGGAACTCCCCGCAGACAGCAGGGACGCCCAAGGGAGCGAGGGTCCCGGAAGCTTCCCTTTCCTGTGCCTGTTTTTCCGTCGTGTCTTCTCTTCTCTTGGCAACGCACCAAGAGTCCCTCGGCCCACACCAAGCAGTGACACAAACGAGTGAAAGAGACAGGAGGAACTGGAACGAACTGGAAGGGTGAGCACCGTCTAGGCCACACAGTAACGTACTGCCCCGTGGGAACGCAGGCCCTGCAGGGTCAGACATTGCACTTTCTGGCAAAGAAACTGGATACCCAGAGTTTCCTATGAATCTCTTGATTTTTAAGTTTTTTAAGTTTAGGCAATTAAGTCAATTTTTTTTTTTTTTTTGAGTCAGAGTCTCACTCTGTTGCCCAGGCCGGAGTGCAGGGGCATGCTCATGGCCACCGCAGCCTCGACCTGCTGGGTTTAGGAGATCCTCTCACCTCAGCCTTTCAACTAGCTGGAACCACAGGCGTGCACCACCACACCTGGTTATCTTTTATTGATTTATTGTATGGAGAGATGAGGTTCCGCCAACTTGCCCAGGCTCGTCTGGAACCCCTGGGCTCAGGCAATCCTTTTGCTTCCGCTTCCCAAAGTGCTGGTATTACAGGTGTGAGCCATTGCACCTGGCCGAACAGTCTGTTTGTTTGGTTTTGTTTTGTTTTGTTTTGTTTTTTGAGTTGGAGTCTCATTCTGTCGCCCAGACTGGAGTGTAGTGGCCGCTCCCGGGCACCACAGCCTCCACCTGCTGGGCTCCAGCGATCCTTCCGCCTCAGTCTTCCAAGTAGCTGGAACTACAGGTACGTGCTACCACACCCGGCTGATTTTTTGATTTATTGTAAAGATGAGGTCTCACCAAGTTGCCCAGGCAGGTCTCGAACCCGCGGGCTTATGCAATCCATTCACCTCAGCCTCCCAAGGCATGGGATTACAGGCTGAGCCACCGAGCCCGGCTGTTTGGTTTTTTGAGTTGGAGTCTCACTCTGTCACCCAGGCTGGAGTGCAGTGGCACACTTACAGCAACCCCAGCATCGACCTACTGGGCTCCGGTGATCCTTCCACCCTGGTCTTCCAACTAGCCGGAACTACAGACATGTGCTACCATGTCTGGCTACTTTTCTGATTTATTGTAGAGATGAGGTCTCGTCAAGTTGCCCGGGCTGCTCTTGAACTCATGGGCTCAGGCAATCTTCTTGCCTCCGCCTCCCAATGTGCTGAAATGACAGGTGTGAGCCACAACACCCGACTTTTTTTTTTTTTTGAGTCGTAGTCTCTGGCCGAACACAGTGGCTCACGCCTATAATTCCAGCAATTTGGGAGGCTGAGGTGAAAGGATTGCCTGAGCCCACAGGTTCGAGTTGGAGTCTCACTCTGTCGCCCAGGCTGGAGTGCAGTGCCACGCTCATGGCCACCCCAGCGTTGACCCACTGGGCTCTGGAGATCCTTCTGCCTCAGCCTTCCAAGTAGCTGGAACTACCATGCTTGGCTAATTTTTTTATTTATTTTAGAGACGAGGTCTCGTCAAGTTGCCTCGGACCCATGGGCTCAGGCCATTCACTCACCTCGGCCACCCAAAGTGCTGGGATCACAGGCTGAGCCACCAAGCCTGGCTGACTTTTTTTTTTTTTTTTTTAAGACAAAGTCTCGCTGTGTTGGCAGGCTGGTCTCAAACTCCTGACATCTCAAGCGATCCTCCCATCTCAGTCTCCCAAAGTGCTGGATGACAGGTATGAGGTGCTGTGCCCCACTTTAAGTCAAACTTTCAAAAACAACAGAGTGGCAAAAATGAAAGAGACCTGCGTGTAAGATTCCAGCTATGGGCTACCAGCTGATAATCTGTGCAAAGGTGGTGAATTCCCTCCACTGGGGACTCCATGTGGTGGCCGTTTGTGACAAGGGGTGAGTGAGGAAAGGGAACCCAAGACAACGAAACCCCAGTGGGGAATCACAGGACAGGCCAGGGGCTGAGGTCTGTGCCAAGCTCTCGGGGCACAGACCTCAAGCGGCCTGCAGCCTTACTGGCTTGGAGCCTAGAATTCCCGTCTCCAGCCAAGCCCTGCCTTGCTTCTGAGAATTGATGCCAGAGTGACTAAGGATTTTGCCTATTGATTTTGACCCATATTTGGGGACAGAGCACCAAAACATAAGTTTTCCTCTGAGAATGAAATGACTAAAAATTGATTGGGGGGCACACAGCATCACACAGGGTACCTGGTCCTAAACCAGGGAGGCAAGGGCCAGCTGGAGGTCCAAACTCCACCCGCATGCAGCCTGCTTGTGTAGCTAAGACTCACTTGCACCCCAAATCTCTATTACAAAATAAAATACAGGCCAGGCTCGGTGGCTCAGTCTGTAATCCCAGCACTTTGGGAGGCCAAGGAGAGTGGATTGCCTGAGCCCGGGTTCGAGACCTGCCTGGGCAACTTGGCGAGACCTCATCTACACTATAAATCAAAAACAGCCGGGCGTGGTAGTGCGCGCCTGTAGTTCCAGCTACTTGGAAGGCTGAGGGGGAAGGATCGCCGGAGCCCAGCAGGTCGAGGCTGCGGTGGCCGGGAGCGGCCATTGCACTCCAGTCTAGGTGACAGAGTGAGACTCCAACTCAAAAAAAATAAACAAAATACTTTTTTAAATTTAAGAAAATTATCGCTCAATGAGTATACTAGCTCCCACTAAGCGAAAGTCTATAAATGGCAGCCGACAAGTTTGGGAGACGCTCAGAGGCCAAGCCTGGTGACCAAACATCCTCAGGGGACTGGCACTCTCTAAGCAAGGCTGCAGCGTTGGCCTTGCCAGTTACATCGTGTCCTGCCTGAGGGAAGAAAGGATTCTCGGGTGCTCAGCAAAGAGTTTCAAAAAGCGTACCCAAAGAGGAACACCAAGTCCATCTACCATCACTGCCCAGGATGCTGTACTGCCCAGCCACAAGGGCATATATCCCCAAAGTGGTGAGGTCCAAGGTCCTGACCTCAAGATAAACCCAGAATGAACCCCAGCACTTTGGGAGGCCGAGGTGAAAGGATTGCCTGAGCCCATGGGTTCGAGACCAGTCTGGGCAACTTGGTGAGACCTCATCTCTACAATAAACCAAAAAATTAGCCAGGCCTGGCAGCATGCACCTGTAGTTCCAGCTACTTGGAAGGCTGAGGTGGAAGGAGTGCCTGAGCCCAGCAGGTCAAGGCTGTGGTGGTCAGGAGTGGTCACTGCACTCCAGACGGGGGGACAGAGTGAGATCCTGACTCAAAAAAAACACAAAAACAAAAAAACAAAATAAACAACCCTTCCCCACGCCCTTTTCTATCCCCAGCTGCACAGACACTCCACCCCACAATCATGTCACCCAGCAATCCACACGATGTAATTCGTCTTCCCGTGTAAATTTCTACAGAGTGGAAAATGCATAGCTCAGCCAGCCTGTGTTTGGGTCTACCACGGCACGTATATTACTGCTTGTAAAGTGATACACTGGCATTCTGACTCACTGACAAGTGTCTCTTATGAGTTTGGTGAGCACAATACCACCCTGAAATATTGAACAACTCGGGACACACCGAAAAATAAATAAATACAAGTTGCCGAGATTTGCAAAGCTAAGGACTCAACCCCAGGCCTGCGGGGACTTCATCAAAGAAAGTCATCCCTGCCTGGGAATGACATCGTCTCCCAGGCGATGTCTCTACCTCATCTTGCTCTTACCTGCAGCATCGGTAGCTACAAGGGGGGGACCCCAAAAAATTGTAATTTATTTACAGAAAGTTGTGTATTTATTCCTACATGCTTACATTTCAGTCACCTTCAAAGCACTCCCCATTTGAGGCAAGACATGCTTTTTCCACTGCCCAAAACAGTTTTTGAACTCATCCATTTTGACGCCTTTGAGGACCTCTTCCACCCTTTAAGGACTTTTTTCTTTTTCTTTTTCTTTTTTTGAGTTGGAGTCTCACTCAATCCACTCACCTCAGCCTCCCAAAGGCGCAGGATTACAGGCTGAGCCACATTCGGGGAAACAAACAAACAAAAAAAGCTGCTTGGGGTGAGACCGGGTGAATAGGGAGGGTGGGGCACAGGGGTAGGGCATTTTTGGTCAGAAACTGCTGCACACTCAGGTGTGTTGTGGTGGTAGAAGCACCAGTCACCTGTTGGCCACAACTCGGCTATCTCTTCCACAAATCATGACATGACCTTCTCAAAACCTCCAGATAAAAACTTCGGTTGACTGTTGGATCCACAGGAACAAATTCCTAGTGTACTACAAGGGCTTGTCCTCTAAAAGATAATTCTGGTGGGTTTTTTGGGGGGGTTCCCTTGTTGAAGGGAAAATGCATGTCACGTGGAAGATTTTTATTAATAAATTTTATTGAGCCGGGCTCGGTGGCTCAGCCTGTGATCCCATGCCTTGGGAGGCTGAGGTGAGTGGATTGCCTGAGCCTGCGGGTTCGAGACCCACCTGGGCAACTTGGCCAGACCTCATCTCTACAATAAATCAAAAAATTAGCCGGGTGTGGTAGCGCACGCCTGTAGTTCCAGCTACTCGGAAGGCTAGGGCGGAAGGATCGCCGGAGCCCAGCAGGTCGAGGCTGTCCCGGCCACTGCACTCCAGTCTGGGCGACAGAGTGAGACTCCAACTCAAAAATAAATAAATAAATTTTATTGGACAGAGTGGTTTTAGGTGCCCGTGTAGCCCTGCCCCACACCCACAGACGCCCATCATCTGCCTCTCACATCACGTGTACACTCGCTGCCAGAATGAACCTACACCGACATATATCATTGTCAACCAAAGTCCAAGGGTCACATGACGGGTCACACTCACTGAGGTACATTCCACGGGTGTGAACAAACGTAGAACATTTCTAGTACCATACAGAATAGTTTCACTGCCTTAAAAATCCTGTGTGCTGGCCAGGCTCGGTGGCTCAGCCTCTCATCCCAGCACTCTGGCAGGCCGAGGCGAGTGGATTGCCTGAGCCCACGGGTTCGAGACCAGCCTGGGCAACTTGACAAGACCTCGTCTCTACAATAAATTTTTAAAAAATTAGCCGGGTGTGGTAGCGCACTCCTATAGTTCAGCTGCTTGGAAGACTGAGGCGGAAGGATCGCCGGAGCCCAGTGGGTCAACACTGGGGTGGCCATGAGCATGCTGTTGTACTCCAGTCTGGACGACAGGGTGAGACCTTGACTCAAAAAAAAAAAAAAAATCCTGTGTGCTCCACCTATTCAGTCCAGATTCTTTTTTTTTTTTTTTGTTTTTGTTTTTGAGTCAGGGTCTCACTCTGTCACCCAGGCTGGAATGCAGCAGCATGATCACGGCTCACTGCAGCCTCCAACTCCTGGGCTCACACGATCCTCCTCTGTCAGTCTCCCAAGTGTCTGGAGACTACAGGCGTGCGCCATCATGTCTGGCTAATTTTTTTATTTTTTGTAGAGGTGAGTTCTCACTATGTTGACTAGGCTGGTCTCGACCTCCTGGACTCAAACAATCCTCCTGCCTCTGCCTCCACAAGAGCCCAGCTACAGATTTTTTTTTTTTTTTGAGTTGGAGTCTCACTCCATAGCCCAGGCTGGAATGTAGTGGCACGCTCACGGCCACCCCAGCGTCGACCTGCTGGGCTCCGGCAATCCTTCCGCCTCAGTCTTCCAAGTAGCTGGAACTACAGGCATGCCCAGCTAATTTTTGATTTATTGCAGAGATGAGGTAGCGCCAAGTTGCCTGGGCTGGTCTTGAACCTGTGGGCTCAGGCAATTCACTCGCATCGGCCTCCCAAAGTACTGGGATGACAGGTTGAGCCACCAAGCCCGGTCTTTTTTTAAAAATCATTATTTGCTAAGCCATCTTCGGCTCGAAAGTGACATCTAAAAACCAACCACTTGGTGGCACCAAAGCGAAAGTTAAATTTCAAGTTCATGTTTGGCCCAGCCTCCAGAAAGGCAGTTTTCACCTCTAAGGAAACAGAAGCCAAGTTTCTCTAAATGGTCCTGTGATTCAAGTGTAAATCAACCTGTTTACCCAGGAAAACAGGCAGGATGGTCCTGTTCGCACTCGGAGGTGGGGGGAGACAGGTTCGGTGTTTTCAGAATGTTTTGTAGATGGTGAATGTTTCCAGTCTGGCCTACTTTCGGGGTGCTGGCCTGCCGAAGCCTCCCTGACCAACCAGGACAAGCCCTAAATCAGTCACTTCATGAGAACAGATCACATGCAGCCTCTCGTAGGGCCGAGTTACAAGAGGAAGGCGGTTCACACGGCAGACCAGGACTCTGCCTGCAGCTAGCTACCCAGTGACTCCCCAGGGCACCCCGAGGGTGCTGGCCACCTGCCTGCTTGGGGCAATTGGGACACGGGACACTCACACCTTGTGGGTGCCCAGCTGCTCACACAGGGGGACTTTTTGTCCCCTAGAAGCGGTCATGTCTGTTCCCAAGCCTTTGGAGGCATCTGTTACTCTAATTATGGGCTTTAATTTAAAAGGATGAGAGCTGGTGCAATGAGTGAGAAACAAGGAGTTATTACCGCTACAAAAACTAGGCTGACAGCATTGGAAAGACCCCATATAGGAGAGCTGTGAAAACAAAGAAAAAGAGGTGTGGGTGAGATCACCCCAGGAGATTAGGAAAGGTGTCTTCACACAGGCCAGGCACCACGGCTCAAGCCTGTCATCCCAGCACTTTGGGAGGCCAAGGTGAAGGGATTGCCTGAGCCCACGGGTTCGAGACCAGTCGGGGCAACTTGGCAAGACCTTGTCTCTACAATAAATAAAAAAAATTAGCCAGGCACGGTAGCGTGCACCTGTAGTTCCGGCTCCTCGGAAGGCTGAGGTGGAAGGGTGGCTAGAGCCCAGCAGGTTGACGCTGGGGTGGCCTTGAGTATGCCACTGCACTCCAGCCTGGGCGATGGAGTGAGACTCCAACTCAAAAAACAAAAAAACAAAAAAAAACAGCCATCATGCCGGGCGTGGTGGCTCAAGCCAACAATCCCAGAACTTTGGGAGGCAGGAGGTGAGAGGATTGCCTGAGCTCGGGGGTTCAAGACCAGCCTGAGCAACACAGCAAGACCTTGTCTCTACAATAAATTAAAAAAATTAGCTGCAGTCCCGGCTATGTGGGAGGCTGAGGCAGGAGGAGCCCCTGAACCCAGCAGGTTGAGACTGCTGTGGCTGTGAGTGTACCACTGCAGCCTGGGCATGACAGAGTGAGACTCTGACTCAAAAATATGTATATATGATTTCTCCCTTCAATTTGGAGAAGGTAGAAGCCACAACTGAGCTGGGCTCGGGGGCTCAGCCTGTAATCCCGCGCCTCAGGAGGCCGAGGTGAGTGGATTGCCTGAGCCCGCGGGTTCGAGACCTGCCTGGGCAACTTGGTGAGACTCTATCTCTACAATAAATCAAAAATTAGCCAGGCGTGGTAGCGCGCGCCTGTAGTTCCAGCTACTTGGAAGGCTGAGGCGGAAGGATCACCGGAGCCCGGCAGGTCGAGGTTGCGGTGGCCGGGAGCGGCCACTGCACTCCAGTCTGGGCGACAGAGTGAGACTCCAACTTAAAAAAAAAAAAAAAAAAAAAGCCGGGCTCGGTGGCTCAGCCTGTAATCCCAGCACTTTGGGAGGCTGAGGTGAGTGGATTGCCTGAGCCCGCGGGTTCGAGACCCGCCTGGGCAACTTGGCAAGACCTCATCTCCACAATAAATCAAAAAATTAGCCAGGCGTGGTAGCGCGCACCTGTAGTTCCAGCTACTCGGAAGACTGAGGCGGAAGGATCGCCGGAGCCCAGCAGGTCGAGGCTGCGGTGGCCGGGAGCGGCCACTGCACTCCAGTCTGGGCGACGGAGTGAGACTCCAACTCAAAAAAAAAAAAAAAAAAAAGAACAGATGTCACCAAATCGGTGCATTCATCCCTAGGGAGAGAGGGGCCCGAGGTCCAAGTGGGTTCCCGGGCTTCATTCTCCTGACCCTAACGTCCTGGAGAAAGAAACTCCGAAACAGAGACCCAGTATCAAGGGCAGAGACGGCAAGGCTGGGCAGGAAAGGAGGCTGGGAAACTGCACCAGGGCAGTTCAGCAAGTTCAGCGACTCCAAAAGCAGCGAGGGGAAAGTTTTTGATCCAGAGTCCTTCCCCAAAGGTGACTCTGTTCACTAGTTCCCTACTCCTCTCAGGGATGATTCACTTGGAATTCTCTTTCCACCAGACACCTGAGAATTTTAGTGTGCTTGGCCCCAGGGCAAAGGAATTGGCATAAAGCGCAAATTCTCTCCAGCCAAGGGTTCACAGTGATGCGTGGTACACAGACATGGGGATTGGAGGTGCAGTCTCTTCTGATTTTTAAATTCATTGCCAGCCTTTAAAAATCAAGTGATTTCAGCTGGGCGCAGTGGATCACACCTGTAATCCCATCACTTTGGGAGACCGAGGCAGGAGAATCTCGTGGGTCTAGGCAATCGAGCCAGGAAGACCTCATCTCAAAAAAATAAATCAAAAAATTAGCTGGACGTGGGAGCATGTGCCTGTGGTCCCAGATACTCGGGATGCTAGAGTGAAAGGATTGCCTGAGCGCACGAGGTCAAGGCGGTGGTGAGCTGTGATCCTGCCACTGTACTCCAGCCTGGGCAACACAGTGAGACCCTGTCTCGATGATAGATAGATACATACATACATACATACATAGACGGATAGACAATTTCTTATAAAAATTCTAATTTTAGACTTCTCTTGGAGATTGGCCTTTTTAAAAAAAAAGAATGCTTTTACTGGGGTTTTTTTGTTTGTTTGTTTTGCAGAGGGGTAGGAGTCTCACTCTATCACCCAGGCTAGAGCACAGTGGCACACTCATGGCCACCACAGCCTCAATCTGCTAGGCTCAGGTGACCTTCCGCCTCAACCTTCCAAGTAGCTGGAGCCACAAACATGTACCACCATGCCCGGCTAATTTTTTTGATTTATTCGCCAAGTTGCCCAGGTTGGTCCCAAACCCCTGGGCTCGGGCAATTCTCTCGTCTTCGCCTCCCAAAGTGCTGGGATTACAGGCCTGAGCCACCGCACCAGGTGAGATTGGCCCATTTCTAGAAAGCAACAATAGTCGGGGTCAACAGCTTTAACTAGGTCCTCGTTTTCAGGTAATCTCTCACGGTGCAGAGGTCCCCTCTCTCCAGACGGCTACCATCAAGCCGTACATGCTGTCTCTCAGACTAGTGCTATGCCCAAAGAATAATTTTATTTCGGAGGAATAAATACACATACACACACTGTATTCATCTAGAGACAGTCGTGGAAATCATATGGATAAAGTTCATCTATAGGTAATGTCTTCTTTTTTTTAACTGAACATTTAATATATTCCAGGTAGTAGATAAATTCTTTATATACTCTTATTTAAACCTCATAACACTACACATGATAGGAATTATTGAAAGGACATGGTCAGGTTCAGTGGCTCAGAGTAAGACTCCAATTCAAAAAAAAAGATTTTGTGTTTTGCCGGGCACAGTGGCTCACGCCTTTAATCCCAGCACATTGGGAGGCCGAAGTGAGAGGATTACCTGAGCCCATGGGTTCAGGGCCAGCCTGGGCAATTTGGCGAGGCCTCATCTCTACAATAAATAAATAATTAGCCGGGTGTGGTAGCGCACACCTGTAGTTCCAGCTACTCGGAAGGCTGAGGCGGAAGGATCGCCAGAGCCCAGGAGGTCAACGCTGGTGTGGTTGTGAGTATGCCACTGCACTCCAGCCTGGGCGACAGAGAGAGACTCCAACTCAAAAAAAAAAAAAGAACATAAAATGGAGTCAATATAGCCAATGAGCAGCCATTTTAACATTGCTTAGCTTTGTCATATTTTCCCAGCAGTTCACTTGAATTTGCCCTCTAATCCACTAACCACAGGAGGAACCGGTTTCTCAGAGGTAGCTATTGATAATTATTTTACAACCCCCTCCCCAGCTTATCTCATAAACAAGTTAATCTAATCAGCTCTTCATGGCACAGACCCCATCACCATGACAGCAATCATGTGACTGACCTACCCATCTGCCTGCTGTCCAGCACCTGACTTCAGCACCTGCTCTTATCTGTCCCCTTCATGATGACATGGAGCAGACCACCACCCAATCACCTTAACGACTTGATGCAATCAAAGGAAGGGCTAAAAGGCAATCAACTTCAAACAGCAGTCTACTGCTTTACTAAAGTCTGGTGTGGCCACATGCTCTTTGAGTTATGGCCGCCACTATGTTGCCTAAGCTTTGGAGAAGTAAATCTCCTCTCTCTCTCTCTCTCTCTCTCTCTCTCTCTCTCTCTCTCTCTCTCTCTCTCTCTCTCTCTCTCTCTCTCTCTAATTTACTTTCTAACCATTGCTAGACTATGGTCTGGCCATGTGTTCTTTGAGCTATGGCCAGACCACCATGTTTCTTAATGTTGGTCCTCTTCCCTACCTTGGGAAGATAACTTCCTCTCTTCTCTTCTCTCTCTCTCTCTCTCTCATTTATTTTCTAAATAAATTATATTTTCCAATCTAACTTCTGTGCAGTCCTTTGCATCTTTCACACAGCACCAGGTCACATACCAGACACTCCCTGGCAGGTCCGATTTAACATTTGGAGGCCCCACTGGGACATACTTTTAACCTAACATTATTACCCTAACTTTACAGTTGGGGAGACCAAGGCTTGGAGAAGCAAAATGATTTCACCAGATTCATAGACCATTGGCAAGTGGGCAGGTCTACTCCAGAGCCACTACTTGATTTCGTCTTCTACTAAAAATCAAGAGGTGCCACTGGTAATAAACATGAATTGTTTGACTTCGTGGTCACTTAAGGATCATTCAAGGATGGTTGGTTATTTATGGATCACTGTGCTTCAGGGGAAGCTGACTGCTCCCAGCTTCAGTTATGGGACACGTGAGTGGGCCAAGCCAATGGACTCCCTTCATCACAGTGATTATTTCAGAGATGAGCGTGTGAGTGACGTTAGTGAAGGCAAAATAAATCTCAGAAACTTTGCTAGAAATTCTAAGACAAAGACATTCTCCTTTTCTGTTCTACATGAATAAGGAAGCAGATAGTCCCAGCAACTACTGGCCACCATCTTGGGACACAGTGTGGAGCTCACCTTAAAATGGTACCTGAACAGTGAAGCTGACACACCAGACAGCAGAAGAGAGAGACAGGGAAAGAGACCGGGTCCTGTCACATCAGTCTTTATATGCCTCACTAAAGCTTTGCTGATGCCAGCGTCACTTATGAACTGCAGATTTAAAGATCTCCTTTTCTGCTTAAGCCAGTTTGGTAGGGTTTATCACATTTGCATGACACCAAATTCTGCCCAAGCACTGAAGCAACCCATCTAAAAAGACCTTCCAGGTCAGGCACGGTGGCTCACACCTGTAATTCCAGCACTTTGGGAGGCGAGGTGGGAGGATGCTTGAGGCCAGGAGTTCGAGACCAGTCTGGGCAACATAGCAAGACCCCATTTTACAAAAAATAAACTAAAATTAAAAGTTAAGAAAAAGTCGGGCTCGGCGGCTCAGCCTGTGATCCCGCACCTTTGGGAGGCTGAGGTGAGTGGATTGCCTGAGCCCGCGGGTTCGAGACCTGCCTGGGCAACTTGGTGAGACCTCATCGCTACAATAAATAAAAAATGAGCCGGGTGTGGTAGCACGCGCCTGTAGTTCCAGCTACTCGGAAGGCCAAGGCGGAAGGATCACCGGAGCCCAGCAGGTCGAGGCTGTGGTGGCCGGGAGCGGCCACTGCACTCCAGTCTGGGAGACAGTGAGACTCCAAATCAAAAAAAAAAAAAGTTAAGAAAAATAGTTGCCTGGGCATGGTGGTTCATGCCTATAATCACAGCACTTTGGGTGGCCAAGGTGAGAGGATGGCCTGAGCCCACAGGTTTGAGACCAGCCTTGGCGAGACCTCATCTCTACAATAAGCAAACAAACAAATAAGCAAATAAATAGCAGGGCATGGTGGCGCGCACCTGTAGTTCCAGCTACTTGGAAGGCTGAGGCGGAAGGATCGCCGGAGCCCAGCAGATCGAGCTGCAGTGGCCAAGAGCATGCCACTGCCCTCCAGCCTTTTATAATCTGCCTTTTCACTTAATATATCACGGACATTTTTCAATACATACAAGGGACCTGTTCATCTGCCTAACTTTTTCTAAAAACAGACCCTGCTACAATTTTGAGCATAATCTGTGAGATCCATTTCTCTATAATTCCATTGACAATTCTCATTATAAAATTACTCTCTGAGCCAGGCTCGGTGGCTCAGCCTGTAATCCTGCGCCTTTGGGAGGCTGAGGTGAGTGGATTGCCTGAGCCCGCGGGTTCGAGACCCGCCTGGGCAGCGAGACCTCATCTCTACAATAAATCAAAAAATCAGCCGGGCGTGGTAGCACATGCCTGTAATTCCGGCTACTCGGAAGGCTGAGGTGGAAGGATCGCTGGAGCCCAGCAGGTCGAGGCTGCGGTGACCAGGAGCGGCCACTGCACTCCAGTCTGGGCGACCGAGTGAGACTCCAACTCAAAAAAAAAAAAAAAATTACTCTCTGGCAGAATATGTATTATTTGTATCATTGCTACGTACTAATAAGTTACATTATAGTCATACTACTCAGTCACATTAAAGAAGCTACTTACATTTTAGCATCATTTTGGACACCATCTCACATTGCTATCTATTCATGGTTGGTACTAATTCCAAATGCTCCTTTAAAAACATTATGGTGCTGGTTATGTGGGTCATGCCCATAATCCCAGCACTTTGGAAGATGGAGAAGAGAGGATGGCCTGAGCCCAGGGGTTTGAGACCAGCCTGGGCAACTTGGCAAGACCTCGTCTTTACAATTAAAAAACAAAATTAAAATTAAAAAATTAACTGGACCGGACTCGGTGGCTCAGCCTGTAATCCCAGCCCTTTGGGAGACCGAGGTGAGTAGATTGCCTGAGCCCACGAATTCAAGACCAACCCAGGCAACTTGGCGAGACCTTGTCTCTGTAAGAAATAAAAAATTAGCCGGGCATGGTAGTGCGTGCCTGTAGTTCCAGCTACTTGGAAGGCTGAGGCAAAAGGATCACCAGGACCCAGCAAGTTGTGGCTGCGGTGACTGAGAGGCATGTCACTGCCCTCCTGCCTGGGTGACAGCGTGAGACTCCAACTCAAAAAAAAAAAAAATTAACCAGGCATGGTGGCTCATGTCTGTCATTCCAGCTACTCTCACGGCTGAGGCAGAAGGATCACCTGAGCCCAGGATGTTGAGGTCAAAGTGCAGTGACCGGGATTATGCACCCTACTGCAGCCTGGGCAACAGACTGAGACCCCAACTCAATCAATCAATAAATTTAAAAAATGCAAGCATTTAATAGCAAGTTTCAAAAGAGGGCTGACAGCTAGAGCAGGAGGCCATCGGTAGACCCCCCGTGGTGTCTCTGCCTTGGAGGCACATCCCTCAGTCACGCTGAGCATCTGTCCTAGTCTCTGTCACCCTCTCCACAAGGAAGTTGGCTCTTCCTCATCTTCTTCCATCTTATCTTTGTGGCAAATGCCAAGCCAACATCTAACTAGGCAGGAGAAGGCCAGAACAAATCCTCTACATGAGAATACAATGAGGGGCGTGTTCTGGTCCCAACATCTGTCATTGTGAGGACTGACTGCCAAAAAAAGACATGAAGGAGAGTGTTGCTGCCAGATAAAATGCAGGACATGGAAGACTAAACCCTCCCTGACTTTTCCCCAAACCACATCAGCGTCCCAATGGCCTCTTTTCTTTGGTGTTGAGTTGGAGTCTCCCTCTATCTCCCAGGCTGGAGGGCAGCAGCACGATCACAGCTCACCACAGTCTCGACCACCTGGGCTCGAGAAATCCTTCCACCTCAGCCTCCCAAGTAGCTAGGACTACAGGTGTGCAACAAAATCCCTGGCTGTTTGGGGGGGGGGCGTTACAGGCACAGTCTCATTATGTTGCCCAGGCTGGTCTTGAACTCCTGGGCTCAAGCCATCCTCCCACCTCACACTCCCAAAGGGCCAGGATTTCAAGTGTGAGCCACTGGGCCTGGCCCCAGTGGCCTTATTTCTGTTCACTGCTATCCCAGGCTTCTGAACCTTCTCTTCTCTTTCCTTCAGTCAAGTGTGGTCAACCCACCTCTGGTCCCATTTTCACCCCCTGCAATATTACTCAGGCTTTTTTCTGTTCCTGGAATCCCCACTGCTGCCCGGAATCCCAGCCCTGTTCACTTCCTCCTGAACTGCAGCCAAGAGTCTCTTGCACAGTGTCTTCTCTAGCGAAGTATGACCACACTGGGCTCCCAGGCCAAATCAGTTCCATCATTGCATTCTTCAGTTCTACTCTCTAAATCAGGGGTCTCCAGCCCCATGGCCTGTCAGGAAAGGGGCCACACAGCAGGAGGTGAGTGGCAGGGAACTCTGTCTTCTGTCAGATCAGTGGAAGCATTACATTCTCACAGGAGCGCAAACCCTACTGTAAACTGCGTGTGCACAGGATCTCAGTTGTGTGCTTCTCATGAGAACCTAACGTCTGATGATCCCTACCCACCTATGCCCCCACTCTGTGAAAAAAATCATCTTCCACGAAATGGGTCCCTGATGCCAATAAGGTTGGGAACCGCTGGTCTACATGACTACTTACTGCCCTCTTTTTTTTTTTTTTTTTTTTGTTGAGTTGGAGTCTCACCCTGTCGCCCAGACTGGAGGGCAGTGGCCGCTCCCGGCCACTGCAGCCTCGACCTGCTGGGCTCCGGCGATCCTTCCGCCTCAGCCTTCCGAGTAGCTGGAATTACAGACATGCGCTACCACGCCCGGCTGATTTTTTGATTTATTGTGGAGATGAGGTCTCGCTGCCCAGGCGGGTCTCGAACCCGCGGGCTCAGGCAATCCACGCACCTCAGCCTCCCAAAGGCGCGGGATTACAGGCTGAAACACTGAGTCCGGTTCTTACTGCCCTCTTAAACAAACCTGGCTTCCTACCTGGTCCCTAGAGTTCTTCATATGGCCCTGAGCTGCCCTGCAGCCCGACTTCCCCCAGTCCCTGCAGGGTCGGGCTCCTCTCTGGCCCAAATGGTTCTACAGGAAGCCCTCCCTTCCTTGTCTGTGTTTCCTTCCCTTCCTCCAAGACCAAGTTCAAGTGCAGTCTTTTCCAGGCATCTCACTCACCCTGTCCAGCTGACTCCTATCATTTCCTTCTCTGAACACCCATTTAAATTTCCACAGTGGCTTTTACATTTTACTGCACAATTCTGAATACAAGAAATGCCAAACAGGTTGGGTGAGAAATCTGGTCTTGGTTGGCTTTGGAAGTCTCTCTCTCCCTCCCAGATTCCAGAAGGCGGATGTTGCACCCAGTCCACCACACACCCTACCCTGAAGCCCTGTGTCCAGGTCAGAGTGGACACTCATAGGCCACGCCCAGGGCACAGAGGGTCTTTCATCTCAGCCTGCAAGGCCACGGCTCCATATCCCTATGCCATTCTCTCAGACATCTCGTCACAACCACCGGTCCCGTGGCTTGCTTTCTGGGAAGTTTCTTCCCAGTCCCAGCACTTCTCCCAGGCTCCATCACTCTCTAAGCCTTAGGACTCCTCCCAGTCACAGACATTCAGCTCTCAGTTAAGTTGCTCTTTGTTTAAATGGGCACTACAGCACACGCCATGGTCCACACTCTATTCTAAAGAGGCAATAACACACAACAGTAAGAGCACAAAGCTCGGGAGCAAATAGGTCTGGAGTGCTAGGCCCATACTTTCTGCCCACCATGCAGTGGCCTTAATAAATTTTTTTTTTTTTAGTTGGAGTCTCACTCCATCGCCCAGACTGGAGTGCAGTGGCCGCTCCCGGCCAACGCAGCCTCGACCTGCTGGGCTCCGGCGATCCTTCTGAATCAGTCTTCCAAGTTGCTGGAATTACAGGTGCACGCTACCACACCTGTCTAGTTTTTTATTTATTGTAGAGATGAGGTCTCACCAAGTTGCCCAGGTGGGTCTCAAACCCGCGGGCTCAGGCAATCCACTCACCTCAGCCTCCCAAAGTGCTGGGATCACAGGCTGAGCCAATGAGCCCGGCCAAATTTTTTAACTGCCCAAAGCCTCAGCGTACTTATCTGGAAAACTTCATAGGAACAGCATAAGGATTAAATCAGGCCGTCATACTAGTAGTCCTAGCAGCAAAGGCTTGCTTTTTTTTTTCCTTGTTTGTTTCAAGTCAGAGTCTTACTCTGACGCCCAGGTTGGAGTGCAGTGGAACACTCGTGGCTACCACAGCCTCGACTTGCTAGGCTCAGGGAATCCTTCTGCCTCAGCCTTCCAAGTAGCTGGAACCACAGGCACACCACCACACTCGGCTAATTTTTTTTTTATTTATTGTCGCAGCAAGGTCTTGCCAAGTTGCCCAGGTTGGTCTTGAACCCCTGAACTCAGGCAGTCCTCTCGCTTTCGTCTCCCAAAGTGCTGAGATTACTGACATGAGCCATCATGCCCAGCTGGCTTGCATTTATATAGTACCATGTCCAGCACTGTTTAAGCACTCATATATATTAACTCATTTCATCTGCACAATACGTTATGGGTATGTAAGCAGGAATAGATAAGCTAAATTGCACCCAAGATAATATAAGCAGCAGAGAAAGGACTCAAACCCAAGCAATTTGGCTCAGAGTCAATGCTCTTCACCACTAAACTATGTTGCATCCAACAAATGGTAACTAGTATTGCTTATGGAATTACTTGATGATGTCCTTCCTCTGAGTTGGGGGTCTTGCTCTGTTGCCCAGGCTGGGGTGCAGTGACATAATCATAGCAGCTGATCTCAGCCTCAACCTCCTGAGCTCAGGCAGTCCTTCTGCCTCAGCCGCCCAAGTAGCTGGGACTACAGGCATATGCCACCATGCCCCACTAATTTTTTGTGTTTTTTTTGTTTTTGATTTTGTGGAAATGAAGTCTTGCTAGGTTGCCCAAGCTGGTCTTAAACTCCTGGGTTTAAGCAATCTCCTGCCTCAGCTTCCCAAAGTGCTGAAATTACAGGCATGAACTACAGCCTCGACTTGCTAGGCTCAGGGAATCCTTCTGCCTCAGCCTTCCAAGTAGCTGGAACCACAGGCACACCACCACACTCGGCTAATTGGTGTGGTAGTTCATGCCTGGCCAAAAATTACTTGATTCTTCATGTATCTGCCTCTTTATGTAAACTGTAAGTTCCCTGAGGACAGCAAACATGCTGAGAGTGACAGAGGTCAGCTGGCCCTGGAGGTGGCCTGAATGACTTAGAAACCTGCCTCTCTGGCTCACTGGCTCTAACCTTGGGAAAACTGCTTTTGTTTTAGGATGGCGGTGAGGACTAAATGATTTCTTACTTAGAAAGTGCTTTTTTAAAAAGTAGGTTGGGCACAGTGGCTCACACCTATAATCCCAGCACTTTGGGAGGCCAAGGCAGGAAAAATGCTTGAGCTCAGGGATTCAAGACCAGCCTGGGCAACTTGACAAGATCTCTTCTCTACAATAAATCAAAAAATTAGGCCAGGCATGGTGGCTCACGCCTATAATCCCAGCACTTTGGAAGGCCGAGGTGAGAGGATTGCCTGAGCCCATGGGTTCTAGACCAGCCTGGGCCACTTGGCGAGACCTCATCTCTACAATGAATCAAAAAATTAGCCGGGCATGGTGGCATACGCCTGTTCTTCCAGCTACTTGGAAGGCTGAAGTGGAAGGATAGCCTGAGCCCAGTAGGTCAAGGCTGCGGTGACCGAGAGTGTGCTACTGCCCTCCAGCCTGGGTGACAGAGCGAGTCTCGAAATAAAAAAAATTTTTAATTAAAAAAAAGAAAGTACTTTTTAAAAACCAAACGGCAGCTGCTATTATGATACACTGATATATTCCATTACTTGATATGAGATGGGATATTATCGTGTCTTTCCAGTACCTGGAATAGGACTTGAGCTGCTAAGCAAAGACTTGCTAACTACCAGCTCACCCACATTGCTTTTCTTGTTTCATGTGGGTTTATCTTGTTTCCAAAATTATGCTTTAAAGAAAAGGCTACACCTTCACCTTAATAATAACTAACCTTTATTGAAAACGTACCATGTACCAGAGACTGTTGGATGATTTTTTTCATATGTTTAATCACGTAATCCTCACAACAGCTCAATATGGTAAACACATCTTTTTTTTTTTTTTTTTTTTGAGTGGAGTCTCACTCTGGCACCCAGGCTGGAGTGCCGTGGCACACTCACGGTCACCGCAGCCTCGACCTGCTGGGCTCAGGTGACCCTTTTGCCTCGGCCTTTCAAGTAGCTGGAACTACAGACAGGCACCACCGCCACACCTGGCTATTTTTTTTTTTATTTATTTATTGTAGAGACAGGTCTCGCCAAGTTGCCCAGGTTGGTCTCGAAACCCTGGCCTCAGGCAATCCTCTCCCCTTGGCCTCCCGAAGTGCTGGGATGACAGATGTGAGTCACCACATCTTTACTTTCTGCATAAAGAAGCCAAGGCACAGAAAGGTTAAATAACTTACCCATTATCACATATCACCCAGCCAATACCTGACAGAGCCTACACACTTAACTACTACACTTTGTGTTCCCTTTTTGTAACTTTTTTCATATTTCTCAGTATATTCTGTAGAATTCAGTATATGTGAAAAGTACCGGAAGCATCTGTTGATGGACATTCTTCTCCCAGAAATAGCATAAATAACAAAAAGCCATATTAAATGTTTGAAATGTCTATCTAAAAAGTCATATGAAACTCAAAAGCCAAAGTTTATCTCTTAATATCAAAGAGGCTTAGCCTTTGAAATGAGTGTCAGTTGAATCACGAAGATGAGGTCCGAGTTGTCCAGCTGTGAATGACTCAAAGGGCCAAGATGCACTTCGCATACTTAACATCCTATTCTGATGGATACACAGCGCAGAAATGAAGCTTCTAAAAGGAGACCTAACCCAATGAACGCTTACAAAACCACAGAACAAAGACGACACCTGCTTTAGGGGGTAAGCTTTTGCTCCCAACGCCCTTTCAGATTCTGAAAACACAGGAAGATTTCAGGCCTCCTTCCACAAACCTCTTTCCATAAAGGACAAGAATCTCAAAGTGGAGAAATCTCAAAGTGGGACTCACTTCAACAAGTTAAATCAAAGCTCCATAGATCTCACAGTTATTTTGCTGCAGGTAAAAGGCTTCGTCCGACAAACCAGTTGGACTAGTCTGGTCCTAGGGTGACTTAAATGGAAGAGTGAATTCACATGGTCTTGGGAAAATCTAGGTTTACATGTAGGGCAAACTCTGCAGGATTGAGCTCATTGTGAAGACATGACCCTTTGTCACTGGCAAAAGGGGAAAGGAAGTGGGCCATGCCCTAAAAAATACTCTAGAGACATTCCAGCCGATACTTGATAAGCACTGGGAACACTGCCACCAACTCGTGGCTGGAAGTCGGAAATGCGGATCCAAAAGCCGCTGACCAGGAGAAGCCATGTTGGGTACAGGAAAGATTTCCCATTAAACGACAAACTTTCTTTTTTTTCCAGTCGGAGTCTCCCTCTGTCGCTCAGGCTGCAATGCAGTGGCACCTTCATGGCCACCGCAGTCATGACCTGCTGGGCTCAGGTGATCCTTCCGTCTCAGCCTTCCAAGTAGCTAGAACCACCGGTGTGCACCACCACACCAGGCTAATTTTTGATTTATTGTAGAGATGAGGTCTTGCCAAGTTGCCCAGGCAGGTCTCGAACCCGTGGGCTCAGGCAATCCTCTCACCTCGCCTCCCAAAGTGCTGAGATTTTAGGTATGAGCCACCACACATGGCCTTAAACCATAAACTTTAACAAGAGAGTCGCTTCATCCAGTGGCTTTAATTTGTGTGTGTGTGTGTGGCCCACAGTAAGAAATACACACATTTGGCCAGGCTCAGTGGCTCAGCCTGTAATCCCAGCACTTTGGGAGACCGAGGTGAGAGGATTGCCTGAGCCCACGGGTTCGAAACCCACCTGGGCAACTTGGGGAGACCTCGTCTCTACAATAAATCAAAAATCAGCTGGAGGTGGAAGTGTACGCCTAGACTTCCAGCTACTTGGAAGGCTGAGGTGGAAGGATCGCCGGAGCCCAGCAGGTCGAGGCTACAGTGGCTGGAAGCATGCCACTGCCCTCCAGCCTGGGTGACAGAGTGAGACTCTAACTCAAAAAAAAAAGAATTGGGCTGGGCGCGGTGGTGGCTCACGCCTATAATCCCAGCACTTTGGGAGGTCGAGGTGAGAGAATTGCCTGAGCCCATGGGTTTGAGACCAGCCCAGGTAACTTGGCAAGACCTCATCTCTACAATAATAAATCAAAAAATTAGCCGGGCATGGTGGCGAGTGCCTAAAGTTCCAGCTACTTGGAAGGCTGAGGATTGCTGGAGCGCAGCAGGTCGAGGCTGTGGTGACCGGGAGCGTGCCACTGCCCTCCAGCCTGGGTAATAGAGTGAGACTCCAACTCAAAAAAAAAAAAAAAAAATTGAGGTCTGGAGAATGGGATTTATGAATAATTGTCCTTCATGGGGAATAGAAGCCTTGGAGGTAGCTTCAACCAGTCCGAGTGATAAAAGGAACAGAAAACAGAGGTGAGGGGGCAAGACCTGCCTCTAAGAGACAGAGGGAGGGAGCCGGCACAGCAGTGGCTTGATGTGGAAGAGGCAGCCTTCTGGGTGGCCTTCATCCAAGTACTTGAGATCAAGTCACTCATGCCGAGAGCAGAGGCCCCCTCCTGCAGCTTTCCCAAATTGATTTTGGGGACCCAAAGGAAGAATAAGGGTCATTCTAAGATGTACCCTCAGGATGTCCCGTACTGGTCAGGATTTACACCACTGTTTTCCAACCAGTGGGTTTCAACACGTGTGTTTAGAACACTGATTAGAAACATAGCGGAAAATATTGCAGCGTGTTGTACGTAGTATGGGTAAGTGTTGTTTTCGTTACTCATAAATATATGTGTGTTTCGGTTTTATGTATTTTTTTTTTTTTTTTTTTGAGTTGGAGTCTCACTGTCGCCCAGATTGGAGTGCAGTGGCCGGGAGCGGTTTAGCTGTGCTGTCGACCTGCTGGGCTCCGGCGATCCTTCCGCCTCAGCCTTCCAAGTAGCTGGAACTACAGGCACGCGCTACCACACCTGGCTAATTTTTGATTTATTGTACAGATGAGGTCTCATCAAGTTGTCCAGGTGGGTCTCGAACCTGTGGGCTCAGGCAATCGACTCACCTCGGCCTCCCAAAGCCCTGGAATTACAGGCTGAACCACCGAGCCCGGCTGGCCCCAATTCTTAATACCCATCTACCTCAGAGTAGAACAATAAAATCCTTAAGGCCAGACCCCAAAACCACGGCCGATTCCTTTCTCTCTCCGGATCCATTCCAATATTCCCAGACTGACACCGTCCTACCAGGTTACAGTCAGATTCAAGGTCAAGAAAAAGCCAAGGTTACCTTACCTGTGGAACAAATTACAACAGCTTAGGAGAAATAGCAAGGTGGAGGGACACTGGCTGCTTCCTTCCCGCTCTATAAGGAAATGTCCCCTTACTGTTCTGTGGGATTTGAGTAGGTCTGTCCATCACACAGTCTGCTTCCCCACTGCCAAGCAGGGCACCGACCCCATGAGTTCCCCCTCTCTCCCAGGAAATGGAATCCTGAGAGATATGAAGATAGAAAATAAAGACCGGGCATAGTGGCTCATGCCTGTCATGCCAGCACTTTGGGAGGCCGAGGCGAGAGGATTACCTGAGCCCAGGGGTTTGAGACCAGCCTGGGCAACTTGGCGAGACCTCATCTCTACAATAAAAATTATTAGTAGCAGTAGCAGTAGTAGTATTGCAAGGAGTCAGTACAGTCAGTGCCATGAAGGGTTTCTGGGACACCCATCCCCAAAACAGCCATGGTTCCTGACCTTCCCAAACCATGACTGACTCTTTTATTTTATCTTATTTTATTATTACTATTATTTTTGAGTCTGGATCTCACTCTGTCACACCCAGACTGGAGTGCAGTGGCACCACCATAGCTCACTGCAGGCTTCACTTCCCAGTCTCAGGTGATCCTTCTGCCTCAGCCTCCCCATTACCTGGGACTCTGGGCACACACCATCACACCTCGTTAAATTTTGCTTTTTTGGTAGAGATTGCACTGTGTTACCCAAGCTGGTCTCGAACTCCTCAGCTCAGGCAATCCTCTCGTCCCAGCTTCCCAAACTGTTGGAATTGCAGGTGTGAGCCACCACACTTGGCCTGTTTCTGAGGCCTACCTGGTAGTCTTCCAACAAATGCCTTCTCCTTAAATCATTGTTTATTCTGTAGCTCTCAATCAAAGGATCTCGACCCATAATGGCCCCTGGAAGTGGGGTGTGGCCAGTGGTGGACTTAAAATATGAAAATGAGAGCCGGCAGTTAAGGACTTCCTCACCCACTACACAGAAGCTGTGCTCATGGTCTTTGTGCTGCCATCACGAAGCCGAAGCCACCAACTCTTGTCTTGGGGGAAGTAGCCCACGTGCCTCTCCAGGCTAAATCTCCTTTTTTTTCCTTGAGTTGGAGTCTCACTCTGTCGCCCAGACTGGAGTGCAGTGGCTGCTCCCAGACACCGCAGCCTCGACCTGCTGGGCTCCGGCGATCCTTCCGCCTCAGCCTTCCGAGTAGCTGGAACTACAGGCGCACGCTACTACACCCGGCTCATTTTTGATTTATGGTGGAGATGAGTTCTCATCAAGTTGCCCAGGCGGGTCTCGAACCCGCGGGATCGGGCAATCCACTCACCTCAGCCTCCCAAAGGCACGGGATTACAGGTTGAGCCACCGAGCCCGGCTTAGGCTAAATCTCTACAGCAAGGCCAGGCGCAGTGGCTCATACCTGTAATCCCAGAATTTTGGGAGGCAGAGGTGAGAGGACTACCTGAGCCCACAGGTTTGAGACCAGCCTGGGCAACTTGGCAGGACCTCATCTCTACAATAAATCAAAAAACTAGCCGAGCGTGATGGCGCACACCTGTAGTTCCAGCTACTTGGAAGGCTGAAGCAGAAGGATCGCTGGAGACCAGCAGGTCGAGGCTGCAGTGGCTGGGAGCATGCCACTGCACTCCAGCCTGGGTGACAGAGGGAGTCTCCGACTAAAAAAAAAGAATGAAAAATAAAAATAAAAATCTCTACAGCAGTTGGTAGGAAAATGTCAGAATACTGGCGTGTGTGGCTATTCCTGGCAGCTTTTGGTAAGAGCCTAGAAATGGCATTCACAGACAAGGTGGGCTCTCTGAAGGCAGAGAAGATTCTGCCTCCCTAAGAAGCCCATGATGACAGGAGGTCAGATATCCATGAAGGGCCAGGAGAGCTGACTTCTTGGCCTTGAGCCACCATACTAGAAAACACAGGAAGGAAAGAAGGAAACACACCAGAAGGTAAGACTGGGACCAGCAGAACTGGAGGAAGCCAGATCTCCCAGGTCCTCTTGATGTCCACGCCCTCCCTGGGCGAGAGTCAAGCTGGGAGGAAGCCATTAGACAGGAACAAGCCAGCTTTGCCTTTATCACCAAGCAACCCAATAAGTAGCACAACCAGAGGCAGGAAAAAGGGCAGTGCTGCAAGCCTTCCTTTTTTTTTTTTTTTTTTTTTGAGTCAGAGTCTCACTCTGTTATGCAGCCTGGAATGCAGTGGCACGATCAGCTCACTGCAGCCTCAACCTCCTGGGCTCAGGCAATCCTTCCATCTCGACCCCCCTAGTAACTGGAACTATAGGCAGGCGCCACTACTCCTGGCTATTTTGTTTTATTTTTGTGTACACATGAGATCTCACTATGTTGCCCAGGATGGTCTTGAACTCTTGGGCTCAAGTGATCCTCCTTCAGTCTTCCAAAGTGCTGGGATTACAGGCATGAGCCACTGCACCCGGCTACCTACACTGTACTTTTATTAAATGACACGGGAGCACAGAGGAGCAGAGAAATTTCCAATTCCACATGGCTGGGATTTGTCATTTACTCACTGAGAGAGAGAACATACATCCCCATGTTCTCCCATCATGTTCATTAACTACCTTGAGAAAAAAGCTTCAAGCCGGGCTCGGTAGCTCAGCCTGTAATCCCGCACCTTTGGGAGGCTGAGGTGAGTGGATTGCCTGAGCCCACGGGTTGGAGACCCGCCTGGGCAGGCAAGACCTCATCTCTACAATAAAATCAAAAAATTAGCCAGGTGTGGTAGCGCACGCCTGTAATTCCGGCTACTAGGAAGGCTGAGGCGGGAGGATCACCGGAACCCAGCAGGTTGAGGCTGCGGTGGCCGGGAGCAGCCACTGCACTCCAGTCTGGGCGACAGAGTGAGACTCCAACTCAAAAAAAAAAAAAAAGAAAACAGCTTCAGAGACAAACTTGAAGGAATACTGATGTTCTCAGAGCAAAGGAGAAAACACAAAAGTTCCTCTTTTTTCAGCTCCTTTAACTTCTTGGCAACATCATAGTGACACTACCGAACAATATTTTCTTCAAAGGGGGCCGTTTTGAGTCAGAGACTCCGTCTGTCATCCAGGCTGGAGTGCAGTGGCACGCTCACGGCCACCACAGCCTCACCTGTTGGACTCAGGGCATCCTTCTGCCTCAGCCTTCAAGTACCTGGAACTTCAGGTGTGCCACCACCATGCACAGCTAATTTTTTTGATTTATTATAGAGGTGAGTTTTCGCCGTGTTGCCCAGGCTGGTCTCAAACCCCTGGGCTCAGCCAATCCTCTAGCCTCTGCCTCCCAAAGTGCTGGAATTCAGCCATGAGTCACCAGGCCCAGCACTGCTGAAGATATTTTAACACTGATGAGCATTCACTGGGCTTTCATTTGACTCATTAAAATAGTGCCGGGAAGAGACAGAAGTTGGCACATGGTCCTGTAGATGAGATGGCCCTGGGATTTGAACAACAGTTGGAATACAGCTGCCAGGGCTGAAACCAAGCAAGCACAGGTGTCACGCCAAAGTGAACATGATATCACATCATCCCTCGCTGCCAGATTCAAAATGCCAGTGGAGGGAAAGGATTGGTGAGGGGTCTTTAAAATAAACTGGATCACTTTTTTTTTGAATCAGGGTCTCACTCTGTCACCTAGGCTACAGAGCAGTAGCATGATCACAGCTCACCACAGCCTCTACCTCCTAGGCTCAGGCAATCCTTCTGCCTCAGCCTCCCAAGCAGCTGGGACTAAAGGCACACGCCACCACGTTCACTACTTTGTAAAATTTTCTGTAGAGACGAGGTCTCTCTGTGTTGCCCGGGCTGATCTCAAGCTCGTGGGCTCAAGCAATCCTCCCTCCTTGGCTTCCCAAAGTGCCGGGATTACAGGCATGAGCCACTACACTCAGCCTAGATAACTATTTTAAATACCGATTCTGTATGTAACTAAAATTTTAGTGCTGAGGTCATGAACAACAGTCATCAAATTTTAAAGAACTCAATCCAAAATCTTCCTGCTCAGCAAGATAAAAACAACACAATGTTCTGTTCTCAGAGACAGAAACGGCCACATCGAATTCAGTCTCTGGACACTAGACTGTGTAATTCCAAGTGTCTGGAAAATGTCCTTTGGCAAGGCGGCAGTTTTTTTCTTTTTTCCTTCTTCAATAGTTGTTTTCCTTTTTGGAGTGCTATCTACCATGTTCTATGTTCTTAAGTGATAGGGTAGAGAAGCATGAAAAGTCCAGCCTGGCCAGCTTGGTGAGACCTCATCTCTACAACAAATCAAAAAGTTAGCTGGGCGTGGTGGCTCACGCCAGTGGTTCCGGCGACTTGGAAGGCTGAGCCCAGCATGTCAAGGCTGCAGTGGCCGTGAGCGTACCACTGCCCTCCAGCCTGGGTGACAGAGTGAGACTCTTACTCAAAGAAACAAGCAAACAAAAAAGTATGAAAAGCTTATGACATCACATCACAGCAGTCATTTTCCTTGGAAAGATAAACTGTTTCACATTTCACACATCACACACACACACACACACACACACACACACACCCCAACTTACCAAATGCCCTTTTAGGTTCTATCAACCCCATGGTAAAGTGTTCCTCTTTTTTCAACTCCTTTAACTTCTTGGCAACATCATAGTGACGCCAGCCAACGACATTTTCTCCATTGATGGATTCAATATGGTCCCCCACACAGATTGTTTTAACTGAGTCAATGACACCGCCATCTTTAATTCTCTGAAAGAAAATGAATGATAGCAGTCTTTGAAAAACAGTGTGACATTATTTTTTATGTTATTGTTGTTTTGTGGGGTTGGAATTGGAATAGCACTCTGTAGCCCAGGCTGGAATGCAGTGGCACACTCACGGCCACAACAGCTTTGACCTGCTGGGCTCAGGCGATCCTTCTGCCTTGGCCCTCTGAGTAGCTAGAACTAAATGCATGCACCATCATGCCCAGTTAAATTTTTTTAACTTATTTATTGTAGAGACAAGGTCTCACCAAGTTACCCAGGCTAGTCTCAAACCCAATCTCAGGCAATCCTCTCATCTCCATCTCCCCAAGTGCTGGGACGACAGGCGTGAGCCACCACACCCAGCCTTATGTATGTTTTTTTTTTTTTTTTTTGAGTTGGAGTCTCACTCTGTCACCCAGACTGGAGTGCAGTGGCCACTCCCAGCCACTGCAGCCTCGACCTGCTGGGCTCCGGTGATCCTTCCGCCTCAGCCTTCCAAGTAGCTGGAACTACAGTCATGTGCTACCACGCCCGCCTGATTTTTGATTTATTGTAGAGATGAGGTCTCGCCTATCCCGCGCCTTTGGGAGGCTGAGGTGAGTGGATTGTGTATGTATTTAAATGAGGAGACTGTAGGACCCAAGGAGAAGCTTAAAGTTGGTCTTCCTTAAATCTGCCTTACTTAACGTCTACAATGCAGAGTCTTGGAATGAAATTCCGTATCCCCAAGATGGCACCAAGAGTTTCTAAAAGAATTTCAGGGACAAGAGTTCCAGAAAATTGCATGAGTAACCACCCTGCAAAGGATGTACAAGTTCTTCCACAGAGCTGAGCAGTGGGCCAAGGTGAAGACTATGGTCTGCCTCAGTAGTCTCGAATCCTTCATGGAAATGGTAGGACAGAAATAGCAGGAGCTGCCGCTATTGTGTGACTAAAGCAAGTGTGTCCCCACCCTTGCCAGGCAGACGCATAACACCTTCTGAATCAGCAGGGTGATTGATCACTGTGGCCAAGGTCCAAGAGAACACTGATCTCACGGACCACCGGCCACCCCATGACGTCATCGGGGGGGATAAAAAGCTGTAAAGGACTGACCTGGGAAGGGCTTTTAATTTGTAAATCATATTATTATATCCCAAAACCCACAATAGATTTCTTCTTTAAGAACATTGTTAGGCCAGGCGCAGTGGTTCAAGCCAGTAATCCTAGCACTTTGGGAGACTGAGGCAAGAGGATTGCCTGAGCCCACAGGTTCAAGGCCAGCCTGGGCAACTTGGTGAGACCTCATCTCTACAGTAAAAATTACCCGGGCATGTAGTGCGAACTGTTGTTCCAGCTACTTGGAAGGCTGAGGCGAAATGATCGCCTGAACCCAGCAGGTCCAGGCTGCATTGACTATGAGTATGACACTATACTCTAGCAACAGAGAGAGACTCCAACTCAAAAAACAAAACAAAGAGCATTGCTATATTCATTGTAATGACTGTTAACATGCTGTCTGCAAATGACACAATAATGTCTATTTAAACCATGTTCATCATTTATCATTACAAATAGACAATTCTAAAGCAAAGCAACCAGAAATTTCATAATCTACCTGACAATGTTCTTTTGGGTTTTGTTGTTGTCATTTTTGCATTGCAGTCTCACTCTGTCACCCAGGCTTGACCTGCTGGGCTCAGACAATCCTTCCACCTCAGCCTTCCAAGGAGCTGGAATTACAGGCACACACTACCACACCGGCTAATTTTTTTTATTTATTGTAGAGACAAGCTCTCACCAAATTTCCCAGGCTGTTCTCCAACCCCTGAGATCAGGCTCAGAGTAACTGAGACTACAAGCGCACACAACCACACCCAGCTAAAATTTTTATATTTTGTAGAGATGAGGCCTCACTGTGTTGCTCGGTCTGGTCTCGAGTTCATGGGCTCAGGCAATCTTCCCACCATGGTCTCTCAAAATGCTGGGATTACAGGTGTGAGCCACCACACCCAGCCTAATGTATTGCCTGATACACTCTGAAGCTATTTTTTCCTTTGAGTAACTATACCACACAAATCTGTGTCCTACCATAAGACTTACTGTTATAATTTTATTAAAGGCACTGTATAAAAATTAAACAAACAACTGTAAAGACACACATGAATCTTACCAGTGAATTAGAGGTCAGAATAACAGACCTTCGGGTCTAGGGTTGTGTGGGTCTATGAGTAGCCACGGAGGTCACCAGACAGAGAGAAGAAAGGCAATTGCCAGAAACCAGAGCTGGCAGCAGGGCGAGAATCCAGGTGGCCAACAGAAAAGTCAAAGCATATGGAATATCAGAGGCAACAGATAAGGACCTGGGGTGGAGAGACAGGAAAGCCAATAGAAGAAACTTAGAGAAGAAGAGGCCCAGAAGATGACCCAGGTCAGAAGCAAAGCTGGAGACAGTATCATACATATTATGGGTTACCTGAGCCTCAACCTCCTAAGCTGGTAGAATAAGCAAGACAGCCGGGCTCGGTGGCTCAGCCTGTAATCCCGCGCCTTTGGGAGGCTGAGGTGAGTGGATTGCCTGAGCCCGCGGGTTCGAGACCCGCCTGGGCAGCGAGACCTCATCTCTACAATAAATCAAAAAATCAGCCGGGCGTGGTAGCGCATGCCTGTAATTCCAGCTACTTGGAAGGCTGAGGCGGACGGATCACCAGAGCCCAGCAGGTCGAGGCGGAAGGATCGCCAGAGCCCAGCAGGTCGAGGCTGCGGTGGCCGGGAGCCGGCCACTGCACTCCAGTCTGGGTGACAGAGTGAGACTCCAACTCAAAAAAAAAAAGAAAAGAAAAGAAAAAAAGTATATGAAATTCAGTGAGCCATGTCTATAAGTAAGGTCTTACTGGGAAGCATTCGGACTCATTCACTAAGTCCAGGTCTTACTAATTCCCAGGTCTTACTGGGAAGCATTCGGACTCATTAACAGTCTGTGGCTGTTTTTCTGCTACCATGTGGAGGTGTGTAGTTGCAACAGAGACTGTTAGACCCACAAAGCACAAAATACTTACCATCTGACCCTTCACAGAAAAGGTTTGCCAACTCCTGCCTTAACTGTACTAGAAGTTTATAGATTTTGTTATAAGCACACTCTTCACTTACTGATTGAGCTGTTTATATACTTTTTGTCCTGAGAAATGTTAAGACTTGGACACTAAAATCTTGAACATTTAAAGCCTCTTGTCTTTTCCCTTGGAAAGTTTCATCTGAGAACCCCATAGAATAACATTCATTTCTCTGTCATTGCTCTCTCTCCTAATTATTTAATGATTCACTGTTGCTCTTATTACTAAAGCATTGACCATCGATTGTGAGGACTGCCAGACATTTTATATGCGTCCTTATATTTATACCTCAAATAACCCTATAAAGTAGGTGCTAATATTCCCATTTGAGAGAAGGCTCAGAAAGACTTAATGCCTCGCCCAAGGTCACACAACTGGTAAATAATTGCCTGCGCCAAACTGAAAACAGGCCTGTGGGGATTTTGTTTTGATTTTTGCTTTTGAGTTGGGTCTCACCCAGGCTGGAGTGCAGTGTGGCATGATCACAGCTCATGGTAACTTTGATCTCCTGGACTCAGGCAATCATTCCACCTCAACATCCAGGGTAGCTGGGACTACAGGTGCACTCCAACACACCCGGCTAAGTTTTGATTTTTTTGTAGAGACGTGGTTTTGCTATGATGCCCAGGCTGATCTCAATCGCCTGGGCTCACGCAATCCTCCCACTTCAACCTCCCTAAGTGCGGGGATTACAGGCATGAGCCCTCATGCCGCAGGGCCAGATCTGTGTGATTCTAAAGCCCACCTCCTGTGCTTCCCGACCAAGGAATCCTCACCCTCATCTGCATCCCTACTTAAACGTTCAACGACTGTTACCTCCAGTCACTGCTAAAAGCATAGCATTTCTTTTTTTCTTTTTTTCTGCTTATCATGGCAAAAGAAACACAGGAACAATAAATCAGAAATTAATAAAATGAATGGAATGACCTCTGAGGAGTAGAGGGCACGGGATGGGAGACGGACTGGGGTGGAAGGGGAAGGAGGGGTAGCAAATCTCTGAATACATCTTTTCGCATGCTTTTGTTTTTCATTTTTCTTTTGAATTGAAGTCTCACTCATCCAGGCAGGAGTGCAGTGGCATGCTCACAGCCACCACAGCCTCAACCTGGGCTCAGGCGATCCTTCTGCCTCAGCCTTCCAAGCAGCTGGAACTATAGGTGTGGGCTACCACGCCCAGCTAATTTTTCAATTTATTGTCGGCAAGTTGCCCAGGCTAGTCTCAAACCCCTGGACTCAGGCAATCCACTCACCTCGGCCTCCCAAAGTGCTGGATGACAGTCTTGAGCCACCACGCCTGGCTCTCATGTTTTTGATGTTTTGAATCATGTGAAGATTTTACATATTCAGAAAATAAAATTAGATCAACAAAGCTGACAGGAAAACACCAACAGAAGCAAATGGACTGGACAGGATTTTGGATGAATAATGATCCCCCAGGGTGGCAGCCGCAGCGAACCATTCCAAGTGACTGCAGAACACAGTGCTGGGATTCTATACACGAGACAAGGACCCAAAGTAACCAGAATTATCTTTTGGAGGGTGGGCCCTTGTAGTCCAGGCTTCCCCCACTGGGTAAAGTGTTCTAGGAACCCATCAGTATCCGTGTACCAGCTAGTGTTGTTGCGTTCGGCTTCAGTGAATTTTTCTGGAGATTCTTTTTTTTTTTTTTTTACTGAGTTGGAGTCTCACTCTGTCACCCAGACTGGAGTGCAGTGGCCGCTCCCGGCCCCCGCAGCCTCGACCTGCCGGGCTCCGGCGATCCTTCCGCCTCAGCCTTCCGAGTAGCCGGAACTACAGGCGTGCGCTACCACGCCCGGCTGATTTTTTTTTATTTATTGTACAGATGAGGTCTCGCCAAGTTGCCCAGGTGGGTCTCAAACCCACAGGCTCAGGCAATTCACTCACCTCAGCCTCCTGAAGCACGGGATTACAGGCTGAGCCACGGAGCCCGGCTTGGAGATTCTTTCAATGCATTTACCCATTTCACGGTGGGTGAGTTACAAGGGCACCTGCTCACACCACAGTGAGCGTTCAGCAGTTTTTTTGCCAAAAATGGCATGACCCCCATGCCTACCTTCCCTGTTCACCTGATCTCAACTCAAGAGACTTTCTGTTTCCCAGGATGAAAAAAGTCCTCAAAGGGAATGTTTTGCAGATAAGAAGAGGTGGAAACAAAAAACGGCAGAAGCACTAAAAAGCATCAAAACTGATGAGTTCAAAAACTGTCTGAGTAGTGGAAAAAACATCTTGATAGGTGTATTGCATCCAGCAGACAGTACTTTGAAGGTGACTGAAGTTTAAATATGTAAAAATAGCCAGGCGCGGTGGCTCACGCCTATAATCCCAGCACTTTGGGAGGCTGAGATAAGCGGATTGCCTAAGCACATTGGTTCGAGACCAGCCCTGGCAACTTGGTGGGACCTCATCTCTACAATAAATCAAAAAAATTGGCTGGGTGTGGTGGCACATGCCTGTAATCCCAGTTACTTGGAAGGCTGAGGTGGAAGGATCGTCTAAACCCAGCAGGTCGAGGCTGCGGTGGCTGTGAGCATGCGACTGCACTCCAGCCTGGGCGACAGAATGAGACTCTGACTCAAAAAAAATTAAAAATTAAAGCTGGGCTCGGTGGCTCAGCCTGTAAACCCGCGCCTTTGGGAGGCTGAGGTGAGTGGATTGCCTGAGCCCGCAGGTTAGAGACCCGCCTGGGCAACTTGGCGAGATCTCATCTCTACAATAAATCAAAAAATTAGCCGCGTGTGGTAGCGCACGCCTGTAGTTCCAGCTACTCAGAAGACTAAGGTGGAAGGATCGCTGGAGCCCAGCAGGTCGAGGCTGCGGTGGCCGGGGGCGGCCACTGCACTCCAGTCTGGGCGACGGAGGGAGACTCCAACTCAAAAACAAACAAACAAACAAAAAGAAATATATAAGGAATGATGGAATTGGAAAAAAAAATCACTTTCCAACCACTGTAGGAATAATTAATTAATTAATTAAGTCAGGCAAGACTCATCAACAGATGCTAAATCTGTAATGTGTGAATAAGAAAATGGAATATTTTCATAATATCAACGTATCTCTCCACAATTACTTATTAAATTACAAAGGAAAATATAGTAGCTTTGCAGTGAGAAGGGCTAGTGGACACTACCTAAGATAGGTAATAAGAGTTAGCATCAGCCAGGCGCCGTTGCTCACACCTGTAATCCCAGTACTTTGGGAGGTGGAGGCAAGAGAATTACCTGAGTCTAGGGGTTCAAGACCAGCCTGGTCAACTTGGCGAGACCTCATCTCTACAATAAATCAAAAAATTAGCTGGGTGTGGTGGCGTACAACTGTGGTCCCAGTTACCTGGAAGGCTGAGGCAGAAGGATCACCTGCAGGTCAGCAGGTCAAGACTGTGGTGGCCGTGAGCGTCTGCACTCCAGCCACAGTGACAGAGTGAGACTCCAACTCAAAACAAACCAAAAAAAGTTAACATCAAATAGTAAGACAAATCAAACCAGCACCACCCACTTCCTGCTGCAGCACAGGGAGAAAGACATAGCAACATGTATGTAATTTTCTTGCCAAAAACGCACAACTTATTTTTCAGTCTGAGGAAATATCAGAAAAATCCAAATTAAGGGTCAACTATAAAAGACTGAGGAACTATTCTAGACTAAAGACAACTAAAAAAGCTGGGCATGGTGGCTCATGCCTGTAATCCCAGAACTTTGGGAGGTGGAGGCCAGAGGATTGCCTGAACCCAGGCGTTTCAGATCAGCCTGGACAACATGGCAAGACCTTGTCTCTACAAGAAATTTTAAAAATCCCCTGGGTACAGTGGCTCACGCCTGTAATTCAAGCACTTTGGGAGGCAGAGGCGAGAGGATTGCCTGAGCCCAGGAGTCAAGACCAGTCTGGGAAATATGGCAAGATCTTGTCTCTAAAATAAATTTTTAAAAATTAGCCGAGTGTGGTGGTGTGTGCCTATGGTTCCAGCTACCGGGAAGGCTGAGGCAGAAGGATCGCCTGAGCCCAGCAAGTCAAGTCTGCGGCAGCCATGATGGTGCCACTATGCTGCAGCCTGGGTGACAGAGTGAGACTCTGACTCAAAAAAAAAAGAAAAAGAAAAAAAGACATGACAATAAATAAAATGTACGCTCCTAGATTGGCCCATACAGGGAAAATAATGAACTCTACTAGGACAACTGATAAACCTGCAATATGGACAATAGATTAGTTTTGTTGTTGTTGTTGTTGTTGTTTTTATTTTTAGAGATGAGGTATTTCTGTGTTGCCCAGCTAGTCTCAAATTCCTAGGCTCAGGCAATCCTGCCTCGGCCTCCCAAAGTGCTGGGATTACAAGCGTGAGCCACTGTACCTGGCCTGTTGTTGGTTTTTTTAATTGATTAATTTAAAAGTAACATATCAATATTAGATTCTCTGAATTTCTTTTTTTTTTTTATTTTTATTGTAGAGATGAGGTCTCACCAAGTTGCCCAGGCTGGTCTCAAACCCGCGGGCTCAGGCAATCCGCTCATCTCGGTCGCCCAAAGTGCTGAGATTACAGACTGAGTCACCAAGCCCGGCCATATTCTCTGAATTTCATAAATGCACTGCAGTTATATATCAGTCTATCCTTGCTCTGAGTAATTATACTCTGAAGTATTAGCATTAACAGTGTGGGTGGGTGTTTGAGAGAGAATAAAAAAGCAAACGTGGCAAAAGGTAAAAATTGGAGATTTAGTAAATTATGTGCAGGAGTTATTTGTATTATTATTGAAATCGTTCCATAACTTTGAAGTTATCTCTATCCCCAATTATCTTTTTTTTTTTTTTAATCACAGTCTCACTCTATTGCTCAGGCTAAAACGCAACAGCACAATCATGGCTCACTGCAGTCTTCTTGACCTTTTGGGCTCAGGTGATCCTCCTGCCTCAGTCTCCCAAGTAGCTGGGACTACGGGCGGGCACCACCATGCCCAGCTAATTTTATAATTTTTTGTAGAGATGAAATCTTGCTTTGTTGCCCATGCTGGTCTCAAACTCCTGGACTGAAGCAGTCCTCCTGCCTTGGTCTCCCAAAGTGCTGGGATTACAAACATGAACAACTGTACCTGGCTTTCATCACCAATTTTTTTTTTTTTTTTTTTTTTGAGTAAGAGTCTCAGTCTGTCACCCAGGCCAGAGTGCTCACAGCCACTGCATCCTTGACCGGCTGGGCTCAGCTGATCCTTCCCCACCCTTCCAAGTAGCTCAAATGATAGGCACACACCACCACATCCAGCTCATTTTTTTTTTACTTATTGCAGAGACCAGGCCTCGCCAAGTTACCCAGGCTAGTCTCGAACCTCTGGGCTCAGGCAATCCTCTCGCCTCCACCTCCCAAAGTGCAGGATGACAGGCGTGACCCACTGTGCCCGGCTATTTAAAAAATTTCACCAACCACGTACACAGTCTGACACATCTGCCTCTTGTAAGCTGAACTCTGTCGTTAGCAGGTGAGATCACGCTCCACTTTCTCTTCGCTGCCACATGGTAGGTCTCCTCCAGGCTAGTGACTCATCCTCTGAGGCAGGTACATGTTTGACAAAGCATTCAAGAAATAGAAGCACTAGCTCTGAAGGTCAGAGGCTGAGCGCTAAAAAACCCACGCACGTTTGCAAGACTCCCCAGCCCGTCCCCCTGCATGGGCCCCCTGTCCTGAGCTTTCCTCGGATAATCCCACATGACTCTCCCAAGTCACAGATTTTCCATTTGGTCACCACTCAACCTTCAGCACAGTCCTATCTTTTACAGAGCTAAAAATAGCCACTCTACCAAGTGGGAAGTTAAGGACCCATTTACAGTTCAGAAGATAATTTCCCCAGGACGGCTTCTTTAATCATGACACTGCATCAGCACTGATTTGGACAGAATAAAGGCACACATTACACTCTGTGGCATGAAGCCTATCGTGAATGTGTGACCCGGTGAGCAGGCGTGCCAGCTGTGAGGTCAGATCTCTTGGATTCAAATCCTAAATGTGTCCAGTTGGGTAACTTTGGGCAAGCCGCTTAACCTTCCTGACCCTGTTGCTGCATCTGTAGTGCAGGTGCTAGTAGCAAACGTCACAGGCATTCTGTTGAGCAAAAGAAGACAGGGTGGCACCTGCAGTGTCCATCTGAAGTTCAAGAGCAAGAAAAGGGTAACAGAAATCAGAAGAATGGCTATTTTGCCACAGAAAAGTACAGACTGGAAAGGGTACATAGGAGCCTTCCGGGAGGCAAAAATGCCACTTCCAGCCGGGCACGGTGGCTCATGCCTGTCATTCCAGCACTTTGAGAGGCGGACGTGAGAGGCTTGCCCGAGTTCAGGGGTTCGAGACCAGCCTGAGCAACCTGGAGAGACCTCATCTCTACAATAAATCATACCAAAAAAATTAGCCGGCCATGATGGTACATTCTTGTAGTTCCAGCTCCTTGGAAGGCTGAAGCGGAAGGATCACCTGAGCCCAGCAGGTCGAGGCAGCAGTGGCCGTGAGCAGCGTGCCACTGCACTCCAGCCTGGGTGACAGAGTAAGACTCTGACTCAAAAAAAGAAAGAAAGAAAGAAAGAAAAGAAAAAGAAATAAAGGAAGAAAGGAGAGACTCTGACTCAAAAAAAAAAAGAAAGAAAGAAAGAAAGGAGAGACTCTGACTCAAAAAAAAAAAGAAAGAAAGAAATGCCACTTCCTCTGATCTGGGTGGTGGTGTCAACCTTCATCAAGCTACACATTAAAAATGTGCTACACCTCAATAAAAAAGTGAATAAAAAAACATACCAACAAAATAACAAAATAGAATGGTGAGGATTACATGAGAACATGTATACAAAGTCCCTAGTTCATAGGAAGCATCAATATCAGTTGGCTGTTATTATTATAACTACATGCTACAATAGAACTGCCTTTTTTTTTTTTTTTTTTTTGAATTGGAGTCTCACTCTGTCACTCAGATGGGAGTGCAGTGGCCGCTCCCGGCCACCGCAGCCTCAACCCGCTGGGCTCCGGCAATCCTTCCGCCTCAGCCTTCCAAGTAGCTGGAACTACAGGCGCGCGCTACACACGCCCAGCTCACTTTGATTTATTGTAGAGATCAGGTCTCGCCAAGTTGGCCAGGCGGGTCTCGAACCCGCGGGCTCAGGCAATCCACTCACCTCGGCCTCCCAAAGTGCTGGGATTACAGGCTGAGCCACCGAGCCCAGTCTTTTTTTTTTTTTTTTTTTTATGAGTTGGAGTCTCACTCTGTGCCCTGGCTAGAGTGCAATGGCAAGCTCACAACCACCACAGTCTTGACCTGCTGGGCTCAGGGGAACCTTCCGCCTCAGCCTTTCAAGTAGCTGGAAATACAGGCATGTGTCACCACACCCAGCTAATTTTTCAATTTATTCTAGAGACGTGGTCTCTCCATGTTGCTTAGGCAGGTCTCAAACCCCTGAGCTCAGATAATCCTCTCGCCTCCGCCTACCAGAGTGCTGAGATTACAGGCGTGAGCCACCGTGCCCGGCCATGAGAACATTTTGAAAGAAACAAATAGGGTTGTCAAAGTGCGTGCAGTTGGAAATAACACGAATTCAATGGAAATCAGTCTGAAAGTCATCAGACGTGAGAGCTACAGACTAGAAAAGCTTTCACGTGAACAACGAGTAGGCACCCGGGCCAGACTGTCCTTCCAGGTAGAGATCTAAATTCTGGAGGAAGTCTAAGGGAAGAAAATCGAGAAAGTGGTAAACAACAACAACAAAATAATGCCTTTGATCGTGTTTCTAAGTGAAAGTGAAACATCACCCACCTATTCATTCCCAAGGAGCCAGCTGTCGCTCTAAACACCATTTCTAACTTTCTTTGACCGGGTGGATTTTTTTATTGTCGCCCCCAATTAGGTCACACAGCTATTTTTTACAGCTTACCTTTATAAAGGCGTAGCCAACACCATTGTCTGTAATAGCAAGGCCAAGTGAGTCTTCGGATTTACACACCCTCACTTCTTTTTTTGTTCCTTTCACGTGGGCAAATATGAAATCATCCAGGCCTATCTGCCCTCCCAAGAGTCTTTCCATGTCAACCTTTGGTGTGTTTAAAGTACAATATAAGATCTGTAAAGAAAAAGAAATGTTTTAGGTCAGTTTCCATCGGGAATACATTCTGGTCACTAATTTATCCATACATGTTTATTGAGTGAAAGAGTCCTCGAGACATGACAAAAGGTTACATCTTGCAATGTGTTTTTAATGTGGACTTGATAGAACCTAGGGCACATTTTCAGACGGTAGCATGAGGTGGCATGTACTAAGCATGTCCCAGGATGGGCTCTGTGCTAAGCAACTTACAGCCATTTCCTCAAGTAACCCTGACAGTAACTTTATAAAACACATCGTTATCTCCATGTTGCAAATGAGGAAATTGAGACTTAGTTTGAGCAAGTAACTCGTCTAAGGTCACGCAACCAGAACTTGCAGATCCCAGGACTTGAGCTCACATCTCACTGACTTCCGAATAGCTTAAGCCACGTGACCTGACACTTATGCTGAAATTACAGGCCATACGCATCACAGGCAACAAAGTCAGATTAGAGTAGAATAGTACATTGGCGGAGTTTGCTATAAGGGAGACAGCAGGTAGGACAGCCCTAAGGAATCTGCATGCACTGAGCTAGTGGCCTGAGGTGTCTTCCCAGCAGAGTGAACCTTCTTTGGGGTTAGGGTTAGGGTAAAGATTCCCATCATGCATTGGGGATTCCGCCATGCAAATTAGGGAGTTCTGATTGGCTGACGTTCGACTTTGATCATTGACCAGTTGAAGGGGAACACAAGTGGCTCTTGTATGACATGGCTTCCACAGTATTTCCAAAGCTCGGCAGGATACAGACGCTGCACGGTGTATGCACTACAATGAAAATATAAGCGAGCCTATATTTGAAAACTGGTAAGTGTATATTTTTAAATATGGAAATTTTTATTTATCTTGCTTTATTGCATTGCTTGAAAAAAAGCAATTTAGTGAGGTGTTAAAATAAATACGAGACCTCGTCTCTACAATAAATCAAAAAATCAGCCGGGCGTGGTAGCACATGCCTGTAATTCCAGCTACTTGGAAGGCTGAGGTGGAAGGATCGCTGGGGCCCAGCAGGTCGAGGCTGCGGTGACCGGGAACGGCCACTGCACTCCAGTCTGGGTGACAGAGTGAGACTCCAGCTCAAAAAATAAAAAAATAAAAATAAATAAATAAATACGATTTAGAACTGAAATGGGCCGTAAGGACTAATTAATTCAATCCCTTAATTTTTTTTTTAAGGGAACTGTAAGTCTGGAGAGGTTAAAACAATTTGCCCAAATTCACATGATGGTAGAAAGAGAACAAAAAAGAAATGGAACAACGGAAAGTTGTATGGAGAGTTTAAAGAGATTTTTACACCTACCAAGTGTTTCTGTGACCTTATTTTCCTTCAAAAAAATATGACTCATTGTACTACAATTTGCAGTGCTACTCTCAAATTCATCAACCATAATCTGGGTAATTTGTGGGGCTCAAATTATGAGATGGAAGGTTGAAAACATGTCCCTGGCTGAGCACAGTGGCTCACACCTGTAATCTCAGCATTTGAGGTCGAGGCGAGAGGACTGCCTGAGCCCAGGGGCTCAGACCAGCCTGGACAACATGGCGAGACCTCATCTCTACAATAAATCAAAAAATTAGCCGGGCGTGGTAGCGCGCACCTGTAGTTCCAGCTACTCGGAAGGCTGAGGTGGAAGGATCGCCGGAGCCCAGCAGGTCGAGGCTGCACTCCAGTCTGGGCGACAGAGTGAGACTCCAACTCAAAAAAATACATAAATAAAATAAAATATCATTTTGTATCTACAGTGCCTTTCCCTTCTCCCACCAGTAGCTACAGTCATCTAGAAACAGGTTTCACTTCACAGTGTGGAAAAGATACAAAATTGGCAACAAGACAGATATTTAGAAACATGATACTGCATGCTCTATTTAGACCTTCATGAGCATATTGTAAAACCCTGCCCCGAACTGTGTAGAACTTTCTATAAATGATTCACTTCTAAATCAGCTGCCCTGGGTCACCCAGGTCAGCAGCGGCAAACCTTAAATAAAAGGTGAATCACTCTTCGTACGCTTTCTTCTCCAGGACAACTCCTTTGTTCTCAGTATTTCTAATGAGTAAAATAATATGACAGGAAGAATTATACCCCCAAAAAAGACAATCAGATGCCTATTTTGAATCTACCCAAGAACTTCCCAGAATAAACCAAAAGAACATTTAATTTGTTAACTAATGAAATGTACTAAAGGCAACGATGTAAACAAGAAAATCAAAACCCAACGCAATCCCTGAGACACGAGAAAAGGCAGAAAGAATAGGGACGGGTTTAAGTCTTGTCTTTGTGAACATTACACAGACACAAAACCAACAAGATAAATCACATACGGATGGCTATAGACATATCCTCTCCCACAATGGTCTTACAGTCAGAGGAGGTATCTGAACTTCTTCTGGTCTCATGATGCTGCCAGGTTTCATGCCAGTTTGAAAGACACCATAAATCACTACGATTCTCCCTTGTCAGGTGCTGGTTCAAATGTTCCAGCTTTCTAAACCACTTATCTTCTTAAAAGCCTCCTCTTGTTTGACAAAAGAGAATTTAGACAGGGAGAGACTATAACAGAAGAAGCTACATCCTAGAAGAGTAGGGTGCTATATAAAGCATAATATTTCTAAATTATCAGATTTGTGAATTAAATGTTCCAGCTTACCTAACAAATATGCAAATATAATTTGTAAAAGATTAGACTACAAAAGGATCCTTACACAAAACTTTATTTTTTTTTAGTTGAAATCCCACTCTGTCGCCCAGGCTGGAGTGCAGTGGCATTCTCACGACCACCGCAGTCTCGACCTGCTGGGCTAAGGCGATCCTTCTGCCTCAGCCTTCCAAGTAGCCAGAACTACAGGCATGCACCACCATGCCCGGCTAATTTTTTTACTGATTGTGGAGACGAGGTCTCGCCAAGTTGCCCAGGTTGGTCTCAAACCCCTGGACTCAGGCAATCCTCTGACCTTGACCTCCCAAAGTGCTGGGATTACAGGCTTGAGCCACCGCGCCCAGCCACAGAAAACTTTGAAATGTGTTTGGCAGATTGTTCATGTAGCACTGTGTCCATATCAGCCCAAGAGGCTGACTTCTAACCTTCACAATGAAACTTCTGAAGAGCAGATGACATTTTACAACCACTCCAATGAATCGTGGGAAACTGGAAGGCATTCGTGGTGAACCATTCAGGTGTCAAGATGAAGTGACGAGGGAACATAGTCTATACCTCACTATTTCCCAGAACAGAAAAAAGAAATTTTTTTCTTTTTTTGATTCGGAGTCTCACTCTGTCCCCAGGCTGGAGTGCAGTGGCACGCTCACAGCCACGGCAGCCTCGATCTGGGCTCAGGTGACCCTTCCGCCTCAGCCTTCCAAGGAGCTGGGACTACAGGAACGTGCCACCACACCTGCTGATTTTTTGATTTATTGTAGCGACGAGTTCTTGTCTCATTGCCCAGACTGTTTTCAGACCTGTGGGCTCAGGCAATCCTCTTGCCTGGACCTCCCAAAGTTCTGGGATTATAGGCGTGAGAAATGTTGACAGAAAAAGATAAGCATTTATGGGAAAAATATAGACCGCCTGAGAAACATTTTTTGTTTGTTTGTTGAATTGGAGTCTCACTCTATAGCCCAGGCTGGAGGGCAGTGGCAAGCTCCTGGCCCAGAAAGAGAGAAAAAAGAGAGGGGGGGAGAGAGAGAGGATTTTTCTTCTCCACCAGGACACCTGAAAGACATCAGGAAAACGGACTACAGGGTCCCCAAAGCAAGGGTGACAAAGGATTCTGGAGATGCAGGTGGAGACAAACTCCTTGGCCACCTTGAGGAGGTCTGAGCGTGAGAGAACTCACCTAGAGGGGCTGGAGGAGGTCAGACTGAATCCACAGGCAAGGTCAGCCCTGACTCTGGAGCGTGTGAGGACTCCTCGAGGCCAGGGCTGCTCAATTTTGAACCCTGACCTGCCCAGGGGAAACAGAGGAGCGAGGGGTAGGGTGGCTGTCAAGAAGAGACAGATGTCTGTGGCAGGCCTGGAGACGAAAGGCATGCCCTGGCTGCAGGACTGACCTTTGTTCGGGGCTGTTTATCACGAGTTCCTGCTCCCCCACCCCAGGCAGCTACCCCTGCCCCCTTGACAACAGTCCTGCCATTCCTGCCTGTCTTCTGGTGTCCGAGCGGGTGAGCACTGAGAGGCCCAAGCACAGGCAGGAGCCAAGGATGCTTCTAAGGCACACGTCATCAGCGAAGGCTGGAACAGGAAGACCAGCCTCCTGGCTGGGTGCTGACTCCAGCCCTCACTACCTGCTCTGTTTCTGTGACCACACATACCTGCTCTGCAGCCCTCCTCGAGCTCCTATCATGTGAGCCCTTCCTTACTGCCCAGGAAAAGGGATTCTGTATATATATATTTTTTTGAGTCGGAGTCTCACTCTGTCGCCCAGACTGGAGGGCAATGGCCGCTCCCGGCCACCGCAGCCTCGACCTGCCGGGCTCCGGCGATCCTTTCACCTCAGCCTTCCGAGTAGCTGGAACTACAGGCGCGCGCTACCACGCCTGGCTGATTTTTGATTTGTTGTAGAGATGAGGTCTCGCCAGGTTGCCCAGGTGGGTCTCGAACCCGCGGGCTCAGGCCATCCACTTGCCTCGGCCTCCCAAAGTGCTGGGATGACAGGCCGAGCCACCGAGCCCGGCCGGGATTCTGTATTGTTGACTTTCTCGTGCCCGATTTTCCTTCCTTCTCTTTTTCCTTTTCTTTCTTTTATTTTTCCTTTTCTTTCTTTCTTTTTCTTTTTTTGTTTGAGTCAGAGTCTCACTCTGTCACCCAGGCTGGAGTGCAGTGGCCCCAACATGAGGCCCAAGCAAGTTAGCATCCATTGGGCAACTTGGGTAAACTCTTCTGAGAAAGGAAACCTCAGAATGAGGCAACAAAATGGTAGAAGCCGAGTAGCCCGTGCTGTCCCTTAAGCAGCTCACAGTCAAAGCCAAACCTCAACCGGTTGGAATCATCTCTTCAGCGTGGCAGGATCCCAGATGCATCATGGGAGCCCTAAAACTCACCCTAGCCAAGAAAGAATCAAACTTCCACTGGGAAGAGCCTCCAGCTGCTTCCTTGGACCACGGAGGCCTCAGACCACTGACAACAGCCCTGTGTGACGTATCTTTCCTTCAGCAATTCTACTTTTCTGAATGTATAACCATATTGGAGAAGGTTTTCACATGCCCAAGACTCCAGCCATGCCTCACCCAGCCTGCCTCGCAAATTTCTCCTATGAAGCTGACCAAATAAGCCTGTTCCCATGTCAGGATGCTGAGACCAGGATAGCATCATAGGATTTAAATGCTGAGGGAAGCCAGTGCTGGAGGCGGTGCCCATCCCATGTCCCCAGCCTGGGATTCCTGGGAAGAAATATCAGTGTCCGTGACTTGAGCACACGTGCCAAGATTCCAGGGGGCATCATGGGTGTGGGAGTCGGGGACTGTGAAGACAGCAACGTTCCAAGGCCCAACTCCATGGAGAGCTGTTTTGCATTCCACATGATGCTCAAATGTCCTACCAGCCATGCATGCTGGGAAGCGGGGAGACTATTATTCCTTGGGTCTCATGCGAATTCTGGGCTACACATAAAATAAGCTTTGTTCAGAACTTTCATGAGCTGCAATGACCACGTCAATCAAGGAAAGACCGTACTTGGTAATGCAGGACCTCACCAACAGTCGTTCACCATTTCAGAAACTCAAGTCACTAACAGCAATGCTGCTCATGTTACTGGAATTTTTTTTTTTTTTTTAGTCAGAGACTCACTCTGTCGCCCAGGCTGGAGTGCAGTAGCATGCTCACGGCCACCACAGCCTTGACCTGCTGGGCTCAGGGGATCCTTTTGCTTCAGTCTCCGAAGTAGATGGAAGCACAGGTGAGCACCACCACGCCAGGCTTTTTTGATTTATTGTAGAGATGAGGTCTTGCCATGTTGCCCAGGCTGATCTCAAACCCCTGGGCTCAGGCAATTCTCTTGTCTCCACCTCCCAAAGTGCTGGGATTATAGGCGTGAGCCAACAGGCCTGGCGTTAGTGGAATTTTTCACATGAAACGTTTATAGCAGTCTGCTCCTATCACTGCACTATGGTAATTCTATGATCATTTACAAATATTATTTATCTCATATTTCCAAATGTTATATATTTGGAAAAAGAGACAAAAACATTCCGTTAAATATCAGCTTGTACTTACTTTTTTTTTTTTTTTTTTTTGAGTTGGAGTCTCACTCTGTCACCCAGACTGGAGTGCAGTGGCCGCTCCCGACCACCGCAGCCTCGACCTGCTGGGCTCTGGCGATCCTTCCGCCTCGACCTGCTGGGCTCCGGCGATCCTTCCGCCTCAGCCTTCCAAGTAGCCGGAATTACAGGCGTGCACTACCACGCCCGGCTGATTTTTTGATTTATTGTAGAGATGAGGTTTGGCTGCCCAGGCAGGTCTCGAACCCACCTCAGCCTTCCAAAGGCACGGGATTACGGGCTGAGCCACCGAGCCTGGCCTTACTCTTTTTAAACCCAAACTTATTCATGATAAGTAGGTACAAGCCCCTGATTGCTTCCGAGTCGAAGATTGTTTTCACAAATATTTAAATATTAAAATCCATATTTGGGCTGAGTGCAATGACTCACACCTGTAATCCTAGCACTTTGGGAGGCTGAGGTGAGAGGACTGCCTGAGCCCAGGGGGTCGAAACTAGCCTGCACAACTTGGCAAGGCCTTGTCTCTAAAATAACTCAAAAAATTAGCCAGGTGTGGTGGTGGTGCATGCCTATAGTCCCAGCTACTTGGAAGGTTGAGGCGGAAGGATCTCCTGAGCCCAGCAGGTCGATGCTGTGGGAACCGTGATCATGCCACTGCACTCCAGCCTGGGTAACAGAAGACAGACCTAGTGTCAAGGACACCCTTCTGGACTATGTATTTAAGTAATTTAGTTTTCCTCTTTGCTCTAGTTGCCTTATGTATAGATTTCAATAATCTGTAGTTCTGATAAGAATTTCAGCTAAGCTAGCATGGGTTAATGGTGACAGGTGTTCAACATAACTCCCTTCTCCTTCATTCTCAAGATAAGTTTTCCCCTCCCCAACTCACCTTTACACAGAGGCTGGAAAATCAAGATAGGAGTGGGGGAAAGGACAAAGATTACAGAAGAAAGGAAGTAGCAGGAGTCATGACCAGCACCTGATATCCAGCCATACCCAGAGCACCCTGCTCCTATCCAATGTGAGAAGTTTCAGGAGGTTAAGTTAAGGCTCTGGCCCTGGATCCTGAAATATACAGGTAACGCCCATGTTAAAGCCACATTAATGGAATATACAGACATGCACATTGTTGCAGGAATAGATACTGAATTAACATTTCCCCAACCTTGTTACTGTTATCACTTTGAAACCACTTTAACACTGTAACTTAAGAACCTGAGACTTTTATAGACTGAGATGACTACTCTGGAGTGTAGCCATTAAAAAAAAAAAGTTGGAACTGTCCCTCAACATGTGCTTTGATTCATCTCCAGGGAGATGTTGATACACACTGCAAATACACTTTCTGAATGCTAGAGTCTATCCGCCTCTTCGCGCTGCTGACAGAGGGTCAGACGTGTTTCTGAAAAGCAAATGTTCTGCCCTTCTGGCCTTTCACTTATTCATCCACAGAAGCCACGGATCTCCATGACGGTAGTCATGCCCAAGCCTCGACTTCCTACTCCACATGTTCATCCCCAAAACCTCAGAATACTCAACACACCCCCAAACGGCAGGACTAGAGTTTCCAAGATGAGAGACAAAGGCCAGTTTCTGGGATCCCAACCCAGAACAGAGCCATCCACCATCAGCTGGCCTCTGATCACTTTGTCTGAGAGCGCCAAGTCAAGGGTATTTGTTAAATAGTGGCTTCTCTCTGAATAAGTAGTCCAAGGAACACCTTTGATGGGGGTTTATTCTAAGAAAACCAGGGGAAGCAAAAGCACAGGAAACCCTTCAGGAAATAAGGAGGCAGCTTAGAAATGGTTACCCTGTATGCTCAGAGACATCACACAAGCTGGCCGCACTTTTTAAATGAAATAGTGAAAAACGAATTCCCTCTTTTTTTTTTTTTTTTTTTTTTTTGAGTTGGAGTCTCACTATATCACCCAGACTGGAGTGGTGCAGTGGCGGCTGCCAGTCACTGCAGCCTCGACCTGCCGGGCTCTGGCGATCTTTCCGCCTCCGCCTTTCAAGTAGCCGGAACTACAGGCACGCACTACCACGCCCAGCTATTTTTTGATTTATTGTAGAGATGAGGTCTCAATCAAGTTGCCCAGGTGAGTCTCGAACCCGCCAGCTCAGGCAATCCACTCACCTCAGCCTCCCAAAGGTGCAGGATTACAGGCTGAGCCACTGAGCCTGGCTGAATTTCCTCATATTAAATAGTACAGCGTGGAAGCCAATTATTTTTACTGTCATAATATTTGGCTTATAATGAAATTTTGGACATCGAGGAATTTATTTATGACAAAAAAATCAAAATTTTATATATATATTTTTTCTGATATGTGGTATGTGTGAAACAGTCACCAACATGCATTGCTTGATGTCTTTCACCTGGTGTCTTTCTATTCAAGCAGACAATGCAGTCTCGTTTTCTTCCTCTCATACTATGATTTTATTTTATTTTATTTTTTGAGTAGGAGGCTCACTCAGTCTTGTCACCCAGGCTGGAATGCAGTGGCACGCTCATGGCCACGGCAGCCTCAACCGGCTGGGCTCAAGCAATCCTACCGCCTCAGCCTTCCAAGTAGCTGGAACCACAGGCGCACGATACCCCACCCAGCTAATTTTTTGATTTATTGTAGAGACAAGGTCTCACCAAGTTGTCCAGGCTGGTCTCAAACCCCTGGGCTCAGGCAATCCTCTCACCTCAGCCTCCCAAAGTGCTGGGATGACAGGCTTGAGCCACCACACCCAGCTACAAACATCTTTTATTACAAAGGCTTGTGGTCTTTTTTTTTTAATGGTACTTTGTTCTTTATACACATAACAGGAAGAAGTATCTCCCCAGTAACTTCTTTTGAAGAGTTTAAATTCTACCCATAATTCCTAATTCCCTGACTTGAGCAGTACACACTGTATTCGTGTCAAAATATAATATGTACCCAGTAAATATGTACAATTATTATGCTTCCAAAAACAAGTCTGCCAGCATTCAGATGTTGGAAAAGTACAGCGGGCCCTCCCAAAAGGATAGCTGGGGGTTTCTTAGGGAGGAGTGCTTTCAGATCATTCTAGCCCCACATTCAAAGGGTAACAGAAGGGCTCAATTACTTCACGGTGCAGACAACTGCCACAAAAAAACAGGAAGTGCTCTTCAAAACAGCTGGAGTATATTCCAGCAGAAATACTGACAACACTGTAAAAGTCAAAACTTACCCTTGTTTTCCCCATTGATTTTATTCATTTGATCAATAAAAATGTTTAATTATACTTTTGATATTGTCTCATCAGGAAAAAAAATCAAACCCCATCTGATTAAGCCTTAAAATGCAACTGTCAAGCTGGACACGGCGGCTCACACCTGTCATCTCAGCACTTTGGGAGGCTGAGGTGAGAGGATTGCCTGAGCCCAAGGGTTTGAGACCAGCCTGGGGAACTTGGGGAGACCCCGTCCCTACAATAAATTTTTTTAAAAATTAGCTGGGCATGGTAACACGTGCCTATAGTTTCAGCTACTTGGAGGCTGAAGCAGAAGGATTGCATGAGCCCAGCAGGTTGAGGCTGCGGTGGCCACGAGTGTGCCACTGCACTCCAGCCTGGGCAACAGAGTAAGACTCCAATTCCAAAGATTTAAAAAAATTAAAAAGTAAAAGGCAGGCCGAGGTGAGAGGACTGCCTGAACCAAAGGGTTCGAGACCAACCTGGGCAACTTGGTGAGCCCTCATCTCTACAATAAATCAAAAAATTAGCCGGGCATGGTGGCACATAACTGTAGTTCGAGCCATTTGGAAGGCTGTGGCAGAAGGATCGCCTGAGCCCAGCAGGTCAAGGCTGGAGTGACCGAGAGCAAGCCACTGCATTCTAGCCTGGGCAACAGAGTGAGACTACAACCTCCCCCCACCCTACCCCCCAAAAAGTAAAACACAACTGTCAATTTATAGGAAACACAGTGCCAGGGAATGCCAAACCAGACTACAGGAATGCAATCAGCAAAAACAAACTGAAAAGTCACACAGGATAAAAGATCTTGGCTTCTTCAACAAACATACTGGAAAGGAAAAAAACAAGATGGAGGGGGAGTAAAGATTAATAGAGACTCAAAGACACATTTTTAAATATATTTTTTAAGCATTTAGTAGAGACAGCGTCTCACTATTTTGTCCAGGCTAGGTCTTGAACTCCTGGCCTCAAGCAATCCTCCTGCCTCGGCCTCCCAAAGTGCTAAGATTATAGGCATAAGTCACTGCCCCAGACACAAAGAAGTCTAAATGATGGTGTTCAACTTATCCATTAATTTGTACATGTGTCTCATGTGCTTCTCTCTACTTGCATTATACTGAATAATAAGAACTTTTTTGTTGAGTCAGAGTCTCACTCTGTTGCCCAGGCTGGAGTGCAGAGGCATGCTTACAACCACCGCAGCCTCGACCTGCTGGGCTCCAGCGATTCTTGGCCTCAGGCTTCCAAGTAGCCGGAACTACAGGCATGCACCATCATGTCTGGCTAACTTTTTGATCTATTGTAGAGATGAGGTGTCGCCAAGTTGCCCAGGCTGGTCTCGAATCCCTAGGTTCAGGCAATCCTCTCGCCTTGGCCTCCCAAAGTGCTGGGATGCCAGCACCACACCCGGCTTGATAGTCTCATTTCCTAGAAAGGCCATGGAAGGAATTGGCTGTTTACATTCCCCTAATTCAAGAAGTCTCAGAAAGAGCTGGGCGTGGTGGCTCACACCTGTAATCCAGATTTACAGGGAGGCTGAGATGAGAGGATTGCCTGAGCCCAGTGTTCAAGACCAGCCTGGGAAACTTGTCTCTATGATAAATCAAAAAATTAGCCAGGTGTGGTGATTCCAGCTCCTTGGAAGGCTGAAAAAGAAGGATCACCTGAACCCAGCATGCCGAGGATGTGGTAGCCGTGAGCGTGCCACTGCACTCCCGCCTAGGCAAGAGAGTGAGGCTCCAACTCAAAAAAGAATACCAGCGGAAGCCACCACACCTGGCCCCCAGATATTTTCATGGCATAAATAAACAAATGCTGCTATAGACTGAATTTTGTGCCCTACCCCAGGAAACACTTCCTATGTTGAAGTCCTAACTCCATGATGATAGTATTTGAATGTGGGGTCTTTGGGAGGTTACCAGGTCATGAGGCTTAAGTCCTCATGAATGGGATTAGTGACCTTAGAGAAGAGGTCCTAGAGCCGGGCTCAGTGGCTCACGCCTGTCATCCCAGCACTTCAGGAGGCAGAGACGAAAGGATTTTCTGAGTCCAGGGACTCCAGACCAGCCTGAGCAATTTGGTGAGATCTCGTCTCTAAAATCAATCAAAAAATTAGCTGGACATGTGGTTCCAGCTACTTAAAAGGCTGAGGCAGGCCGGGCTCAGTGGCTCAGTCTGTAATCCCAGCACTTTGGGAGGCCGAGGTGAGTGAATTGCCTGAGCCCGTGGGTTCGAGACCTACCTGGGCAACTTGTGAGACCTCATCTCTACAATAAATCAAAATTTAGCCGGGCTTGGTAGTGCGCACCTGTAGTTCTGGCTGCTTGGAAGGCTGAAGCGGAAGGAACGCGGGAGCCCAGCAGTTCGAGGCTGCAGTGGCCAAGCATGTGACACTGCACTCCAGTCTGGACAACGGAGTGAGACTCCAACTCAAAAAAAAAAAAAAAAAAAAGGCTGAGGCAGAGGCAAGAAGAATCACCTGAACCCAGCAGGTTGAGGCTGCAGTGGCCACGAGCATGCCACTGCACTCCAGCCTGGGCAACAGAGTTAGACTCTGACTCAAAAAAAAAAAAAAAAAAAGAAGCCCAGGACCCTCAACCCTTCTCCGCCTGGGGATGTAACAGGAACACAGCTGTCTATGAACAAGGAAAGGGGCCTCACCAGACCCCAAATCTGCTGGCACTTTGACCTAGGCTTCCCTAAGGGAGAGGGTGCTGTCGGGGAGGGAGTATATCTTTGTTTTGTTTTGTTTTGAGTTGGAATCTCACTCTGTCACCCAGACTGGAGTGCAGTGGCACACTCACGGCCACCCCAGCCTTGTCCTGCTGGGCTCAGACGATCCTTCTGCCTCAGCCTTCCAAGTAGCCGGAACTACAGGTGCGCGCTACCACGCCCGGCTAATTTTTTGATTTATTGTAGAGATGAGGTCTCACCATGTTGCCCAGGCTGGTCTCGAACCGTGGGTTCAGGCAATCCACTCGTCTCGGCCTCCCAAAGTGCTGGGATGACAGGCTGAGCCTCCGACCCTGGCCAGGAAAGTATCTTAGGAAACCCTTCTGTAAGGCAGGAGAAGGCAGTACCACCAGAGCACAGAGTGGTCTGATCTGATGCCTATGTCCCATGCAAATGTTTTCGTGGGACAGGAGGATGCCGAGGCCTACTATGAGCGCCAAACTCCAAAACTCAGTCTACAGCAGCATTCATTTATTTACATTATTAAAATATATGGAGGACTGGGTGTTGTGGCTCCGGCCCACGAGAAATGCATCTGTACTCTTGTTTTTTGGGTTTTTTGTTGTTGTTGTTGTTGAATTGGAGTCTCACTCTGTCGCCCAGACTGGAGTGCAGTGGCCGCTCCCGGCCACCGCAGCCTCGACCTGCTGGGCTCCGGCGATCCTTCCGCCTCAGCCTTCCAAGCAGCCGGGATTACAGGCACGCACTACCATGCCCGACTGATTTTTTGATTTATTGTAGAGATGAGGTCTCGCTGCCCAGGCGGGTCTCGAACCTGCGGGCTCAGGCAATCCACTCACCTCAGCCTCCCAAAGGCGCGGGATTACAGGCTGAGCCACCGAGCCCGGCTGTTTTTTTTTTTTTTTCTGAGTCAGAGTCTCACTCTGTCACACAGGCTGGAGTGCAGTGGCACGCTCATGGCCACTGCAGCCTTGACCTGCTAGGTTCAGGGGATCCTCCCACCTCAGCCCCCCAAGTAGCTAAAACCACAGGCATGCACCACCATACTCAGCTAATTTTTCAATTTATTGTAGAAATGAGGTCTTGACAAGTTTCCCAGGCTGGTCTCGAACACGTGGACTCAGGCAACCCTCTCACCTCTGGCTCCCAAAGTGCTGGGAGTCTATGGTCGTTTGCCACAGCAGCTGAAAAGACACATACACCAACACAAATCGCCCAGGACCCCAGTGTCTCCGTCGCCTGCAACCTGCAAGAGCCTGGCACTCTGCTCAGGATGACTGGGGCGGTGGAGCAGGTGAGGGGAGATGAAGGGGCCAGCCCAGAAGGTGGCAGGGCCTTGAAGAGCGATCCATCCCTGCCTAGGGGTTCGGACTTAATTCTTGGTCACACACCCACTTCAGGGGATTTCCAGCCCAGGTCCAAACCGTCTTATTGACCAAGTGCCTTCCTGATGGCCATGAGGTGGACAAGGCAGTTGGCTGGACTTTTACCACTGCTCAAATGAATCATGTTTTTCTTGCTTGAATTTTTCATATAAAAACGAGGCTGGCCGGGCTCGGTGGCTCAGCCCGTAATCCTGCACCTTAGGAGGCTGAGGTGAGTGGATTGCCTGAGCCCGCGGGTTCGAGACCCGCCTGGGCAACTTGGCGAGACCCCATCTCTACAATAAATCAAAAAATTAGCGGGGTGTGGTAGCACGTGCCTGTAGTTCCATCAAACTCAGAAGGCTAAGGCGGAAGGATAGCAGGAACACAGCAGGTCGAGGCTGCGGTGGCCAGGAGTTGCCACTGCACTCCAGTCTGGGTGACAGAGTGAGACTCCAACGTAAAAAAAAAAAAAGAGATGCATGTAATATATTACACTCATTATGTATGCATGAGAGAATATTATGCATACATAATGAGTGTAATATATTTATGACTTCTCAGATGCTACTGTGCAAAGTCAGAAAATACCATTATACTTCATTTAAACCAGATATTTATAAAGAAAATAGAATGGGGCCATTGCTTTGCTAAACTCTGGTGTGACCACGTGCTCTTTGAGCTATGGCCACCATCATGCTTCCTAAGTTTTGGCCCCAAAGAATGGAGACTGGGAGTGGTGGCTCATGCCTGTAATCTTAGCACTTTGGGAGCCTGACGTGGAAGGATTGCTTAAGTCCAGGAGTTCTAGACCACCCTGAGCAACACAGCAAGACCTCATCCGTACATAAAATCTAAAATCGGTGGCTCAGCCTGTAATCCCGTGCTTTTGAGAGGCTGAGGTGAGTGGATTGCCTGAGTCCGCGGGTTCAAGACCCACCTCAGCAACTTGGCGAGACCTCATCTCTACAACAAATCCAAAAATTAGCCGGGCATGGTAGTGCTTGCCTGTAGTTCCAGTTACTTGGAAGGCTGAGGCGGAAGGATCGCCAGAGCCCAGCAGGTCAAGGCTGAGGTGGCTGGAAGTGGCCACTGCACTCCAGTCTGGGCGACAGAGTGAGACTCCCACTCAAAAAAAAAAAAAATCTAAAATATAATAATTTTAGCCAGGTGTGGTGGCATATACCTGGAGTCCCAGCTACTCAGGAGGCTGGGGCAGAAGGATTTCCTCTGCCCAAAAGGATGAGGTTACAGTGAGCTATGATTGTGTTACTGTACTCTAGCATGGGCCACAGAGTGAGATCCTAACTCAAAAAAAAAAAAAAATGTTTGATTGTGCTTCTACTTATAAAACACAAGGGATCATGGCCTCTTCTGGAAAACATTTGAATTATTTTCACTGTCCATAAAATAAAGTCCACACAACTTCAAAGATCCACACAACCACAATATCTTTAGTGCCTGTCACCCTGTCTCTTCAACTTTGTCTACTTTTATTTAGCAAACTTTCATGGAGCAGCTAAACATTCCAGCGACATGGGGAACACAATTTAAAAAGAAAAAAGTCCCAGTCCTCAGAAAGAGACAGAGTAACTCAATTCCATTTAGTGTGCAAATGCAACATTAAAAATCATACAATGGGAGCATGGTATGGTCGTTCACGCCTGTAATCCCAGCACTTTGCAAGGCGGAGGCAAGAGAATTGCCTGAGACCAGGGTTCAAGACCAGTCTGGGCAAGATGGCGAGACCTCGCCTCTACAATAAATAAAAAAATTAGGCTCAGTCTTTGGATGAGAATCTGCTGAGCCGGTGTCGGCACGAATAAATGCTGCTTCCTGGCAAAGAAGCCTCCGTGTCCCACCTCTCTGTGGAAGATTCCTGCTACATTTCTGGTGCATTGGCCGGGAATCAAGAGGCGGAAACGGTGTTTCCACCTCCCTTGCCTGTGGGGTACAACCTCCAGGGTGCCAGAAAAGGTGACCTCACTTGGCGCCAGTGGACCATTTAATCTGCAGGGGACCAGCCCTCCTGGTGTGCTGGGGTAAGGCCTCAGAAGCACAAAGGAACCCCAGGGAGGCCCAGTCAGGGGAGTGCCACCAGACAGACTGGTAGCAGAGGTGAGCCCCTGGGGTCATCACAGCAAAGTAAAACTGGCCTTCCAAGACTGGGAATGCACTTCTGACCCAGCCGCACCAGGAAAGCTGATTATCTGAAGAAAGCAAGCTGCCATCCCAGGACCCTAGGGGACAGCAGCCCTGCTTTAGTCACTCCGGAAGCTGACTAATCTACACACAGCAGAAGCCTGAGGAGTCAAGCACCTAACAAACAAATGGACTGTGGCACATTGTCATGCTGTGTCACCCTTTGCTAGTGCCGATTGCTGTAATTCTTGCTTTGGTTTTTACTGTAGGTCTGGTGATTTTTTTTTTTTTTTTACTGTAGACAGCTGGACCTGTGGCATAAGGTTACCAATAGCACATGTGTCTATTCAAACCCGGAAAGGCTGGAACCCCAGAAGCTTGTTTGAGGGATGGTTCTCAGCCTTTGGGGGATTCAAAACTTTCATAGGGACTGTATTAACAATTGTAGGAACAAAGAAAAATGGCAGCACATGTAATGATGCTATGGCAACACCAGCCTCTAGACCAAGATGATGCTCTTTGATCCTAAAGGGGAAATAAGTTACTTCCTGCTTCTTTGTGCTTTCTTTTTTTTTTTTGAGTTGAAGTCTCACCCTGTCACCCAGACTGGAGGGCAGTGGCATGCTCCCAGTCACTGCAGCCTTGAACTGCTGGGCTTAGGTGATTCCTCCACTTTAGTCTTCCAAGTAGCTGGAACTACGGGCATGCACCATCACGCCTGGCTAGTTTTTTTTTAATCTTTTTATTTATTGTGTAGAGGTGAGGTCCCACCAAGTTGCCCAGGCTGGTCTTGAACCCGTGGGCTCAGGTCTCCTCTCACCTCGGTCTCCCAAAGAGCTGGGATTATAGGCGTGAGCCATCACACCCGGTCTCTTTGTGTTTTCTCTTTCATGGGCTTTTTACTTTGTCAGGCTACATGTTTAAAATTTTGGCAGAAATCAATCAAATAGTAATCCTGTAAACCAATCAGCAAATAGGACATGTAAATGAGATCATGAAAAACCAATCAGTGTGTGTAACATGTAATGCCACCTGCAGCCTCCAGCTACAAAATATCCAATCAAGTGAATAATGTCAAACTGTAACCTTTTAAGGGAAACAAAGGGGTGACAAAGTAAAGGAAAAGTATATAAGGCAATGCTTCCCTGCATTCAGGGCTCAGTGCCAATCCACTGAGCTGGTGCCGGCACAAATAAATGCTGCTTCCTGACAAAGAAAAAAAAATTAGCTGGGCCTAGTGGTGCATGCCTGTGGTTCCAGCTACTTGGAAGGCTGAAGCGGAAGGATTGCCTGAACCCAGCAGGTCGAGGCTGCAGTGGCTGTGACCATGTCACCACACTACAGCCTGGGTGACAGAGTGAGACTCTGACACAAAAAAGAAAAGAATCTGCATTGTCATAATCCAGCAGTGACAGTTGTCAACACCGCCCAGCCAAAGGCCACCAGGAATTCTCATCCGCAGTTTACAGTTCCTTATAACCAGGGAATGGCACTCCGTGGGAAACCGTGGGGCAGGGGATCTCAGACAGATGTGTTAGAAAGGATTGAGTAGCCGGGCTTGGTGGCTCAGCCTGTCATCCCGTGCCTTTGGGAGGCTGAAGTGAGTGGATTGCCTGAACCCGCGGGTTTGAGACCCGCCTGGGCAGGCGAGACCTCATCTCTACAATAAATCAAAAAATCAGGTGGGCGTGGCAGCGCGCACCTGTAGTTCCAGCTACTCGAAAGGCTGAGGCGGAAGGATCGCCAGAGCCCAGCAGGTTGAGGCTGCAGTGGCCAGGAGCGGCCATTGCACTCCAGTCTGGGTGACAGAGTGAGACTCCAACTCAAAAAGAAAGAAAGAAAGAAAGAAAGGATTGAGTTTGTATTGGGTGATTTGGGGGAGGGCTTGCACCAGGTGGGTTTGCTCTGGATACATGTCTGATGTCTGGCACGGTTTTCCCACACTCTTCTCTTTCTTTTCTTTTCTTTTTTTTTTTTTTTTTTTGAGTCAGGGTCTCACTCTGTCACTCAGGCTAGAGTGCAGTGATGTGATCGTGGCTCACCACAGCCTCATATTCCTGCGCTCAAGTGATCCTCCTGCTTCAGCCTCCCTACTAGCTGGGACTACAGGCATGCATCACCCCGCCAGGCTCATTTTTGTATCTTTTGTAGAGACAGGGTCTTGCTATGTTGCCCAGACTGGTCTTGAACTCCTGGGCTCAAGTGAGCCTCCTGCCTCGGCCGCCCAAAGTGCTGGCAGCCCTGGCCATACTATTCTGTGCTGATGGGCTTACTTCACTGTCTTCAGAGCTCAGTGGTAAAAGTCAGCCCAAGTACCTAATTATTTCCTTTGCTATGGGGTATTGTGGCTTTGCCTGGGGCAGGGGTTTCCCAGAAAGACAGTGGTTCCCTTGCCAGCTCTCTGCAGAGTACTGCGTGTCCTCCCGAAACTACATCGTTACAGAATATTGACTTCCAAAGGAGCTCAGGGATGGTGTCAACAAGTCCAGAAAAGGCAGTGGTTTCTGGGAAGCCCTGCTAGGCAGAACCCCATGCACTGGACCTCCGTGGGAAGCGACTCTGCTTGCAAACAGAGCCTCAAATGCCATAGCTCCCAAGATGGGCACATCAGTCAGCCTGATGCAATGATCATTTTGCTATGCACGTGCATATCCAAGCATGCTACATATTCTCGTTATATCCAATTTTTTTAATTTAATTTAATTTAATTTTTTTTAATCAGAGTCTCACTCTGTCACCTAGGCTAGAGTGCAGTGGCATGATCATGGCTACTGCAGCCTCCACTGGCTGGGCTCAGATAATCCTCCTACTTCAGCCTTCCAAGTAGCTGGAACTACAGGTATATGCCACCACACCTGGCTCATTTTTAAATTTATTATAGAGACAAGATCTCACGCTGTTGCTCATGAACTGCTGGTTTGGAACCCCTGGACTCAGGCAATTCTTTCACCTCGGCCTCCCAAAGAGCTGAGATTACAAGCATGGATCACTACACTCGGCTATAAGGTCTAAGATGAATATGTTAATTCATTTGACTATAATAATCATTTTTCTATGCATATGCATATCAAAACGCTGTATGTCTTAATTATATACAATGTTTCTCTTTCTTTCTCTCTTTCTTTTTTTTTTTTTTTGAGTCAGAGTCTTACTCTCTTGCCCATGCTGAAGTGCGTTGGCACACTCATGGCTACTGCAGCCTCGACCAGCTGGGCTCAGGCAATCCTCCCACCTCAGCCTTCCAAGTGGCTGGAACCACAGGTGCACACCATCATGCCCGCCTAATTTTTTTAATTTATTGTAGAAACAGGGCTTCACCATGTTGCCCAGGCTGGTCTCAAACCCCTGGGCCTAGGCAATTCTCTCACCTCCACCTCCCAAAGTGCTGAGATGACAGGAGTGAGCCACCACATCCAGCTATAACTTCTAAGATGAATATGTTAATTCGCTTGACTGCAACCATTAGTTTGCTATGCATCTCCATATCAGAACATGCTGTCTACCTTCGTCATATATAAATTTTTCTTTAAAAACCTTTCAAAAGCTAAGACTGATGTTCCTTCTCCCCCACCCAGGGGCTAGTCCCTTATCTTACAGTACATGATAAAAACAGTAACACAGGGCAGGTGCAGTGGCTCACATCTATAATCCCAGCACTTTGGGAGGCCGAGGTGAGAGGATTGCCTGAACCCACGGGTTTGAGACCAGCCCGGGCAACTTGGCGAGATCTCGTTTCTACAATAAATCAAAAAATTAGCCGGGCGTGGTGGCATGTGCCTGTAGTTCCAGCTACTTGGAAGGCTAAGTGGAAGGATCGCCTGAGCCCAGCAGGTCGAGGCTGTGGTGGCCGTGAGCATGCGACATAGTGAGCCACTGACTCAAAAAAAAAAAAACACATTAAAAAAAAAAAAAAACAGTAACACCTACATAAGCTATAAGGATTGTAGCCAGTACTAAAGCTATATGCTAAGGACACAGGGTTTTTAGTATAGGATTTTTTTTTTAAATCAGAGTCTCACTCTGTTGCCCAGACTGGAGTGCAGTGGCCGCTCCCGGCCACCGCAGCCTCAACCTGCTGGGCTCCAGCAATCCTTCCACCTCAATCTTCCAAGTAGCTGGAACTACAGGCGTGCACTACCACGCCCGGCTAATTTTTTGATTTATGGTAGAGATGAGGTCTCGCCACGTTGCCCAGGCGAGTCTCGAACCCGCGAACTCAGGCAATCCACTCACCTCAGCCTCTCAAAGCACTGGGATCACAGGCTGAGCCACCAAGCCCGGCTTACTATAGAATTAGTGAGGATTCTTTTATTCAACAAATGTTTTTTGAGCCTCAGTGATGTTTCAGGTATGGTCTAGGCCCCTGGGGCTACATCAGTAAATAAAAAAGACAAAATCTTTGCCCTTGTGGAACTTATATTGGGGAGGGAGGCAGCACATAAAATAAGTAGAATGTGCATATGATGTTAGTATGCGGCAGAGAAATTTAAGCGGAGCAGGGAACAGAAGGGCTGTACTTCCAGAGGGGATGATCAGTGCCAGCCTCACCGAGAAGATGGCGTTCAAGCTGACTTCAGGAAGAGTATTCTGCTGGAAGAGGTTCTGGCGGGGACAAAAACCAGTGCAAAAGCCTCAAGGCTCCAGGGTTCAAGAAAAAGCCAGGAGGCCAGACTGGCCGCAGCATTCAAGGAACAGCCAGGAGGCCAGACTGACCGCAGCAGAAGGAACAGTGATTTTGGATGGTCACAGGGCCTGCACCCATCACAGGACTCGGGCTGGTTTTCTAAGTGAGATGGGAAGTCATGGAGGGATCTGAGCAGAGAATGAGATATGATATGTATCTCACTGGCCACACAGCAACTTTTGAGGAGTTTTGCTGTCAAGGAGAAATGGAGACAAGAACTAGTGTCAAAAAAAGGTAGGCCTGTTCTAAGAGAAACAACAGCATACTGAAAGGACGAGATGGAGTCAAGATAGCCAACGAGCAGCCATTTTATTTTTTTCTTAATTTTATTATTTTTTTTTATGTGAATTGGAGTCTCACTCTGTCACCCAGACTGGAGTGCAGTGGCCGCTCCCGGCCACCGCAGCCTCGACCTGCTGGGCTCTGGCGATCCTTCCACCTCAGCCTTCCAAGTAGCTGAATCTACAGGCGTGCGCTACCACACCTGGCTAATTTTTGATTTATTGTGGAGATGAGGTCTCGCCAAGTTGCCCAGGCGGGTCTCGAACCCGCGGGCTCAGGCAATCCACTCACCTCAGCCTCCCAAAGGCGCAGGATTACAGGCTGAGCCACCGAGCCCGGCTCAAGCAGCCATTTTAACATTGCTTAGCTTTGTTGTGTTTATCCAGCAGTTCACTTTGATTTATCCTCTAATTTATCCTCTAGCCCAGGACAGAAGCATTTTCTCAGACGTTGCTATAGATCAGATCATTACTTTACAACCTCGCCCCAGCTTGTTCTGTAAATAAGTTACCCTGACCAGCCCTTCACGACTTTCATGACACAGACCCCATCAACGTGGCAGCAGTCCTGTGACTCGCCCACCCATCTGCTGGCCGTTCATCACCTAAAAGTCCATACCTGCGCTTACCTGTCCCCTTCGTGAGGACCTGGAAAGGACCACCATTCAATCACCTTAATGACCTTCCCCCATCAGAGGCAAGGTTTAAAAGCACTCAACCTCAAGCAGCCATTTGCCATTGCTTTCTTTCTTTTTTTTTTTTTTTTTTGAGTTGGAGTCTCACTCTGTTGCCCAGGCTGGAGTGCAGTGGCACACTCACTACCACCGCAGTCTCAACCTGCTGGGTTCAGGCAATCCTTCTGCCTCAGCCTTCCAAGTCGCTGGAACTACAAGCACGTGCCACCATGCCCAGCTAATTTTTTAATTTGTTGTAGAGATGAGGTCTTGCCAAGTTACCCAGGCTGGTCTCGAACCTGTGGGCTCAGACTATCCTCTCACCTCAGCCTCCCAAAGTGCCGGGATTATAGGCATGAGTCACTGCACCCAACCTACCATTGCTTTCTTAAACTCTGGTGTGTCTATGTGGCTTTTTGAGTTATGGTCGCCATGTTTACCTAAGTTTTGGACCCTCCGCTACCTTGGGGCAGTCAATCTCTCTTTCTTTCTAAATTACTTTCTAAATAAACTATATTTTCCTATCTAATTTTTGTCCAATTATTTGCATCTTTTGTGCAACACTGAATCTCAGACACCACCCTCCAATCTGGTCTGACCTAACACTGATGAATACAGAGTTTGAAATTTGAAAATCATGATTCTGGCCTTTTCTGCATCTCAAGTCCACTGCTTTTATTTGACTGCTTTATGTGTCAGGAGAGAATGAGGCACTGAAGGACTCTCATTCCATGAACTATTTGGTATCTACTATCATAAACAGATATAACCGAGACAAAAAATAATAACTACTAAATTCTATAAAGAATCTGAGGCCAGACTCGGTGGCTCAGCCTGTAATCCCGCGCTTTGGGAGGCCGAGGTGAGTGGATTGCCTGAGCCCACGGGTTCGAGACCCGCCTGGGCAACTTGGCGAGACCTTGTCTCTACAATAAATCAAAAAAATTAGCTGGGTGTGGTAGCGCACGCCTGTAGTTCCAGCTCCTTGGAAGCTGAGGCGGAAGGATCGCCGGAGCCCAGCAGGTCGAGGCTGTGGTGGCCGGGAGTGGCCGCTGCACTCCAGTCTGGGTGATGGAGCGAGACTCCAACTCAAAAAAAAAAAAAAGAATCTGAGCCTGTTTCCAGTTCCTGGATATGTAAAGCTTCTAACTATCAAGCTGATATATTTATGTCTTAAAAGTTTTCAGGCTGAGCAGGCATGGTGGCTCAAGCCTGTAATCCCAGCACCTTGGGAGGCCGAGGCATGAGGATTGCCTGAGCCTAGGGATCCGGGACAAGCCTGGACAACTTGGCGAGACCTCGTCTCTACAATAAATCACAAAAACTAGCTGGACGTGGGGGCGTGTATCTGTAGTTCCAGCTATTTGGAAGGCTGAGGTGGAAGGAACACCTGAGCCCAGCAGGTCAAGGCTGTGGTGGCCATGAGTGTGCCACTGCACTCCAGCCTGGGCAATGGAGTGAGACCCCAACTCAGAAAAAGAAAAGTTTTCAGGCCAAGTGTGGTGTCTCACACCTATAATCCCAGCACTTTGGGAGGCCAAGGTGAGAGGACTGCTTCAGGCCAGAGGTTTGAGACTAGCCTGGGCAACATAGTGAGACCTCATCTCTACACAAAATAAAATAAAATCAGCCAAGAGTGGTGGTGCATGCCTGTAGTCCCAGCTACTCAGGAGGCTAAGGTGGAAGGATACCCTGAGCCCAGGAGATCGAGGCTGCGGGGATCAGTGATCGTGCCACTGCACTGCAGCCTGGACAACAGAGTGAGACTCCGACTCCAAAAAAAAAAAGTTCCCATTATCTTTTCCTACAATCTTCCCACATAATAGAGAATTAAGTTAGGAAAACACGTCATAGCCAGGCTCAGTGGCTCAGCCTGTAATCTCGCGCCTTGGGAAGCCGAGGTGAGTGGATAGCCTGAGCCCGTGGGTTTGAGACCTGCCTGGACAACTTGGTGAGACCTCATCTCTACAATAAATCAAAAATTAGCCGGGCGTGGTAGAGTGCACCTGTAGTTCCAGCTGCTTGGAAGGCTGAGGCGGAAGGATCTCCGGAGCCCAGTGGGTCGAGGCTGCGGTGGCCAGAAGCACCCGCTGCACTCCGGTCTGGGCGACAGAGTGAGACTCTAACTCAAAAACAATAACAACAACAAAAAAAACCCATCATGACCCAATGACTTGCCAAACAGTTACAGTAGTATAATTTTCAAAATGCCCCTGTAACAAAATGTACGACTATCACTCAAGAGTTTTTATGTAACCTGGGTATTTTAAAAGATAATATTCTGGCCAGGTGCAGTGGTTCAAACCTGTCATCCCAGCACCTTGGGAGGCCAAGGCGAGAGGATTGCCTGAGCCCAGGGGTTCAAGACCAGCCTGGGCAACTTGGTGAGACCTCGTATCTACAATAAATCAAAAAATCAGTCTAGCATGGTGGCACATGCCTGTAGTTCCAGCTACTTGGAAGGCTGAGGCAGAAGAAAGAATCGCCTTAGCCCAGCAGGTTGATGCTGGGGTGGCCGTGACGATGCCACTGTACTCCAGCCTGGGCAACAGAGTGAGACTCCAACTCAAAAAAACAAAAAATAAGACAAACAAACAAAAAAAGATAGTATTCCATTATCTGAAAAAGTGTCCCTGCATTTACGTTATGAGCTAGCCATCCTTTAGATGAGATTAGTTTACAGGTAATTTTTTTCTCTTTACTGAACTGTTCGTTTCATTGTTTTGAAAAAAGACATCAGATTATAAGGGAGTTCAGTATCACTGACCATCTGTTACAGCTTAATGATCACAATAGACTAAATAATCTCAATAGATCACCTAGCCTGCGCTGTTGACACATCCTCAGTGACTGGTTCATGGCCTCCTAAGCTTCTTCCTTTGGGTCCCATGAAATATTAGCTGACAGTCACAACGGTCAGTTTCATGACAACATCTTTTTTTTCTTTTTGAGTCTCACTCCACTGCCCAGGCTACAGTGCAGTGGCAGGTCCGCTCACGGCCACAGCAGCCTCGACCTGCTGGGTTAAGAAGATCCTTTCACATCAGATTCCTGAGTAGCTGGAACTACAGGCATGCTGTAGAGATGAGGTCTTGCTATGTTGCCCAGCCTCGTCTCAAACTCCTGGCCTCAAGCAATCCTCTCGCCTCATCTCCCAAAGTGCTAGAATTATAGGCCTGAGCCACCACACCCAGCCTCATCATGACATCTTTTTTTTTTAAGTTGATGTCTCACTCTGTCACCCAGGCTGGAGTACAGTGCCATACTCCTAGATGCTGCAGCCTCAACCTGCTGGGCTCAGGCGATCCTTCTGCCTCAGCCTTCCAAGTGGCTGGAACTACAGGCACGCGCCACCATGTCTGGCTAATTTTTTGATTTATTGTAGAGATGAGGTCTCGCCAAGTTGCCCAGGCTGGTCTCGAACCTGTGGGCTCAGACAATCCTCTCATCTCGGGCTCCCAGAGTGCTGGGATTATAGGTGTGAGCCACCGCGCCCAGCCACATCTTTTTGAGGCAATAAATATTTCTGTGGTTGAGTCTGAGGCTTTCACCAAAAGAAACATTTGTTTACCAAAGACGCTTTTCCGGGTTTGTATTTTGAATTTGACTGTCGTTACCAAGAATCTCCCGGCTGCTATGCAACCCTCCTGGCACCAGGAAACCCAAGTTCAAACCCTTTCAGCCACACACCAGTCTGCTTAGCTTCTCAGAGTCTCATCTAGCTCAACTGTGAAAAAGAATTCTGGGTGAGAGGGGCGTGACCCCACCGCGGACTGGCATGCCAACACGGTGTGGACATGTTATGGCCTGTGTCCTCTACATCCAGCATCATGTCCTTTCCCTTGTTTCTTTTTTTTTTTTTTGAGTTGGACTCTCACTCTGTCGCCCAGGCCGGAGCGGCCACCACAGCCTCGACCTGCTGGGCTCCGGCGATCCCTCCGCCTCAGCCTTCTGAGTAGCTGGAATTACAGGCATGCGCTACCACGCCCGGCTGATTTTTTTGATTTATTGTAGAGATGAGGTCTTGCTGCCCAGGCGGGTCTCGAACCTGCAGGCTCAGGCAGTCCACTCACCTCAGCCTCCCAAAGGCGCGGGATTACAGGCTGAGCCACCGAGCCCGGCTTCCCTTGTTTCTTGATGAAGAATGTTCAGCTCTTCTTTTTGTGCTGTTTATTTCCCGAAGGCCACCTCTCTAGAGAAAAGCAGGACTTCCAAGTCAACCATCTACCCCATCTTATTAAGGAGGGCAAGTGTCAGCAGGACTGACATATCCAAAAAAAAAAATTTTGGGGGGGAGTCGGAATATTACTCTGTCACCCAGGCTGGAGTGCAGTGGCAGGCTCATGGCCACCACAGCCTCAACCTGCTGGACTCAGGTGATCCTTCCACCGCAACCTTCCAAGTTGCTGGAACTACCAGTGTACACCACCACGTCTGGCTAATTTTTTGATTTTTTTGTAGAGACTAGGTCTCTCCATATTGTCCAGGATGGTCTTGAACCTGTGGGCTCAAGGAATCCTCTTGCCTCTGCCTCCCAAAGTGCTGGGTTTATAGGCGTGAGCCACTATGCCTGGCTCAAAAATTATTGTCCTCACTATTGCTGAGGGAACTGCTTGCAGGGGGACGGGCTAGGAAAATGGACTCTCCCTGCTATGCGTTTGACTTTAATAAGTTTACTTCTGTTTCAAAGTGTTGAGATACTTACAACACACTGTACTATGATGAGCATACTTTATCCTGGTTATGCTTATTAACTCTTTTTAATTCAGATGGAAAAACGTGCATTTATGTTGATGACATGCACAAACATGCTAAAATAGACATGGCAGGCTTATAAACATTTATAATCTTTGATATAACATATCACAATAACTTGAAGGTTTTTTTTGTTTGTTTTTTGGGTTTTTTTTTATTATTTGGAGTCTCACTCTGTCGCGCAGACTGGAGTGCAGTGACCGCTCCCAGCCACCGCAGCCTCGACCTGCTGGGCTCCGGCGATCCTTCCGCCTCAGCCTTCCGAGTAGCCAGAACTACAGGCGCGCCCTACCACGCCCAGCTGATTTTTGATTTTTATTGTAGAGATGAGGTCTTGCTGCCCAGGCGGGTCTCGAACCTGTGGGCTCAGGCAATCCACTCACCTCAGTCTCCCAAAGGTGCGGGATTATAGGCTGAGCCACCGAGCCCGGCGGAAGGTATTTATTATCTTGGATCTTTTTGTTTGTTTGTTTGTTTTGTTTATTTGTTTGTTTTGAGTTGGAGTCTCACTCTGTTGCCAAGGCTGGAGTGCAGTGACATGCTCATAGCCACCACAGCCTCTACCTGCCGGGTTCAGAAAATCATTCCACCTCAGCCTTCCAAGTAGCTGGAGCTACAGGCGCACACCACCATGCCCAGCTAATTTTTTGGCTTATTGTAGAGATGAGGTCTTGTCAAGTTGCCCAGGCTGGTCTTGAACCCATGGGCTCAGGCAATCCTCTCACCTCGGCCTCCCAAAGTGCTGGGATTACAGGCATGAGCCACTGTGCCTGGCCACTTTTTAAAAAAAAAATTAGGGTCTCACTGTATTTCCCAGGCTGAGTATAGTGGCATGATCATGGCTCACTGCAGTTGCAAACTCCTAGGCTCAAGAAATCCTCCCAGCTCAGTCTCCCAAGTAACTGGGACTACAGGTGCACACCACCATACACACCAATTGGCTTGGAATTTTATCTTGCAAGTCAGTGCACTGAAAACATTGAACATGGCTACCAAGTTGTACTGAGAGACTATGGAAAACTTGAGAAGCAATATAGCTTCGTGAAATTTGGAGAAAAACAAACAAACAAACAAACCTGGGTTAAGCTAGGTGTGATGGCACATGCCTGTAGGACCCACTACTTAGAAGGCTGAGGTGGAAAGGTCACTTGAGCTCAGGAGTTCAAAGTTGTAGTAAGCTATGATCATGCCACTGCGTGAGTGACAGAGTGACATCCCTTTCTAAAAATTAAAATTAAAAAACAAATTTACCAAAAACAAGCTGGGTTTGAATCCAGACTCTGCTGCTTGATATGTGTAATTTTGAAAAAGTCCTGAGCCTCAATGCATGTTTTTTCTCTGTGAAGCAGGGATATTAATAATTAAGTGAGGCTGGGTATGGTGGCTCAAGCCTATAATCCCAGGACCTTGGGAGGCCTACGTGAGAGGACTGCCTGAGCCCATGGGTTTAAGACCAACCTGGTCAACTTGGTGAGAGCTCATCTCTACAGTAAATCAAAAAATTTAGCTAGGCATGGTGGCGCATGCCTGTAGTTCCAGCTACTTGGAAGGCTAAGGTGGAAGGATCCTGGGAGCCCAGCAGGCTGAGGCTGCGGTGGCTGTGAGCATGCCACTGCACTTTAGCCTGGGGGG